>JARWLC010000018.1:2500-1202500 GCA_033318265.1 Phyllotis vaccarum | reverse complement strand
TACAAGTTATGACACTTTAATGATCTGTGTCTATCATATAAAAAAGGTCTTTATAGAGATCTATACTTAGTTGTGGTTATAAGACTAAGCTTAAATTACATTTAGAGATTATATGCGTTTAGAAAACTGTAAGTAGTAGGCTTTCTTCCAGAGTATGCTTTCAAGACCTTGTAGTTGTCTAAATGTGTAAGTACAAAGACAGACATGGCTTCCTTCATACCCAACTTCCCTTAAGTTAATAAGGTAACTGTGAGCTTCTGAGGCTATCAGTGTCATGATTACACCTATCAGAATAACTTGCTCTGCTTTAAGTGCTTTACAGATCATTGGACTTACAGATAGATAAGACTACTATGTGCTTATTTCCACTGTGGTTTTGTATGACAACTTCTGTATTTCATAAGACTGGTCCTCATTAGGGAAACTTCCAGGAAAATCCAGATTGATCCTTTCCCTGAAGTGTGTGGTGTCTTCAAAACTAAATCTTTATCTTCTTTTTCTGGAAGGCAAAAAAGACATTAGCAGAAATTTATATTTTAGATGAAACTCTTTTGGACTCCCCTAAAAACAACCATTCTAAAACAGGTTTCTAATGAATGGCACTCATTTTTGATTATTATATTATGGTAATTTAATGAAATTTATTTTTCTAATTTCAGAAATTAACACTAAATAGTCAAATATTTCAGAAAGTAAATATGCTTCATGTGCAAGTGAGATCACCTTAGTTAAGATTCACAGAAAATATATAAGTCCACATTTGTAATCTAGGAATTATGTGAAAGAAAGGAAACTGATAGCAAGAAGCCCTGAAAGTATGCAGTGAAGATATCCAGGCATATACAGTAAAAAATAGACCATTTGTGTTGTAATAAGTTTCTGGCCTGGACTTTCTGACCTAGCCTCAAAGTTCAAACCCATAAACCTGAAGACCTGCAGACTCACACACCCGCTGTCCCATGGAAAAACGCAGTCACTTACCTTAATTTTATGTTTATTCACCTGGGGGCCAGGCATATAACTTGCTAATTCCTGTGCTTAAACTAACCCATGACTCTTATACTGTTCAGTCATGTGGCTCTTTAGCATTTTTCAGAGCAGCATTGGTGTCCTCGGCATCCACTTCTCTGGGGTGTCTGTGGCATCTCTGCTCTGTTCTTGTTGTTCCCAGAGTCTTCTTAGTCTGGTGGTCCTGTCAATACTTCCTGTCAAACAATCAGCGTTTTTATTAAACTAGTAGGCAGGACATAGGTTATGATATTACATTGCATATAACAGAATCAGAGCCAAAAATACTTTTCAAGTTGTGTCTCTCACGTGAGCTTTGGTTCAGAGACACCTTGGAGTGGTGTGTGGTTTTGAAGTTAAAAATGGCAGGCTTTTGAAGTACAGGCTGAGCTGCAAAAGGCTGTTTCCTAAAGTTTCACAGGAGCCTAGATGTAAGGAAGGGGAAGTATATGGTGGAATTCAGGTTTCCTTTAATAAGGAAAAAGAGGGAAGAAAGTCAAAGATGACTTCTTAGTGGTGATGTGAGGGGATATTTTTGAAATTTGCTGTAAACAGTCTGCGATATCAGAGGGATCTGCCAATATTCAGTCTAGGAGGCTCAGACAGTGGTAACTCATATTTTCAATCCCAGCACAGGGAATATTCAGGAGTGGTGACATACATCTTTAATCCCATCAAATATTAAGGTCATCTTAGTTTACAGAGGGAGTTCCAGGCTCCCTGGCAGGCAGTGGTGGTGCCATGTCTTTAATCTTAACCTGGATATGAACGAACTGAGTGAAGAAGGTATTTAAAACAGGCACAGAAAGACAGAGCCGGCAGTAGAAGACATGAGGAGCAAGGCTGAGGACGCTGAAAATAGCTGGGTGAGATGTGACTTTGCTGTTTACTCTCTAATATCTCATCCTTTCCCAGAGATCTGCCTCTGTTTATTTTATTCATTCACCAGTGATGTTATCTTGGATCAGCTCTCTTTGCTGGATAGAATGAGAGGCTTGACCTATTTAGTAGAAGGTTCCTAATTGAGCCTTAGAGGAAAAATACTTGTGAGTCTTTAAGAGACCCTGCTGACAAATACTTAAATGGAATTAATAAGCAGCAAACACCAGTGCTTTCCTTGGTGGTTAAATGGACCCTAAAATCCCCCCAGTGGTAAATGTGGGTTCTACAAGTACCTCTGCTAAAATGATAAATTCTATGAAGCTAGACAAAGAGCAGGGGGGGAGTCAGCCAGCCACCCTAGTGAAACCTTTAATCCTTAGCCACACCTTGGCAGACTTAAGATGTGGTCAGAAACAGAAATAAATAGAGGAAGCTGGGTGGAGTCAGTCCACCTAGCCAAGCAAAGGTGTGGTCAGAAACAGAATAAAATAAGAATTGAGTGATATACAGTAAAGACAGCTTTAAAACCCCTAAATGGTATAGAGTGTGTTAAAGGAATATATGTGTAGGCTTGAGAGAGAGAAAGGAAAAGGATTGAGAAAGTCCATAAAAAAGTATTAGAGTAAAAAGTAAAAGCTGCTAAAAGTCATTTGATTACATTTTTGCTGGATTAATGCAATTCATATATTTTGTAAATGAGTTGACTTTAAAATTGAAATTAAAAAATAAGCTGCTTTGGAGAAGAGTCTTTCTTTTTATTCCTACAGAAAAGGAAATGCTATGGATTTATTCCCGAATAAAGAAAATAGTTTGACAGAGGAAGACCCCCTGAAAAGTCTCTAATAGAAATGGATGGTCCAAATGGTTCACCATTTCAGAGCACTTCTATTGAAGTTTCTTCCTAGCTCCGCATCCAAAATAACTTCAAGAAGACTGGCTGATTAATATCAGCCTTAGAGTCTAGTCCACTGAAGACTTGTCCATAATCCTAAATTTTTCCTTGATACCCATAGGATTGCATGTTCCTCCATTAAGCGGGAAGTAAACTAAAGAACTATGCCCACATTGCCCCCCAAATGGATTTTGGATGTTTGTGTTTGTTTACAGTGTTGTTTAAGTTGTTATAGATAATGGGGTAGAGAAAGGAAATTAGATTTGGGGTTTTGTTTTACAAATAGAAAAGAAATATGTAGGGAGATTATGTTATTACATCATAAATAATTGTACCTCCTATGAGTTTAATAAAAATGCTGATTTGTTAAAGGTAGACAGGAAGTGTGGGTTGGACTACCAGACTAAGAAAACTCTGGAAACAAGAATAGAGCAGAAATGACACAAGGAAAACAGAAGCAGAGGACAAGTATGCTGCTCTGAGAGAAGGTACTTAGCCTGCATGGCTGAACAGGCTAGGAATCATAGATTAGTTTAAGGGTAAATAGTTAGAAAATTATGTGCCTGGGCTCCAGGTCAATAAGTGTCTTTGTGTTTCAGTGGGACTATGGGACTCTAGGCAAGAAAGTACGGGACACAATGGTACACCAGAAATTCTGGGACAGAAACCTCATACAACACAGTTAATTTTTACTCACTTATTAACTCTCCAATTTTATTAATTAACTTTATTTCTTACTTATCACCCACTGTTATAGCTCCCTCACCTTCTCCCAGTCCACCTTTACTTCTCACCCCACCTCCCATCCTCTCCTCAAAGGGGAAACCACCTCCATTGAGTATGCAGCACAGGCATACCAAGTTGATGCAAGACCAAGCCCACCCTACCTGCTGCAATGCCAATTAAGGCATCTCAACATAAAGATTGAATTATAAAGAGTTAGAACATGTACCAATGATGAAAGGATTCCATTGCTAAGGGCCCCACAAACATATCATGCAACAGAACTGTCATCATCATTCAGAGGTCCTGTGTTGGTCAGAGGCAGCTTCCCAGGTGTCATTCCGGGGATTATCAGCTCCTATTAGCTTGAGTAGTTTGTCTTTGTGGTTCTGTCCACTATGTTCTTGATCCTCTTTCTCCCCTTAGGACCCCTCCCCCTCTTCAAATGAACTTCAGTGGCCCAGTCAAGTGCTTTGCTCTGACTCTCTGCATTTTCTTTCATCTCTCATTGGATATTTGTTACATAATAACAATTTGGGTAGTCACTAAAGTGGCCACAGGGCAAAGCTAGTTCACTTACCATCTCCACCACTACTGGAAGTCATAACTGAAGATTTCCTTGTCCTCAGAGCCACTTATTAAGTATCACAAATGTGCCAAGAATGGGTAAGGAAATGTGAATCTTGTCCTCTGCTTGGTTAGTTTTCCCACAGGGAAATTTTCAGCCCCAGGAACACAAAGATTTTTCCCAAAATATTTACTAAAATAACATGGTTATAAATATGCTGCAACTGAAAGTTTACTGGATTGTACAATTGAGTCAGTGACACCCGCAAATTATTATCTATTCCCAAACAAACTGATTTAAGGGAATTATAGATAAAGAGTGGTAGATGTTTTCAAAATTAGGGTAAATAAATACAGTCTGTGAGTGAGTTATAATTGCAAGTCATACCATGGGGATGCCAGTGACATTCTTACATTAATGAGCTCTGACAGGCACATTGGAAAATGCTATTTCTGGATTACTGAAGGCTTATCTAACTAAAAGTTGCTAACAGATTTTATCCTATTGATAATAAAATATTTTATGTTAGATGAGAATTTACAAGAGACTGAAAAATCACCTTCCAATTCCAGGGGAAATTGTTTCATGTTCTTAGCCCATGAGAGTCCATTGAAAATGTATACATCTATATTGTCTAACAATGGCCTTTAAGAAAATAAAACATGCAAATTGCCCAGGAATTAGTAGAAGGAAACAACTGCGACATATTGAACCAGACCTCAGTTCATGGACTGCTCTTATTGTTCTCAAAGAAAAAAGGCTAAGGGCAAAGGAATGTCGATAAATGACTTGAGAGCTATTAATTATAGTTGAATAAGTTTGAGATATGACATCCTAGTCACTGATAATGCACTGACATCCCTATTTTTATATCATTAATTATAAAATGGTTTTATGCTATCCCACTACACCAAGAGGACAAGTACATGTTTGATTTTTTCTGTTCTTATAAATACCTTTGCACATCTTTCTCAAAAGTAGTGGTGGATAGTTTTGCCTCAAAAGAAAAAATAGTCCTATTAAACGTTAATTAACTATCATATTTATTCATTATATGCATGACATATTGGTTATTATTCTAACAAATTAAAGGAATTTTTCTCACTGATTCTGACAATTTTAAACAGCAAAGGACTCAAAGTTACTTTTGAAATATATATATATGCATGTGTCTGTATATATTTGCATATATCATAATATAAATATTAATCTACCTTCTTTAATTTTCTAGATTCTCTTCTGTATATTTTCTGCATATTAAGGACAAGTTCCAATTCTTAATCAAATTGTACCAAATTCTCTCCAAGAACTACTGGGAGATGCTTCCTGGATAAGCTATTTCTACAGGGGATTTGAGATTTGCTTTCCTTCTTTAAGGGAGTGGAAAAGGACCCAACCAAATTCTCAATGAGATTTATAGATCATAATTGTCTATCATTTTTAAACGAGTTTAAGGAGGCACAAAATATACTGAAGTTATTCAGATGAGATTTCCCAAGACAGCTGATTACCTCTTTAATAGATATTTACCACATTCATACTGGGCTAATGTTTTAAAGCCATAATCATCCTATTGAATGTCTCCATCTGTCTCAAATTTCACATGTGTTATACCCTGTTGGAAGAAGTGAGTTATAGTTCACATAATAGAGCTAGATATTATAATTATCCCATTAAATAAATATATGCCTAATTATTTTTTACTACTTTTATTCACTGTTTGAAGTTTATATATTTGGTTTCTCAGGAAGTAAGAATAATTTTATTTTCTGGAAGCCCATAAATGATTTTTTGAAAAAAAAAGCTTTGTAAAGAGTGTGTCTATGGTCAGCTTTAGACCTTGTATTAGAGTTAACAAAATATTCACTGGTGTCAGTTTTTATAGATTAATGGCTTATATAATAATTATCTGTAATTCCAAACATTTTAAAATATGGAGGGTCACACTAAGTAGAACTTCTTAACATCATAAAACAGTCCTTGGCCCACTAATGTGAAAACTGGCAATTCTTACTGGACTCACTGATTGCTGATTACCTACTGCTTCAATTAAAACTTAATTTATGGTTTGCATTTACACCCTTGAAAGCTGACTCCTAACCATCCTATTAAATGTCTCCTACTCATATTTCACTTGAATTCTAAATCTGATGAGTTATATATCTTGGAACAAATGAGATACAAAATTTGAATAACTTATACAAAGTTGAATGTTACAAATTAGCTATTCAATAAACAAAGTTGTCCTCTGCTTCTTCTGCCTTCCGTGGCATTTCTGCTATTCTTCCTGTTTCCAGAGTTTTCTGAGTCTGGTAGCACTGCCCATACTTCCTGTCTGCCTTTGGCCAATCAGCACTTTTCAGTAAACTCATAGGCAAGACAATTATTTACAATATAACATCATAAGTCCATTACATATCCCCTTTTCTCTCTTTTTTAAAATAGTAATACCAAATCTAATATCCTTTGCCCCATTATAACTTATAAACACAAGCATCCACAATCCATATTTTGAGAATGAAGGCATCATACTCTGGGCTACTTTCTGCTGAAAAAGGCACTGGCAATCCCATAGGGCTCTAAAGAAAAATTTAGGATTATGGACAGTCTTTAGTTGGTCATTTCAGCCAGTCTCCTTGAAGTTGTTCTGAATGTAGAACTCCAGAAGAACCTCCAACAGAGATGCTTTAAAATGCTGAATTATCTGGGCCATCATATCCATTAAAGATTTTTTAGGAGGTATTTCTGTGAATAAATCCAAAGCCTATCATTTTCTGTGGAAATTAAAATAAAACCTCTTCTCCAAAGTAGCATATATTTAGACTTCAATTTTCAAGTCAACTCATTTACAATATATACATTGAATTAATGCAACAGTATTCTATAGTAAACTTCCTTTTAACAGGTTTTACTACTTGATTCAGTCAAGAAGCTCAAAGACAATACAATAGTATACAGTATCCACTCTTTGTAAAGGACTTTCTCTATCCCTTTTCCATTTTCCTTTCAAGCCTACCATTTAGAGTCTGTTTTGAATCTGTATTTACTGTATATTTCTCATTTCTTATCTTATCCTGCTTCTTACCACACCTTTGCTTGGTTAGGGTGACTGAATCCACTCAGATTGCTCAATTTCTGTTTCCATCCACACCTTTAATCTGTCAAAGTAAGCCTAAGGATTAAAGGTTGGTAGAATGGCTGGCTGACTAAACCCACCTCTCAGTCTAGAATCATAGTCTTTATCTTTTTAGCACAGGTAATGGTAAAACTCACAATTAACACCCAAGGTAATTTTAGGGTCTATATATCCACCAAGTAAAGCACTACCTCCTGCTGCTCATTAACTCCAATCATTTATGTATTTGCCTGAACCAGGAAGCCTCTCTTTAAAAGCCAAGCCTCTGCTTGACTCCAGCAAACAAATCCGATCCAAGAAAAACCTTGAGACTAAGAAGCCATCTTTGATTCTGTTCCCTTTGGTCCTTATATACAGAAACCTTAAATACATAATTTAAAACTTTTTGCTTATATTGAGGGGCTGTGAGACTTAAGGAACCAGTCTATCTCTATTTATTGTTACTTTACTAGACCAAATATAACCTGCTGAAAACACAGTACTAACATGATAAATTTATTCTGGACTAAACATTAAGGTCATCTGTTTTATCAGGTTTATGGCCTGGAATTTCAAGCTTTACCTCATGAACCAGACCCACAGACATCAGTCTCAACATACTCCATGGTCCTATAGTCCCAATGACAGACACTTGTATGAATTGTACTCTGATTGACCACAGGCCCAGGTACATAACTTGTTAGCCCTTACTCTAAATCTAACTCATCATTCTTATTCTGTTCAGCCATGTGGCTTGGTAACTTTTCTCTGAGCAGAATAGTTGTCCTCTGCATCTTCTGGATTTCTAGCATCTCAGTGGCATTTCTGCCTGTTCTTCCTGTCCCCAGAATTTTCTTGATCTGGTAGCCCCACCCACACCTTCTGTCTGTATTCAGCCAATCACTTTTTATTAAACTAGTAGGTGGGACAATTATTTACAATGTAATAACATAATCATCTTACAGAGGTCTTTAGCTACATAGTAAATGCTAGAAACAGTACTTAGCAATAAATATTTTCATATACATTGGTTCTTTTTAGCAATAGAGAAAAACTATTGTATAAAAGATCAAAATTCATAGAATTGGATCCCAAAACCCAAAGATACATCAACAAATCTATCATAAGGTTAAGGCACAGGGAGTATTAACATTATTCACAAGGAGAAAAGAAGCCAAGGGTTACAATGCAGAGTGAAAAATATTTGAAGTAATCAAATGAATGCTGTAATACCAACCTGTTCATATGAAGGATTAGAAATTGTTTTCAATTGCAGAGTTATTCCTTTATTATTAAAGTGTGGTACACACTAGAGGCCAAGATAGTTGATCCTCTGAGAGGAGTATATATCCATTGACATAAGATTACCTACAAAATATATTTGGAGGGTGCTGAGAGTGCTGTGTTAGTGATGCTGAGATTTACAGTTGATAGTAAGGGCATAGAACAATAGTTAAAAAATCAGGAGGTTTAATCTTCACCACACAAAGGGCACTTTTCTTAAAGAAACTACTCTACTGTCTTATAGCACCATGGAAATACAGAAATCCCAGACATATAATCTTTGTAAAAAAATCTACTCCCGTTAGTAAATACATTGCCATTAAAAGATATCAGATTGTGTATGTTAACCACAATTTTTAATCCATTCCTCAGGTGAGGAGCATCTAGGTTGTTTCCAAGTTCTGGGTATCACAAATAATGCTTCTATGAACATAGTTAAACTAATGCCCTTGTATTAAAAACCTACATCATTTGGGTACATGCCCAATAAAGTAGAAAGATTCAATGCAGACTGTGAACCTAGTTGTGATCTGAGTAATGACATTTAGAGACATCTTGGAAGAACAAGAAACTCCATTTTTACAATAAATCTTAGTGTGAGATGTGTGATATCCATATTTGTATGTTGATTGGATGGTTAAATTCTATCAAATGTTTTATTTTTGAGACTGGACTCTTTGTGTAATAAAACTAGCTGTCCAAGAACTATCTCTCTAAACCAGATTGCTGTCAAACTCAAGTGTTGGTTTTAAGGCATTTTCCAATATAGCCCAATGTCTGTTTTCGAAGTGTTATTTTAAGAATTTAAGCATTATAATATACTCAGAGTCATGACACTTCCCAGGACCATTTCTGCCTAGAGTGATTTTTCTGCAGTCAGTCAAGGTGTTACAATGCACTTTTAGAAAAATCCAATTTAGTGTGTATACAGGATGTTTTGTTATTTAAACATTGATCCATGTTTATTTTCCCTCCATGTTTTCAGTTCCACACCTCCCTGCCATACTCAGTACTCTCCAATGTGTATTGAGAAAAGAACATGCCTCCCATTCATGTTGACAAAATATGGCATAAGGTTGATCAACTTGTCTCATATTAAGGCAGAGCAAAAGCACCCTTGTCATGAGGAACACAAAATCTAATAAATAAGTAAAAAATAGCCATTACTTTCAGTGTTAAGATTTTTACATGAAGATCAAACTATATAATTGTCACCTATATTCAAAGTGTCTTGGTCATCCACATGCATGTTTCCTGGTTGTTGATTGGGAAGTCAGTAAGTTTCATGAGACCAGGTCTTTCACTATGTGGTTTAACTTGTTCTGTCCTTTTATTTCTGACTCCATAGTCTTTCCTCACTCTATTCAGAATTTAAGCTTGACATCTTGATGAAGAACAATGCTTCCATCATTCAGTTTCTGGCAAAACTCCTCTAATAACTTTTTGAAACAGGCAACAATTAAGTAATATAACAGAATGAATATATTTAGGCATCATTACATTGACATATTTTTCCTCCAACTCTGTTTAGATATATTATTTATCTCTGGCCTGACTCTCCAACTTGGGGGTCTTAACACTTCACTAACAGTGCGATTTCAGTCCGGTGACATAGGTCTCAGTCTTGTTCTGTCAGTGATGGGTTACTACCACCCACTAAAACATCCTTAACTCAATATGTCATCAGTATGACAGACTGTAAATTAATGTCATGTTCTTGGATGGTATCCAAATCTCAACTACAGATGCCTTACCTGTTCATAGGAGAGTATCCATTCAGACCACATATTTGCAATTTTTAAGATTCTTAGCTTGAGTCAGCTTTGTAGATAAGAAATTAGGAAGAGAAGACTATAAGCCACATATAAAAATAATTTGCTAAGCAAATGAAAAACAGTATGGCAAGAAATTTAAATGTTCAAAGAAGTTGTATACTATCAAAAGAAGGAAAGATCTACCATAACTACATTGTGTTTATATCTTCTTGTGCTCTTCTGGGATTGTATATGGCAAATTTCACAACATCATTGTATTATCCTCTAAAATAGACTGTTAATATGCTTCCTATTGATTAAATGTCTTGAGAGCTTCATGCATTCCTCCTATCCAATTGTACTAATCATGTGCTATTATAAGTTTTGAATGTCGTTCCCAGTAAACTTTCATGTTGTCTTTCGATCACTGTTGTAAAATATGTAAATGAAAATTTATTTTGTTTACTTTTAATATACTAGATATGTCTAAAAACATCAACCTGTTTCTTAATACCTCAAATTCCTTTATTAAATTATCACAGTTTTATTTGTTTTTTTGTAATGATACTGAAGAATGCCATATTTTCAATGTGTAAATGTAATCTTGTATGAATCAATATTAAATCAATCATTTCATAATGCTGCATGATAAGGTAGAATGAAGACTTACTGAGAATTGTATTTATTACCCAATGTCAAAGGTCTCTCAGTCAGATCATGTGTGTAGGTTTAACTAAAATACCCCTTATTTACAGTTGATTTCATGTGACTTTTATAACTGTTTTAAACCTTGCTGACTATTTCCACTACTTCTTAAACTTAGACATTTTGAAATCATTTATATCAAAGATTTTTCTAGTCCACTGATTTTCCTAGAATTTTATGTATTCTTCATTCAAAATAAAGAATTGTTTACAAATGGCTACTTGATTATTACAGACTTCTTCAAAATTTAAGACCATTTCATTAAAATACAAACAATATAGTAAGTAAAATGTTTTCCATTTTCACATCATTAAATTAAAGAATTTTTTTTAAAAAATTGTTAAAACTTACTGCGGTTTTATTATAGTTGTGGTCATTCCTCTGCTTTGTTTCTATACACTAGGCTAGAAGTTTTTTCAAATGCTGTTGATAGCTATAATTGAACATATTTACTGACTGTTAAGAGGGAAACATGCCTAGTTCTGAAAACCAGACCAACTTCCAAGAGCTAGTGAAGTCTTGGACCTCAGAGGAGAAGCTCTAACTGCAAGTTATTAAAACAGCATAAACCCTAGACATTTTAAATATGTGTCTTCCTACATGCAACTACATGTTTTTTTTTTCTAGAAACTTCAATAAAATGTAATCTGGCAACAGATATAGACAATTGCACAAGCCATAAGCAACCAAAATGAAGAATGATGGATCCCAATTCCAACAGATATATTTATAATTAATGAAATTGTCACTTGTATTGTTCAAATTTTACTAAGAAAGATGGGACAGAAAGATGTCAAAGTCCAAGGACCAGGAAGTTGGCTATGAGTTCATGTTCTAAGAAATTTTATACCTTACCCATGAAAACAAATGAAGTCTTCTAAACACGGCCTTCTAAATATGAGCTATATTTCAACTGCAAGAATAAGCTTACTTATGTAAATGAAAAAACTCATGAAACCTTAACCATACAAGAAATACAGGGAACAATGTAGAGCTGATGGAAAGAATGTGTCTTCATTGGGGCAAACATGCTAAATAATTTGTATGATAAAATAATATTTATTTATAATTTAGAATTATATATGTTACGTATTATAAAATTTTATAATAAATTTTCAGTTACATGAATTGGTTAGCTCTGCCTATAATGTAAATTATATGTTATATGTAAGATGTATACATCTATATTACTAAAATCTACTCAAAACATATATATGTACGTCTGTAACTTTTTTTATAAAGAATTCATGAGTATATAAGAGAAAATAATGTGTATATAGGTGATGTGGGAATGCGTTTATATATGTTGTGAATCTCAATCTTTAAATAAAGGAGCTGTTTTGGGCCATGACAGGAACCATAGAAGAAGTAGGAGGAGAAATCAGAGCATAGGTAGGAGAAGCAGGGCGGAGTCAGAGGCAGATGGCGCCAGCTGCCCAAGAAGAAACATGTAAGTAACACAGGGTGAGCCATGGGCAACTTGGCAGGCAGATTAATAGAAATGGGTTGATTTAAGATGTAAGAGCTAGCTAGCAAATTGCCTGAGCCATAGGCCAATCAGCATGAAGTTAATATAAGCGTCTGAGTCATTTCTGGGGGCCTGAACAGCGGTGGGCAACTAAGAGATCTCAGGAGGCAGGTCTGTGGGTCCTGGACCTCTGGCCACCCGGAACCTAGAAACCTTACTACTACATATAGGAGTATTTAGTGGAAGAAAATAGTCAGGGTGTGACTTTATTATTATCTCAAAAAAGCAATACATTTTATTTTCATTTAAATTGTTATATTTTTAATGTTAGTCTTCATCTTTTCTACTAAGTAATAAATATGTTCTGAAATTTACATGAATTCAAATTTGAAAAAGGTGTCCTCTAGTTAAAACAAAGCAATAAATTAATTTATACTTGAATAACAATGAATGCAAAGGAATATTTTTTGTTATTTTCAGCATTAATTTAATAGTAAAATTTAGACCAAAATTTTCCACATTAAAGAACAATGGTTTCTTAACTTTACAATGCATAGATTACCCTACCTTGTACAAAAATTCTATTGCCTTTCCACAAAGAGTATCTATAAAGGAAGCACATATTTTTCAAGTCAAAAGCAATTTAAAAAAACATAATTTATGTTTTCAAAAGCGAAAATACTGTAAGACTTATTAAAATAGGATTATTTTAGCTAAAAGTCATTTCCAAAAGAAGCTGTAAGCTTCATCTACCTCTTTTTCTAAAGTTCTAATATGAATCATAGGCTCAATCACTCTAGAGTTCATTCTGTGGTCCCAGTGCATTTATTCGGCTTCATTATAGAATGCAGATGAGGAGTTGTTGACACTGGTGTGGGGACACCATCTCCACTTGTTTGCACCTGGAAAGCCCAATTAAAAGAGGACTAGGGTCCTTAGCTACATACTAAAACCTCATATCTAGTTTTCCTCCTATTTTGTCTCTCACACCCTCTCTCCATCCTTTCCCCCTCTCTCTGTCTCCTTTGAAAGGACATATGGAGTTATATTTTAACTTGTTTATTTTTATAATTTTTAATTTAAATTTTTTAATATATCAAATACTGTTACAGGTCCCTCCTCTATTCTCACTCACTGTGCAGCTTCCCTCCACTTCACTCCTTCATCCACTGCTCAGAGAAATTAAGAAGTACCAGAGTGAGTCAGTAGGCTCTGGCATATTAAGTTGAGGTAAGACCATGAGCCAGTATCAAGTCTTAGCAAGATATACCTCTATAGAGAATTGGCTCCAAAAAGCCAGTTCATGCATCAGGAATAAACTCTGGTCCCACGGCCATAAGCTGCAAACACTGCACTGCACTAGCCACACAATCATCCCCCTTAAGAAGGCCTACTTCTGTCCTGTGAAGTTTCCTCAGCTGTAAGAGAGCTCCAAATAGTGCTGGTCAGCTCTTTCTGTGAGTTGCATGTCACATTCTTGACCCCATTGCTCCTGTAGAATCTACTCTTTCTCTTGGACAGGAAACACCAGTCAGTGTTATCTGTGGGTCTCTATATCTGCTTCCAGTATTTGCTATATAAATGTTCCCGTTCATCTTTCTGGGTGTGTGTTAACTTACTCAGGACTTATTTTTCCAGCTCCATCTATTTGCCTGAAAATTTTAGGATGTCCAATTTTTCACTGCTGTATAGTGCTCCATTGAAGAAATGTACTGCCTTGGCCCTGCTGGCTGCACTACAAGGAAATAGTAACAGTAACGATAATAACAGTAACCAAAAGCAGGGGGTTAGTCATTGTGCAGAAAGAATAAAGTGTGCATCTTGTCATGGTGCCCAGAACCACAAGGAACCACGAAATATATCATTCATGCTTGGGAGAGAACCTCCTGGTTCAGAGAACAATTCAACAGGCTGAGAGAAGAAGGAAGTGAAGTCGTTCCCACACTTGTGGGTCTCCACAGATCCCCCTTTTTTCTTTAGAGAACAAGAGAAACACTGACATGGATATCCTTATGGAGGTTGTGCCTGTCTTAGGTCTGGAATCTTAAGTGCCGAAAAGGAATGGAATGCCCATTGTGGAGAATGGAATAGCAGTAGATCACATCTCTGCCTTAGGCCTATAACATGTTTTTTAGTCAAGGATCACTGATTCAAGTTGCCTGTCATTGACTAACCAGCCTAGCTCACTAAGGACCTAAATAGTTATCTCTGTCAGCCATGTCCAATCTGTGATAATGAACTTGTACAGCCTGCATTCTTAAAGAATTTACTTCTTGTTTTATAAAAGCAATGAGCTTATTGAACAGAACAGGTCCTAGGGATAGAAGTATTAATAAGCCAAGCAAACCTCCCAAAATAGATGGAAGCAAGGTAGTCAACCATGGAGAGGCTGAAAACCAATTTTCAAACCATCCAATCTCCTTTTCTCTTTCTTTTCTTCTTTCCTCCAACCCTTCTCTAACTTTAGCCATACTACCTTGAGCAATTCCAGTAGTATCAGTGTAAAAACAGCATTTTTCTTTGAGGGCTGCATACAGTCCTCCCTGTTGAAGGAAAAGTAAGTCAAGTCCTCTCCTATTCTGTAAAACAACTTCAGATAAAGAAACTAGAGAATTTTCTAAGGCTGAAATTCCTCTCTCTAAATTTTGCAAGTCTTCACCAATGGTGGATCGAAGTTCAGAATAATGTTGACTTGTAAGAACTAGGGAAGCAACTCCTGTGCCTGCTCCAGTAGTGCCTAATCCAAGCAAAACTGCAAGAGTAACAGTAGAAATGGGCTTTCTATGAATGCAAACAGGCAAATCAAAGGAATTGCTCCAATAGGTGGAAAATTGTTCTTGTGTGTAATAAGTAAGTCTAGGAACAACTTGAGTCATAATGCAAAATTTAAAGCTAGATGTGGTTAAAGCTGAATATATACAAGTAGTGAGACCGTCCATAAAGGTCCACCAGGTGTCCACAAAAGGAATCAAATAAGTTGGTGGAGAAGTATTAATAAAATGAGTCATATTGCATAAATGACTAAACTCAGATGGCACAGTTCATCCTGTGTCCATGAGGCAGTCCTTGACCTGTTATCTATGCTAAAGAAATCTTATGAGTGGGTTCTTGAGCCCACCTACATGAAGAAGCCTCAGTGGTCTCAGTATAACTACTAATAACAGCTATACCCTCATAAAAAGGTGGCGAGAAATGATAACACAGCCAGCAAGAATTAACCAAATCTGGCTCACTGCTATTCAAGGTAAAAAATGTCTGATTAATTATTGTAAGAATAATATTTTGTGTAAAGGTTGGTTGAAAAAAATCTTGAGAAGGAGTAGTTAAAGTGCCTGGCTTCGTAGGTTGAGCCACAGGTATAGGTTTATGGGGTATTAACACATTAGGTCCAATGTCTACAGGTTTATCATAATAAAGAGGTTTTTTCACAAGTTTAATTTTAAACACAACTCCTGTATCAGTGCCCATCTGACATAGGTAAAGATCCCAAGTAAGGCCTTGTTGCCAAGATGAATGAAACAACCTTTTATCATGAGAAGTGAATGTATCCTTAAGTGAGTGCACCAGCCTTTAGTTATGGTATTAGAGAACTTACAGGCTGGGAAATACATCAACTGGGGTGTTTTTAGAGCTATAGTCATAGTCAGAAGAAACAGTAATATAATCCCAAGATGAGGAAGGTTTCCAATAAGCATTTCCTGTGGTCTCACAACCCCAAGAACGGCAGTAATAATCATACCTGGAGCCACATTTATATAAATTGTTTCTAGGTGAATGTGGCCCAGGGCAAACATAGAATGTATAAGTAGCAAGTATGGACCATGCTATGGCGTTATCACATCTAGGAAATTTAGGTTTGGGAATATAATAAAAAATTCCTCCTTTTACAGGGGCCAAATCAATAGGAGGCAAAATATTTTCTAATCCCAAAGGGGCTTCTGCTCCTAGGGCTAATTTACATAAATCAGGAGTCAAATCAGGCCACCAATTTTTATTAACAGCTTCAGAGGGGGAGCAAATTACATCCCCTCTACCAGAAATTATCTGCCAAGTAAAATTAAGAGGTTGGTGGGGATTCTGAGGAGTCTTCACAAAAATTTGTGAGATGTAGAGCAGCATCAGGAGGTTTGTCACCATCTTTCTTGATCTCAGGATCCATGAAGTCAGAACGTATAAGAAGAGAAAAATCATCCACAGGAGGAGTTGCCCCCTCCCTGGGTGGATCATTTATCTGCTTTACTAATCTCTCAGGCAACCATCTGGCTGACTTTGCTTGCTTTGAATAAATGCATACAGGTCCATGTCCCCAAATAAGAACTGGATTTGGTCCTTGACAAGAATTGTCCAGTGGATCTCTCCAGAGAAACTTGGCAAAATGATCTTTAGTCTTAGTGTGCCAAAATCAAGTAGCCACAGATTCTCCTTTAGCATCCATATTTTAAAAATTCAAAATAAATAAGCATGATGTAAAATTTTTCTTGGTGAGCCTTTGGTAGTGTAACATTCCCCCCTTTAATTTTATCAGTGGTAATTTTTAATGACGGATGGGCTCTTTCTACTATGCCTTGACCCTGTGGATTGTAAAGAATGCCAGTTATGTGTTGAATGTTCAAGTGAGCACAAAATTGAGCAAAAGTCAAACTGGTGTATCCAGGGCCATTATCAGTCTTAATTTGTTGTGGACATCTTAACACTGAAATTGCTCTCAGCATGTATTAATAACATGTTTTGTAGCTTCTCATGTTTGTAGGGATGCATAAATGAAACCACTAAAGGTATGCACAATAACATGAATATATTCTAAATTACCAATTTCTGGAAAATGTGTCACATCCATTTGCCATAAGGCATTAGGTATCATTCCTCTTGGGTTTACTCCATAGTGAGAAGTAGGTAAGTAAATAGCACAAGAAGGGCAATCTTTGACAATCTGTCTGGCTTGTTCTCTGGTAATCTTATGTAGGAGACATAAAGTCCTAGCATTGAGGTGATGTAATTTATGAGTATTCTGAGCAGCAGAAATATTAACAACCATAAGTGGACAAGCCTGTATAGGAAAAGCAGTAGAACGAATGGCTAAATCAGCTAACTCGTACCCTTTTGCAGGGGTCCAGGAAGGCCAGAGGGAGCTATAAGGTATCCTAGAAAAAAATGAATGAGTGCGCTGGGGAATGAGAGACTTAATCTGTGAAAAATATTTACCAGCCTCAGATGCACTCTTTATTAAACCTGCTGTCTCTAACAAAGGAACAGAATAGGCTATATAAGCACTATCAGTATAAATGTTTAAGGGTTGACTTAAAAAGTCAGAGAAAACTGCAACAATTGCTTGTAACTCAGATAACTGAGCAGAGGTGGATACTGTTTCAAATCTAACAGTAATGTCACCACACACATAAGCAGCTCTTCCTGTGGAGGAACCATCTGTAAAAATCACCAAGGCATCCTCCAATGGAGAAGAGGAAGTTACTTTAGGAAACACAAAATCATGCCTATTTGCAAAATCAAGAAGTTTATTTGGTGGGTAATGATTATCTATGGCACTAGTAAAAGAAGCAAGTGCTACAGGCCAAAAATCAGTAGTTTGCATGAGCGAATTAATTTGTTCTTGAGTATAAGGCTGAATGATAATATCAGGTTCTTTGCCAAAGTATTGTCTTCTTAGCTTTCTTCCTTGCATAATAAGATTAGACACAGCCTTATAATACGGGCCTATAACTTGCTTAGGAGTAGAATGTAAATGAGTCCACATAAGTGGAGTAGTCTGTCAAAAAACTGCAGTAGGTGACAAAGCTGTCTTACAAATAACAAACTTTAAAAGTTGATCATAATCCATAAAACTAATAGTATGATTGCAAATGCATTCCTCTACTACTTTAAGAGCTTCTCTTCCTTTAGGAGTAAGCATTCTAGGTGAAGTAGGTTTAGGATCTCCATGCAAAATATCATGCAAAGGTTTCATATCTCCTTTGCTAATCTTAAGATATGGAACAAGCCAATATATGTCTCCTAGAAGCTTTTGAAAATCATTTAAAGTTTTAAGATTGTCTAATCTAAGTTTTAATTTCTGTGAAAATACATTAGAGCCTCTTAATTGAAATCCTAAATAAGTATAAGGATCTTTTAATTGAACCTTATCAGGAGCTATTTCTAAGCCTCTGGAATTCAAGGCTTCTTTTACATCTGCATAACATTTTAGGACTTCTTGTCCATTCTTACCTGAAATCAAAATATCATCCATATAATGAATCAGATATATACAAGGCCACGCTTGCCTAACTACATGCAAGGCAGAGGCAACAAAAGATTGACAGAGGGTAGGACTATTTGCCATGCCTTGTGGCAAAACACACCATTGAAACCTCTGTATAGGTTCCTTAAAATTAATAGCAGGCAAGCTAAAAGCAAAGAGCTTCTGATGTTCAGGGTGTAAAGGAATAGTGAAGGAACAATCTTTTAAATCAATCACAATCTTACAATACCCCAAAGGAATGGCTACAGGTGATGGAAGCCCTGGTTGGAGGGCACCCATAACAATCATGGTTTTATTGATTGCTCTTAGATCTTGTAGCAACCTCCATTTGCCTGATTATGTCTGGCTGTTTCTTTACAAATTTCTACAAATTCAGACTTCCAAAGTAAGTAATCTCCTCCAGCAAGTGTGGCTCTAGTCAGAGTCTGCCAATCAGAAGGAGTCAGCCAATTGTCTGCAACAGATTCTACAATTTCTGTGGTATAGGGCGCAGTAGCACTGTACTATGCAATAGCAGTTTTTAGCTCTTTAATAACTTTAAAGTCAAATCCTTGATGAGTACGCCAGGAAACTCCCTGAGCATCCCTTGTTTCTGTGACAGCAAAAGCCTCTGGCCCAGTATGAATTAATCCTGGAGACACCTTTACTTTACTTGGGAGAAATGATGACTGAGATGGTGGTGTGCCTGAAGCTCAAAACCCTCTCCAGGTTTGCCTGTTTTTAGGCATTCTAAGTGGGAAACAAGCTGACAATACTCTTCCTCAAGTTTATTTGCTCTTTAACACATTCTATTTTATTTCTTAATTCCTGCCTGGGATCTAGTACTTGGTAAACAGTAGCAGTAGGAGCTGAGGGCTGTATAGGAGGAGGCCACTCTGAGTAGTGATATTTGGCTGCTTCCTCTTCTAGATCAGTCAAATCAATATCCCCATCAGAGTCCTCCACAGTTTTATTCCTGCTTCTCTTTTTATAAAGACTCTCTTTTTTTGATTACTAGGTTTCTTTTTATATTTAATTGAGGTTTCAGTATTTATATCTTCATCACTGTCAAAAGACATTAAGTCCTTCATTCTTTTGGACTTTTTACTTTCATTTTAAAATGAAACAGGAGAGGCATTTTCTGTTTTCTTTAAGATTTTATTCCCATCATTAACAACATTTGCCATGACTGGGTCAATGTGTCATTGGCTTAATATTTCATTAATTAAACCCCAATAAGAATAAACTGTAACAAGAACTTTTTCTGGCCCAAATGTATGATAAAAATCTTCAAGAGCATCTCTGACACACTTCCAGCGTCTTTCATCTGATGTTCCTTCAACTGGAAACCACGGACAGACCTCTTGTATAAACTTAAAAAATTCAGTCAACTGTTTTTCAGTCACCTTTACTCCTCGTGCCTTTAATGTCTGTGTCAGCCCATCAATAAAAAGTTTTTGCTGACTTATTTCCTGACCCATCTTGAAAAATCTGTCCTTCCTAAGCTTATTGAAAATGACAGGCAATCATTTCTCAGCTTATTTTCTAACTGGTACTTACCATCATATGCTGGCCAACAGACAGTGTCCTCATTGAGGGTCTCTCATACTTCCAGCCCCACATTGGGCGCCATTTGCCCCAGCCCACGGGATCAATCAACAGAGGGTCTGGAAGAGAGAGAGTGGGACAAAGAATGGGAAGAAATGCAAAGAATGGAGACAAGGCTGAAAAGTCTGCTCAACTCTCAAAGTTTATTGTAACTTGGTACAGTACATAAATGTTTCAGGGAGGCAGTGCCCAACCTGATCACCACCCAGGGTGGTAGCCCCCCCACCTGCTGGCTGCACTACAAGGAAATAGTAACAGTAAGGATAGTAACAGTAACCAAAAGCAGGGGGTTAGTCATTGTGCAGAAAGAACAAAGTGTGAATCATGGCATGGTGGCCAGGACCACACGGAGCCACAAAATATATCATTCATGCTGGGAGAGAACCTCCTGGTTCAGAGAACAATTCAACAGGCTGAGAGAAGAAGGAAGTGAAGTCTTTCCCAAACTTGTGGGTCTCCACAATGTACCATATTTTTTGACATTTTTATTTAATTTTTTTACAATATTCACTATGGTTCACCCTTTCCTCACCTCATCCCAGACATCCCTCTAACCTCATTCCTCCACTGATTTCTTAGAAAGCATAAGGACTTCCAGGGTGACTTAATGGAATATGAGCAATATGATATATCCAGTTGAAGTAAGATGAATCTCCTCACACCAGCATCGCAGCTGAGTAAGGTGTTCTTCTGTAGAAAATGAGCTTCAAGAAGCCAGGTCATGCACTAAACATAAATACTGGTCTGGCTGCCAGATATCTCATGAACTGCTCATGCCATTTAGCTCTCATCCATTTAGAGGGCATACTTCAGACTCATGTTCCCCAGCTGTCAGTTTAGAGTGAATGATCTCTCCATAGCTCAGGTCAGCTGCCTCTATGGGTTTCCACATCATCATCCCTTTGTAACTATAAACTCTCATCCATCTCTTCACCTGGATGTAGTGGAATTATTTGTATTGTAAATAATTATTCTGACTACTGGTTTAAAAAAATTCTGATTGTCCAAAGGCAGACAGGAAGTGTGGACAGGGTTACCAGACTAAGAAAATCCTGGAAACAGGAAGAACAGTGCAGAAATGCCACAGAAATGCTATGGAGACACCATGCTGAGAAGCCAGCAAATGCAGAGGGAAATAAGTTGAAATGCTGCTCTGAGAAAAGGAACTGAGTCCCATGGCTAAAGAAGATAAGAGTCATGGGTTAGTTTAAAACAAGAGCTAGTAAGTTATATGCCTTGTCCCAAGGTTACTTAGCATAAAAGCAATACAAGAATCTGTGTGTTTCAGTGGAACTATGGGACTGTGGGTTTGAAATTCCAAGCCATGAGACTAGGTTGAAAAGTCTGGGCCAGAAACCTAATACAACACCTGACCTGTGAGCTTAGTGGAGTGCTTAGGTGTGGATCTCTACATCTACTTCCTTTATTAGCTGGATGATGGTTCTATAATAACAATTATTGTGGTCCTCAAATTGTAAACATGGAAAGGTTACCTCACTCGAGATAATTTTATTTCTGGTTGCATTTATTTGTTGGAAAAAATCCCAGATGTTAGTTTTGTTTTTGGTAGAGTGATACTCCATTGTGCAAATGTGCCACATTTTAAAATCCATTTTTCAGTTGTGTGGTCATCTAGATAGGTTCTAAATATTATAAATAGTGCTGCAAGAAACATAGTTGAATGAATTTTGTTAGGGTAAGAATGTGAATTATTTGAGTTTATGCTCAAGAGTGGCATTACTGAATAATTGGCTTAATTGATAATTAGTTATCTGAAAAACTACTATGTCCTCTTAGGAAAAAAAAAACTAATTTCCAAGTATAAACCTCCTATGATTACCTTAACCATGGCACTATTACTTGCTCTGAGGGAATTTGATACAATTTATGTTTCAAGGTCTTGCTTTGACTTACTGGTGGAGACTTCAGAAATGTATTTAACAAACAACAATAAAAAATTTATTTTAAAGCAGTAAAAAGCCTCTATTTGGTCATAATACTATCCTGCTCTACTCTCAGCTGGGTGAGGAGCTCAGCCCAGTGCTCAGCCATGGATATTTGCCTCCACCTCTATTCATTGCTGGATGTAGGCTCTGTGATGACCATTAAGATGGTTGTTCATTTGATTCAGGAGAAGTCCTGTTTAGGCACCTCCCCCACTAATGTTTGGAGACCTAGCCAGGGACATCCTTTGAGTTCTTGGAGGATTCCCTAGTATCTGGTTGCCTTATAACCCTGAACTGGCCTCCTTTATTATGACACACATATCTTTATCCATATTTTTTATCTATTTTTAATCTTGGGGCATTTTCTGAAGACAGAAATTTACCTTGTCTGTCACTGTTGACCTGCACTCATTTGTCCAATAACTCCCACTTCCATACCTACTGCACAATCCAGGAGGAAGGGGTGTTCTATTGGGATTATTCTTAACAAAAGCACTGTTTCTGTGAACGCCTTGTTTACAATCTCTTTTTATGTGACCTTTCAATCTACAATTGTAACATTTATTATTTTGACTTTTTTCTTATACCTCTAGAAATAAGCTCTCCTACCCTATGATCATCACTGTTATAGGACTCTAGATTGTCTTATGAGTCCAATTTTCCAAAGGTTTTGACCTTGCTTTTAAAGTTCTGAGTATTTTCTACATTGTACGTTAGCATTCACAAAAGCCAGTGATTCAATTATTATTTGCCTTTGAGACTATACTGCTCAACAGACAAATGTCTCAGATCTGTTAGGCCTATAGGCCAAAGATGGATGCTTCACTGTTACAAGCTTGTAACTTCCTAACTCTTTATACTTAAACTAACCCACAATTCTTATTCTGTACAGCCATGAAGACTCAGTGCCTTTTCTCAGAACAGCATAATTGTACTTTGTACCTGTGACCTTTTCTTTAGCATTTCTGCTCTGTTCTTCTGTTCCCAGAGATTTCTTGATGTGGGAATATATTTATGTATGCTGTGAATATCAATCTTTAAATAAAGGAGCTGTTTTGGGCCATGACAGGCACTATAGAAGAAGTAAGAATCAGAGAAAATGTAGGAGAAGCAGGGAGGGGTCAGGTTGAGCGAGCTGCCCAAAGAGCAACATGTAAGGAATACAGGTGAGCCACTAGCCATGTGGCAGACAGGTTAATAGAAATGGGTTCATTTAAGATGTAAGAGCTAGCTAAAAATGTGCCTGAGCCACAGGCCAAACATCATAAAGTTAATATAAGCATCTGAGTCATTTCTGGTGGCCTGAGCAGCAGCGGGTAGCTAAGAGGCAGGTGGCCAAGGGGTCTGGTGTGGCAGGTCTGTGGGTCTGGGCCTCTGGCATCCCGGGACTCAAAAACAGCACTACTGCAATTTGTTAGTTGATATCCCTGCCCTCACTTCCTGTCAGCCAATCAGCATTTTTATTAAACTAGTAGGCAGGACATAAATTATGATATTACATTGTAAATAACTTAATCAGAGACAAATATAGTTTCTAAGTTGTGTCTCTAGTGTGAGCCTTAGTTCAGAGACACCCTGGAGTGGTGTGTGTATTTGAAGTTCAAAATGGCAGGCCTTGGAGTATAGAATGAGCTGCAAAAAGGCCGGTTCCTAAAGATTCACAGGGGCCTAGATGTAAGCAAGTAGATATATATGGTGGATTTAAGGTTTATTTTAATAAGGGCAAAGAGGAAAAAAAGTCAATGATGACTTTTAGTGGTGATGTGTGGGGATATGTTACAGACTTACTATAAAAGTCTGAGATATCACAGGGATCTACCAACAGTCAGTCTAGGAGGCTCACACAGTGGTAACACACATCTTTAATCCAAGCACAGGGAATATTCAGGAGTGGTGACATACACCCTGAATCCCATCAAATCTTAAGGACATCTTAGTTTACAGAGGGAGCTCCAGGCTCCCTGGCAGGCAGTGGTGGTGTCATGTCTTTAATCTTAACTTGTATATGAAACAACTGAGTAAAGAAGGTATTTAAAAACAGGCATAGAAATAAATAACAGGCAGTAGAAGCCATGAGGAGCGAGGCTGAGGAAGCTGGAAGATAACTGGGTGAGATGTGACCCCAATTACCATTCACTCATCAAAGGGTAAACCACCTCCATTGATGACACAGCACAGGCTGGCATACCAAGTTGATGCAGGACCAAGCCCACCCTTCCTGCAGCAATGCCATTTAAGGCATCTCACCATATAGATTGAACTCTAAAGAGTAAGTGAATATACCTAGAATAAAAGCTGGTTCCACTGCCAAGGGCTCCAGAACAGAATGTGCAACAGAACTGTCATCCTCATTCAGAGGGCCTATGTTGGTCAGATGCAGCTTCCCAGGTGTCATTCCAGGGTTTATGAGCTCCTATTAGCTTGAATAGGTTGTCTCTGTGGTTCTGCCTATTATGCTCTTGATCCTCTTCCTCCCCTTAGGACCCCTTCCCCACTTCAACTGAACTTCAGTCGCCCAGTCAAGTGCTTGGCTCTGACTCTGCATTTGCTTTCATCACTCATTGGATACTGGTTACATAATGACAATTTGGTTAGTCACTAATGTGACCACAGGGCAAAGCTAGTTCACTTACCATCTCTACCACTGCTGGAAGTCATAACTGAAGATTTCCTTGTCCTCAGAGCCACCTATTAAGTATCACAAATGTTCCAAGAATTTCAATGGGTAAGAAAATGTGAATCTTGTCCTCTGGTTGGTTAGATTTCCCACAAGGAAACTTTCAACACCAGGAAAAAAAGGGTTTTTCCCAAAATATTTTACTAAAATAACATGGTTATAAAAATGTTTCAACTGAAAGTTTACTGAATTGTAAAATTAGGTCAGTAACACCCCCAAAATATTATCTATTGTCAACCAAATTGATTTAAGGGAATTATAGATGAAGAGTGGTAGATGTTTTCATAACTAGGGTAAAATAATACATTTTGTGATTGGGTTATAATTGCAAGGCATACTATGGAGACGACATTGCTCAATTTCATCAAAAACCACTCTGACATTCTTACATTGAAGAGTTCTTATAGGCACATTGGGTATGTAATTTCTTGATTGCTTAAGGGTTATTTAACTAAAAATTGCTAACAGATTTTTTTCCGATTGATAATGGAACAATTAATATTAGCTAAGAATTTACAAAAGAAGAACTACAAAATCACCTTCCAATTACAGGGGACAATGTTTCATGTTTTGAGGCTATTAGAATTCATTGGAAATGTATAAACCTATATTGTCTAACAATGGCTTTTAAGAAAATAAAACACGCAGCCTACCTAGTAGTTAGTATAAGGAAACAATGGGGACATATTGAACCAGACCTCAGTTCATGGACTGCTCTTATTGTTGTCAACAAAAAAGGGTTCATGGAAAAGGAAGATTGATAAACGACTTGAGAGCTATTAATTTATAGATGAAAAAGTTTTACACGTAGCAACCTAGTCACTGACAGTGCACTGGAATCCCTATTAATATATCACTGATTATAAAATGGTTTTATTCTATCCCACTACACCAAGAGGACAAGTACGTGATTGGTGTTTCTGTTCTTGTAAATAACATTGCATATCTTTCTCAAAAGTGGTGGTGGACAGTGCTGACTCAAGGGAAAAATTAGTCCTACTGAAGGTTAATTGACTATCATATTTATTCATTATATGCATGACATATTGGGTATTATTCTAACATATCAAAGAAAGTTATCTAACTTGTTCTGACAAGTTTAAACAAAAAAGGCTCAAAGTTACTTTTGAAATATATATATATATATATATGTGTGTGTGTGTGTGTGTGTATATACATATATCATAATATAAATATTTTTCAAAAACCCTCTTTTTTAAATTTCTGGATGATTTCTGTATTTATGCATATTTATTAAGTACAAACCTCCCAAAAATTCCAATTCTTAGTCAAATTACACCAAATTCTCTCCAAGAACTACTGGGAGATGCTTCCTGGATAAGCCATTTCTACAGGGAATTTGTAATTTGCTTTCAACTTTCAGAGAGTGGAAAGGGACCCAATCAAATTCTCAATGAGATTCATAGATCACAATTGTCTATTACCTTTCAATGAGGTTAATGAGTCACAAAATATACTGAAATTATTCAGATGAGATTTGCCAAGACAGCTGATTACCTCTTTAATACATATTTACCACATTCACATTGGGCTAGTGTTTCAAAGCCATAATCATCCTACTGAATATCTCCATCTGTTCTCAAATTTCACATGTGTTATACGCTGATGGAAGAAGTGAGATACAGTTCACTTAATAGTGCTAAATATTATAATTAGCCCATTAAATAAATAAATACCTAATTATTTTTTAACTACTTTTATTCATTATTTAAAATTTAGATATTTGGTTTCCCAGGAAGTAAGAATAATTTTATTTTCTGGAAGACCATAAATGTTTTTTTTTGAAAAACAGCTTTGTAAAGGGCTTGACTATGATGAGTTTTAGACCTTGTATTAGAGTTAACAAAATATTCACTGGTGTCAGTTTTTATAGATTAATGGCTTATATAATAATTATCGGTAATTCCCAACAGTTTAAAATATGGAGTGTCACACTAAGTAGAACTTCTTACCATCATAAAACAGCCCTTGGCCAACTAATGTGAAAACTGGCAATTATTACTGGACTCACTGATTACTAGATTACCTACTGCTTCAATTAAAAGTAGATTTATGGTCTACATTAACACCCTTGAAAACTGACTCCTAACCATCCTATTTAATGTCTCCTACTGTCCTTAAATTTCACTTGAATGCTAATTCTGATGAGTTATATATCTTGGAACAAATGACGTACAAAATTTGAATAACTAATACAAAGCTGAATGTTATAATTTAGCTATTCAGTCAACAAATTTGTCCTCTGCTTCTTCTGCCTTCTGATACATTTCTGCTATTCTTCCTGTTCCCAGAGTTTTCTGAGTCTGGTAGCACTGCCCACACTTCTTGTCTGCCTTTGGCCAATCATAACTTCTAATTAAATATATAGATGGGACAATTATGTACAATCAATCATCAAAAATATACTACACATACCCGTTTCTCTTTATTTTTTTTTTTAAAAAAAGTAACGCCAAATTTAATATCCTTTGCCCCATTATCTATAAATTATAAGCACAAACTTCCATAATCCACATTTTGGGAATGCGAGCTTTGTACTATGGGCTACTCCTGCTGAATAGGGGCACTGGAAATCCCATAGGCCTCTTAAGAAAAATTTAGGATTATGGACAGTCTCTAGTGGAGTAGTCTCTAAAGTTGGGTCATTTCGACCAGTTACTTTGAAGTTTTCTGAATGCAGAACTCTAGAGGAAACTCCCACAGAGATTATCCAAAATGCTGAATTATCTGGGCCATCATTTCCATTGGAGATTTTTCAGGAGGTCTTTCTGTGAATGAATTCAAAGCCTCTCATTTTCTGTGGAAATTAAAAGAAAACCTCTTCTCCAAAGTAAAGTATTTTTGACTTCAATTTAAAAGTCTACTCATTTACAATATATAAATTGAATTAATCCAACAGTATTCTATAATCAACTTTCTTTTAACAGCTTTTACTACTTAGTTCAGCCAAGAAGCTCAAAGACAATAAAATAGCAGACAGTATCCACCCTTTGTAAAGGACTTTCTCTATCCCTTTTCCATTTTCCTTTCAAGCCAACAATTTAAAGTTTGTTTTGAATCTGTATTTACTGTATATTTCTCATTTCTTATCTTATCCTTCTTCTTACCACACCTTTGCTTAGTTAGGGTGACTGACTCCATTCAGATTGCTCAATTTCTCTTTCTCTCCACACCTTTAATCTGTCAAAGTAAATTTAAGGACTAAACATTGGTATGATGGTTGGCTGGCTCTACTCAGCCCTCAGTCTAGCACCATAGTATTTATCTTATTAGCACAGGTACTGGTAGTACTCACAATTTCCACTCAAGGAAATTTTAGGGTCCATATATCCACCAAGTAAAGCACTGCCTTCTGCTGCTTATTAACTCCAGTCATTCACATATTTCCCTGAACCAGGAAGCCTCTCTAAAAAGACAAGCCTCTGCTTTCCTCCAGCAAACAAATCTGATTAAAGAAAAAAAAACCCTTGAGACTAAGAAGCCATCTTTAATTCTGTTCCCTTTTGTCCTTACATACAAAAACCTTAAAGACATCATTTACAACTTTTTGCTTATATTGAGTGTCTGAGAGACTTCAGGAAGCAGTCATTTTGAACCTTAAGCTATCCTCCAAAGCCTACCATTTTGTAGCCCAGGCTCACACACCTCACCAGGGTATCTCTATACCATGTCTCATGAGAGACACAACTAGAAAGCTTTTTTTTGGTTTTTTTCGTGGTCTAGACTGTTTTTTTTGCTTTCTATGGTTTTACATGTGCATATTTTACCCACATCAGGCTGCCATTTGTATGTGAGATTTCTGGCCCAAACTTTCTGGCCTAGTGTCCAGGTTTGGATCCACACACCCACAGTACCACAGTCCCAGAGACACAGATGCTTAAATTAATTGTAAGATGATTGACCTGAGACCCAGAAACATAACTAGCTAGCTCTTGCTCTTAATCTAACTCGAACACTCAGTATAAAACAAACTTGATCAAAAAGCTGCCTGTCTTCTTGCCTCTTATTCAAATATAAAGGCATTCACCTGCCATATTGATCTCCTTTACTAACAAGGCATACTTTGCTAGCTCAAGAAATTTTCCATGCATTTTAATGTTAGTTTAATGACAAAATTTCACTCATTAAAGACTACTATCTCTATTTATTGTGACTTTACTATACCAAATATAACCTGCTGAAAACATAATACTAACTTGATAAATTTATTCAGGACTAATCATTAAGGACATCTGTTTTATCAGGTTTATGGCCTGGAATTTCAAGCTTTACCTCATGAACCAGACCCACAGACTTCAGTCCCAACATACCCCACAGTCACCAAGTCCCAATGACAGACACTTGTATGAATTGTACTCCGATTGACCTAAGGCCCAGGTACATAAATTATTAGCCATTGCTCTAAATCTAACCCATCATTCTTATTCTGTTCAGCCATGTGGCTCGGTACCTTTTCTCAGAGCAGAATAGTTGCCCTATGCATCTTCTGGATTTCTAGCATCTCTGTGGCATTTCTGCCTGTTCTTCCTGTCCCCAGAGTTTTCTTGGTCTGTTCTTCCTGTCCCCAGAGTTTTCTTGGTCTAGTAGCCCCACCCACACTTCATGTCCCCATTCAGCCAATTATTTTTTATTAAACTAGTAGGTGGGATAAATATTTACAATGTAATAACATAATGCCCTTACAGAGATCTTTAGCTACATAGTAAATGCTAGAAACAGTACTTAGAAATAAATATTTTCATATACATTGGTTACTTTTAGCAACAGAGAAAAAATATTGTACAAAAGATCAAAATTCATAGAATTAGATCTAAAACAAGAAGATACATCTACAAATATACCACATAATTAAGACACATGGAGTATCAACATTATTCCCAAGGAGAAAAGAAGCCATGGGATACACTGGAGACTGAAAAATATTTGAAGTAATCAAATGAATGCTGTAATACCAACCTGGTCATATGAAGGATTAGCATTGTTCTCAATTGCAGAGCTATTCCTTTATTATCACAGTGTAGTACACACCAGAGGCTAAGATTGTTGATCCTCTGAGTAGATTGTATATCCATAGACATGAGATTACCTACAAAATATATTTGGAGTGTGCTGAGAAGTGCTGTGTTACTGAGGTTGAGAAATACAGTTGATATTAAGGTCCTAGACCAATAGTTAAAAAATCAGGAGGTTGAACTTTCACCACACAAAGGGCACTTTTCTAAAGAAATTACTCTATTGTCTTATAGCACCATGGCAGTACAGAAATCCCAAGCATATAAACCTTGTAACAATCTCTACACCCTTTAGTAAATATACTAGTAAATGGATTGCCATTAAAAGATATCAGATTGTCTAAATGAACCACAATTTTTTAATCCCTTCTTCAGGTGAGGAGCATCTAGGTTTTTTCAGGATTCTGGCTATCACAAATAATGCTTCTATGAACATAGTTGAAGTAATGCCCTTGGAGTAAATACCTACATTGTTGGGGTACATGGCCAATAAACTTGGTAGATTCAATACAGACTGTGAATCAAGTCATGGTCTGAGTCCTGACATTTAGAGACATTTTGGAAGAACAAGAAACCCCATTGTTACAATAAATCTTAGTGTGAGATATCCATATTTGTATGTTGATTGAATGGTTAAATTCTACCAAATGTTTTATTTTTGAGACTGGATTTCTTTATGTAATAAAACTAGGTGTCCAAGAACTATCTCTCTATACCAGATTGGTGTCAAGATTAAGTGTTGGTTTAATGGCATTTTCCAATATAGCCCAAAGTCTATTTCCAAAGTGTTATTTTAAGAGTTTAAGAATTATACTATCCTCAACGTCATGACACTTCCCAGGGCCATTTCTGCCTAGAGTGATTTTTCAGCAGTCAGTATTACAATGGGTGTTTCTTGGTCCCGGGCGGCCAGAGGCCCAGACACACAGACCTGCACTCATCCCCATACCCCTTAACCACCCACTACTCCTGCTCAGGCCCCCCAGCAAACAGATTAGGCCCAAGAAAATGCTGCTACAAGTCTCTGTCTTTGTTTCCTTTTTGGTCAAAATAAACAGAAACCTTAATCTAATAACATGTTACTGAGTCTTCTGTGAGATTTCAGGAACCAGTCTGGTTGCAGCTTACACTACTTGCTGCCAGTCAACCAGCACCATTTTGAATGTGACCTGAACATCACGCTTTCTTTGGACAGTGACCTTTTTCATACACACAATTTGGAACCCTCTTTGGCTCAGTCTCTTGCTAAAACCCCTTTTAAAACTTTCTCAGGCTTTAAGTGGATATTTTGCCCACCCAGGGTTGCCATCTGTTACAATGGGGGTTTCTGGGTCCTGGGCAGCCAGAGTCCCAGACCCACAGACATGCAGTCAGCTCCAGTACCCTTAGCCACGCAATGCTCCTGCTCAGGCCCCCAGAAATGACTCAGGCACTTATATTAACTTCATGCTGTTTGGCTTATGGCTCAGACACATTGCTCGCTAGCTCTTACATCTTAAATCAACCCATTTCTATTAATCTTTCTTGCCACCTGGCCCATGGCTCACCTGTATTCCTTACATGTTGAACCTTTGGGCTTCTGGCTTCTCTTCTCTGACTCTGTTCTGCTCCTCCTAAATACTCTGATGCCTACTCCTAATTTTTCTATGGTGCCTTCATGGGCCAGAACAGCTCCTTTATTTAAAGATTGCTATTCACAGCATAGAGAAAGACATTCCTACATCAAGTCAGTCTAGGTATTATCAGACAGTACAAAGCACTTTCAGAAAAATCCAATTTAGTGTGTAGACAGAATGTTTTGTTACTTAAACATTGACCCATGTTTATTTTACCTCCCTGCTTTCAGTTTCCCTCCTCCCTACCATATTCAATAGTCTTCCATGTGTATTGAGAAAAGGACATGCCTCCAATTCATGTTGACAAAATAGGCATAAGGTTGATTAACTTGTCTCATATTAAGGCAGACCAAAAAATCCCTTGTCATGAGGAACACAAAATCTAATAAATATGTAAAAATAGCCATTACTTTCACAGTTAAGATTCTTACATGAAGATCAAACTATATAATTGCCACCTATATGCAAATTGTCTTTGTCAGCCACATGCATTTTTCCTGGTTGTTGATTGGGAAGTCAGTAAATTTCATGAGACCAGGTCGTTCACTCTGTGGTTTAACTTGTTCTGTCTTTTTATATCTGACTCCATAGTCTTTCCTCCCTCTAGTCAGAATTTAAGCTTGACATCTTGATGTAGAACTATGCTTCTGTCATTCAGTTTCTGGCAAAACTCCTCTAATAACATTTTGAAACAGGCAGCAATCAATTAATATAACAGAATAAATATTTTTAGGCATCATTTCATTGATATATTTTTCCCCCAACTCTGTTTAGACCTATTATTTACCTTTGCCATGACTCTCCAACTTCGGGGTCTTAACACTTCATTCACAGTGGGATTTCAGTCAAGTGACATAGGTTTCAGTCTTGTTCTGTCAGTGGTGGGTTACTACCACCCTCTTTCACATTCATTAACTCAATATGTCATTAGTATGACAGATTGTAAATTAAAGACATGTGCTTGGGTGGTATCCCAATCCCTCCCACAGAAGTCTTACCTGTTCACAGGAGAGTGTCCATTCAGACCACATATTTGCAGTTTCTAAGATTCTTAGCTTGAGGTAGCTTTGTAGATAAGATATTAGGAAGAGAAGACTATTTGATAAGCAAATGAAAAACACTATGGCAAGAAATTTAAATGTTCAAAGAAGTTGTAAACTATCAAAGGAAGGAAAGATCTACCATAACTACATAGTGGAATTAACTTAGACAATAATGGACATCTTACCAAAGAAATATGATGATCCAATATAATTTCTATGACTGTTTAGAAGGACTAAAGACCTAGAAAAATATTCAAGATTGTATGAAAACCCAACCATCTAGGATGGATAAGAAATAACTTTGTAAAATAGGACTTTTGGGAGATATCATCATCCAAATTTCAGTCTCTGTGACAGATCTATAGTAATAAAAATTCACATGGTATTGCTACAAAACAGCTTAATCAATTGAATTGAAGAGTCAGATATAAATTCCCTTGTAACATAAACATCATTTGCAAAATAGCAATATTTTGCAATATTGCAATATTGCTATAACTTGATATCTGCATCTAGAAAAATGTAAATACATCTAAATCTAAATAAAATTAATACATTATATTATATTGACATACAGTTCAGTGATTATGAAAGTATTAATATGTATAATTGATGAAAATAAAATAATATATCATTTATAATATAATTTATTGCCATCTCTTATAGAGAAAATCAAAATATCTAGTTTGGGTAACTCCTTAACAAAATAAAGGCAGAGTTTACATACTATCATCCAGATCTCAATTACAGCTGGGCCCAAGGTAGGGACTTTTATTAGCCTCGAACTTCACCTAATTCTGCTTATGGAAAAACATGACAAAGTGTCATCCTTTGATTTAAAACAGAGAACCAGGAACATTTTTAGCATATGACTGTAGAAAAAGAGATTATTTGTGGCTGTCTTTTGGCTTTGAGTGTATCCAGTAACTCAGGACAAAGTTCTGCAAATTTGCTTACTAGTACATGATCCTTGTCATTATAGCATTCTCGGGGAGCAGGGTAGAACTCTTCAGTTAACTTTCTATGTTTGGATAAACATCACAGATTGTCCTTGAGGATAGAAACGGATATATCATTGGCCCAGAAATTTACTCTGACTACCTGGAGACAACAGCACAAAGCAGGTAGAAGGGCACTGAGCTGAGCATCTCCAGTATTACAGTTCTCTAAGTTTAGAGTGTTTAGAGTATCTGCTACATTATTGAGGAGAAATTGAAGAGGTCTAAAATATATGTTGTGGAATGGAAAAACAGGGAGGCTCAGTTCCTTCTGTTGAAAGAGCCACTGGTACTGTGACAGGTGATTCAAGCTTGACTGCGAGAATTTAAATTGATCAATGGACAGAGTCCCAAGGGCCTTTTAAGGCATCTAAGGAAAGAACAAGAGATACAAGAGAGTAATTCTGTTTTATGATCTGGGAGAGAATTTTAGTTGACACTATCATACTTTAGGTTACTACTGCCAAAATACAATGTCATGACTCAAAGCTGTTGAGAGGATATATTTATACTGGCCTTATGATAAATCCGTAAGCCATCACTGAATACTAACAGGAATTATAAAAGGACATCATCAGCTCCCTGACTCCTATTTTGTCAGCTCCTATTGGATCAAGAGGTCAAACATACTTTACCTATCAATTTACCTGAAAGCCCAATCTCGAAGGCTTAGCACACAGGGCACAAACCACCAACCCCTGCCCCACACTTCTGGCTGTTATGGCCCCTGGGAATCTACAGCAGCAGGAAAGACTACTGCTGGGTGGAATCCCACAATAACAACCTAGTTTTTTTGTCCACACTATGTACAAGACCCACCAAATCCCCTAAACACATCCATCAACCTAATACCTCAGTGGCTCCCTGAGACACAGATTTTGCCACTTTCTATTAGAGCAATAGTTGTACTAATAATAAAAATGTCCACATTTCTGTAACCTTTCTTTTGCCTTAGTAAACACAAATTTCTTCTATTCATCCTTCCAAAATTACCAAGCACTTAAGAAAGTCTTGCTTCTTTTCAAGCAGTTGTGATTCCTAACTTTATTCTGGAAGTCATGTGAACTGTTTCATCATACACTGATTGATTTCATTTTCACTTACCACTGACAATAATCTCAGCACATGGTACCATAGACTCCTAAAGGATCGTTTGCAATCCAGGCATAAACTTCTATACTTTCATTATAGAGAAATAATCTACATTTTTCTCAGTAGTGTGAACCAGTACCATCTCTTAGCACTACTAATCTTATACTGGCCTGTTTACAAAATGACAATAAAAGTTAAAATTTACTATGATAATATACAAAGTTCTAATTTGAAGAAATATTTGTTGTCTCCAGGCAGTAGTGCTACAGCTTCTGAAACAAAATTTTTAGAACAGAAGGCCATAAAACTACAGCACTAAACTCCTTTATGGATCATTATAGGAAGTATTGAGTGGACAAATGCTAATTTATGCTCCATAATTCTTTGTTCCATAGATGATGGCTAAGAACAAAAGGATTCAGTATACTAGGTGCATGATTGAACAGATATGCCACCATCTAGATAGCAAAGTCACAGTCCTATACAAAAATACCATATAAATGATATCTTACCTATAAAATAATGTTTTACTATTACATCAAGCTGACTAAAAATAATGAATGAGGCCATATTAAGACAAGTGTATTCCACAATTTTGGGCCTAATGTTGTTATTCTCTGCCTGTGAAGAGAGTTCCTTGGTGAGAAATAATTCTCTACTTGTGGCTCAGTCTCTCCCCAGAAAGTCTTACCTGACTATAGGAAATAACTGATTTAGAATCCATATACTCTATTTCTAAGAGTGTTAGCTATGGTCACCAATATAAATTCCTGAGAACTTTGTTTGCACTTGATTTCTATCCCACATATAAATAATGTGATTCTGAAAGATTGCAACTAAAATAATATATAATTATCTAAAACACAAACCAGTATATGATAGGATCTAAATGGAAAAGTTCAAAGAGTGTTGTATGTAAGTAGCACATAACTTAAAGATATTTTCACAGCATCCCTTATCCTGTTAATTATTTCAGTTCATTTAACTTTCTATGTTCTTAATATGAAGCACAAGTGATGTTGGAATCTTATAATTTCACTTCCAAATGATATTTATTAAATATTTCAGTTGTTAACCAAGCCTTGTACATTTGTTCATTCATTTTTATTTACATTGTCCTTTAATCCATTTTTTTAGTGTTCTTATTTATGGGTTTAGGTATTCATTCATTGATACAGCATAAGAGAAAGTTCTTTTGCTGCCTTACACAAACATCACAGCTTTATTAGGTATATTTGATGAATACATTTAGAGGCATTTAAATTATTATGCTTTATACAGAAAAAAAAGACTTTTCATCACCTCCGTGTTCTCAGAATATGGTAAGTAGATATTAAACCACTTTTCTAGGTGCTAGAAAGGTTGAAAACAATGCATCTACTTATCTTTTACCTAGATTAACAAAGACAGCAGTGGTGTGGTAGCTCAAAGCCCAGGATGTAAGGAAGAAATATCCTTTCTCAATTAGTTGGCCCATTTAGAACTGAAGAATTTTGCAGGATCATTAAGTTTTCAAAGTGAGAAATAAATAAGTTATATTGAATGTAGAAATTATATTGATGTCCATATCTAGAGGTATCATAGAAGAAAAGAAACTCTAAAACTGAGGTAGTGATGAGGTTGAACCCAGTGGTTTTCCTTGATTTGGGAAATCATGATCTCCAAATCAATTTATTGAGTTCTGTCCAGCAGAGAATTTTGTCTTTTCTTTTTCCCACTACCCTTGAAATTTCATGCTCTGATGTAGCTTGTTTACACAAATCTCAGTTGTTTCCATATGAGAAGTCTCTTGTTTCAATATCTTGGCCAAATTAGCCAAAAATTACTGAATCCCTGAGCTCTTTTACTTCTGTTCCTTTAGATGAAATCATGGGCTTACAGGTACAGAAGGAAATGTAAAAACATGTTTTTCTGCTTGCTCTCCCACTTGAATACAAGGCCTCACATGCATAGCCCAAGGGGAGTAAGAGAGTTACAGGATTTTCAGTGGCACTGGAGGTATAAGTAAATGCTCAGAGTTATTACTGTGACAGCTTCATTCACAAAACTATAGAAGAGCATATGGTCAGAAATACTTGAACTAAATATTTATCTGCAGAGTTTTCTGACATTTGAATCCATCTGACTTATGTCTGAACAGATATGTGTGTTTTTAGGATGTTTTCTTTTAGTCATTATTATCAAGATCCTGTTTAATTCCAACCATGTATGTGCCTATAGGCCACGTGAGTGTTATTTCAGAATCAAAGATGATTTTCACCATGAAGGAGATGTGAACATTGGTGTATTTCTCCCAGTTCATATGTACTACACTGGTAATAAAGTTCCACATCCAGCTATTGTATACTATTATAGTGACATACACATACAGTAAGTATCATTACTCATTTATTATGTGTCAAATTTTATATTACATAGGACCTAATGATACAAGTTTGCAATTTTCCGTACATCTTAGTTTTACCTTGTAAAAACCTTTTCCAATAGACATGCTACTTAATTGTGTGCCATCGTTCATTTTTTAAAAATAATTTTGCTTGTTGATTACTGTTTCTATATGTGATAATTACAATCTTGTGAATTACTTTGCCAGCCTTACAGTCAATTGTTTCTTGTGTTATGTCTTCAGAAAAAGGATATTTTATATAATCAAATCTGAGCTGGCTGTTCAGGGCAGTCTTAAAGTTTATATGTACATCAGTAGAAAAAGGGGATACAACCAAATGCTGATATTATTGAGAAATGTGAATGTAGACTTACAAGTTTGCGTGCATTACATTTTACTGTTTTAGGAATAAGGATGTGAGATTTAAATGTTTGGAAGTCTTTGTTGTCAAAACGTCTCTGCTGGTATCCAAGGTTGCTAATTATTTACTCTCACATATGTTTTCCCTTTTACATGTCTGTTCCATGCATTTTAATCTCACTTTCATGTGTATGTTCATATGATATATTGACATTACTGTGACCAGATAGGGCTGTTTCTCATTAGGTTAGAAATAAAATCCAGCTAGGTTTGTGGAAGAAAAATATTGTTGTTATTACAAAATTATATATGTCTTCCCCCTTTTTCCTTCCTCACTCAAATTTTAACATTAGACAATACCTTCTCCAATTTGTTAATACAATTTTAGATATAAAGACCAGGATGTATATCAAAGCTAAATGCAATTTGTAGGGATTCTGACTATGTCCTTTATATAATGAGAGAGATTCAAATATTTTCAAGAAGGGAATGGTTTCTATCTTTAAGTCTCAGTCTCTCTTTTCTCTTCAATTGACTCTGAATTTTAACATGACTAGTAATCATATTAATTAACAAGAATATAAAATTTATAAGATCTGAGTAGAAATATTTGCTCAATTTTAATAGTTTTTGTATGATCTAAATTTCTAAATGGACTGTGTTTTCAGTCTATCATAAGTCATACAATATAAAGTATGAACATTAAAAATAACATAACAATTTCCAGATTAAATTAAGTCAGGTTTTAGGTGCAATATTACATGGTTTATTGGACCACACATGGGATAGACTTTTCAGAGGATTGTTACCACTTTCTTGTGTGTGTCAATGCACATATGTATTACTACATGAATGCAGGTAAGAGAATCTGTGGAAGGTTTTCCTCAACCCCAACCAATGTTTTAAAAACAAACTCAGACAGTCATCATTGCTAGGATTCAGTCTAGGATTATCCATATTTGTAGTCTATGGAAATTTCCATTATATACTTGGTGGCTTTTATCTATTCAAATTAAAATTTGTTTATATTTCAAAAACTATATGTGGTGAAGGACATCACTTCTACTTACGTACAAATGAAATTGAATTGAAATGCCAAGATGAATTTCTTCTATGCTACAAATGCTTTTATGTTAATAGTGTGATGTAAATTTGTATTTCATTTTTCACAATATAGATTTTAAGAGTTTCTTCTTTTCTTCTATAAATACATGCTTATTATGAGCAGGCTAATGTATCAAAAGCCAGTATACTTTCCTGTATTCCATTCTAAAATATTTTAGAGTGATATTTGTCTGAAAATTTTTATCACTTCATTTATGGTTAAAGTTATAATATAATTGGAACATTTATGTTTTCTTTTCTTCCCTTCAAACCTTCTCACATAACTCTGATTTCTCCCTTTCAAATTCAATATCATTGACCGTTTAGAAATTGTTACATAAATACTTGTTTGTCCATATACATATCTTTCTAAATACAATCAAGTCCATCTAAATAAAGCTAGCACTATGTAACTTTTGAGAATGTCCACTTGTGATTGTACATTCTTTTGCTGTATTTTTCCCTGTAGGAAAATATTTCTCTGGCTCCCAAAATTCCTTAGATGCCTATGATTCTTCGAGTTTATTCATTAAGACCATATGATTTTTCTTGCAGCCAATTTGTTAGGTCATTTTTTTTCTTCTTACCATGTTTTGGTAGTCATGTTTATAAACTCTCAGAATAAAATATTAATTATAAAATGTAAAAAATTATTGAACAAGTATCCTAACTTGGTCTGACCAAGATTCATTAACATTCCTCATTAGTAATAGGAATAAAATGTTTTACTATAATTTTGAGGACAAATTGTTCACAGAAACAATACATACAACTAAATATATGTAAACTGAATACCTACAGAAGTTACAAAGCATTAATTGTATATAACTAACAATTTTCTGGACCATAACTCAAACAGAAGAGTCACCTTAGAAGCTCTTCCCCCATGTGTCCTCTGTCTTTCTATTATCAATGAAAATGGCTCCACTTTTAACAATATCATAGTTCTGACTTCTTTCCTCCATTATGAGTCTGGCCACATCATTACCTCTCTTGCTCCATGAATTGAAGGTTTCTGGTCTTTTCTTATTGGCAGAATAAGCCTTGAATGTTCTGTACATTGTTATGTGAATATCTACATGGATTGCATTAATTTACTTGAAAAGCACTTTTTGTCAGGGTTGTTCTGTTAGAACAACTGTTAACTTTGAGATTTTTATTGCACTGGTATCTTTCTTGGTAACTCCTTTTGTGTTAGTGTATTATCAAGGAATGTGTAATCTGCCATGCTATATTGCAGAACAGCCAGAAATACACATACAGGAAGCCAATCATATACATACTACCTTACCTGGTTTAAGAATATTATGCAGGGTCTCCTAGAAGTGAGTAAAAATATTTATGATTTTTAGCACTAAGAGAACTCTTTTAAAACTTATCTCAATGTGTCACTTCCAGTAATACATAAATATATCATCTGCTGAATTGATATTAAGTAATAATTTAAAATTTTATGGATTTATTTTTAGATGAAGAATATTAAGTTATCCAACATCACTCTTATATCTAGTGTAACTGACTAAATAAATAATGACAACTTTGGATTCATGAAAAAAATCGTATGATGGTTGGACAATAGTATATATAGTAAATTTTTATGGTGGATAATTATGATAGATTCATTTTTATCTTCCTAGGCCTTTCAATATGTCTGTCCATTTTCTACAGATTTCATCCAATGACTATACTGTAAATCATAAGTTACAAAAGTATTTTTCTGAAGTGTCAAAATCTTATGTTTTACTTCTCCCTATCTTGCCAATTTCTTAATGTTTTCACACTGGTGAAAATTCCTAAAGTAAATATGCATAAAATATATTAAAATCTAAAATTACTTTTAACAGATAGGAGATCATATTAAACTACCTTGTAATAAAGGTCACAACCTTTGTTTTCTTGAGCTTGTCTTAAGTTTATTTAGTTTTGAAAATAACTGACTGTTGTTTCAAAAATTTTTGATTTGATTTTTTTTTTCTATCTCTTTGTTTTTAATTCTGGCCAGACTCCAATTATGCTTCTATGATACCTTTGGCTCACTTTTTCTTTCTTTAAAAACTTTCTATACTAATACATAGCTTCTTCATCTGTGTCTGACCTCCATGTTTTTTTAATTCAAGAAGCTTAAGCATCACTTACTTATTTTCTTCTTCTTCCAAGAAACTGATATGATTTAATCCATAATTACCTTGAGGGATAGAGATGAATTCAGAGATATTTTTGAAGCATAGAGTGGTGCTTTTTGTTTGGTCTCTATCAAGATACAAGTACCACTGCTTTGTACTTGTATAAAGAGGCACGGCTGTTTCTACAAACTCTGTTATCCAGAGATTGAAATACCCAGATACTTCTAGGAATTCTAAAACATGTTGCTTAGTCTTCATATTTAGAATTTGAAGGATGGTAACAATCCTATTGAGACAATTCCTTTTCTCTCTCGGTTCTTTACTGTTAAATATACTTTGAGCTATGTCTAGCAACCTAAACCTAATTATATGTTAATATTTCCAACTTTAATAACATTTTTCTAATACATGGTACTAGGTGGGTGATAAAGAGAATCTTTCTGGGAGATGTATTTAATGCTTTACAAAGCACACAACAAAAGTTTTATGAAGCTATTTGGACAGTGTTGGTCATAACGGCAAGTTTTTTCAGTCCAGGCTGTGATATCTGGCAAAAATCTTCCTGCCCAACATCACAGGGGATTTCTAACTTTATTTTATTTTCTAGAGAGAAATATGGGTTTACAGTTTCAAACTATAGAAATTATTGATTAATAAGAAGTTTTAGCTCCTAAACAAAGAAATGGGTAGATATTTCTCTTCAGGACTACATGGAACAAGCTAATACTGTAGCAAATGCTCCCTGCGGAATTAATCCATCTTCTCAGTGAACATTCTGCTAAGAAGCAGAGGCTATAAGTAAGAGCCTTGTCTATTCAGCATCTCATACTCATGGCTTGGAGATACATCCAAATTTATCTTTTCACCAGTTGTGTTAAGTGTGTGGTGTATTCAGGACTAGGATTTTGCCTTTGTTTTCTGGAAGACAAGAATTACATGGGTAGCAGTTTATATTCTTGTAGAAAGTCTTTTGGACTGCCCAAAAGGAAAAATTAAAAAAAAAAACAGATTTCTAATGCTGGGCACTGTTTTTCATCATTATTTTATGGTATTCTGATCAAAACTTTTTTTTTAATTTTTAAACATTGGAACTAAATAAAAAGTCTCAGAAATTTAAAATGCTTCAGGTGCAGTTGAGATTACTTGAGTTCAAATTTACAGAAAATTTATGAATGCACATCTGTCATCTATGGATCATGTGAAAGAAAGAAGTCTGATATAGAGTAAGCCATGAAAGAATGCAATGAAGTTATCCAAGCACATGCAATAATAACAATAAAGTCTTTCTTAAAAGGAAAAGTAAATCCAGAACTGTGTGTGGATGCTATCCACTATAACATTTAAATTTCAAGTATTTTTACTCACAGTGACACACATATACAAAATGGTATGAAAGTAACAAAAAGTAACACAAGGATAATATTATCAAAGTACAACAACTTTTGGATGAGTGAAACTCAGTTGTATTTTTAATTAAGACTTTATCTTGGAGTGCTAATTCTCTTAATCAAAGAAAGCTGATTGCCTTAATCAAAAAATATTTGTTGTTTATCTAAATTAGGTGCTAGATAACAAAAAACAATTTTTTTATCAAGGGACATGATATATTGTTTCTTTATTGTTTGTTTTTTTAAATTTTCCATACCCTCTCCATATCCATTTTACTCTTCTGCTAGTCCTCCATAAGGCTCACCTTTCCCTCTCTCACTCCCCAGAGTAGGTATGGAATCCCAAGGTGATTCAACTGTGTCTGATTCATACAGATGAATTAGGGCCAGTTCCTTCACTCAAGTATCAAGGCTGAGAAAAATGCTTGGCATGGGCTTCAAGGAGCCAGTTCATAGACTGGGGATTTACTCTGTTCTGATGGCAAGAGGTTCCAGAAAGTACACATGCCTTTTGACTGTCATCTATATTCAGGGTGTCCAGATCCCTTCTGTTAAGTTTTTCAGCTATTATTTCAGAGTCTGGGTGTTCCCCACATCATGGAACTGCCTATTTCATGTGTCTCCCTATTAGGGATATGCCATTTTGTAACGGAATTTTTTTTAATTCATGGGAAAAAATTAGTGTATGAAATACAATAGAAAGTATAGTGAACCATAAAAGACTGCCAATTATAAGGTCATACTCATGGGCTCTTGTATCACCAGTACAATGGAACACATTCAGTTGAACTACAGTCATTTGGTGGGAGATTTTAAATATCATTTTTTACATAAATGCTAACATTTAAAGTAAAAAGAAAACAAAAAACACTTCACTAAATCCAAAGTGCTGTGTGGCCTATAAATTTTTTGGTTGTGCTTTTATTCAATGTATGCAGGTACAATTATAAAATATACCAGCTGGTTCTGTCCCTGTTATTTGCCATTGAGGAGATAAACAGCAACCCTCATCTTTTACCCAACATATCTCTGGGATTTAATTTTTATAATGACCCATACACTGAGAGAAGCATTCTTACATATGTCCTTATTTGGTTCACGGGCCTGAGTATTCCTGTTCCTGGTTATAACTGTGTAAATGAGAGAAAGTCAGCTGCCGTAGTAACAGGACCATCGTCAGTAAAATCTGCTCATATTGGGACATTCCTTCAACTCTACAAATTTCCACAGGTGAGGACTTGTATAGTAGAAAAAAAAGAAATCTTTATCGATGTTACAGTTTCATGCAAATGTAAGAGAGGGACATGGGATTAGTTAGTTATTGAGGAAATGTGTCCAGAGAGTTGAAGATAGACCCATATTTTAGTCACTTGGCAAATAATAAATGAGGAAGATGGAGGAGACAAGAAAAAACTAATAAAAATGGAAGACATACCTTTGTTTTTCTGCCTTTAAAATCAGCAAAGATATATGGATATAGATATAGATACATGCTCAGGATTTCCCCTTTTTTTGCAGAAACAGAGTTGTGTTTGATACCAATGTTCATCTTATTTCCATTTGTTTTCTCTTCAGCTTACTGTTGGTCCTTTTGATCATATCTTGAGTGACCAAGCTCAGTTTCATTCTCTCTACCAGATGGCCCCGAAAGGCACATCTCTGTCTCTTGCCATGGTCTCTTTGATGCTACATTTTGGCTGGACCTGGGTTGGTCTGATTGTCACAGATGACAACAGAGGGATTCGTTTTCTATCAGATATAAGAGAACATATGGAGAACAATCAAATCTGCATAGCATTTGTTGAAATGATATCAAGCACTTGGAATTCATTTCCTTATAAATACTGGAAAATTCTTGAGATGGTTCAGGAGTCATTGGCCAATATCATCATTATTTATGGTGACAATGATTCACTACAAGGTTTAATGCGAAATCTAGGGCAACAGATTTTGACTGGGAAAGTCTGGATTATGACCTCTCAATGGGATGTTACTAATATTGCTGATTACTTCTTACTAGATTCATTTCATGGAAGTCTCATTTTTTCACACCACCATGAGCAGTTGGATAAATTTAAAAGCTTTATCCAAACAGTTAATCCTTATAAATATCCAGAAGACAATTACCTTCCTAAATTATGGTTTTTGTTCTTTAAGTGCCCATTTTCAGAGATAGATTGTCAGCTTTTGGAGAACTGCCAATCCAATGCTTCCTTGGAATTACTGCCTAGACACATTTTTGACATAGGAATGAATGAAGACACTTACAGTATATACAAGGCTGTTTATACTGTGGCCTATAGTCTCCATGAGATAAGTCTTCTGCAAGTACAAATGCAACCGTTTGAAAATGGGGAAGATATAATGTTCTTCCCCTGGCAGGTAATATCCTTTTCATTTTATTAAATGATCAACCATATTCTGTCTTCATAGTCTTCAGATGTACCAGAATAGAGATTTCAGATTCCATATATATATATATATCCGTGTCCGGGCAGATAGCTGATTACATGCTGCTGAACAATAGGTTGCTTGCAGCAAAAAGCATGTTTACAGTGAATATAAATAAATGTGTTAAAATAGAATCACAACTTTCCTTTGGTAGTGATCACATTAGAAAACTAAGCATTCTTTCATCACGTGAAACCATGACAGCACATTACCATGAGTATTAGTACATAATTTCCTGTTACTACCATTTAGTTATCTGTACCTTAATTTTTTTCTCTGACCTCTGTGACACAAACTGAATGTAAAAGGGTATAGCATTCCTTTAATGGCATTATGATTTGCCTCAAACAATACTTGTGGATATCTTTCCTAAATTTTTAAAAATTTCTCTAAGGCTGACCATCTGTCAGAGGAAGAATGGCATCTCATTGACTTAGGTAACCATTGTACAGCCTCAGTGATACCTACAATATGTTTAGTCATACAGAAGAGATTATGAACAAGGAGAGTCAATTTATAATCCTTTTCTGTTCAGTCTCTCAGACTATTTTAAAATATGCTCTTGCACCACTTTCAGCTTCATCCTTTCTTGGAAAATATTCACAAGGATGTCAACATGGTTTTAGAGTGGAAACAGAAGTTAGATGATGAGTATGATATTCTCAACTTTTGGAATTTTCCAAAGGGTCTTGGGCTAAAAGTGAAAGTAGGAACCTTTTCACCCAATGCTCCCCAGAGCCAACAGTTGTCTTTATCTGAAGAGATGATCAGGTGGCCAGAGAAATATTCGGAGGTATGTTATGTAAGATCTCAAAGTATTAAACTTATAACAATACAAATATATCTTCCAGTATCATTTTGAAATCTCCTTAGTAAAGTTTCCAGTTGAGAAACACAAAAAATAACTTCTAGAAGACATTGTTTTTACCATCCCTTAATACTTACAGTTTTTATCTTTAAATGTTTGTTAATATTCAGTCTTACATAGGTTAGTTTTTGCCAACATCATACAACTTAGATAAGAGAAGCAGTAAATGATCAATCATCTTCAAAACTGGAATTTAAAGGAAAAAAGCTTATTTTGACTTAGGTCTCTTCTGATATGTTGTATCAATTGAGATATGGGCAGGAATGTGAAACAAATTATCTCAGTCCATAAACTAGAAGCAGAGGCTAAAATCTGAAGTTTACAATAGGTTTATAAATGTTCAAACTTTCCACTACTTAAATAAGTGTGCAACTTTTACAATGTCCATAACTCTTCGGATAGTACCAACACCAAGGAATTATATAGTCAAATACAAGTGCCTATAATTGCAACTTTTCATGCAAACCAACAAATTATGTCTCTATTAAAAATTTTCACTGTGTTTTTGATTCCATGCTTAAAATTTTCAGACAACAATCAATTACCGTTCTCTTTTATGTATGTCATGAAATAGAAAATATTAATGTGTGCATATTCTTGTTGCTATCTTGCTTTTCTACTGCATATAAATACATAACTAATATAACACTTAAAGTGTTTCTTTGACTTAAAGCATGCGAATACAGCATTTTTCTTTGGAAATTTATCTCTTTATGAGCATGAGGCTCCTGTTAACATCATAACCTCAGTCAATAGAAAACACTAATACCACAGAATACTTTTTAAATTCTAATTTATTCCAAGAAAACAGCCAATGGAATGGTGACATGCTAAGATTAAACAATTTAAACTTCTCTTTAAACTGACTCAAATATTCCCAACAATGTGTTTTCTTTATGATTATAAGCCCTGTCAAGTTGACAAGGCAGATTCACAATCACAGTGAAAATAAGATTTTGAACACATTAGAAATTGACTGCAGAATCAATATCCATTTGGAAGGGTAGAAACATTCTAGGTAATATCTTCTATACCTACCTGCATCAAACTTATCCCTACCTCATTATACTTCAACTGTCTAACATTGTAGTAATTCTCAGACAAATCTTATATAGGACACACAGATTGGAGTCTTTTTTACATTTATGGTACTAAAAATGCAGATTAGATAGGTTATCATTAAAGTCAATATTTATTAGGACTTTCAATAAACCTGAGTATTTGTAAACTCACCATGCCCCATGTTATTCTCAGATTCCTATGTCTGTGTGCAGTAAAAACTGTGGGCCTGGATTCAGAAAAGTTTCTTTGGAGGGCAAGCCTGTTTGCTGCTATGATTGCACTCCATGTCTGGACAACGAGATTTCCAATGAGACAAGTAAGCAGAAAATTTCCAGAGAATGGTTCTATCTCTTTCCAGGATTCAACTTCACTTTCATAACTGAAAAATATGTGGGAAAAAAGTCAGATTAATTTATTCCTTTTTTATTTAATATATGAAATATGCATCAAAATGTCTTGAAATGGTGCAGAATTCTCATTGAAATTTATAATTAATTTATGTTTTATGATCAAGTACAAATATTGTTTACTACAGGAATCCACTTTTCTCTGTACTTGTCAATAAACTTTATTTTCCCTATCTAATTTAACACAGTAATAAGGAATCAAACTTGGAATTTCCTAACTGTGCTTCAATTATGATTAGAAAGCTCACCTGAGCATAAGACATGTAATTTTTATGCTGATTTATACCAGCAAGCTTTTACAAATATAGCAGAAAGTGAGAAACTTGTGTTTTATATCCCTATACATATTTTTTGACTGTACAGCATAATGAAATTTCAAATGTCCTTAATTAATAGAATTATGTTCATTTTCTGCTCTAATTTTGAAAAACAGTATATGAAACAGCAGTCTCAAGGAAGTTTTAAGAAATTATTATGAAGAGCATTACCTTGACCTCAGAGCTGCAATGAAATCTGTCTTCATTTAGAATTGTAGGTCATAAACATACACGGTATATTATATAGAGAAGATAAATTTTTAAATAATAATGATAAATGTGTTACCAGGCTTATACGAGTTTTAAAATTTCAAATATTTTCTAGTTTTAAAAATTTTATACTGTGTTTTGATTACAATTATGCCGTGCAAATCTTCCATTTTTAATCTAACTAATCTCTCTCTCTTTTAGGAAATTAAGAAACACTCATTGAATTCAGTGTCTGTTCCACAAATTCTCTTTGGTGTAAGGCCCATTATAGACTGTATAATAATTACCAGTGCTCACACTCATAAAGATTAACATGTCTTTCTCTTTAGTGTCTCTGAATTTAAATAGATACACAGTTATGGGTAGTTCTGTAAACCAAAATTTCATGTATAATGAAATTTGATTTGGCCTGAGTTTTCACATGTTTTATTCATAATATTATGCCTAGAATTTATATATTTATCTGCCTTGTTCTGTTAAGAAGTTTCTTATTTCTTACAGTAGTTCATGACCTCTGACACATACAACCATTTCAAACTTGTAGGCTTTTCTCAATTACTGATAAAATAGACTTCCCTATAACTTTCAAATATAACATTTTTTAATAAATATATTTGCACATACACAAACACACACACACACATGCTTAAATTTTTCACTTAGCCTTCCAAAATTTATCATAGTTTCTAATTAAAAGTATACTTCAATAAATATGCAAATCAATTATGTTAGATACTAAAGATTAGATTACTAAATTAATCTGATGAAAATGTTATAGTATTTTAAAATATATGTAGTTACTCTCTTTTGTAGTTTTATTAGATATGTTATGTATCCTTAGTAAAAATGGACTTAAATGTGTTAGTCATCCATTACAAGAATGAATATTGAAAGTAAATAAAAAAATACAACAGAGTCTGAGGTAAAACCTTGAAATAGATGAAGGAACATATTTATTAATGTGTCACAATAGCTTATGAAAACAATATTTGGAAGATATACACAAAATACTTTATTTTACTAAAGAGAATTCAATAACGTAGTAATGAAGATTATAAACAAAATAAATTTGAAAGTCTAGTGATGAGTTTAAAAGAATAAGAAAAATTGCTTTGGAAATCTGGCATACATAAATCAACAGTAATGTACTTCAAATACAACATGAATTTAGAAATTTTAACCAGAAGTGTATTATAGGACTGTTTTGTTTTATATCTTAGAACTGTATCAATATTTCAAACTTTTCCCCAAAAGAAAAGATAAGTGTTCAAATGTATACCCTTTAAGTATTTTACATGTAGCAATGCCTACCGTTGATTCAGCAGAGAAGAGACAAAATTAAAAAACAAAAATGTTTTATAATTTTAAGAAAATTAAGATCCCAGGTTTCTCAACAAAAATTTAATAAACTATTTTAAAGAGCATTTTATTTTTGGCTCTAACTAAATAAAATGGATATAATTTATAATGTTGTATTAGAAATAAAATAGATTTAAGCACAATATCTCAGTATTCTAGAATTTTCTGATAGAGTTACAATAAAAGCATAGAGGCCTAGAAATGTCATAAGATAAAAAATAAAAGTACATTTAAATAATATCATTATGAAGATAAATTGTTTATAAACCTACTGGTAATTGATAATTACTACAAAACACAGACATCACATTTACCACTACAAGCTCTTTAATATTACCCACATTTTAGTAGATACCTCCACCACATGTATATACTAGCATGAATGAATAGATCCAGTGAATAATAAATTAGTAAAATGAAGAGATAAAACATACTACTGTCACTAGTAAAACTGAGATGAGATGAAGAGAACAAGAGAAATAAGTCCTGAGTTGGATACAAACACTTTATATGTGCATAAAAATAACTCAAATATCTAATAAGAAAGATGGATGGTATGAATTTGAAATATTTACTATTGAGATCATAATTCTTTTGTCTTAGAGAAAAATGTGATATAGAAAACAGGCCTGCCAATGAGTACAGAGAAATGCCTTAGAGTAAAAATAGATACTTTCAGCTTGAACTAAAATCCCTTTGATTTCTGACCAGATATGGATCAGTGCATGCAGTGTCAAGAAAGTCATTATGCAAATACAGATAAGACACACTGCCTCAAGAAAGTTGTGAGTTTTCTTGATCTTAAGGACCCCTTGGGGATGGCTCTCACAATCATAGCCCTGTGCTTCTCTATACTCACAACTTTGATTCTTGGACTCTTTGTGAAGCACAGAGACACTCCAATTGTCAAGGCTAATAATAGAACCCTCAGTTATACCTTGCTCATCACACTCACTGTCTGTTTCATCTGTTCCTTTCTCTTCATTGGCCGTCCAAACACCACCACCTGTATCCTGCAGCAGATCACATTTGGAGGTGCTTTCACTGTGGCCCTTGCCACTGTGTTGGCCAAAGCGATCACTGTGGTTATAGCCTTCAAGGTCACCTTTCCGAGTAGACTGGTTAGATGGTTAATAATATCAAAGGCCCCAAACTTTATCATCCCCATATGTACTCTGGTCCACCTTGTCCTCTTTGGAATCTGGCTACAAATTTCTCCTCCCTTCCTTGACAAAGATGTTCATGCTGAACATGGGTATATTATCCTTGTTTGCAACAAAGGCTCAGATTTTGCCTTCCATGGTACCCTGGGATACCTCTGCTTCTTGGCACTTGGGAGTTATATTGTGGCTTTCTTGTCCAGGAATCTGCCAGACACATTTAATGAAGCCAAGTTCTTGTCATTCAGCATGCTGGTGTTCTTCTGTGTCTGGGTCACATTCCTCCCTGTCTACCACAGCACCAAGGGGAGGCTAATGGTGGCTATGGAAGTCTTCTCCATCTTAGCTTCCAGTACAGCCCTCCTGAGCTTCATTTTTCTTCCTAAGTGCTATATTATCTTAGTAAGGCCAGATAAGAACTCACTTCAATTTATCAGGAACAGGCCACATTCTAGTTGCAACAATCCTCTCAAAACCTCATTCAAAACCTAACATAGTTCTGCTATTAAGAGATAAATTGAAAATGTGAAGTCCATTTGATTTCTACTGCAAATGAGTGTTACACAAGCATAGCAAGTGTTTGAATATTGGGGTTATTATGTGTTCATCCAATTAATTTTGAGCCTCTTTATAGTGAAGCCATTGAAGTTTTTCATGCTTAAAATTCAGATTGTAATTATCTGTGAGCAAAACATCAGTGTACATCAGGGATTTTTTTTTAAAAAAATGTGAATTTCACATAGTTTTGAACTCATAGGGATATGGTTATATCTTCTTGTGCTCTTCTGGGATTGAATATGGCAAATCCCACAGCATTATTGCATTATCTTCTGAAGTAGACTGTTAATATGCTTGCTATTGATTTAAATGTCTTGAGAGCTTCATGCGTTCTCTTATCCAATTGTACTAATCATGTGCTATTATAAGTTTTGAATGTGGTTCCCAGTAAACTTTCATCTTGTCTTTCAATCACTGTTGTAAAATATGTAAATGAAAATTTATTTTGTTTACTTTTAATATACTAGATATGTCTAAAATCATCAACCTGTTCTTTAATACCTCAAGTTCCTTTACTAAATTATCACAGTTTTATTTGGGTTTGTGTAATGATACTGAAGAATGCCATATTTTCAATGTGTAAATGTAATCTTGTATGAATCAATATTAAATCAATCATTTTGTAATGCTGCATGATGAGTTAGAATGAAGACTTACTAAGAATTGTAATTATTACCCAATGTCAAATGTCTGTCAGTCAGATCATGTGTGTAGGTTTAACTAAAATACCCCTTATTTACAGTTGATTTCATGTGACTTTTATAACTGTTTTAAACCTAGCTGACCACTTTCACTACTTCTTAAACTTACACATTTTCAAATCATTTATATCAAAGATTCTTCTAATCTACTGATTTTCCTTGATTTTGTATGTATTCTTCATTCAAAATAAAGAATTGTTTACAAACGGCTACTTGATTATTACAGACTTCTTCAAAATTTAAGACCATTTCATTAAAATACAAACAATATAGTAAGTAAAATGTTTTCCATTTTCACATCATTAAATTAAAGAAAATTTTTTATAAAATTGTTAAAACTTACTGCGGTTTTATTATAGTTGTGGTCATTCCTCTGCTTTGTGTCTATACACTAGGCTAGAAGTTTTTTCAAATGCTGTTGATAGCTATAATTGAACATATTTACTGACTGTTAAGAGGGAAACATGCCTAGTTCTGAAAACCAGACCAACTTCTAAGAGCTAGTGAAGTCTTGGACCTCAGAGGAGAAGCTCTAACTGCAATTTATTAAAACAGCATAAACCCTAGACGTTCTAAATATGTGTCTTCCTACATACAACTACATGTTTTTCTCTAGCAACTTCAATAACATGTAATCTGGCAACAGATGTAGACAATTACACAAGCCATAAGCAACCAAAATGAAGAATTATGGATCCCAATTCCAACTGATATATTTATAACAAATGAAAATGTCACTTGTATTGTTCAAATTTTACTAAGAAAGATGGGACAGAAAGATGTCAAAGTCCAAGGACCAGGAAGTTGGCTATGAGTTCATGTCTCTAAGAAATTTTATACCTTACCCATGAAAACAAATGAAGTCTTCTAAAACACGACCTTCTAAATATGAGCTAAATTTCAACTGCAAGAATAAGCTTATTTATGTAAATGAAAAAACTCATGAAACCTTAACCATACAAGAAATACAGGAAACAATGTAGAGCTGATGGAAAGAATGAGTCTTCATTGGGGCAAACATACTAAATAATTTGTATGATAAAATAATAATTATTTATAATTTATAATTATATGTTATGTATTATGAAAATTTTATATTAAATTTTCAGTTACATGAATTGGTTAGCTCTGCCTATAATGTAAATTATATGTTATATATAAGAAGTATACATCTATATTACTAAAATCTACTCACAACATTTACATGTACATATGTAATAATTTTTTATAAAGAATTCATGAGTATATAAGAGAAAATAATGTGTATATAGGTGATGTGGGAATGCGTTTATATATGCTGTGAATCTCAATCTTTAAAAAAGGAGATGTTTTGGGCCATGACAGGCACCATAGAAGAAATAGGAGGAGAAATCAGAGCATAGGTAAAAGAAGCAGGGCGGACTCAGAGGGAGATCGAACCAGCTGCACAAGAAGAAACATGTAAGGAACACAGGGTGAGCCACGGGCAATGTGGCAGGCTGATTAATAGAAATGGGTTGATTTAAGATGTAAGAGTTAGCTAGCAAAGTGCCAGAGCCATAGGCCAAACAGCATAAAGTTAATATAAGCGTCTGAGTCATTTCTGGGGGCCTGAGTGGCGGTGGGCGACTAAGCAGTCTCAGGCAGCAGGTCTGTGGGTCCTGGACCTCTGGCCACCTGGAACCTAGAAACCTTACTACTACATATAGGAGTATTTAGTGGAAGAAAATAGACATGGTGTAACTTTATTATTACCTCAAAATATCAATACATTTTATTGTCATTTAAATTGATATATTTTAATGTTAGTCTTCATCTTTTCTACTATGTAATAAATATGTTCTGAAATTTACATGAATTCACGTTTGAAAAAGGCGTCCTCTAGTAAAAACAAAGCAACAAATTAATTTATAATTGAATAACAATGAATGCATAAGAATATTTTTTGTTATTTTCAGCATTAATTTAATAGAAAGTTTAGACTAAAATTTTCCACATTATAGAACAATGGTTTCTTAAATTTACAATGCATAGATTACCTACCTTGTATAAAAATTCTATTGCCTTTCAACAAAGGGTATCTATAAAGGAAGCACATATTTTTCAAGTCCAAAGCAATTTAAAAAAAACATAATTCATGTTTTCAAAAGCGAAAATACAGTAAGACTTATTAAAATAGGTTTATTTTTGCTAAAAGTCATTTCCAAAAGAAGCTGTAAGCTTCATCTATCTCTTCTTCTAAAGTTCCCATGTGAAACATAGGCTCAATCACTCTAGAGTTCATTCTGTGGACTCAGTGCATTTATTGGGCTTCATTATAGAATGTAGATGAGGAGTTGTGGACACTGGTGTGGGAACTCCATCTCCACTTGTTTGCACCTGAAAAGTACAATTAAAAGAGGACTAGGGTTCTTAGCTACATACTATAACCTCATATCTAGTTTTCCTCCTATGTTGTGTATCACACCATCTCTCCCTCCTTTCCCCCTCTCTCTGTCTCCTTTGAAAGGACACATGGAGTTATATTTTATCTTGTTTATTTTTATAATTTTTAATTTAGTTTTTTTATGTATCAAATATTGTTACAGGTCCCTCCTCTATTCTCACTCACTGTGCAACTTCCCCCCACTTCACTCCTTCATCCACTGCTCAGAGAAAGTAAGAAGTACCAGAGAGAGTCAACAGCGTCTGGCATATTAAGTTGAGGTAAGACCATGTGCCACTGTCAAGCCTTAGCAAGGTATTCTTCTATAGAGAATTGGCACCAAAAAGCCAGTTCATGCATCAGGAATAAGCTCTTGTCCCATTGCCATAGTCCCATTGCCAAACACTGCACTGCACTAGCCACACAATCATCCCCCTTCAGAAGGCCTACTTCAGTCCTCTGAAGCTTCCTCAGCTGTCACTGAGCTCCCACTAGTGCTGGTCAGTTCTCTCTGTGAGATTCATGTCACATTCTTGACCCCAAGGCTCCTGTAGAACCTACTCTTTCTCTTGGACAGGAAGCTCAACTAGGTGCTTATTTGTGAGTCTCTATATCTGCTTCCAGTATTTGCTATATAAATGTTCCTGTTCAACTTTATGGGCATTTATTAACTTACTCAGGACTTATTTTTCCAGCTCCGTCTATTTGCCTGAAAATTTTAGGATGTCCATTTTTTTCACTGTTGAATAGTGCTCCATTAAAGAAATATACTGCCTTGGCCCATGGGATCAGTCAACAGAGGGTCTGGAAGAGAGGGAGTGGGACAAAGAATGGGAGGAGACTCAAAGAATGGAGACAAGGCTGGAAAGTCTGCGCAAGTCTCAACGTTTATTGTAACTTGGTACAGTATATAAATGTTTCAGGGAGGCAGCCCCCAACCTGATGATTACATCACCACCCAGGGTGGTAGCCCCCCACCTGCTGGATGCACTACAAGGAAATAGTAACAGTAAGGATAGTAACAGTAACCAAAAGCAGGGGGTTAGTCATTGTGCAGAAAGAACAAAGTGTGCATCATGGCATGGTGGCCAGGACCACAAGGAGTCCCAAAATATATCATTCATGCTGGGAGAGAACCTCCTGGTTCAGAGAACAATTAAACAGGCTGAGAGAAGAAGGAAGTGAAGTCTTTCCCAAACTTGTGGGTCTCCACAATGTACCATATTTTTTTGACATTTTTATTTAACTTGTTAACATATCCACTATGGTTCACCTTTTCCTCACCTCATCCCAGACATCCCTCTAACCTCATTCCTTCACTGATTTCTTAGAAAGGGTAAGGACTTCCAGGGTGTGTTAATGGTATATGAGCAATATGATATATCCAGTTGAAGTAAGATAAATCTCCTCACCCCAGAATAGCAGCTGAGGAAGGTGTTCTTCTGTAGAAATTGGGCTTCAAGATGCCAGGTCATGCACTAAACATAAATTCTGGTCTGGCTGCCAGATATCTCATAAACTGCTCATGCCATTTAGCTGTCATCCATATTTAGAGGGCATACTTCAGACTCATGTTCCCCAGTTGTCAGTTTAGAGTCAGTGATCTCTCCATAGCTCAGATCAGCTGTCTCTATGGGTTTCCACATCATCATCCCTTTGTAAATATAAACTCTCATCCATCTCTTCACCTGGATGTAGTGGAATTATTTGTATTGTAAATAATTACTCTGACTACTGGTTTAAAAAAATTCTGATTGGACAAAGGCAGCCAGGAAGTGTAGGAAGGGTTACCAGTCTAAGAAAACCCTGGAAACAGGAAGAACAGTGCAGAAATGCCACAGAAATGCTATGGAGACACCATGCTGAGAAGCCAGCAGATTCAGAGGGAAAGAAGTTGAAATGCTGCTCTGAGAAAAGGAACTGTGTCCCATGGCTGAACAAGATAAAAGTCATGCCTTAGTTTAAAACAAGAGCTAGTAAGTTATATGCCTTGTCCCAAGGTTAATTAACGTACAATCAATACAAAAAACTGTGTGTTTTAGTGGAACTATGGGACTGTGGTTTTGAAATTCCAGGCCATGAGACTAGTTTACAAATTCTGGGCCAGAAACCTAATACAACATCTGAACTGTGAGCTTAGTGGAATGCTTAGGTGTGGATCTCTACATCTACTTCCTTTATGAGCTGGATTATGGTTCTATAATAACAATTATTGTGGTCCACAAATTGAAAGTATGGAAAGGTTACCTCACTCAAGATAATTTTATTTCTGCTTGCATTTATTTGCTGGCAAAATTCAGGATGTTAGTTTTGTTTTTGGTAGAGTGATACTCCATTGTGTAAATGTGACACATTTTAAAATCCATTTTTCAGTTGTGTGGTCATCTAGATAGGTTCTGAATATTATAAATAGTGCTGCAAGAAACATAGTTGAGTGAATTTGTTAGGGTAAGAATATGAATTATTTGAGTATATGCTCAAGAGTGGCATTGGTGAATAATTGGCTTGATTGATAATTAGTTATCTGAAAAACTATTATGACCTCTGAGAAAAAAATAAATTAATTTCCAAGTATAAACCTCCTATGATTACCTTAACCATAGCACTCTTCCTTGCTCTGAGAGAATTTGATACACTTTATGTTTCAAGGCCTTGCTCTGAATTATTTGTGGAGCCTCCAGAAATGTATTTAACAAACACCAATAAAAGTTTATTTTAAAGCAATAAAAAACCTCTATTTGGTCATAATACTGTCCTGCTCTACTCTCAGCTGTTTGAGGAGCTCAGCCCAGTGCTCAGCCATGGATATTTGCCTCCACCTCTATTCATTGCTGGATGTAGGCTCTGTGATAACCCTTAAGATGGTTGTTCATTTGATTCTAGGTGAAGTCCTGTTTAGGCACCTCCCCCACTATTGTTTGGAGACCTAGCCAGGGACATCCTTTGAGTTCTTCGGGGATTCCCTAGTATCTGGTCACCTTATAACCCTGCACTGGCCCCCTTTATCATGACATCCATATCTTTATCCATATTTTTTTATCTATTTTTAATCTTGGGGCATTTTCTGAAGGCAGAAAGTTACCTTGTCTGTCACTGTTGAACTGCACTCATTTGTCCAGTGTCTCCCATTTCCATACCTTCTGCACAATCCAGGAGGAAGGGGTGTTCTATTGGGACTATTCTTAACAAAAGCACTATTTCTGGGAATGCCTTGTTTACAATCTTTTTTATGTGACTTTGCATTCCACAATTGTAACATTTAATATTTTGACTTTTTCTTATACCTCTAGAAATAAGCTCTCCTACCCAGTTATCATTACTGTTATAGGACTCTAGATTGATTGTCTCACGAGTCCAATTTTCCAAAGGTGTTGAACTTGCTTTTAAAGTTCTGAGTATTTTTCTACGTTGTACATTAGCATTCACAAAAGCCAGTGATTCAATTATTATTTACCTTTGAGACTATCCTGCTTAACAGAAAAATGTCTCAGATCTGTTAGGCCTATAGGCCAAAGATGGATGCTTCACTGTTACAAGCTTGTAACTTGCTAACTCTTTACACTTAAACTAACCCACAATTCTTATTCTGTTCAGCCATGAAGACTCAGTGCCTTTTCTCAGAACAGCATAATTGTCCTTTGTACCTGTGACCTTCTCTTTAGCATTTCTGCTCTGTTTTTCTGTTCCCAGAGATTTCTTGATGTGGGAATACTTTTCTGTATGCTGTGAATATCAGTCTTTAAATAAAGGAGCTGTTTTGGGCCATGACAGGCACTATAGAAGAAGTAAGAATCAGAGCAAATGTAGGAGAAGCAGGGAGGAGTCAGATTGAGAAAGCCACCCAAAGAGCAACATATAAGGAACACAGGTGAGCCACGAGCCATATGGCAGACAGGTTAATAGAAATGGGTTCATTTAAGATGTAAGAGCTAGATAAAAATGTGCTTGAGTCATAGGCCAAACATCATAAAGTTAATATAAGCATCTGAGTCATTTCTGGTGACCTGAGCAGCAGCAGGTAGCTAAGAGGCAGGTCTGTGGGTCTGGGCTTCTGGCCTCCAGGCACTCAAAAACCACACTACTGCAATTTGTTAGTTGATATCCCTGCCCTCACTTCCTGTCAGCCAATCAGCATTTTTATTAAACTAGTAGGCAGGACATAAATTATGATATTACATTGTAAATAACTTAATCAGAGACAAATATAGTTTCTAAGTTGTGTCTCTAGTGTGAGCCTTTGTTCAGAGACACCCTGGAGTTGTGTGTGTGTTTGAAGTTCAAAATGGCAGGCTTTGGAGTATAGAATGAGCTGCAAAAAGGCCAATTCCTAAAGTTTCACAGTGGCCTAGATGTAAGCAAGGAGATAGTTATGGTGGATTTAAGGTTTATTTTAGTAAGGACAAAGAGGAAACAAAGTCAATGATGACTTTTAGTGGTGATGTGTGGGGATATGTTACAGACTTACTATAAACAGTCTGAGATATCACAGGGATCTACCAACACTCAGTCTAAGAGGCTCACACAGTGGTAACACACATCTTTAATACCAGCACAGGGAATATTCAGGAGTGGTGACATACACCCTGAATCCCATCAAATCTTAAGGACATCTTAGTTTCCAGAGGGAGTTCCAGGCTCCCTGGCAAGCAGTGGTGGTGTCATGTCTTTAATCTTAACTTGGATATGAAACAACTGAGTAGAGAAGGTATTTAAAAACAGGCATAGAAAGACAGAGCAGGCAGTAGAAGCCATGAAGAGTGAGGCTGAGGAAGCTGGAAGATAACTGGGTGAGATGTGACTATGCAGTTTACACTTTAATATCTCATTCTTTCCCAGAGATCTGGCTTTTTGTTCCTTTATTCATGCAACAGTGATGTTTTCTTGGATCAACTCTCTTTGATGGAGAGAATGAGAGGCTTTACTTATTTAATAGAAGATTCCTGATTGTGCCTTAGAGGCAAAACACTTGTGAGTCTTTAAGAGGCCCTGCTGCCAAATATGTAAATGGAATCAATAAGTAACAAATGTTGGTGATTTCCTTGGTGGTTATATGGACCCTAAAATCCCCCAGAGCAGTAATTGTGGATTCTACCAAGACCTCTGCTGAAAATACAAATTCTATGAATCTAGGCTAAGAGCAGTGGGGAGTCAGTCAGCCATACTAGTGAAAAACTGCAATCCTTGGCCACAGGTTGGCAGATTCAAGGTGTAGTCATAAACAGAAAGAAATAGAGGAAACTGGATGGAGTCAGCCAAACTAGCCAAGCAAACATGTGGTCAAAAACAGAATAAAATAAGAATTGAGAAATATACAGTAAAAACATATTTAAAAAACCCTAAATGGTATAGTGTATTAAAAGGAATATATGTAGGCTTGAGAGAAAGAAAGGGAAAATGGTTGAGAAAGTACTTCAAAAAGAGAGAGTAAAAAGTAAAAGCTGCTAAAGTGATTTGATTATAATTTTTTTCTTGATTAATGCATCTTCTCTGTATCCAAATCTACTTCAAGAAGACTGGCTGATATTACTCATCCTTAGAGACTACTCCACTGAAGACTTGTCCATAATCCTAAATTTTTCCTCAGATACCCAAAAGATTGCCTGTGCCCCCATTCAGTGGGTAGTAGCCTCGAGAACTATGCCCACATTCCCCCCAAAATGGTTTATGGATGTTTCTGTTTGTTTATAGTGTTGTTTATGTTGTTATAGATGCTGTGGTAGGGGAAGGAAATTATATTTTGGGATTTGTTTTAAAAAGAGAAAAGAGGATATGTAGGGAGATTATGTTATTACATTGTAAATAATTGTCCCACCTATATGTTTAATACATATAACAACCTAGTCACTGACAATGCACTGGCATCCCTATTAATATATCACTGATTATAAAATGGTTTTATGCTATCCCACTACAACAAGAGGACAAGTACACGATTGGTTTTTCTGTTCTTGTAAAAAACATTGCATATCTTTCTCAAAAGTGGTGGTGGACAATGTTGCCTCAAGGGAAAAATTAGTCCTACTAAGGGTTAATTGACTATCATAGTTATTCATTATATTCATGACATATTGGGTATTATTCTAACAAATTCAAGGAAGTTATCTAACTGGTTCTGACAAGTCTAAACAAAAAAAGGCTTAAAGTTACTTTTGTAATATATATATTACGTGTGTTTATATATACGTATATCATAATATAAATATTTTTCAAAAACCCTCTTTTTTAAATTTCTGAATGATTTCTGTATTTATACATATTTATTAAGTACAAACCTCCCACAAATTCCAATTCTTAGTCAAATTACACCAAATTCTCTCCAAGAACTACTGGGAGATGCTTCCTGGATAAGCCATTTCTCCACGGGATTTGTTATTTGCTTTCTTTCTTTCAGGGCATGGAAAAGGACCCAACAAATTTGTCAATGAAATTCATATATCACAATCGTCTATTATCTTTAAATGAGGTTTATGAGGCACAAAATATACTGAAATTATTCAGATGAGATTTCCCAAGACAGCTGATTACCTCTTTAATACATATTTACAAAATTCACACTGGGCTAATGTTTCAAAGCCATAATCATCCTATTGAATGTCTCCATCTGTTCTCAAATTTCACATGTGATATACTCTGATGGCAGAAGTGAGATATAGTTCACTTAATAGTGCTAGATATTATAATTATCCCATTAAATAAATACATACCTATTTATTATTTTACTAATTTTATTCATTGTTTAAAGGTTATATATTTGGTTTCCCAGGAATAAGAATAATTTTACTTTCTCGAAACCCATAAATGTTTTTCTGAAAAACAGCTTTGTAAAGAGCATGTCTATGGCCAGTGTTAGACCTATATTAGAGTTAACAAAATATTCACTGGTGTCAGTTTTATAGATTAATGGCTTATATAACAACTATCTGTAGTTCCCAACTGTTTAAAACATGGAGGGTCACACTAAGTAGAACTTCTTTATATCATAAAACATTCCTTGGCTCACTAATGTGAAAATCGGCAATTCTTACTGGACTCATTGATTGATATATTATCTACAGCTTCCATAAAAGCTAAATTTATGGTCTGCATTAGCACCCTTGAAAACTAACTCCTAACCATCCTGTTGAATGTCTCCCACTGTCTTCAAATTTCACTTGAATGCTAAATCTGATCAGTTATATATCTTGGAGCAAATGAGATACAAAATTTGAATAACTAATACAAAGGTAAATGTTATAATTTAGCTATTCAATAAACAGAGTTGTCCTTTGCTTCTTCTGACTTCTGTGGCATTTCTGCTATTCTTCCTGTTCCCGGAGTTTTCTGAGTCTGGTAGTACTGCCCACACTTCTTGTCTGCCTTTGGCCAATCAGCAATTTTAACTAAACTCATAGGGGATACAATTATTTACAATCAATCATCATAAATACACTACATATCCCCTTTTCTATTTTTTTAAACAGTAACACCAAATCTAATATCCTTTGCCCCATTATGTATAACTTATAAACACAAACATCCATAATCAACATTTTGGGAATGAAGGCATCGTGCTCTGGGCTACTTCCTGCTGAATAAGGCACTGTCAATTCCATAGGGCTCTAAAGAATAATTTAAGTTTATGGACAGTCTTTAGTGGAGTAGTCTCTAAAGTTGGTTCATTTCAACCAGTCTCCTTGAAGTTGTTCTGAATGCAGAACTCCAGAGGAAACTCCAACAGAGATGCTCCAAAATGCTGAATTATTTGGGCCTTCATTTCCATTGGAGATTTTTCAGGGGGTCTTTCTGTGAATGAATCCAAAGCCTCTCATTTTCTGTGGAAATTAAAAGAAAATCTCTTCTCCAAAGTAGCATATCTTTAGACTTCAATTTTAGAGTTAATTCATTTACAATATATAAATTGAATTAATCTAACAGTAATCTATAATCAACTTTCTTTTAGCAACTTTTATTACTTGATTTAGTGAAGAAGCTCAAAGACAATACAATAGAAGACAGAATTCACTCTTTGTAAAACATGGAAGCCTTTCTTTAAAATGCCAAGCCTCTGCTTGCCTTCAGCAAACAAATCTGATCCAATAAAAACCTTGAGAGTAAGAAGCCATCTTTGATTCTGTTCTCTTTTGTCCTTATATACAGAAACCTTAACGACATTGTTTACTATTTTTTGCTTATATTGAGTGTCTGTGAGACTTCAGAAAGCAGTCATTTTGTACATTTAACTACCCTCCAAAGCCCACCATTTTGTAGCCCAGGCTCACTCACCTCACCAGGGTATATCTGTACCATGTCTCATGAAAGACTCAACTAGAAAGCTCTTTTATTTTCTTTTGTGGTCTAGACTGTCTGTTTTTAAGCTTTCTATGGCTTTATGTGTGTATATTTTACCCACATTGTGATGCCATTTGTAGCATGAGTTTTCTGGCCCAAACTTTCTGGCCTAGTGTTCAGGTTTGGATCCAAACACCCATAGTCCCACAGTCCCAGAGTCACAGATGCTTAAATTAATTGTAAGATGAATGACCTGGGACACATGCACATAACGTGCTAGCTCTTGCTCTTGATCTAACTCTAACACTCAGTATAAAACAAACTTGATCAAAAAGCTGCCTGTCTTCTTGCCTCTTATTCAAATATAAAGGCATTCACCTGCCATACCACTCTCCTTTACTAACAAAGCACACTTTGCTAGCTCAAGAAATTTTCCACTCATTTTAATGTTAGTTTAATGACAAAATTTCACACATTAAAGACTGCTATGTCTACTTATTGTTACTTTACCATACCAAATAAAACCTGCTAAAAACACAATACTAACCTAATAAATTTATTCTGGACTAACCATTAAGGACATCTGTTTTATCAAGTTTATGTCCTGGAATTTCAAGCTTTACCTTATGAACCAGATCCACAGAGTTCAATCCCAACATACCCCACAGTCACCTAGTCCAAATAACAGACACTTGTATGAATTGTACTCTGATTGACCTAAGGCCCAGGCACATAACTTTTTAGCCTTTGCTCTTAATCTAACTCATCATTCTTAACCTGTTCAGCCATGTGGCAGGGTACCTATTCTCAGAGGAGAATAGTTGTCCTCTGCATCTTCTGGATTTCTAGCATCTCTGTGGCATTTCTGCCTGTTCTTCCCATCCTCAGATTTTCTTGGTCTCGTAGCCCCACCCATACTTCCTGTCTGCATTCAGCCAATCAGTTTTTATTAAACTAGTAGGTGGGATTATTGTTATTACAATCTAATAACATAATCCCCCTACAGAGATATTTACCTACATAGTACATATTAGAACGAGTACTGAGCAATTAACATTTTCATATACATTGGTTCTTTTTAGCAACAGAGAAAAACTATTGTATAAAAGATCAAATTTCATATAATTGAAACCCAAAACCAAAAGATACATCTACAAATCTATCACATGGTTAAGGCACAGGGAGTATCAGCATTATTCCCAAGGAGAAAAGAAGCCATGAGATACACTGGAGAGTGAAAAATATTTGAAGTAACCAAATGAGTGCTGTACTATCATCCTGTTCATATGAAGGATTAGCAATTGTTCTCAATTGAGGAGCTATTTCTTTATTATTAAATTGTGGTACACTCCAGAGGCCAAGATACTTGATCCTCTGAGAGGATTATATATCCATGGACATGAGATTGCCTACAAAATATATTTGGAGGGTGCTGATAGTGCTGTGTTACTGATGCTGAGATTTATACTTGACATTAAAGGCCTAGACCAATAGTTAAAAAATCAGGAGGTTGAACCTTCACCACACAAAGGGCACTTTTCTAAAGAAATTACTCTATTGTCTTATAGCACCATGGAAGTACAGAAATCCCAGGCATATAAACCTTGTAACAATCTCTACTCCCTTTAGTAAATAATTTGCCTTTAAAATTACAGATTGTAAATGAACCATAATTTTTAATCTGTTCCTCAGGTGAGGAGCATCTAGGTTGTTTCTAGGTTCTGGCTACCACAAATAATGCTTCTATGAACATAGTTGAACTAATGCCCTTGGAGTAAAATCCTACATCATTTGGGTACATGTGCAGTAAACTAAATAGATTCAATACAGACTGTGAACCAAGTCGTGGTCTGAGTCCTGACATTTAGAGACATCTTGGAAGAACAAGAAACCCCATTGTTATAATAAATCTTAGTGTGAGATGTGTGATGTCCATATTTGTATGTTGATTGAATGGTTAAATTCTAGCAAATGTTTTATTTTTGAGACTGGATTTCTTTGTGTAGTAAAACTAGCTGTCCAAGAACTATCTCTAAACCATATTGCTGTCAAACTCAAGTGTTGTATTAAAGGCATTTTCCAATATAGTCCATTGTCTGTTTTCAAAGTGTTATTTTAAGAGTTTAAGCATTATACTATCCTCATAGTCAAGACACTTTCCAGGGCCATTTCTGCCCTGAGTTATTTTTCAACAGTCAGTCCAGGTGTTATCAGGCAGGACAATGCACTTTTAGAAAAATCCAATTTAGTGTGTGGCAGGAAATTTAAATGTTCAAAGAAGTTGTATACTATCAAAAGAAGAAAAGATCTACCATAACTACATAGTAGAATTAACTTAGACAATAATGGGCATCTTACCCAAAGAAATCTGAGGATCCAATGTAATTTCTATTACAGTTCAAAAGAACCACAGACCTAGAACAATATTCCACATAGTATAAAAACCCAAACATCTAGGATGACTATGAAATAACTCTGTAGAATAGAACTATGGGGGAAGTATCATCATCCAAATTTCAGTCTCAGTGACAGATCTATAGTAATAAAAATCCACAAGGTATTGCTCTAAAAATAGGCTAATCTATAGAATTGAAGACTCATAAAATTTCACTCACATCAACATTTTTGCAAAATATTAACCTCAGTGCTGCTATCACTTGATATCTGCATGTAGAACAATGTAAATAAATCTACATCTAAATAAAATTAGTACATTATATTGGGTTGGCATACAGTTCAATGATTATAAAAGTATTACTAAACATAATTGATAAAATTCAAATGATATATCATTATAATCTAATGAATTGCCATCTCTTATAGAGAAAATCATAAGAGCTAGAGTGGGTAACCCCTTAGCAAAACAAAGGCACAGCTTACATTCTAACATCCAGATCTAAATTACAGCTGGTCCTAATGAAGGAACATTTATTTGAATCAAACTTAACCTAATTTTGCTTATGGAAAAACATGACAAAGTGTCATCTTTTGATTTAAAACAGAGAACCAGGAACGTTTTTGGCTTATGACAGTAGAAAAAGATTGTTTGGGGCTGTCTTTTGGGTCTGAGTGTTTTCAGTTAATCAGGACAAAGTTCAGCAAATTTCTTTACTAGGACATGATCCTTCTCATTATAGCATTCTCATAGAGCAGGGTGGAACTCTTCAGTTAACTTTCTATGTTTGAATAAGCATCACAGATTGTCCTTGAGGACAGACACGGACATATCATTGGCCCAGAAATTCACACTGGTTAGCTGGAGACAGTTCCTCTAAGCAGGTGGAAGGGCACTAAGCTGAGCATCTCCAATATTGCAGTTCTCTAAGTTTAGAGTGTTGAGAGTATCTGCTACATTATTGAGGAGAAATTGGAGAGGTCTAAAACATATGTTGAGAAATTGAAAAACAGGGAAGCTCAGCTGTTTCTGTTGAAAGAGCCACTGACACTGAGACAGGTGATTCAAGTCTGACTGGCAGAATTTAAATTGATCAATGAACACAGTCTCTGAGTGCCTCTTCAGGCATCTAAGGAAAGAAGAGGAGATACAAGAGATTAATTCTCTTTTATGATATGGGTGGGAATTTTAGTTGACCCTGTCTTACTTTAGGTTACTATTGCCAAGATACAATGTCATGACCTAAAGCTATGGAGAGGGTATATTTATATTGGCCTTATGATAAATCCATAGTCCATCACTAAATACTAACAGGAATTCTAAAAGAACAGCATCTTGAAAAAAAGGTGCTATTTAAAAATCTGTGAAGATATTCTGCTTATTGGCTTGCTCTCCACATCTTGTTCAGCCTCTTTTAGAACTATTAACAATAGGCCTATAAAGTGGCTAGCTAACATCAGGTGCTCACGAATCTCTAATGGAACAGAGAATGGTTATGTGTGGTAGCCAAAACAGTTCTATAGCCCTTTTTACCTGAACGTCTGTGTGGGGATTTAATAAACTTTCAGAAGTTTTGGAGCTATCAGAGGGAATCTACCCACAGTCTATTTGGGGATTAGTAAAAGCTCTAGAAGTCCCAGAGCTCTAACCACAGTCAGTCTAGGAAAATCAGAGTGGTGATTCAAACCTTTAATCCCAGCACAGGGAGTATCCTGGGAGTGGTGACCTATACCCTTAATCCTAACTGAGTCAAGGTCACTTCAGATTATAGAAGGAATTCCAGGCTCCCAAGCAGGTGTGGTGGGGCCAAACCTTAATTACCTAAAGAATACTTAAGTTGGGATTCAAACACAGAGAAAGCCATTCCAAAGGAATTGAGGCTGAGAAAGCTATAAGACCACTGGGTAAGATTTGACTGTGGTTTTTATTCCCTCTAGTATCTCCAACTTCTTCAGAGATCCATCCCTGAGTCTCATTCATTCGTGCAACAATTGATGTCCAACTTTGGGGCACGAATTTCTCTCCTCCCTACCCCAAAAAATGTACTTGCCAGCCAGAAAAACATGTGACCAGAGGAGTAATTACTAGTAGCTAGGCTTTCCATTCCTGGTTAGCCTGAAGCCTTAGGCAGACCCGCCACAAGTGTTTCTGTTTCACCCTCATCTGGGTAAGTCTTTCAGACAGTGGCCTCTTTATCCTGGTGGGTTGTTTCTTTTTCCTTTTTGGACCTCTCCTTGGGTTGCTATCACACTAGGTAGCTGCCCCACTTCACAATCATCAACGGAGAATAACAGTAAGTAACTGAATTTTTTTTTTTAAAAAAAGAGTGAATTAGTTTAAAGCAATGGAGGGTGATTGTTCATACTGTAACCTCTCGTTAGATGATTTGATATTAAAACCAGTAAAGGAAAACATCAATAAGATAGATGGAAATATCATAATGTTTATCATACTATTTATTATGAATATTTGTTGTTTGATATCACAGAATAAGTTGACTAGTGTAAATCCAACACAAAGATGCTCAAATTCAAACAGAGGAATATGAAAAAACAAATTCTGCAAGGTCATCTAAAATTAGACAAAAATAGGCAACATTACTATACCCAGTAACCTTCAAAAAAATGAAGGATGAAAAAGATGAAAGAGAAGCTAGCTGGGCTCCAGTAAATATATTAAAACTACAGAGAGTAAAGGAAGCAATTGTATCATATGGGATACATTCACCACTTGTTAAGCAAATGCTGAACTCCTAGTCATGCTGTAAACAGGTCACACCTAAAGATTGGTTGGATATGGTTACAACCATTCTTGAGGCAGGGAAGGTCATGCAATTCAAGTCATGGTGGAGGGAGGAGGCTAACACAATAGAACAAGGAAACAGGGCCAGAGGCATAGAAGTCTCTCAAGACCAACTCCTTGGGGAAGGAGATTATGCAGATATTGAAAGGCAGTCACTATACAGTGACCATCTTTTGGATTTATGTCCCATGGCAGCTTTAAATGCTGGGGACCGTATTGAACAAATAGGAAAAAAGTGAAACATTTACAAAAATAATTCAAAGTCCCAAAGACACTTTTTACAGATTTTTTGCACAGATTAACCACAGCAGTAAACAGAATGGTACTGGACTCAGAAGCCAGGCAAATAATTATTGAATCACTGGCTTTTGAGAATGCCAATGCACAATGTAAAAAAGTACTTAGACCTTTAAAAGCAAGGTCAGAACCTTTGGAGGATTGGATTCTTGAGACAATTAATATGGAGTCTTATGACAGTGATGATAACTGAGTAGGAGGGCTTATTTCAAGAGGCATAAGAAAAAATCAAAATGTCAAATGTTATAATTGTGGAAGGTAAGGCCATATAAAAAGTGATTGTAAACAAGGTGTTCCCAGAAACAATGCTTTTGGTAGGAATAATCCCATGTGAACACCCCTCCCTTCTGGAATATGCAGAAGGTGTGGGAAAGGAAGATATTGGACTAATGAATGCAGGTCAACAAAAGAAAGACAAGGGAACTTTCTGCCTTTGAGAAATGTTCCAAGGGGGCTTTCAAAAACCCCTAGGTCAGGTAACTCTCTGCCCTCGGGAAATGCCCAAAGGGGGCTTTCAAAAGCCCCCATATCAATTCCAATCCAGTCTTACCCTGCCATCCTGCAGGAAACACCTTAACAGAACAATAAAAAAGGTTAAAACCTATTTTAAAAGGCACACTAACAGTAATAATAGAAAATTTACATAAAAAGAAAAAATGATGAAAAAATATAAAGCAAATATTTTCTCAAACTTCTATCAATGAGCAAAGGCCAAAATTAAAAGTACAGATAAATGATATTATTATTGAAGGCTTATTGGACATGGGCACGGATGTATCCATAATTTCACCTGAGTCATGGCATCCAAGTTGGCCCCTACAGGAGGTAAATGTTCAGTTTTTTGGTATTGGATCAATATTCCAGGTAAAACAGTGTGCAAGATGGCTTGAATGTATAGGACCAGAAGGACAGAGAGGAATATTAAAGCCATATGTGGCTGATATTGCTATAAATTTATGGGGAAGAGATTTATTGCAGCAGTGTAACACACAGATTAATATTCCTTCAAATACAGAAATAAGCCATGATCTAGCACATGCTTCTAGAAGAAATATCCGAAGATATTATGAGAAACAGTCCTAGACCATTCAGATTATAGAGAAACAAGGCAAAACAGCTGCTGATCTTTCAAAAGCACCCACAACACTACCTCTAAAATGGCTAACCAAGAAGCCTATATGGGTTCATCAATGGCCTTTAGCCAAAGAGAAATGGCAGGCCTTAGAGCTTCTGGTACAGGAACAGTTAAATGCTCAGCGTATAGAAGAATCAACCAGCCCTTGGAATTCTTCTGTATTTGTTATTAAGAAGAAATATGGAAAGTGGAGAATGGTAACAGACCTAAGGGCAATAAACAAGGTGATCCAGCCAATGGGCTCTCTACAATCTGGGATTCCTTTGCCTTCTCTATTACCTAAAGAATGGCCTATTATAGTTATCAATTTAAAAGACTGTTTTTTTACAATACCTTTACAAGAACAAGACAAAGAAAAATTTCCCTTTACAGTGCCCACTTATATTAACTCTCAGCCTGTAAAGAGCTTCCAGTGGAGGGTCCTCCCTCAAGGAATGCTGAATAGTCCTACTCTGTGCCAGTATTTTGTTTAAAAGTCAATAGAACACATACACAAGAAATTCCCACAATCTATAATTTATCATTATATGGATGACATCTTGTTGGCTGATTCAAATGTTGATACGTTGGAAAAACTTTTTGTAGACGTGAAAAGTATTTTGCCTGCTTGGGGATTACAGATTGCCCCAGAAAAAATACAAAGAGGGGATTCCATTAATTATTTAGCATATAAAATAGGTCAACAAAAAATTAGACCCCAAAAGGTACAGATCAGGAGAGATAGATTAAAGACACTTAATGATTTCCAAAGACTACCAGGAGACATTGCCAACTTACGACCGACTATTGGACTTAAAAATGATGAACTAGATAATCTGTTCAAAACGTTAAATAAGGACAAGGACTTAAATAGTCCAACAGAGTTGTCATCTGAAGCTGAGAAAGAACTGGCTTTGGTGGGAAAAAAAATTACAAGAGGCACATGTGGATCGTGTGGATCCAGACCTCAATTGTATTCTAGTTATCTTGCCCTCTAAGCATTCTCCTACAGAAATTTTAATGCAAAGGGAAAATGTTATATTGGAATGGATGTTTCTTCCACATAAACCAAGCAAAAAGTTAAAGACATATGTGGAAAAAATTCTGAACTTATTTTTAAAGGAAAATTAAGACTTCGTAAATTGACAGGAATGGACCCAGCAGAAATTGTTGTACCTTTAACTAATGAAGAAATTGACCAATTATGGGTAGAAAGTGAACCTTGACAAAGAGCCTGCAGTAATTTTTTGGGAGATATTAACAACAAATATCCTAAAAGCAAGAGAATTGAATTTATAAAGAAAACTGATTGGATTCTCCCTCGTATTGTACAAGATAAACCAATTTCTGGAGCTCCTACATTTTATACCGATACAAACAAATCAGGGAAGGCTGGTTACAAATCAGAAAATATAAGTAAAATGATTCAAAGCCCTTATAATTCTGTTCAAAATCAGAATTATATGCCATCGAGATGGTGTTAATGGACTTTACAGAACCACTTAGCATAGTCACTGACTCTCAATATGCAGAAAGAGTTGTTCTACATATTGAAACAGCTGATTTAATTAATAATGAATCAGAATTAACTTTATTATTTATTCAGTTACAAGGAATAATCAGGACTAGAAATCATCCCTTCCATATAACCCATATTCAATCCCATACTGGTCTGCCAGGTCCTTTAGCACAAGGTAATGATGAAACTGATAAATTATTAATAGGAAATGTACTAGAGGCCTCAGAATTTCATAAAAAGCATCATGTTAATTGCACAGGATTAAAAAAAGGATTTCACTATCACTTGGGAACAAGCAAAAAAAAATTGTAAAAAGGTGTTCCACCTGTTCTTTCTATAACCAAACTCCATTGCCAGCAGGAACTAATCTTAAAGGTATACATAGAAATGAAATCTGGCAGATGGATTATTTCATTATACAGAATTTGGGAAAATAAGATATGTCCATCATACAATAGATACATTCTCAGGATTTCAATGGGCAACTGCTTTGAGTTCAGAAAAGGCTAATTCTGTAATCACACATTTTCTAGAAGTGTCCATTGTCCATCATGGGAATACCTGCACAAATAAAGACTGACAATGCTCCAGCATATGTCTCTACTAAAATGAAACAATTTTTTTCTTATTATAATATAAAGCATATTACAGGAATACCACACAATCCTACAGGGCAAGTAGTCATAGAGAGATCAAAACAAATTTTAAAGGATATGTTAAATAAACAGAAAGGATTAACAAAGACCCCCTGAGATAGAGTACATAGTGCTTTGTTAACTTTGAATTTTCTCAATGCTAATAACAAAGGAACAATAGCTGCTGAAAGGCATTGGACCATAAAAAAAAAAAAAAAAAAAAAAAACAGCAGAACTAAATCCAAATCAGCCTATTTATTTCAAAGATGTACTAACCTCTGAATTGAAGCCAGGGTATGTACTCCGTTGGGAAAGGGGTTTTGCATTTATTTCCACAGGTGAGGAAAAGATATGAATAGCATCAAAATTAATAAAGTCTCAAACCTGAGATACTTCATCAAACTTAGAATTGATAGCTCATCTACCCATATTACAATTCTTTCAGTTGTAAATAAAAACAAAGGGTCAGGGCAGGTTTCTGTTCTTGTCTTTACAGGAAACTGGAAATACCCATCTTGAAGAAGTTAAAAGGCCTTGGACATCCAGGCATCTAAAGCAAAAAAGAGGCTATCCAGGAAAATTTGCAAACAAAAGAATATGGTAACTATTGGTACCAGTATACTTGATAGGGTAAAATCTCATTACTTAACCTTTACAAAATCTTTTTTTTAGTTAAAGTCCAAGTTTAATTATAATTTAAAACTGGTTTTAGAGTTGGATTGTGGCTCTCTCCTTCTCTTAAACTCAAGCATACTTGTTAAAGGAAAATTAAAAAAAAAATCTCTGTATCATATCAGAAGAGCCACCTGATGTGGGACAGAATAACAAAAAATAAGGGACTATTCTATTGTTACTAATCCTATGCTCAATAAATTCTGATATGTTTAGTTTCCTGTACATTGTGTTGGTTTTTAGTTTCTTATCAGTTTTCTGCAATGATCCAGGACAAGGCCAAATTGTGAACTTGAAATATCCAAAAGGAAGATGGGGCCCCACAATGATTGTTTCACATGAACTCTGACAAAGCTACTAGGCTGACAAACACCAATCAAAGATCAGATTTGGACTACAAACTGCTTATGCCAATTTTGTAGCAGCTTGATTAGATGAAGAAGCTTCACAGACTGCTACAACCAGGACTTGAGACAAGCCATATACTTTCCTGTTGTGCAGAGACTGGACAACAAATGACACAGCTATTTATTTCAGGACTTGACATTTAATAAAACTTTTCTTTTCAGGATTCCCAAAAGATGCCATTGCCCCCAGTCAGCAGGAAATAAACTTAAGAACCAGCGCCCACACTCCCAAGTGGTGGGGTGGGTTGTTTTTGGTTCCCAAGTGGTAGGGTAGTTTAGTGTTGATTGTTCAATGGGTTATGGATGATTGTCATTGTTTAGGTTAATTGGTTAAAAATTGTTCATGGTTATGGTTAGAAAAAAGTTAAACAAGAATGATTAGATTCATGATTTGTGTTTTAAAAAATATAAAGAAAAGGGGGGTACTGATATATAGGATATAAGGATAGATTATGGAATCTTCTTTTAAAAGGATTTGCTAGCTTTAAATATTTTACATTGCATCGGTTTTCTGTATACAAATTGTGTATCTTGAGATGAATTGTGTCATTGTACAAATATGTCTATGCTTCTTTCAGGTAGTATACTTAATCAGTTTACTAACATTTTAATCCAAGTTGCTAGTTCATGAAAGTTTTTATTTCCAATTAATTAGAATATAAGCAATGCAATTCAGTAGTTAGAAATTACATTCAGACACAGTCATGTTAGATATGTTTTCAAGGTCAAACAAATATATTTTAGATAAACAGGTTTTCTTCAAAAATTTCAGAGATCCATAGAATATGGCATTTAAAATATTTTTAGAACTTAAAGACTTTTCCGGACAGTGAGGCAGAAAAAATGGCATTGAAGAAACTCCATATGGATTCTACTTTCCTTGTGGCAACAGTTAGTCATTGGACAAGAACCTGTCCCTGTATTGACTGCTTAACAGTGTTCTATTTGAACTGGTCATGCAGGTTTCTTCAGAAAGTGACCTTTGAACTTTGACAAAACAAGCTGAGATGGTCTTTCAGGTTCCTATTTTTCAGACAAAACTGTCAGAGATGGCCTGTGGATGGTGTGAGGTGGTAGCAACTCCTGGCATGCTAGGCCTGGATCTTCCTGGAGTTGGGTTGCTTGGGAATGCAGTCAAAAGTGGTGGTAAACTTCATCTACAGCTAAATACCGGCACAAGACCAATAACCAGAAAGTACTGCAAGGGAAAGTTGAAAAGAACTTTGAAGAGTCTTCAATCTACAGGACACAAGGAGAAATGACTGGACTACACCAAAATGGACAGAGCAGATTTCCTGCTTCACTGAGATGAAAAGAGACTCTGGGCCTGTAGGCTGAAGATGGATGCCCCAACTTTATAAAGGAACTTTGGGTGACTGTCCAGACAGATGGGTATCATTTCTGTTATTTCTAGTTTTTAGAAGTTGCTTGCACTTCCTAGTTATTTAGGTAAATATTATTCCCTTCTTGGGTCTCTGAGGTAGTTGAAGATGAGATAGTTATAGTTACAATTTTCTAATCACAGTTTTAGAAAAAAAACTTTGAAGGTAAAGTTTATAAGTTTTAGAGACATCAAAATAATAGCTTTTAGTTAGAAAGGAAATGAATTAGGTATAATCCTTTGGACTCATCAAAATAGGATAATTAATGAAATATTTTATTGGAATTGTCAATTGCTAATGGACTGGACATTACTCATTAATTGTTTGTATATATTGTATATAATTATTGTACCTATTTTATATTGTTTTTCTTATGTTAGCTATCACTTTTTTTAAAAAAATTGACACAAAAGGAGATATGTGGGGATTTACTAAAGTTTCAGAAGTTTTGGAGATATCAGAGGGAATCTACCCACAGTCTATGTGGAGGTTAGTAAAATCTCTAGAAGTCCCAGAGCTCTAACCAGTCTTGGAAAATCAGAGAGGTGATCAAACCTTTAATTCCAGCACAGGGAGTATCCTGGGAGTGGTGACCTATACCCTTAATCCTAACTGAATCAAGGTCACTTCAGATTATAGAAGGAATTATAGGCTCCCAAGCAGGTGTTGTGGGGCCAAGACTTAATAACCTAAAGAATACTTAAGTCCAGATTCAAACACAGAGAAAGATATTCCAAAGGAATCAAGGCTGAGAAAGCTATGAGACAGCTGGGTAAGATTTGACTGAGGTTTTTATTCCCTCTAGTATCTCCAACTTCTTCAGAGATTTATCCCTGAGTCTCATTCATTCGTGCAACAGGACTGTTTAAACTGCTCACTGGAATAGAAGAAACCATTGATAACTAGATGTTTCAGGCAGTTGAATTAAGAAATCTGAGAAATCAACCTAGCAATATAATGTTTTTTGTCTTCAAGTTATTTACAGCTTTTTTGGTATAAATATAGATGAGTGATAGGTAGAGTTTTTGCAAATTTCTCATCTGGACAAAGCATCTTTAAAAACGACTCAGTTCTACCAGAGTCCAGTTTGTGCATAGTTCCAGTTCCTCAATGAAATATGGCTGGAAATTTTCCAAAATCATCTTGGTAAGCTTCACATGAGTCTGATCTATTATCATCTTTATACAGAACAGCTGCACATAACCCTATTGATGATGGGTCTACTACAACAAGTATTGCTGCTGTTTGTTCAGGTTTTTTGTTAAGTCAAAATTAGTGACCACATTCAAGACATGCCTAAAGGTATATCTATAAAGGCCATTCCATGTTTTCTTTGTACTCAATGTCTCTGTTGAGATATCTCTGTATTCTCTTCCAGACCATGCATCCCAGAAGTCACTACAGGCATTTCTGTGGTCCAGAACTTGGAACTTCAAATTTCTGTGAAGGAAAAATTTAAAAATGTCACACGATCAAGATAGAGTAAGAATTCATTACATATATCTGATGTCAGAAACAGATGTCAGACAAGAGCTCCTTGAATCAGCTACATTTGAATACTTGTACTGCTTCTCACCATTTGGTTATTGTTAATATCTTTCCTTATTACATCTTTAAGGAGAAAATATCACAAGCTATTATACGTCATAAGATAAACAGTGTAAATCCACATACATTGTTTTTATTGAGGAAAACTACTATTCAGTGCAATTTTGTATTACTGCCCTTTGGATTAAAAGCGGCTCTAGATGTAGAGTGTTCTGAAAAGCTATAGCTTATTTATCAAAAAAATTAAACATACTCCAACAATTTAACAATATATAGATTATTTAATGAGCACACATATTTTTGGGTGGTCAAGAAGATGACTTTTCATTTAGCTGCTTGATGTTGAAATACAGAATAAACTAAAAATGCTTCATAGCCAGATCTATTGTCCATCAAGAACACATAGATACTTTCTTCATTTTACTGAGACTAACACAATCTCTAGACTTCTGGGTCATTTTTACCTTAGCAGATATAAGCTAATTTAATATCTTTAAGGATAGTATATAAAGGATTTCTCTGTACCTGTTGAAGAGGACAAGTCTAATCTTACACTGAGATGCCACCAATTTGGAAATATCATTAGTAAAATTATGAGGAGGCTCTTGCAGAACTGCAAACTAAGGTCTCAAGACAGCCTGAGGTCCAGACCCAAAGACCTGCATTCCCAGATCCCTCAGCTGCCTGCTGCTGTTTAGGCTCCCAAAATGACTCAAATGCTTATATTAAGTTCATGCTGTTTGGCCTATGTCTCACGCAGATTGCTGTCTTGCTCTTTGATCTTAACTGAACCCATTCACATTAATCAGTCTGCCACATTGCTTGTAGCTAACCTATGTTCCTTACATGTTTCTTTTTAGGCAGCTGGCTCGATCTGTTTCTGACTCTGCCCTCTGACTCCTAACTATTCTGATTCCCGGCCTACTTGTTCTAAGGTGCTTGCCATGGCCATAACAGTCCTTTATTTAAAGATTGATATTCACAGCATACAGGCAGCCATTTACACATCAATAGAGGTAAAGTCTATTGTAAGGAAACCAGATACACCCAAGAAATCAATAGTCTCACAGAAGTAAAATCCCACAGAAGGGGAACACACACTACCAAAACAGGAAATAATAATCATTGCTTACTAACATTACTTGATATCAATGGACTCAATACACCTAAAGATGTACCCTAACATTGTTTTTCTGCATACAAGAACCACACCTCAACTTCAAAGACAAGTAGGGGCTCAGAGTAAAGGGTGGGAAGACTTTCCAATCAAATGGTCCTGAGAAACAAGCTGGGGTAGCCATCATAATATTTATCAAAACAGAGTTCCAACTAAAAATAAAGAGACTGAAGAGACATTATTCATCTCAGGAAAAAGCCAAGATGAAGTCTCAATACTGAACATTTATTTTTGCCCCCAATGAAGGGGCACTTACATATAAAATACTAAACCTTAATTAAACCTCACATCAAACACCACATATTAACTCTGGAGGACTTCAATGCCCTACTTTAACCTGTGGATAAAAGTCATCCAGACAGAAACTCAAAGAAATAAGGGATCTAGCAAATGTTATGGCCTAAAAGGTCTTAATTATATATACAGAAATTTGCACGCAAATTCAGAGGAACATACATATTTTTCAGCACACCATAGATCTTCCTCTAAAATTGATCATACTCAATCATAAAGCAAATTATCAGTATATACAAAAATATAAATAACTCTTCGTACCCTCTCAGACCACTGTGGTCTAATGTTAGATTTAAACAATAATCACAGAAAGCCTACAAATTCATGGAAATGAACATCTCAATTGAACCACATCTGGATCAAGGAAGAAGTTACGAAAGTAATCAAAGTCTTACAAGAAGAAATGAATACACAACAAACACAGAGTTAAGGGACAAGGTGAAAGCAGAATTAAGAGGAAAACTCATAGCACTGGATGCCTATATGAAAAACCTAGAGAATCCTCACACAAGATGCTTACAGCACAGCTGAATGTTTTAGAACAATTGGAAGCAAACTCAATGAGGAGAGAGAAGGAAATAAACTAAAGACTGAAATCAATACAATTGAAACAAAGAGAATACAAAGAATCAATGAATCAAACAGTTGATTCTTAGAGAAAACAAGATAAATAAACCCTCATTAAAACTAACCAAAAAGCAGAAAGAGACAGGGATAGTGATTGAGAGAGAAAAAGAGAGACAGAGAGAGAATCAAAATTAATAAATTCAGAAATGAAAAGCAAAACATCGACTCCGCATATCCAGAGACCTATCAGATCATACTTTTAAAATCTTTATTTCACTTAAAATGTAAAACCTAAAAGAAAATGGTCACCTTTCTTGACATGTAAATATTTCCAAGCTTGACTTAAGACCATTTACATGACCTAAACAGATCTATAAGCCTAAAGGAAATTGAAGCTATTATTAAGTCTCACAAGAGAAAAAAAGCCCTAGACCAGATGGTTTCAGTGAATAATTCTACTAGAAATTCAAAGGCAAACTAATACCAATACTCCCCAAACTTGTTCATACAATAAAAGCTGAAGGAACTTACTGAACTCTCTTTGAGGCTACAAAAACCGTCATACCAAATCTACTAAAAGATGTAATAAAGGAAATTACAGACCAATCTCCCAAATGAACATTAATGCCAAAATACTCAATAAAATTCTGGCAGACAGTATTCAACAACAAAAGATCATCCATTATGATCAAGTAGGCTTCATCCCAGAGATGCAGTGATGGCTCAGCATATGAAAAACTATCAGTGTCAGCCATCATATAAACAATCTGAAGGGGAAAAAAACATGTAGAAAGCTGCGGGGCCACACCTTAAAGATGGTGCTGGCTTCTCCCTTCCACCTTCCCCATTTTGAGTGCTCTCTGAGATGAACAACTCCTTATTTAGCTAAGGCTAAGCTCTTGGTTTGCTCCCATGTATCCGGACCTATTGGCATGGTCCATGTGGCGCCCCGTGATTTGCAGTCCAGAAGGTATTTAGCTGGGAGCAGGTACCCCAAAAGAATAAGAAGCCATGTTCAAGGTTCCTGAATAAACTGCTGAAAGAAGAGCCTGGTGTTGCATCATTCCTCATGGGCGAGGATGGGCGTGACAAGTGGTGGCCCATAAGGGGACATGTTTTTCCCATAAGGTCAACAAAGGCACAGAACTTTCAGTGGTCAGGGGGTGCACCAGAGAGCCCTCCGGTAAGTTGAGGGACTGTTACAGAAGTGGGAAAGAGTCCTCAGGTGGGTTGAGGATCCGCAACAAAAGCAGGGAAAAAAAATTTGCTCTTCTTGGTAGATAAAGAGAGAGCGGGATAAGACTGGTGTGTATATATACATATATCGTAATGTAAATTTTAATCAACCTTCTTTAATTATCTAGATTGTTTTCCGTATGTTTTCTGCATATTAAGTACAAACCTTCCACAAATTCCATTTCTTAGTCAAATTACACCAAATTCTCTCCAAGAACTTCTGGGAGATGCTTCCTGGATAAGCCATTTCTACAGGGGATTTGTAATTTCCTTTCCTTCTTTCAGGGAGTGGAAAAGGACCCAACCAATTTCTCAATGAGATTCATAGATCATAATTGTCTACTGTCTTTGAATGAGGTTAATGAGGCACAAATATACTGAAATTATTCAGATGAGATTTCCCAAGACAGCTGATTACCTCTTTAATAGATATTTACCACATTCACACAGGGCTAGTATTTCAAAACCATAAGCATCCTATTGAATGTCTCCATCTGTTCTCAAATTTCACATGTGTTATACCCTGATGGAAGAAGTGAGTTACAGTTCACTTAATAGTGCTAGATATTATAATTATCCCATTAAATAAATATATACCTAATTATTTTTTACTACATTTATTCATTGTTTAAAGTTTATATATTTGGTTTCTCAGGAAGTAAGAATAATTTTATTTCCTGGAAGCCCAAAAATGTTTTTTTTTTTCAAAAACAGTTTTGCAATGAATGTGTCTATGGTCACCTTTAGACCTTGTATTAGAGTTAACAAAATATTAACTGGTGCCAGTTTTTATAGATTAATGGCTTACATAATAATTATCTGTAATTCCCAACTGTTGAAAATATAGAGGGTCACACTAAGTAGAACTTCTTATCAACATAAAACAGACCTTGGTCAACTAATGTGAAAACTGGCAATTCTTACTGGACTCACTGATTGCTGATTACCTACTGTTTCCATAAAGATTAAATTTATGGTCTGTATTAACACATTAGATTTTGTGAGGAATACAACAAATAATAAATAAGTAAAAAATAGCTCCTACTTCCACTGTTAGGATTTTTACATGAAGATCAAACTATATAATTGTCACCTATATGCAAATGGTCTTGGTCAGCCACATGCATGTTTCCTGGTTATTGACTGGGAATTCAGTAAATTTCATGAGACCAGGTCTTCACTATGTGGTTTAACATGTTCTGTCCTTTTATTTCTGACTCCATAGTCTTTCCTCACTCTAGTCAGAATTTAAGCTTGACATCTTGATGTAGAAATATGTTTCTGTTCTTCACTGTCTGAGAAAACTCCTTTAATACCTTTTTTGAAACAGGCAGCAATCAATTATGAAAACAGAATAAATATCTTTAGGCATCATTACATTGACATACTTTTCCTCCAACTCTGTTTAGATCTATTATTTAACTCTGGCCTGACTCTCCAACTTGGGGGTCTTAACACTTCACTAACAGTGGGATTTCAGTCAAGTGACATAGGTTTCATTCTTGTTCTGTCAGTGGTGGGTTACTACCACCCTCTTTCACATTCATTAACTCAATATGTCATTAGTATGACAGATTGTAAATTAAAGACATGTGCTTGGGTGGTATCCCAATCCCTCCCACAGAAGTCTTACCTGTTCACAGGAGAGTGTCCATTCAGACCACATATTTGCAATTTCTAAGGTTCTTAGCTTGAGTCAGCTTTGTAGATAATAAATTGGGAAGAGAAGACTATATAAGCTACATATAAAATATTTTGCTAAGCAAATGAAAAACAGTATGCCAAGAATTTTAAATGTTCAAAGAAGTTGTAAACTATCAAAAGAAGGAAAGATCTACCATAACTTCATAGTGGAATTTACTTAGCCAATAATGGACATCTTACCCAAAGAAATCTGATGATCCAATGTAATTTCTATTACAGTTCAAAAGGACCCCAGACCTAGAAATATATTCAACATAGTAAAAAAAAAACCCAACCATTTAGGATGGCTACAAAATAATTTTGTACAATAGGACTTTGGGGGAGGTATCATCATCCAAATTTCAGTCTCAGTGACAGATCTATACTAATAAAAATTCACATGGTATTGCTATAAAAACAGGTTAATAAATAGAATAGAAAACTCAGATAAAATTTCACTCACAACATCAAAATTATTTTTGAAATTACAACCTTAGTGCTGCTATAACTTGATATCTGCATGTAGAATAATGTAAATACATCTACATCTAAATAAAATTAATACATTATATTGTATTGGCATATACAAAATAAAGGCACAGCATACATTCTAACATCCAGATCTCAATTACAGCTGGGCCAAAGGTAGTGACATTTATTTGCCTCAAATTCACCTAATCCACCTATGGAGAAACATGAAAAAGTGTCATCTTTTGATTTAAAACAGATAACTGTGAACATTTGAGGCATATGACAATAGAAAAGTAGATTGTTTTGGGCTGTCTTCTGGCTCTGAGTGTATCCAGTAAATCAGGACAAAGTTCAGCAAATTTGTTTACTAGGACATGATCCTTGTCATTATAGCATTCTCATAGAGCAGGGTAGAATTCTTCAGTTAACTTTCTATGATTGGATAAGCATCAGAGAAGGTCCTTGAGGACAGACACTGACATATCATTGGCCCAGATATTCACACTGGTTAGCTGCAGACAGCGGCTCTAAGCAGGTAGAAGGGCACTAAGCTGAGCATCTCCAATATTGCAGTTCTCTTAGAGTGTTCAGAGTATCAGCTACACTATTGAGGAGAAATTGGAGAGGTCTAAAACATATGTTGGGGAATTGAAATACAGGGAGGCTCAGCTGCTTCAGCTGAAAAAGTCACTGACACTGAGACAGGTGATTCAAGTCTGACTGGGGAAATTTAAATTGATCAATGGACAGAGTGTCCAAGGGCCTCTTCAGGCTTCTAAGAAAAGAACAAGAGATACAAGAGATCAATTCTGTTTTCTGATGTTGGAGGGAATTTTAGTTGACCCTGTCTTACTTTTGGTTACTATTGCCAAGATACAATGTCATGACCCAAAGCTATTGAGAGGGTATATTTATATTGGCATTATGATATATCCATAAGCCATCACTGAATACTAACAAGAAATATAAAAGGACAGCATCTTCAAAAAAATGAGCTATTCAAAAATCTGTTCAGAAATGCTGCTTATTGGCTTGCTCTCCACATCCTGCTCAGCCTTTTTAGAGCTAATAAAAATCGGCATATAAAATGGCTAGCTAATGGAACAAAGAACGGTTATGGGTGGTGCCAAAATAGTTCTATATCCATTTTTACCTGAAAAACTGTTTCACCTGCTCACTGGAATAGAAGAAACCGTTGATAACCAGATGCTTAAGAAAGTTGAGTTCAGAAATCTGAATTGTTGCTGTTCATTCATGTTTTTTCTTAAGTCAAAATAAGTGACCACCTTCAAGAGATGCCTAAAAGCATATTTATGAAGGCCATTCCAAATTAACTCTCTACTCAATCTCTATATTGATATGTCCCCATAATCTACTCCATACCATACATCCCAGAAATCATTGTCCACATTTCTGTGGTCCAGAACTTGGAACTTCAAATTTCTGTGAAGAAAAAAGTTAAAATGTCACAGGATCAAAATAGAGTAAGCATTCATTACATATATCTTATGTCAGAAATAGGCAAGAACTCCTTGAATGAGCTACATCTGAATATTTATATGGCTTCTAACCATTTGGTTATTGTTAAATTATTTCCTTATACATCTTTAAGAAGAAAATACCACAAACTATTATAGGCTACAAAATAAGAAGTAGAAATTAAGATGTCATCTACAAGGCAATTCCAGATACATTGTTTTTATTAGAGAGAACTACTATTCAGAGCATTTTTGTGTTACTGTCTTTTGGATAAAGAGATGCTCTGGATGTAGATTGTTTTGAAAAACAATAGCTTATTTATCAAATAATTTAAACATATTACAACAGTTTAGCAATATATAGATTATTTAATGGGCATATCTGTTGGTGGTCAATAAGATGACTTATAATTTAGCTGCATAATTTTGAAATATAGAATATATACTAAAACATACTTCATTACCAGATCTATTGCCCACAAATAATACATATATACTTTGCTACTTTGATGAGACTAACACAATCTCTACTCTTCTAGGTCATTTTCATCTTAGAGGATATAAGCTAATGTATGATCATTATGGCTGGTAAATAAAGACTTTCTCTATACTTGGAGAAGAGGGCAAGTCTAATCCTAGAGTGAGATGCCTCTCACTTTAAAATATCATTATTAAAATTATAAAGAGGTTTTTTTCAGAACTGCAAACTAAGAAAATAAAATGCCTCCAACCAGAAAACGACACTCTCCTTTATTTTACATTTTTCTGCAGTAACTTTATGACTACCATTCTATTCTCCTTTGCCCTTGACTGAGGTGGGCTTTCTGTGTCAACAGTATATCTACACCATCCAGCACAGCTTGCAATATCTTCATATTATGTCTTGTCGTCTGTGCTCCCACAGGCAGGCAGAAGGCAATCCATACCGACACACTGGCTGTCAGGATCTTCATATTTCTATTGTTTAAGGCTTCCTTGTATAGGGAGGTGAAAAGCCCAGTGGGTAGCTCCTGCAGTGCTGAGAAGGCAAAGGCTTCATGCTTTGTCAGAACATTTACTGACAGTTCCTGCTGTGCAGGTAGGCTCATTTTGATGGATCTTCAGAAGGACCTGGAAAGACAATTCTGAGTAACATTTTCACGCAATGGCTTAGGAATTGGTACACCTCACCTGTCACAGAAGTCTTCTCTAAAGGACTACAATTTCTTCTTTGGCAGCAATGAGGAGCTCTGGGTTTTCTTATAATATAATAAATTCAAATGGTCATCCCTCTTAGATTTTAAATGTCTTACAAGAGCAGGCACATGTGGAAATTAACCATTGTTCCACAAGGAACCATGATATGGGAATGTGTTACAATAAAGTTTCCCGTCTCCAGGCAGCCAAAGGTCCAGACCCACAAACCTGCTGCCCAGACCCCTTAGCTGCCCACAGCTTCTCAGGCCCCAGAAATGATTCAGAAGTTTATATCAAGTTCATGCTGTTTGGCCTATGGCTCAGGTACATTGATAGCTAGCTCCTTCATCTTTACTCAACTCATTTCAATTAATTTGTTCTGCCACATAGCCCATGGCTCACCTGTGTTCCTAACATGTTTCTTCTTTTTGTGGCTGGCTTAGTCTGTCTGACTCCATCCTGCTTCTACCACATCAGGAATGTCTTTCTGTATGGTGCGAATATCAGCCTTTAAAAAAAGGAACTGTTTTGGCCCATGACAGGCACCATAGAAAAAAAAGTAAGTGAGGGAATCACAACCTAGGTAGGAGAATCAGGGCAGAGTCAGAGAGACTGAGCCAACTGCTGAGGAAGAAGCTTGTAAGGAACACAGGTGAGCCATGGGCCAAGTGGCAGACAGGTTAATGAGAATGCATTGAATTATGATGCAAGAGCTAGCTAGCAATGTGTCTAAGCCATAGGCCAAACAGCATGAACATAATATAAGGATCTGAATCATTTTAGGGGGACTAAGCAGCAGCGGGCAGCTAAGTGGTCTGGCGAGGAGGTCTGTGTGTCTGAACCTCTGGCTCCCAGGGCCAGGAAACCTCTCTGGCACAGTAGCAAGTTGTGCTTCTCTGAACCTTATTCCCTTAAGAAATATCCAAAACCAAGCATTCTTACAAGCTTCTGTTGGTAAATTTAGACAACAACCCTTTATATCCCCTATAAAATGCCACATATACAACCCACTTCTGTTTTCCATTTGATATATTCTGCCTTCATGGAATGTAAAGAATTTTCACAAGTTCCCCATATCCTGACCTAATCCTACTGTGCACTTCTTAAACCTTCCATTTATAGCTCCACAATTAAGGAAAATACTTATATCTGAGTGGAAGGAGAATTCTTCATACATTTCACCTTGTTTAGATTATTTTTGCTATGTCTATATTGACTGAGTCATAGAACCTCCCATGGGGCAAAATGCTTTAAAGAGTTCAATAATTCATTGTTAACAACATGCCTACAATATTCCTTCTAATCTGGTGATATTAAAAGCTGTGTTAAATGGTGGAGATACGTTGTTTGCACAAAAGCTTCAACACAGGTAAGCTTGGAAGAGATGATAATTCTTTTCTCAAGGTTAGCCATTACCTTGGCTAAAAAAAACAGGGAAAACTTAAAAGTATGGTTTTTCACACATGTACACTTCAGTAGAATTGTCTAATTTTCAAAAAATTGTGTAGAGACATTATGCATCCCAGACATGTGCCTCTCTGAACAGTATACTGCCTGCCTTGTACAGCATTTTTTTAATTACCATGCTTTAACAGTGGACTCTCCATTTAAAACACTGAATAGATAACAGACATGGTATCAGAAGCCTGTAATGACTAATGACAGCACAAGGAAGGATCAGAAGATTTCCCGGGAATTCTAATCTATGGTGTATGTCAGCCTAATCTATATTGTGGGAACACAATAAATTTAATTTAAAATGCCTTAATCAAGGAGGATTGGATGTGTTTGTTGTTTAATCCCAATGAACAACACTCTAAAAATGAGAAACATTCAAATTTGTCTCTGTATGCAGGCAGCCATGTCTAGCCCAGATTTAGGATCCTCTGAACTCAAAATCTTAATTTTCCTCTCCAGGTTTGACTGGTGTTTGCTTCTTGACCTGTTTTCATTTAATTTTACTTTTCTGTCAGAATGTTTCATATCAAAGAGTCAAGGATTCCCTGGTACACAATTGACTAAGAGTGATCTCCTTGACAACTTAAGACCCACAGGCTCCACCTGGCCCACAACTGACTAAGAGTGAAACGAAAAAGTAATGGAAAGATAGATGCTAGTGCAAAAATATACAACTATGTAGAACAAGGCACCACAATAAGAAGCTGGTGGATCTACAACATCAAGATAGGAAGATGGCAATGAGGAGGAAGCAGAAGGAAATGACATAGAAACAACATTATGAATAGAAGACTTAAAAATTATATATATCATATATCATTTATATATCATTTCCCTAGAGAAATAAAAAAATTCTTAATAAAAATGAAATATTCCAAAAATTAAAAATTGAAATACAAACAATGAAAAAGACAAACTGAGGTAATGCAGTAGAGGGAAACCTGAAGTAACAAAGTAAATACAGATAAAAACAAACTGAATGCAAGAGATGGAAGAGAGAATTTCTGATGGGAAAGATTCAGTAGTGAATATAGATAAGTCAAAGAAAACACTAAAACAAAGTCATAACACAAAATGTTAAGGAAATTGGAGAAACTATGAAAAAAACCAAACCTGACAAGAGTCAGAATTGAAGAGAATACCAGCTCAAAGGCACGGAATATATTCAACAAAATCATAACTTTTCAAATCTAAAGGAAAAAAAATTCCTGAAAGATAAAGGAAGCTTACAGAACACCAAATAGTCTAGACCCCCCACAAAAAGTCTGCTCATCATATAAGAAGCCACTAAACCTATGGAACAAAGAAAAAATGCTTAAGAGCTACAAAGGAAAAAGCCAAGTTTCAGATCAATCAGAACAACACCAAATTACTCAGTGGAAACAATAAAAGCAAGAAGGTACTGGTCGAAAGTTATATAGACACAAAAAGAAAATGGCTGCCAACCTAGTCTACTATACCCAGCAAAACTATCACCATAGATGGAATAAACAAGATATTTCACAACAAAACCATCCCTACATAAAGAACTAGAGGGTTATAATAAAGTTTCTTGGCCCCGGGCAACCTGAGGTCCAGACCCACAGACCTGCAGCCCCAGACCTCTCAGCTGCCTGCTGCTCCTTAGGCCCCTAAAATGGCTCTGATACTTATATTAAGTTCGTGCTATTTGGCTTATGGCTTGGTCACATTGCTAGCTTGGCTTTCATCTTAACTCAACCCATTCTCATTAAACTGTCTGCCATGTGACCTGTGGATCAACTGTGTTCCTTACATGTTTCTTCTTGGGTAACTGGCTCAGTCTGTCCTTGATTCTGCCCTCTGTCTCCTAACTATTCTCATTCCCCACCTACTTCTTCTACGGTGCCTGCCCAGGCCAAAACAGTCCTTTATTTAAAGATTGATGTGCATAGTATACAGGAAAACTTTCCCATATCACTAGAGGTAAACTCCAACCTAAGGAAACCAGATACACCCATGAAATCACAAGCAATCAATAATCTCACAGAATGAAAATCCCATAAAAGGGGAACACACACTACCAAAAGTAGGAAATAACAATCATAACTTACTAATATCCCTTGTTATCAATGGACTCAATTCACCTAAAGATATAGCCTAATATTATATTTCTGCATACAAGAGCCACACCTCCTCTTCAAAGACAAACAGGGGCTCAGGTGAAGGGTGGGAAGACTGTCCAATTAAATGGTCCTAAGAAACAAGCTGGTGTAGAAATCACAATATCCAACAAAACAGACTTCAGACTAAAAATCAAGAGACCCAAAGAGACATTATTCATCTCAGGAAAATCCAAGATGAAGTCTCAATCAGAATAAAAAAACAATTACTTTTGCCACCAATGAAAGGACACTTACACATCTAAAATATTAAAGCTTAAACCTCACACCACACACTACACATTAAGAGTGGGGGACTTCAATGCCCTACTTTTATCTTTGGATAAAAAGTCAACCAGACAGAGACTCAAAGAAATAAGGGATCTAGCAAATGTTATGATCAAAATGGACTTATATATATACACAGAGCTTTGCACCCAAATTAAAGGAATATACATATTTTTCAGCACACCGTAGATCTTCCTCTAAAATTGATCATACTCAATCATAAAGTGAATTATCAGTATATACCAAAATGTAAACAACTCTTTGTACCCTTTCAGACCACTATGGTCTAACGTTAGAGTTAAACAGTAATCACAGAAAGCCTACAAATTCATGGAAATGAACATCTCAATTGAACCACATCTGGATCATGGCAGAAGTTAAGAAAGTAATCAAAGTCTTACTAGAAGAAATGAACCCACAACAAACACAGAGGTATGGGACACAGTGAATGCAGAATTCAGAGGAATACTCATAGCACTGAATGCCTATATGGAAAATCTAGAGAAATCTCACACAAGAGACTTATGGCACATCTGAAGGTTTTAGAACAATTGAAAGCAATCTCACTGAGGAGAGAGAAGGAAATAAACAAAAGGCTCAAATCAATACAATTGAAACAAAGAGATTTCAAAGAATCAATGAATCAAATAGTTGGTTCTTAGAGAAAAACAAGGTAGTTAGTTCCATTCCCAAACTAACCAAAAGGCAGAGAGATGAGAGAGAGGGAGAGAGAGGGAGAGAGAGAGAGAGAGAGAGAGAGAGAGAGAGAGAGAGAGAGAGAGAGAGAGAGAGAGAGAGAGAGAGAGAGAGAGTCAAATGTAAAAGAAGCAAAAATTAAAAGCAGTACATAGAATCAGGATATCCAGAGAACTATCAGATCATGCTTTGAAAATCTTTCCTTCACCTAAAATGAAAAAGCTAAAAGGAAATGGTCTCCTATCTGGACAGGTAACAATTTCCAAAATTGATTTCAGACCTGATAAATGAACTAAACAGACCTTTAAGCCCAAAGGAAATTGGAACTTTTATTAAGTCTCCCAAGTGAAAAAATAAAAGTCCAGGACTAGATGGTTTCAGTGAATAGTTCTACCAGAAATTCAAAGGGAAAATAATACCAATACTCCCAATTTTTTTATACAATAGAAACTGAGGAACATTACTAAATTCTCTCTGAGGATACAATCACACTGATATCAAAGCTACTAATAGATGCAATAAAGGAAATTACAGACCAATCTCCCTAATGAACATTAATGCCAAAAATTTCAATAAAATTTGGACAAACAGTATTCAACAACAACAACAAAAATCATTCACTATGATAAAGTAGGCATCATCCCAGAGATGCAGGGTTGGCTCAACATATGAAAAATATCAATGTCATCCATCATATAAACAATCTGAAAGGGAAAAAAAACACATTATCATCTCCTTAGATGCTGAAAAACCCTTTGAAAAAATTCAACACTACTTCATGGTAAAAGTCCTGGAGAGATAAGGAATAGAGGAAAAATACCTAAATATACAGCAAGATAACAGCAAATATCAAACTAAACAGAGAAAATCAAAGCCATCCCGTTATAATCAGGAACAAGAGAAGGTTGTCTTCTCTCCTCTTATCAATTCAATATTTTTCAAAGTCTTAGTTAAAGCCATAAGAGAACAACAGTGATTAAGGGGGTACAAATTGGAAAGAAAGGAGTCAAAGTATATATGCAGATGATAAAATCATATATGTATTCACCACCAAAATTCTACCAGAAAACACCTACAGTTGATAAGCACCTTCAGCAAGGTAGCAGGATACAAGAGTAAGTAAAAAATACACTATACGCTAAGGGCTGAAAAAAGTAAGAAAAACATCACCTCCTTTAGTACCTGCAAATATCATTAAAAATCTTTGGGTAACTCTAAAGAAATAGCAATCCTGTTTGACAAAACCTTGAAATCACTGAAAAGTAGTTGAAGAGCAAATCCAAACACGGAATGTTCTCCCATGCTCTATATGAACAGTAAAAATGGGAATCCTACAAAAATCAATCTAAAGATTCAATGCAACCATCATCAAAAGCTGAAGATAATTTTTGAAGACCTTGAAAGAATAATATACACCTTCATATAAAATATCAGGAACCAAAAATTGCTCAAAGATCTTCAGGAAGCATCACCATCACTGACTTCAAGCTGTACTAGAGCTACAGTAATAAAAACAGCTTGATACTGGCATAAAAACAGACTTGTGGTCAATAAAAATCAAATTAAATGCTACACACCTATGAACACCTGATTTTTGACAAAAGTATAGAAATATTCAATGGAAAAAAGATAATATCTTCATCAAATGGTGCTGGCACAATTGATTATATTATGAATTTATGCAAATGGATTTATATCTTATACCCTGCACTGAAAGTGGATCAAAAACCTCAATATAAATCAGCTACACTGAACTAGATAAGTGAGAAATATCCTAATACATTGGCACAGGTGATCTCAACCTGAATATAACAACCGTAGCACACATACTAAGATTAATTAATGGGACTCCATGAAACTGAAAAGTTTCTGTAAGACATAGAACACATTAAGACAAAAATGATAGCCTACAGAATTGGAAAGACATTCACCAGCCTACAACTGACAGAGGACTGACCTCAAAAATATGAAGAAACTAGAGTCCAAAACTAATATAAGCCAATTAAAGAATTTGGAAAGCATTATGACATATAGAAATGCACATCAAACAAATTTCAGCTTGACAGAATGGTTAGAGGAGAGTCTATGAGCAAATCTATAGAGATTTTGTGTAATTCCACATAGATGGCTGGATGGGGCTCTGGAGCACTCAATGAATCACAAACAGCCACTGGGGAATCACCAGGAAATAAACTAAATGTAGGTGACTGCTGAATAGCATAGGCTGTATATGGGAACCTCGTGGAGTAGGACCAATGTTCCTGTGCATGAAGTGGCCCCTTGGAGTCCATTCCCTACAGAGCAACATCTTACCCTATCATTATATTGGAGCAAGGGAATCTGACCTACATCAAATGAATACAGCAGACTGAATTGACCCACCTTGTAACTCCTTGCCCTCTTTGAGGAAAGATGATTGATGAGGTGGAAGGAGGAATTGAGGGGAGAGAAGGAAATGAAGGTGTTTGCATCTCACTGGTTTGCAACTCATGTTCCCTTGGCTGAAAGACCAAAAGGCAGGTTGATGAGAGTTGTATTTTTCCTAAGCCTCTCTCCTTTACTGTAGATCTTTCTTACTAGCAAAATCAGTCAGATCTGTGTGTAAAGAAAAGAATATCCTTGATTCTTTTGTACACTCAAAACCATTATTTTCATTATTTGTACACCTAAACTAGGTTTCTTACACTGAGATTAAACAAATTACATTGTGAATTCAGGTAATTTTAGTGATGGTGGGCACATCAGGTTTTTATGGTTATCATGCTTATCAAGAATTTTGTCACCAGGACACATGAAACTTTCTGTAAAAAAATAAATAACAAATAGTAGCTCTGTCACTCTTAATTTTATTTCCTGTCTTTTGAAACCCTGGGAACTTAACTGTTTTATTATTATTATTACTATTACTATTACTATTACTATTATTATTATTATTATTATTATTATTCAATCTCCATAAATTTTTCCCCGGCTCCTCTTGCCCTCTCCCTCCCAAGTCACCCCCCAGACATCCCTCTGCCACTAGCCTCCCCATCCACCCATCCCTTCCTCAAAAAAGGGCTAGAAGTCCCAAGGTGGGCCAGCCCATTACAGCACATTTACTCCAGGCAAACCCAACTCACTCACGCCAAATTTCAAGACTGGGTAAGGTGTTCCTCTGCATGGAATGGGCTCCAAGTTGCCAGTCCATGCACACAAACACAGTCTAATCACTCCCCTCATGGCTCCACACACTGCTCATGCCACTTGAAAGCTACATCAACCCCAGAGTGGACAGAACCTCTTCCTGATAGATCTCCATAGGCTGTTCCTAATTCAATAGTTCTACAGAGGTCCAGCTGGCCATCTCTTACTACTACTCATAATCCCTATTACCCTGCTCATACAGACTTTCCTCCCCTGCTCTCAGCTGGACCAGGTGCTCTGCCCAGTGCTCAGCCATGGATCTCAACCACCACCTCTATACCCCATTGGTTGTAGGTTCTGCGATGATACCTAGGATGTTTACTCATTTGATTATAGGAAAAGTCCCATTTAGACACAACCTCCACCATTGTTTGGAAACTTGGCAACAGACATCCTACAAGTTCCTAGACATTTTCCTAATACCCAGCGTCTTTCTAACCCCATATTGGCTTCTTCTATTGAGATGCCCATCACCCACCAGTTCCTTCTTTGCTCCTCACCCTCTGTTTTAAATAAAGATATTAGGTTCCATAATGAGATATAGCCTGAGAAGCATTCAATAAGCTCAGATCTCTTACTAGTTCTTGAAGAAAGGGGAGCTGACATGACATTTCAAAAGGTTCCTGTAGAGGGAAGAATACTCATTCCCTTTGTGGACTTCAGAGGACAGAGGATACTCTAGATCAAGAGATTAGTCAAGGTCCTACATGAGTATAACTCAAACTTTAGACCAACAGTTACTGAGCCTGCATGGGACAAGACGAGGCCTTCTGCTTATAGGAGACAGTTGTTTAGTGTGGTATGTTTAAGGTGCCCTTGACAATGGAGTCAGGATTTTTCTCTGGCACAAGAGCTGGCTTTTTGTAACTCTACTTATGTAACTCTAGTTATGGAGAGATAACTTTCACAGCACTGGTGCAGAGGGGAGTTGCTTGGACCTGACTCAACTAAATGTATCAGGCTTTACTCACTTCCCATGGAAGATCGTACAGTTTTAGAGGAGGTGATGGGGTTCTGAGTCCACAGGAGAGGACTTGGGAGCTGGAAGAGGATAAGAGGTTTAACTATGAATGCTAGATAAGATAAATTTAAAAATGAAATAAAAAGAAAATGGTTATAAGATTTTACAAAAAAAAACATTAGCACCTTTTATACTCAAATATCTTTTTGAAGTTAGCTCATTAACCATTAAAATTATTTAAAAACACAATAATAAACATAATCCATATTCTAAGTATTTTGTTTTCATTTACCCATCTTTATTGTTTATCTGTTATCTTCTCTTGTTTCTGACCACATCTTTAATATGCCAAGGTGTTGCTAGAATTAAAGTCTGGGCTATGGCCCCTGACTTCAGCCAGCTCCACTCACCTCTTTGGAATGTGAGAGCTTCCCTTCATCACATAGTTACTGGCAGGAAGTACATTTACCATCCAAACTCTGGGTAATTTTAGGGTTTACACTGTCCCCAAGTAGAAAACCACCACCCACAGCTCATGAAATGCATTTAATGAGTTGGCATCAAGACTTCTTAAAAGAGTCACTCATTTTTTCCAGTAAAGCTGAGTCAAGAAACATCTCTTAAAGAAGCTTTCCCTCTGCTTTCTATCAGCAACCTGAGCCCTCCCAGAAAATTCTGAAACCAAGAAGCCATCTTTAACTCTGTTTTCTATTTACATGTTCAGATGGAAACCTTAAATCCATCATTTGTAGCTTGTGCTTGTACCAGGGCTTTTCTGAGTTCTCAGAAACTGGCCCTGTGACAGATTAAGCTGCACTCCAAAAGACAGACATTTTATTGCATGAGTTCAGATGACATGGCAGGAAATGTTTGTACCACTTAAGAGACACAAATAAGTAGCTGTTTTTGGCTCCATTTCTATGACCTAGAACCATGTTTATGATTTCTCAGGCTTTATGGAGATGTAAGTGACCCAATAGGCACTATTTTTAGTATAAAATTTCAGGCCCATAATACCTTCAAAATCGAGACTAGCAGTCCTAAATAATCACACAAAGCATTATATTAATTACATGCTATTTGGCTTATGAATTGGGCTTGTTTTTGCTAGGATCTCACATCTTAACCCATTTCTCTTAATCTGTGTTTTCCAATGTGGCTCTTGGCTTATATGGCTTTCTTTATGTATTTCTCTCTTGGCTGCAGGCCACACCAGCTCTCTCCATGTTTGCCCACTTCTTCTTCTTCTTTATCTATGTTTGGATTTTCTACCTGATTTCCACAGGCCAAAACAGTTCCTTTATTATTCCATAATAATTGCAGCATACAGAAATACATCCCTACCATGCAATCTAGATGGAGTTACCAGAAAATTCTGACCTGACCAAAGCAAGGTACAAAATGACTGAGAGTTGCCAGTTTCCAGTTTGCAGATAGTCCCAGTTCCAAGATGTAATCTGGCTTGAACATCTGAAGACCATCATGACATCTTCATAGGAGAGGCACAGATTGCCATCTTTATACAGCACAGCCAAATGAATCTTTTTGCTGCTTGGCTCACTGCAACAAATATGCTTGATATTCATTCTGGAAATATCTTAGGACTAAATTAAAGAGCACCTACAAGAGCCACTGCTTTTCTTCACTACTATATATCTCTTTAAAGCAGTCTACACCTTTTATTTTAGCCCATTTATACCAAAAAAGCATTGTGGACATTCCTCAGGTATAACACTCAAAGCTTTGACCTTCTGTGAGAGAAAACAGTGAGGTGTCACAATGAAAGAAGAAAACTAAAATAGAGTCAGCTTCATTCAACTTTAATTGGAGAAACAATACCTGTCAATCAAAAGCTCTTTGAATGAACTATATCTAGTTTACCTGCTTCTATCCATTCAGTAACTAATTAATTCTTTTTTTATTACCCAGTGAAGAAATTAGAAAAGGCTCATTTTACTATGCCATGTACACTCGGTACCCTATACTTGTAAAAGTTGATAATATCAATACTCAAATTAGATAGGTGTTTCTACTTCTACTCACTTCCAAAATGAAAACATCAAATGCCCTCCATCCACCACTAACTCTATTCTACTTTACCTCACACATTCCTTATCATTAAGCCAGTGACTCCCACTTTATTTGCCTTTGAGCATACTTGATGTGAAACTTCTGTGCCAAAAGTTGCTCTACACTATCTAGTACATCTTGCAATATCACCACATCAGAGGTAATTATCCTACCACAACAGGGATGCAGGTGAGGAGCCATATACCTCATTGCTGTCACTATATCTGCTGTTAATGGCCTCCTTAAACAGGAATGGGAATATCTCCATGAGCATCCAACCAAGGGCAATATAGCTCTGAGTACAAACAGAATTTTTTTAGGTTGCCCAGTAAGAGGACCTGTTCTCAGTTGTGGAACCCTGTTAGGCTATATCCATTGAGGATTCCCACTAAGCATTATTCATGGAGTGATCTCACTAGGCAGAGTCCATGGGGAAGACTATGGATTGTTGCAAGGAGGCAAAGACTATGACATATATATATATATATATATATATATATATATATATATATATATAGATAGATAGATAGATAGATAGATAGATAGATAGAAAATTGGATGTTTTTTTGCCTGTAACTTTCTCAGGTGCCACTACTATGACTACCTAATAAGAATAACTTAGGGTTCTTTCCACAGGCCTTTGGTAGTGAGCTTTACATCAGTGAGGACACTTACAGTTAGAAATAGTATGATGTATGGAAATAATGCCAGAACAGTCTTCTTTACTGATACAGAATAGTAACAGTATTTTCAGTCTCAAAGACAACTAATTTTAGACTTCATAACAGTTTCATATGGACTAAACTGCCCCTATAGAATATTCACAAAGACAAATTCTCAGATGTTCATTATTTCAAAATCAAGGCCACGCTATTTTGAGATATGTTGGAGATTCATAATTGTGTCAAGGCAAAGAAGATTATAGTGCATAAAAAACATAAAGAAGAAAAATATTGTAAAGGAAAGGTGTGAGGACACATGGAAATAGAGACAACTGTGTTTAAAGATATAAGGACAAATTTATGTAAAGTAAGATGTGTAGGTGTATGTGTAGAATGCAGCAATGAGGTGAATAGGAGAATGGAAACAGAGGGAAACAGAGACCATTTTTTAAAGAAAAAGTAAAATTTATCATCAGAAGGCATGTATGTTTCCTTATTTTACCATTCAGATAGACTTATATATAATTATGCAAAATAATATATTTTTTAGCAAAATCTGTTGACCTCCACTCCTAGTCAAAGCAGCTCCAACCTCAGGCCAGCATGGAAGAATCTAGAAGGCTGGTAACCACATCTAAAATCCAATTTATTAGACCCTGCCATCTACAAAACCAACCGTCCCCAAACCCCAAATGCATCCAACCCCCAGCAAACTTTACAGCTCCCTGACTCCTATTTTGTCAGCTCCTATTGGAACAAGAAGTCAAACGTACTTTACCTAGCAATTTACCTGAAAGACCAATCTCCAAGGCTTAGCACAAAAGGCACAAACCACCACCCCCTGCCCCACAGTTCTGTCTGTTGTGGCCCCTGGCAATCTATGTCAACAGGAAAGACTCCTTCTGGCTGGTATCCCACAATAACAATCCAGTTTGTTTGACCACACTATGTAGAAGACCCACCAAACCACCTAAACACATCCATCAACCTAGTACCTCAGTTGCTCCCTGAGACACAAATTTTCCCACTTCCTATTAGAGCAATAGCTGTGCTAATAATAAAAATGTCCACATTTCTGTAACCTTTCTTTTGTTTTAGTAAACACACACTTTTCCCTTTCATCTTATACTGACTTCTGAAATAACCAAGGACTTAAGAAAGTCTCGCTTCTTTCCATGCAGTTATGATTCCTAACTTTATTCTGGAAGTAATGTGAACTGTTTCATTATACACTGATTTATTTCATTTTCACTTTCCACGGACAATAACCACAGCACATGGTACCATAGACTATACTCCTAAAGGATCTTCTAGAATCCAGGCACAAACTTCTATACTTTCATTGAAGATAAATAACCAACATTTTTATCAGTGGTGTGAACCAGTACCATCTCCTAGCAGTATTAATCTTATACTATCCTGTTTACAGAATGACAATAAAAGTTAAAAATTTACTATGGTAAAATACACAGTTCTAATTTGAAGAAATATTTATTTTGTCTCCAGGCAGTAGTGGTGTAGTTTTTGAAACAACATTTTTAAAACAGAAAGGCCATGAAACTGCAGCAATAAGCACTTTTATGGATCATTATAGGAGGTATTGAGTGGACACATTCTAATTTACACCCCATAATTCTTTGTTCCATAGATGATGGCTAAGATCAGAAGAATTCAGTATATTGGGTGAATGATTCAACACATATGGCACCATATGGAGAGCACAATCACAGTCCTACACAAAAATATGATATAAATGATATCTTACCTATAAAAGAATCTTTTACAATTAACCACACTAACTAATAAATAATGATAGAGGCCAGATTAAGACAAGTATATTCCACAAATATGGGCCTAATGTTGTAATTCTCTGCCTGGGAAATGAGTTTCTTGGTATGAAATAATTGTCTGCTTGTGGCTCAGCCTCTCCCCAGAAAGTTTTACTCGATTATAGGATATAACTGATTTAAAATCCATATCCTCTTTTTCTAAGAGTGTTAGCTATGGTCACACTCATAAATTCCTGAGAACTTTGTTTGCACTTGATTTCTATCCCTCATATAAATAATGTGCTTCTGAAAGAAGGCAACAAAAATAATATATAATTATCTAAAACACATACCAGTACATGATAGGATCTAATGGAAAAGTTCAAAGAGTGATGTATATAAATAGCACATAACTTAAAGGACATTTTCTCTGCATCCACATATCCTATTACTTATTTCAGTTCATCTCATAATCTATGTTCTTAATATGAAGCACAAGTGATGTTGGAATCTAATAATTTCACTTCCAAATGATATATATTAAATATTTAAGTCTGTTTTCTAGTATATATTACTCAGAAAAATATTAATAGTAAAATGCCTCGTACATTTGTTCATACATATTTAGTTGCCATGTTTTTAAATCCATTTTTAGTGGTCTTATTTGTGGGTTTAGGTATTCATTCATAGATACAGCATTAGAGAAAGTACTGTTTCTGCCTCACCCTCTCTAATGAACTAGGAAATAAAACAACAAACATCACAGCTTTATTAGGTATATTAGATGGATGCCTTCAGAGGCTTTTAAATTATAATGCTTTAAACAGAAAACAAAAGGACTTTTCATAGCCTCCACGTTCTAAGAATAGGGTAAGTAGTTAGTAACCCACTTCTCTAGATGCTAGAATGGGTGAGAAAAACACATCTACTTATCTTATACTGAGAATAACAAAGACAGAAGTGGTGTGGTAGCACAAAGCCCAGTATCTAAGGAAGAAATATCCTTTCTCAGTTAGTTGGCCCATTTAGAACTGAAGAATTTAGCAGGACCATTAATTTTTCAAAGTGAGAAATATATGTGTTATATTGAGTGTGGACATTATATTGATATCCATATATAGATGCATCATAGAAGAAAGGAAAATCGGAAACTGAGGTAGTAATGAGGTTGAATCCATTTGTTTTCCTTGATTTGGGAAATCATGAGGTCCTAATCAATTTTGTGAGTTTTGTCCAGCATAGCATTTTGTCTTTTCTCTTTCCCACTACCCTTGAAATGTCATGCTCTGGTCTAGCTTCTTTACACAAACCTCAGTTGTTTCCATTAAAAGTTTCTTGCTTCATTATCTTGGCCAAATTAGGAAAAAGTACTGAATCCCTGAGCTCTTTTACTGTCTGTTGCTTTAGATGAAATCATGGGGCCTCCAGGTACAGAAGAAAATCTAAAAACATATTTTTCTGCTTGTGCTCCCACTTGAATACAAGGCCTCAGATGCAGAGCCCAAGGGGAGGAAAAGAGTTACAAGATTTTCAGTGGCATTGGAGGTATAATTAAGTGCTCAGAGTTATTACTGTGACAGCCTCACTCATAAAAACTATAGAAGAGCATATGGTCAGAAATACTTGAACTAAATATTTATCTGCAGAGTTTTCTGACATTTGAATCCATCTGACTTATGTCTGAGCAGACATGTGTGTTATTAGGATGTTTTCTTTTAGTCATTACTATCAAGATCCTGTTTAATTCCAACCATGTATGTGCCTATAGCTCTCGTGAGTGTTATTTCAGAATCAAAGATGATTTTCACCATGAAGGAGATGTGAACATTGGTGTATTTCTCCCAGTTCATACTTACTACACAGGCAACAAACTTCCACATCCAAATCTTGTATACTATTTTAGTGACATACACGTACAGTAAGTATCATTACTCATTTATTATGTGTCAAATTTTATATTACATAGGACCTAATGATATAAGTTTGCAATTTTCTGTACATCTTAGTTTTATCTTGTAATCACCTTTTTCAATAGACATGCTATTTAATTGTGTGCCATTATGCATTTTTTTTCAAATTATGTTGCTTGTTGATTACCGTTTCCAGATATGATAATTACAATCTTGTGAATAACTTGGCTGGCCTTACAGTCAATTGTTTCTTGTGTGATATCTTCAGAGAAAGGATATTTTATATATTCAAATCTGAGCTGGCTCCTTAGGGCAGTCTAAAATTTATATGTACATCAGTAGAAAAAGGGGATACAACCAAATGCTGATATTATTGAGAAATGTGAACGTAGACTTACAAGTTTGTGTGTATTATATTTCACTGATTTAGGAATAAGGATGTGAGATTTAATTGTTTGGAAGTCTTTGTTGTCAAAACATCTCTGCTGGTATCCAAGGTTACTAATTATTTACTCTTACATACATTTCCCTTTTTACATGTCTGTTCCATGCATTTTAATCTCACTTTCATGTGTATGTTCATATGATATATTGACATTACTGTGACCAAATAGGGCTGTTTCTCATTAGGTTAGAAATAAAATCCAGCTAGGTTTGTGGAAGAAAAATATTTTTATTACACAAAATATATATGTCTTCCCCCATTTTCCTTCCTTACTCTAATTTTACCATTAAACAATATCTTCTCCAATTTGTTAATACAATTTTAGATATAAAGACCAGGATGTATATCAAAGCTAAATGCGATTTGTTGGGATTCTGACTATGTCCTTTATATAATGAGAGTGATTCAAATATTTTCAAGAAGGGAATGGTTTCTCTCTTTAAGTCTCTGTCTCTCTTTTCTCTTCAATTGGCTCTGCATTTTTACATGCCTGGTAATCATGTTAATTAACAAGAATATAAAATTTCTAAGATCTGAGTAGAAATATTTGCTCAATTTTATTAGTTTTTGTATGGTCTACATTTCTAACTGGATTGTATTTTCAGTCTATCATAAGTCATACAATATAATGTATAAACATTAAAAATAATATAACAATTTCCACATTAAAATAAAGTAGGTTTTAGGGGCAATATGACATGGTTTATTGGACCACACATGGGACAGACTTTTCAGAGCACTGTTACCACTTTTTTGTGTGTGTCCAGGCACATATGCTTTACTTCATGAACGCAGCTAAGAAAATCTGTAGGAGGTTTTCCTCAACCCCAACCAATGTATTAAGCACAAACTCAGACAGTCATCAGTGCTAGGATTCAGTCCAGGATTATACATATTTGTACTCTATGGAAATTTCCATTATATACTTGGTGGTTTTTATCTATTCAGATTAAAATTTGTTTATATTTCAAAAACTATATGTGGTGAAGGACATCACTTCTACTTACGTACAAATGAAATTGAATTGAAATGCCAAGATGAATTTCTTCTATGCTACAAATGCTTTTATGTTAATAGTGTGATGTAAATTTGTATTTCATTTATACATATACTATTTTTCACAATATAGATATTAAGAGTTTCTTCTTTTCTTCTATAAATACATGCTTATTATGAGCAGGCTAATGTATCAAAAGCCAGTATACTTTCCTGTATTCTATTCTAAAATATTTTAGAGTGATATTTGTCTGAAAATTTTTATCACTTCATTTATGGTTAAAGTTATAATATAATTGGAACATTTATGTTTTCTTTTCTTCCCTTCAAACCTTCTCACATAACTCTGCTTTCTCCCTTTCAAATTCAATATCATTGACCGTTTAGAAATTGTTACATAAATACTTGTTTGTCCATATACATATGTTTCTAAATACAATCAAGTCCATCTAAATAAAGCTAGCACTATGTAACTTTTGAGAATGTCCACTTGTGATCATACATTCTTTTGCTGTATTTTTCCCTGTAGGAAAATATTTCTCTGGCTCCCAAAATTCCTTAGATGCCTATGATTCTTCAAGTTTATTCATTAAGACCATATGATTTTTCTTGCAGCCAATTTGTTAGGTCATTTTTTTTCTTCTTACCATGTTTTGGTAGTCATGTTTATAAACTCTCAGAATAAAATATTAATTATAAAATGTAAAAAAATTATTGAACAAGTATCCTAACTTGGTCTGACCAAGATTCATTAACATTCCTCATTAGTAATAGGAATAAAATGTTTTACTATAATTTTGAGGACAAATGGTTAGCAGAAAGTATACATACAACTAAAATTACATAAACTGAATACCTACAGAAGTTATAAAGCATTAATTGTATATAACTAAAAATTTTCTGGACCATAACTCAAACAGAAGAGTCACCTTAGATGCTCTTCCCCCGTGTGTCCTCCGTCTTTGTATTATAAATGAAAATGGCTCCATTCTTAACAATATCAGGGTTCTGAGCTCTTTTCTCCATTATAGTCTGGCCACATAATTACCTTTCTCGCTCTATGAATTGAAGTTTGTGGTATTTTCTCTTCTTATTGGCTGAATATTTTTTGAATGTTCTGTAGATTTTTTGTGAATGTCTACATGGGCTGCATTAATTTACTAGAAAAGCACTTTTTGGCGGGGTTGTTCTCTTAGAACAACTGTTAATTTTGAGATTTTTATTGCCCTGGTATCTTTTTTGCTAGTCCCTTTTTTGTTGCAGTGTTCTCAAAGAATGTGTAATCTGCAATGTTATATTTCAAAACACACAGTTGAAGAATATTGAATTGTCCAACATCACTCGTATATCTAGTGCAACTTACTAAATAAATAATGGCAACTATGATGCTGGGACAATAATTTCTATAGTAAACTTTTATGGTGGATAATTATGATAGAGTCATTTTTATCATCCTAAGCCTTTCAATATGTCTGTCCATGTTCTACAGATTTCATCCAATGACTATACTGTAAACCATAAGTTACAAAAGTATATTTCTGAAGTGAAAAAATCTTACATTTTATTTCTCCCTATCTTGCCAATTTCTTAATGTCTTCACACTGGTGAATCTTTTTAAAGTAAATATAAATAAATTATATTAAAATCTAAAATTACTTTTTAACAGGAGATCAGATTAAGCTTTCTTGTACATAAAGAATTGTAATATTCAGGTCACAACCTTTGTTTTCTTGAGTTTGTCTCAAGTTTATTTAGTTTTGAAAATAACAGAGTGCTGTTTAAAAAATTTTTCATTTGGTTGTCTTTTCTTTCCCATCTCTTTAATTCAGGCCAGACTCCAATTATGCTTTTATGATACCTTCGACTCACATTTTCTTTCTTTAAAAATGTTCTATCCTAATACATAGATTCTTCATCTGTGTCTAACCTCCATGTTTGTTTAATTCAAGAAGCTTAAGCATCACTTACTTATTTTCTTCATCTTCCAAGAAACGGATATGATTTAATCCATAACTACTTTGAGGGATAGATATGAATTCAGAGGTATTTTTGAAGCATAGAGTGATGCTTTTTGTTTGATCTCCATCAAGATACAAATACCACTGCTTTGTACTTGTATAAAGAGGCATGGCTGTTTCTACAAACTCTGTTATTCAGAGACTGAAATACCCGTATTCTCCTAGAAATTCTAAAACTTGTTGCTTAGTCTTTATATTTGGAATTTGAAGGATTGCAACAATCCTACTTTTCTCTCTCTTCTTCTTGTAGTCAAGACAAGTATTATTCTACAAACTGATGTGGGCATACCTGTCTGTATGCTGTGAACATCCTTTAAATAACAGAGCTGTTTTGGCCCATGACAGGCACCATAGAAGAAGTAAGAGGAGAAAAATCAGAGCATAGGTAGGAAAGGAAGTGCGATGTCAGAGCAGATCTAGCCAGCCACCCACAGAAGCAACATGTAAAGAACATGGGTGAGCCATGGGTCCCTAGGCAGGATAGATTAATGGAAATGGGTAGAATTAAGATGAAAGAGCAAGATAGCAATGTACCTGACCCATAGGCCAAAGAGCATGAACTTCATATAGGCATCTGAGTCATTTTGGGGGCCTAAGCAGCAGAGGGCAGCTAAGGGGTCTGGGACTGCAGGTCTGTGGGTCTGGACCTCTGGCTGCCTAGGGCCAAGAAACCTCATTGTAGCAGCAATTTGTGCTTGTTTGCTGATATTCGGTTGGCCAAGAACTGTAACTATTGCAACAGTCCCCCAATAGCCCTTTGATGAAGTTTTCCCCCTGTAAACCTCTGATTAAAAAGTTAAAGTTCAGCATTTTGTGTCTCTTCAAACATGGTTGGAGAGTTACTTAAATAATAGGAACATCTTAATCTGATAAGTTTTTCACTGTAACCTTCCTCTGGGTCTATTTATTTAAAAGCAAAGATGGCTTGACTAACTTCTGCCACTATCATGCTGAAGAGTACATTGTTCAGGACCAAGAGAGGGTACAAGTTTTTTCCAGGAGTTTCAGACTCATAAGAACCAGATGTCTCAGGTTTCTTTACAGGTAGGAGAAATGTATTCCAAGGTGACTTGCAGGAAATCTGTATGCCTGTCTCTTCTCATCATGAAATGTGGGCTTCACATTTCCCCCTTTTCTTCCAAGGCCATTCTATATTGTCTAATCTAAATGGAGGTAACAGCAAAAGTATAGAAACTTTGCTTGGACCAGTCCAATAGCAATGGATTAAATCTGACAGAAGGAAAGACACCAAAATTATTCTGGATACCTATAAGTCTGTATGTCATCTTGAAAATATTTAAGGGTGCCTTTTAGTTTATCTAAAAGTTCTTTTCCACTCGGTTCTTTGTTCTTAAGTGTGCTTTGAGCTATGTCTAACAACCTGAACCTGATTATATGTTATTTTTACAACTTTAATAACATTTTTCTAGTACATGGTACTAGGTGGGTGATAAAGAGAATCTTTCTGGGAGATGTATTTAATGCTGTATCAAGCACACAACAAAAGTTATATAAAGCTCTTTGGTCAGTGTTGGTCAGAAGGGAAAATCTTTTCAGTCCAGGCCGTGGTATCTGCAGAAATCTTCCTGCCCAACATCACGGGGGATTTATGTTAATAAATCTTTATTTTATAATAATAATCTTTATTTAAATAAAACTTTATTTTATTTTCTAGAGAGAAATATGGATTTACAGTTTCAAACTATTTAAATTTTTTTTTAATAAGAAGTTTTAGCTCCTAAAGAAAGAAATGGGTAGAAATTTCTCTTCAGGGCTACTTAGAACAGGCTAATAGTGGAGTAAATGTTCCCTGATTAATCTATCTTCTCAGTGAACATTCTGCAAAGATGCAGAGGGTATAAGTAAGAGCCTTGTCTATTCAGCATCTCATACTCATGGACCAGCCAGAACTCTGAACAAACGTCAAGCCTCAAAAGAGGAAAGAAAAAATGTTCCTGTTATTATAGTGATACAGGTGAAACTGTTAATTTGTTTCCCTGGAGGACATTGCTGAGCTCAAATTATGTCCCAAAAAGGAGGATGCACAGCTCTTAAGCCAGGATAGGGGAACATATCAGACCAGAGAAATCTACAGGTAAACACAGATAAACAAAACTGACAGACACACATAGAAAGATACACATACATATACATATTTATACACACACACACACACACACACACACACACACACACACACACACAAACATATGCACAGACTAACAAAGAAAGTCACTGCACTGTCATCTCATATGTTTCCTTGACTCTAGGTTAGAAGTAGATCTCTCTCCTATGTGGCCAGAGAGAGAGTACACCTTAAGCAGACATACTTCTAGAGGTGACAGACCAAGAGACTTTCTAATTTTTTTTTACTTTTCCTGGTATGTAAGAGTCCTCAAATTTCTTACCTAGAAATTGATCAAAAGACATCCTTTGTACTTAAAGTTCTGGTTGGAAACCTACTATGAGTTCCTTTACTATTTCATTACCTGTAGAGGTGAGACTTTCTAATTTTTTACTTCTCATGGTATAAGAGTCCTCAAATTTCTTAGCTAGAAGTTGATCAGAAGACATTTTTTAGACTTCAAACTCCGGTTGTAAACCTACTATGGATTCCTTTACTATTTCAATTCTTCTTCTTCTTCCAGTCTCAAGGATACTTTCCATCTCAAGGTCTTGTTCTGAATTCTCAATGGAACTATTAGAAACAGGATCATTCACCAAACAACACTGGTTTGACATGTATTAAAAGCAATAATAAGTCTCTATGTGCTGCTTGTGACTAGATCAGGTGATCAGGCTTGCCATCTAAACCACAGACAATCAAAATGATCTCTCAAGCACAAAAAGTATGATCTTTTTGTTTGACAAATTTAACTTAAGCAGATCACTTAGGCAGAAGTGGAACTACCCAAGCCAAAAGCTCATTTCCAGAACTGTGGACGTCAATGGATCAGGTCTTTGTTTTTATTGTTGCAGTTTTTACTATCCACCTGCAGAATTTATAGACTGAGTGGTATTTCTATCATGGAGTCAGTTGTGTGAAGTCCTGAGGGCCGGCTTACAACTGGGCTCCTGATACACTAGTGGAACTGTAAAGTGTACTTAGTAGGAATGAAGACTGCCATCCAAAAACAGTGTGCTACCATTTTCCATGTCTCTGCTATATGTTGTTTTTAGCAATGTCATCTTTCTATAAATTTCTGGAAGAACATTTTTCCAAATACAATATTTTAAATTAAAAGTACTTAATAAATACTTTGAAAAGTTCAAAAATATGTCTTAGTGCACAGTGATGCCTAATTCTTCCAACAATATTATTTGCATTTACTCTCAGCCTTTTTCATGTTATCTCTCTTGAATTGAAGAGAACATCTTACAGCAGTTTTTCTTGTTCTCTGGCTCATAAAAATCTTATAGCCCCTCCTCTACAAAGTTATTTTTCTCTTTTAATTGTAGGGTTTTTTTAAATAAATGCATTATTTGGGAATAGATATTTTACACTAGTTAAACAGTATATTTTTACAAGTTATGGCATCTTGTAATGATCTGTGTCTACCTTATAAAGACATATTTTTACTGTTGTGTAGCTATACTTATCTGTGAATATAAGACTATATCTAGATTATAATTAGAGATTAAACTACTTGAGAATGTTGACAGTAGTAGTTTCTCCTCTAGAATCTATGCCTTCAGATATAGGCAGTTGTCTAAATGTACAATTACAAAGACATACATGGCTTCCTTTGTATTCCATCTCACCTTAATTCCAATTAGGTGATTGTGAGTTATTCTAGATGTATTATTAATGATTATGCCTGTTAAAACATCTTGCTTTTATTAGGAGTGTTGTGATTCATTGGATTACTGCTGGATAGAAGTACTGTTTGCTTAACTCAATTGTAAGATATTATGACTAATTTTATAACTACAGTCAGTGCTGTTCAGTAGGAAGGCTTGCAGATTCATCCAGATCTACCTTTTCATCAGTTGAGTGAAGTTTCTGGTATCTTCAGGACTAGGATTTTGCCTTCATTTTCTGGAAGGCAAGAACAACATGAGTAGCAGTTTATATTTTTGTAGAAAGTCTTTTGCACTGCCCTAAAGGTAAAAATTTAAAAAAAAAACCAGATTTCTAATGCTGGGCACTGTTTTTTATCATTATTTTATGGTATTCTGATCAAAACTTTTTTTTAATTTTAAACATTGGCACTAAATAAAAAAAGTCTCAGAAATTTAAAATGCTTCAGGTGCAGTTGAGATTACTTGAGTTCAAATTTACAGAAAATTTATGAATGCACATCTGTCATCTAGGGATCAGGTGAAAGAAAGGAGTCTGATATAGAGGAAGCCATGAAATAATGCAATGAAGTTATCAAGGCACATGCAATAAAAACAATAAAGCCTTTCTTAAAAGGAAAAGCAAATCCAGATCTGTGTGTGCATGGTTTCCACTATAAAATTTAAAATTCAAATATTTTCACGCACAGTGACACTCATATACAAAATGGTATGAAAATAACAAAAGTAACACAAGGATAATATTATCAAAGTACAACAACTTTTGGATGAGTAAAACTCAGTTGTATTCTTTAATTAAGATATTATCTTGGAAAGCCAAGTCTCTAAATCAAAGAAAGCTGAGTGCCTTAATCAAAAAAATTTGTTGTTTATCTAAATGTAGATGCTAGATAACAAAAAACAATGAAGCAAGGGTCATCATATATTATTTCTTTATTTTTTTGTTTTTTTTAATTTTCCATACTCTCTCCATATCCGTTTTTTTCCCCTCTGCTAGTCCTCCATAAGGCCAGCCCTTCCCTCACTCACTCTCCAGAGTAGGCAGGGAATACCAAGGTGAATCAATTCTGTCTGATTTATACAGATGAATTAGGGCCAGGTCTTTCACTGAAGTATCAAGGCTGAGCAAGATGCTTGGTATGGGCTTCAAGGAGCCAGTTCATAGATTGGGGTTTTACTGTGGTCTGATGGCAAGAGGTTCCAGAAAGTACTCATGCATTTTGACTGTCATCTACATTCAAGGAGTCCAGATCCCTTCTGTTAAGTTTTTCAGCTATTATTTCAGAGTCTGGGTGTTCCCCACATCATGGGACAGCCTATTTCGTGTGTCTCCCTATCGGTGATATACCATTTTGTAACGGAATTTTTTTTTAATTCATGGAAATAAATTAGTGTATGAAATACAATAGAAAGTATAGTGAACCATAAAAGACTGCCAATTATAAGGTCATACACATGGGCTCTTTTATCACCACTACAATGTAACACATTCAGTTGAACTATAGTCATTTGGTAGGAGATTTTAAATATCATTTTTTACATGAATGCTAACATTTAAACTAAAAAAAACAACTACACTAAATCCAAAGTGCTGTGTGGCCTATAATTACTGTGGGTGTGCTTTTATTCAATTTATACAGGTATAATTATAAAATATACCAGCTGGTTCTGTCTTTGTTATTTGCCATTGAGGAGATAAACAGCAACCCTCATATTTTACCCAACATATCTCTGGGATTTAATTTTTATAATGACCCATACACTGAGAGAAGCATTCTTACATATGTCCTTATTTGGTTCACGGGACTGAGTATTCCTGTTCCTGGTTATAACTGTGCAAATGAGAGAAAGTCAGCTGCTGTAGTAACAGGACCATCATCACTAAAATCTGCTCATATTGGGACACTCCTTCAACTCTACAAATTTCCACAGGTAAGGACTTTTATAGGAGAAAAAAAGAAATCTTTGCCGATGTTACAGTGGCATGCAAATGTAAGAGAGGGACACAGGATTAGTTAGCTATTGATGAAATGTGTCCAGAGAGTTGAAGATAGACCAATATTTAAGTCACTTGGAAAGTAATAAACGGGGAAGATGGAGGAGACAAGAAAAAATATAAAAATGGAAGACATGCCTGTAATTTTCTGCCTTTAAAATCAGCATAGATATATAGATATACATATAGATACAGATACATGCTTATGATTTCCACCTGTTTTTTGCAAAATGGGGTTCTATTTGATACCAATGTTCTTGTTTCCATTTTTTTCTCTTCAGCTTACTGTTGGTCCCTTTGATCATATCTTGAGTGATCAAACTCGGCTTCATTCTTTTTACCAGATGGCCCCGAAAGGCACATCTCTGTCTCTTGCCATGGTCTCTTTGATGCTTCATTTTGGCTGGTCCTGGGTTGGTCTGGTTGTCACAGATGACAACAGAGGGATTCGTTTTCTATCAGATATAAGAGAACATATGGAGAATAATCAAGTCTGCATAGCATTTGTTGAAATGATATCAAGCACTTGGAATTCATTCCCTAATAAATATTGGAAAATTCTTGAGATGGTTCATAAATCATTGGCCAATATCATCATTATTAATGGTGACAATGATTCACTACAAGGTTTAATGCGAAATCTAGGGCAACAGATTTTGACTGGGAAAGTCTGGGTTACTACCTCTCAATGGGATGTTACTAATATTGCTGATTACTTCTTACTAGATTCCTTTCATGGAAGTCTCATGTTTTCACACCACCATGAGCAGCTGGATAAATTTAAAAGCTTTATCCAAACAGTTAATCCTTATAAATACCCAGAAGACAATTACCTTCCTAAATTATGGTATTTGTTCTTTAAGTGCCCATTTTCAGAGATAGATTGCCACCTTTTGGAGAACTGCCAATCCAATGCTTCCTTGGAATTACTGCCTAGGCACATTTTTGACATAGGAATGATTGAAGACAGTTACAGTATATACAAGGCTGTTTATACGGTGGCCTATAGTCTCCACGAGATAAGTCTTCAACAAGTACAAATGCAACCATTTGGAAATGGGAAAGAAATAATGTTCTTCCCCTGGCAGGTAATATCCTTTTCATTGTTCTAAATTATCAACCATATTCTGTCTTCATAGTCTTCACATGTACCAGAATAGAGATTTCTGATTCCATATATATATATGGAATTATATAATGTCTCTCTCTCTCTCTCTCTCTCTCTCTCTCTCTCTCTATATATATATATATATATATATATATATATATATACATGTTAGTGCAGATATTTGCGTACATGTTGCTGAGCAATAGGTTGCTTGCAGTAAAAAGCATGTTTATAGTGAATATAAAGAAATGTGTCAGAATAGAATCACAATCTTCCCCTGATAGTGATCACATTAAAAATGTAAGCATTCTTTCATCAAATGAAACCATGACAGCACATTACCATGAGTATTAATACATAATTTCCTGTTACTTCCATTTAGTTATCTGTATCTTACTTTTTTCTCTCTGACCTCTGTGACACATCCTGGATGTAATTAATATACATTCTTTTAATGGCATTATGAGTTTCCTCAAACAATACTCGTGGATTTCTTTCCGAAAGTTGTTTAAATTTTCATCAGGCTGACCATCTGTCAAAGGAAGAAAGGCATCTCATTGACTTAGGTAACCATTGTTCAGCCTCAGTGATACCTACATTAAATTGAGTCATCCAGAAGAGATTATGATGAAGGAAAGTCAATTTATAATCCAATTCTGTTAAGAATCTCAGACTATTTTAAAATATTCTCTTGCATCACTTTCAGCTTCATCCTTTCTTGGAAAATAATCACAAGGATGTCAACATGGTTTTAGAGTGGAAACAGAAGTTAGATGATGAGTATGATATTCTCAATTTTTGGAATTTTCCAAAGGGTCTTGGGCTAAAAGTGAAAGTAGGAACCTATTCACCCAATGCTACCAAGGGTCAACAGTTGTCATTATCTGAACAGATGATCAGGTGGCCAGAGAAATATTCAGAGGTATGTTATATAAGATCTCGATGCATTAAACTTCTAATAATACAAATATATCTTCCAGTATCATTTTGAAATCTCATTACTAACCTTTCCAGTTGAGCACGACAAAAAATAACTTCTAGAAGACATTGTTTTATCATCCCTTAATACTTACAGTTTTTATCTTTAAATGTTTGTTAATATTCAGTCTTGCATAGGTTAGTTTTTGCCAACATCATACAACTTAGATAAGAGAAGCAGTAAATGATCAATCATTTTCAAAACTGGAATTTAGGGGGAAAAAGGCTTATTTTGACTTAGGTCTCTTCCAATATGTTGTATCAAATGAGCTATGGGCAGGAATGTGAAAAAAAAATGTCTCAATCCATAAACTAGAAAGAGAGGCTAAAAACTGAAGTTTAGAATAGGTTTATAAATGTTCAAGCTTTCCACTACTTAAATAAGTGTGCAACTTTTACAATGTCCATAACTCTTCAGATAGTACCAACACCAAGGAATTATATAGTCAAATACAAGTGCCTATAATTGCAACTTTCCATGCAAACCAACATACAATGTCTCTATTAAAATTTCCAATGTGTTTTTTATTCTATACTTTAAATTTTCAGACAAAAATCAACTATTTCTGTCTTTTATGTATGTCATGAAATAGAAAATATTAATGTGTACATATTCTTGTTGCTATCCTGCTTTGCTTCTGCATATAAATACATATCTAACACTTAAAGTGTTTCTTTGACTTAAAATATGAGAATGCAGCATTTTTCTTTGGAAATTTATCTCTTTATGAGAATGAGACTCCTGTTAACATCATAACCTCAGTCAATAGAAAACACTAACACCAAACATTAATTTATAAATTCTAATTTATTCTGAGAAAACAGCCAATGGAATGGTGACATTCTAAGATTAAACAATTTAAACTTCTCTTTAAGCTGACTCAAAAATGCCCAACAATGTGTTTTCTTTATGATTATAAGCCCTGTAAAGTTGACAAGGAAGATTTACAATCACAGTGAAAATAAGTTTTTGAACACATTAGAAATTGTGTGCAGAATTAATATCCATTTGGAAGAGTAGAAACATTCTAGGTAATATCTTCTATACCTACCTGCATCAAACTTATCCCTATCTCATTATACTTCAACTGTCTAACATTGTAGCAATTATCAAATCAATCTTATACAGGAAACACAGATTGGAGTCATTTTTATATTTATGGGAATAAAAATGCAGATTAGATAGGTTATAGTTAAAAGTCAATACTTATTAGGACTTTCAATAAACCTGAGTATTTGTAAACTCATCATGCCCCATGTTATTCTCAGATTCCTATCTCTGTGTGCAGGAAAAGATGTGAACCTGGATTCAGAAAAGTTTCTTTGGAGGACAAGCCTCTTTGCTGCTATGATTGTACTCCATGTCCAGACAACGAGATTTCCAATGAGACAGGTAAGAAAAAAATTTCCAGACAATGTTTCTATCTCTTTCCAGGATTTGACATCACTTTCATAACTGGATAATATGTGGACAAAAGTAAGATTAATTTATCTATTTTTATTTAATATATGAAATATGCATCAAAGTTTCTTAAAATGGTGCAGAATAGGCACTGAAATTTATAATTTATTTATGTTTTATGATCTAGTACAGATATTGTTTACTTCAGGAATCCACTTTTCTCTGTGCTTGTCAATATACTATGTTTCCCCTATCTAATTTAACACAGTAATAAGGTATCAAACTTGGCATTTCCTAGCTGTGCTTCAATTATGATTAGAAAGTTCACCTGAGTTTAAGACATGTAATTTTATGCTGATTTATACCAGAAAGCTTTTATATAAAGAGGAGAAAGTGAGAAACTTGTGTTTCATATCCCTATATATATTTTTTGACTGTATAGCATAAATATAACTTCAAATATCCTTAATTAGTAGAATTATGTACACTTTCTGCTCTAATTTTGAAAAACAGTATATGAAACAGCAGTCCCAAGGCAGTTTTCAGAAATTATTATGAAGAGCAGTACCTTGACCTAAGAGCTGCAATGAAATGTGTCTTCATTTAGAGTTATAGGTCATGAACATATTCACGGTATATTATATAGAGATTAATCTTTAAATAATAATTATAAATGTGTTACCAGGGTTATACAAGTTTTAAAATTTCAAATACTATCTATTTTTTAAAAATTTTGTACTAAGTGTTTCAATTACAATTATGCCCTGCAAATCTTCCATTTTCAATCTAACTGATCTCTCTCTCTTTTAGGAAATTAAGAAAAATCTCATTGAATTCGGTGTCTGTTCCCCAAATTCTCTTTGGTGTAAAGCCCATTATAGATTGTAAAATAATTGCTAGTGCTCACACTCATAAAGATTAGCATGTCTTTCTCTTTAGGGGCTCTGAATTTAAATAGCTACACAGTTAAGGGTAGCACTGTATGCCAAAATTTCATGCATAATGAAATTTGATTTGGCCTGAGTTTTCAAATGTTATATTCATAATATTATGCCTAGAATTTATATATTTAACTACCTGGTTCTGTTAGGAAGTTTCTCATTTCTAACAGTAGTTCATGACCTCTGACTCATACAATCATTTGAAACTTCTGTGCTTTTCTCAATTACTGATATAATAGACTGTCCTCAATCTGTTAAAGATAACATTTTTTAATAAATGTTTGTACATAAACACACACACATGTTTAAATTTTTTACTTACCAGGCAAAATCCATCACAGTTCCTAATTAAAGGTATACTTCAAAAAATATGTAAGTCAATTATGTTAGATACTAAAGATTAGATTACTAAATTAATGTTATGAAAAAGTTATAGTATTTTAAAATATATGTAGTTATTTTCTATTCTAGTTTTATTAGATGTGTTATGTATTATTAGTAAAAATGGACTTAAAAGTGTGAGTCATCCATTACAAGAATGAATATTGAAAGTAAATAAAAAAACTATAACAGAACATGAGGTAATATCTTGAAAGTAGATTCTGGGAGCAGATATATTAATGTGTCACAATAGCTTATGAAAACAATATTTGGAAGATATACAGAAAAACTTTATCTTACTAAAGAGAATTCCATAATGTATTAATAAAAATTATCAACAAAATAAATTAAATATTCTAGTCATGAGTTTAAAAGAAAAAGAAAAATTGCATTGGAAATCTGGCATACATAAATAAATGGTCATGTACTTCAAATACAACATGAATTTAGAAATTTTAACAAGAAGTGTATTATAGGACTATTTTATTTTATACCTTAGAACTATGTCAACATTTCACTTTTCCCCAAAATAAATGATAACTGTTAAATTTATACTCTTTAAGTATTTTACACTGTAGCAATGCCTACTGTTGATTGAGCAGGGAAGAGTCAAAATTCAAAAACAAACATGCTTTATAATGGTAAGAAAATTAAGATCCCCGTTTTCTCAACCACAATTTAAAAAACAATTTTAGAGAGCATTTTCTTTTTGGAATTAATTAAATAATATGGATATAACTTACAATGTGGTATCAGAAATAAAATAGATTTAAGCACAGTATCTCAGTATTCTAGAATTTTCTGATAGAGGTACAATAACAGCATAGAGGCATAGAAAAGTAAAAGAGAAAAAAATAAAAGTATTTTTTTATAAAGATTAATTGTTTATAAACCTACTGCTAATTGATAATTACTACAAAACACAACCATCACATTTACCACTATTAGCTCTTTAATATTACCCACATTTTATTACATGCTCCCACCACATGTATATACTAACATGAATGAATAGACCTAGTGAATAATAAATTAGTAAAATGAAGAGATAAAACATACTACTGTCACTAGTAAAACTGAGAAGAGATGAAGAGAAAATGAGAAATAAGTCCTGAGTTGGATACAAACACTTTATATGTGCATAGAAAAAATAACTGAAATATCTAATAAAAAAGATGAATGGTATGAATTTGTAATGTTTACTATTGAGATCATAATTCTTTTGTATTAGATAAAAATGTAATATAGAAAACAGGCTTGTCAATGAGTACAGAGAAATGGCTTGGAGTAAAATAGATACCTTCAGCTTGAACTAAATACCCCTTTCATTTTGTACCAGATATGGATCAGTGCATGCAGTGTCCAGAAAGTCATTATGCAAATACAGATAAGACACACTGCCTCCAGAAAGCTGTGAGTTTTCTTGATCTTAAGGACCCCTTGGGGATGGCTCTCACAACCATAGCCCTGTGCTTTTCTGTACTCACTACTTTGATTCTTGGACTCTTTGTGAAGCACAGAGACACTCCAATTGTCAAGGCTAATAATAGAACCCTCAGTTATACCTTGCTCATCACACTCACTGTCTGTTTCATCTGTTCCTTTTTCTTCATTGGCCATCCAAACAACACCACCTGTATCTTGCAGCAGATCATATTTGGAGGTTCTTTCACTGTGGCTCTTGCCACTGTGTTGGCCAAAGCCATCACTGTGGTTATTGCCTTCAAGGTCACCTTTCCGAGTAGAGTGGTGAGGTGGTTAATAATATCAAAGGCCCCAAACTTTATCATCCCCATATGTACTCTGGTCCACCTAGTCCTCTTTGGAATCTGGCTACAAATTTCTCCTCCCTTCCTTGACAAAGATATTCATGCGGAACATGGGTATATTATCCTTGTTTGCAACAAAGGCTCAGATTTTGCCTTCCATGGTACACTGGGATACCTCTGCTTCTTGGCACTTGGGAGTTATATTGTGGCTTTCTTGTCCAGGAATCTGCCAGACACATTTAATGAAGCCAAGTTCTTGTCATTCAGCATGCTGGTGTTCTTCTGTGTCTGGGTCACATTCCTCCCTGTCTACCACAGCACCAAGGGGAAGGTTATGGTGGCTATGGAAGTCTTCTCCATCTTGGCTTCCAGTACAGCCCTCCTCAGCTTCATTTTTGTTCCTAAGTGCTATATTATCTTAGTAAGGCCAGATAAGAACTCACTTCAATTTATCAGGAACAGGCCCCATTCTGGTTGCAACAATCCTCTCAAAACCTAGTTCAAAACCTAACATAGTTCTGATATTGAGACAAATTGTAAAGATGAAGTCCATTTGATTTCTACTGCAAGTGAGTAATACACAAGCATAGCAAGTGTTTGAATATTGGGGTTATTGTGTATTTATCCAATTTTGAACCTCTTTATAGTGAAGATATTGAAGTTTTTCATTCTTGAAATTCTGATTGTATTTTTACATGAGCAAAACCTCAGTTTATATCAGGGCTTTTCTAAAAAATGTGAATGTCACAATGTTTTGGCCTCATAGGGATATGGTTATATCTTCTTGTGTTCTTCTGGGATGGAAGATAGCAAATTCTACAACACCACCATATCATCTTCTGAAATAGACTGTTAATATGCTTGCTATTGATTTAAATGGCTTGAGGGCCTCATGCATCTTCTCTTATCCAATTGTACTAATCATGTGCTTTTATAAATTTTGAAAGTGGTTCCCAGTAAAATTTCATCTTGTCTTTCAATCACTGTTGTTAAATGTGTAGATTATTATTTTATTTTAATTACTTTTAATTACTAAATAGATCCAAAAACATCAATATGTTTTTTAATACCACAAGTTCCTTTACTAAATTATCATGGGTTTATTTGGGTTTGTGTGATTATTCTGAAGAATGCTAGATTTTCAAATTTTACATGTAATCATGTATGAACCAATATTAAATCAATCATTTTATAATGCTGAATGATAAGTTAGAATGAAGCTTTACTAAGAATTGTATTTTTTACCCAAAGTCAAATGTCGATCAGATAAAGTATATAGGTTTAAGTAAAAACCCCTTATATAATGTCTTATTTCATGTCACCTTTATAGCTGTTTTAATTCTAGCTGACTACTTGTGCTACTTACTAAATTTAGACATTCTCAAATGATTTATATCAAAGACTCTTCTAATTCACTGATTTTACTTGAATTTGTATGTATTTTTCATTCAAAATAAAGAATTGGTTTCAAGCTGTTTCTTGATTATTGCACATTTCTTCAGAATTTAAGATATTTTCATAAACATACATACAATATATTAAGTAAAATAGAGTTTTATATGGCGAATTGATGGTTACTTTTGATAAGGACAAAGGGGAACTGTGGGGATTCAAAAAAAGCATCAGAAATTTTGGAGATATCATAGGGAATCTACCCACAGTCTATGAGGGGAGTTAATAAAAGCTCCATAAGTTCCAGAGATCTAACCACAGTCAGTCTAGGAGAAATACAGAGTGGTTATTTAAACCTTTAATCCCAGAAAAAGGGAATATCCTGGGAGTTGTGACCTACACCCTTAATCCCAACTGAGTCCAAATAATTTTGGATTATAGAAGGAATTCCAGGCTCCCAAGAAGGCAGTGGTGGGCCATGCCTTAATTTACCAAGAGAGTATTTAAACAAAGGCAGCCATAGAGTTGAGGGAATCTAAGCCAAGGAAAGTGAGGCTGAGGAAACTGGAAGACAGCTGGGTAAGATCTGACTGTGGTGTTTATTCTCTCTAATATCTCCAACTTCCTCAGAGATCTATCCCTGAGTCTCCTTTATACATGCAACACTCCCTGAATATGAAAACTTCTGTAAGACAAAGGACACATTAAGACAAAAACGATAGCCTACAGAATTTGAAAGACATTCATCAATCCTTCATCTGACATAGGACTAAACTCTAAAATATAAATAAAGTACAGTCCAAAAACTCAAATAACCCAATTAAGCATTTGGAAAGTAGTATGACATATAGAAATACACATTAAAATAAATTTCAGCTCGATAGAATGTTTGAAGGAGAGTCTATGAGCTAATCTATAGGGATTATGAGTAATTTCACAGAGACGGCTGAATGGAGATCAGGGGCACTCAGAAAAAAAAATTAGCCATGTGGGAGTCACCAGGAAATAAAGTAAATGTCTGCCGAATGCAATGGGCAGTATGTGGGAATCTCATGGCATAGTATCAAAGTTCCTGTGCAAGAACTGGCACCTTGGAGCCCCTTCCCTGCAGAGGAAAAACAGACCCAATCCTAATACTGGAATGATGGAATCAGACCTACCTCAAATGAATACACCAGACTGAATTGACCCACCTTGTAACTCCTTGCCCTGTTTGGAAAAGATGTTGGATTGGGTGGAAGCAGGCAAAGGAAGACTAAGAGGGACTGGAGGGAGAGAAGGGCAGGCAAGAAGGGGGATCATGAAAACATATGTACATAATAGTCAAGGCTAAATCAACCACATTTCTATAGTCTCAGTTCATTGGTTAACACTTGCATTTTCTGTTCTGAAACTGTTAGTTATTCCCAGCATGTTTTATACTCAGAAGGAAGTTTCAATTCAACAACTGCAACATAGTCTGTGAAGCATAATAAGGGACAACAGGGGATTAAAGTACATGGCAGAATTTATCTTTATGTTTAAAATGAGAATAGAAGGCTACACAGACCAAGAAAGTGCTATAATGAGGCTAGATTCGCCTGAGATCCTATCTCCGAAATAACTCACATTAGTGAAAAGAGTAGCATTTAACTTCCAGGCTATTATGTACCATTTTTTTTAGAACCCAATCACACCAAAGCAACAATTCAAAAGTAAAATCCTGTTTTCCATTTTGAAATAAGATTTTGAATTGTAACTTCATTGTTGAAGTCTTTCTCAGCATGCAAGAATTGTCCTGATGATGTGAGTGACATAAAAGACCTATATACTGGTGACAGGGTTTCTGTTCCCAGCATCTCAAGATGATAATTGACTGTATATTCCCCAAACTCCGACAGCCTTTTTGGGGTCCTCTTGTGTTGCATGAAAAAAGGAAAGTCAGGGCCAGATCACAGGGAAAGGCTGAGATATCAAAGAGAGAGAACACCACAGTCAAATCTCACCCAGCTATCTCCCAGCTTCCACAGCCTTCCTCTTCCTGGATGCTACTGCCTGAATCTTACTTTGTATGCCTGCCTTAAAGACCCTCTTACCCCAGTTGTTTCCCATCCAGGTTAAGATTAAAGGTGTGGCACTACTACTGCCTATTTCAGAGACTGGAACTTCCTTTGTAAACCAAGCTGTCCTCAAACTCAGATTTGCTAAAATTAAGGGTGTAGGTCACTACTCCCAGATATCCCCCATGCTGGGATTAAAGGTGTGAGTTACCACTGTCTGATCCTTCTAGACTGACTGTTGTTAGATCCCTCTGATCTCAGACTGGTTTTTATTAAATTTGAAACATAGTCCCACACTCTGCTATTTACTCCTTATTCCTCACATCCTTTTTAAGAAATGCTCCGCAGAACATGTATTCACAATATTAGAAGATTTTGTCTTTTTTCATCTAATTTTACATTTTTTCCTTGTGTAGTTTGCTTGAATGAATGCTCTTGTGTAAAATCAAATTTTAATAACAAAGGAAATTTGAAAAAAATTTAGATTGATTGATTGACTAAATATCCTGAAGGATCAGAAGCCTGCTTTGTGTCTAGCACTTTTATATTTCTAAAGTCATCAACCTCAGAATACAGACCTATTTAGAAAGATGGAATAATCTTTTTAAAAATGTTTACTAAAATATTTATTTTGCACTGAAACTGGTCTACCAGGGAGGGACATTTATAGATTTGGTTAAAATCCAAGGACCTGGTGCTTTGAAAAATCTGGTAGAAGTAGGAAATGACCTCACTTAGGAGCTAAGAGAAGGCCAGTAGGTAAACTGAAACATGCAGCCAAATAGATTCAGGGCCTGTTGTATAATCTGAGAGCTGAACCATTGATAACTATGACAAATCTAATAAGACCAAATGTTATTATATGCCAGCATTTTATCCATTCACTGGTGTTTGCATCTCACTGTTCCCTTGGCTGAAAGAACAAAAGGCTGATTACAATTCTATTTTTCCTAAGGGGGCATGTTTAACTTGGAAATTTGGATATGTGCAAGAGGAAAAGCCATTGTGGGGTTGTAAAATGCAACCCCTGTCATTGTGGGGTTGTAAATTGTTGCTCCCATTATTGTGGGATTGTAAAATGATGCTCCCAGTATTGTGAGGTTCTAAAATGATACTTCCATCATTGTTGGGTTGGAGTAAACATCAATCTAAGAGAAGGAAGTGAGGAGGACAATGAATAAGAACTGAGTATGTGATATGGTTGTATGAAAATATTGTAAAGAAGTCTATCTTTGAATGTTAAATCACAAGTTAACATTCGCTGGCTTATGTGTGCAGATTTGATTTAAAGTTTTATTTATTTTATGTTCAGTATATGGGGGTTTTTTTAGGTATGTGGTGTCTCTTCCCAAAATAGGGCTTGAAGACATTGGAGGAAAAGAGAGAGCTGTGAATCACCTGGAACTAGAAGTAGAGATAACTGTGGGAACCCAACACTTATCCCCTGGAAGAACAGCGAATGCTTTTAATTTCTAAACCATTGCTCTCCTTTGTAAATTCACATTCTTTTTTTTAAATGTAAATAAAATTTTAATTATGATTTTTGAGGGTGCATGCCCTGATCATGCAATGGCACACACATAAATTTAAAAGGGGCCTATAGAGTTAGGGTTCTCCTTCCAAATATTTAAGATTAGTCAATGCAAAGATATAGGCAACAACTTAATCAACTGAGTGTTCTCAAAAATAATCTATGTTTACTTTGTTTCATTTATCAAGCCAGGTGTAAAGTATAGGTTAATGATCAAGGATAAAGATAAAAGTACATTGGCATCTGAATCCACTAGGCATAAATCAGTCTGGGAAGTATCATTTGAACAAGCCTCAAAGAACATGAGAATTCTGGTATTAAACTGGTTTGGAATATTTCTTTTGCAACATGTACCTGGCTTTTGCATTACTGCCAAACAACCCATAAAAGCAATTGTCAGCAAGCCTGTATTACATACACTGTGAGTTTGGGGGAATTAAGACAATGAGAAGAATCTATGCCTGGGAGATTTTGTCAAGTCTAAACTTCATAAAGAAGATACAAAGCAAATTGGTGAAGAAGATTGTGACCCATTCTTTAGAGGACATCCTCATTTCTTCAACAAGTTGATATTTATACAATTATCAGAAAACCTCCAATACACAGACAATTTGAGGTTCTCTGTAGATGAATCAACTAGAGTCAGAAGATCTTGAATTGGTTTAGAAGTTGAGCTATGTGAAGTGCTCTCTTAGCCAACATGTAAACAATTTTAGAAGTATGAAGACATAATGTATGGTCCAACTATACCTTTTCCACTGTAGTATTATGTCTGAGTTTTGAAATACTGTATGTAATGTCAGATACAATTTCAGTAAATGAGAAATGCCTAAAAATATTTGGAATCTAATACAAGCTTTATGAAAATGGCTTCCACTCTTGATCAAGTTTTTAATTTCTTACTCAGGATATCCATGTGATTTCCCAAGCCAACAATATCTCACATTTCATGGGATGTCATTTTTTCCTGAGGCATCAGAAACACATGTGGTGGAAGCATACCAGAGACAAAATACTCATGCATATAAAATAAAAAATCTTTTGTTTTATTTGTCTTTGATAGATTGACTATTTGTTTTAAAGACAGACCTGAAACTCATTGTGTATACCTGGCCACCATCCAAATCATTATTATCCTGCCTCTACTTTACAAGTTTAATCCCTGCATTGACTTCAATACACCCACAGAGATGGAACTGCACTGTGTGGTACTGTGCCTAAAAGTACATAGACCTGACATAGAACACACCACATAATTACTCAAACAAATGAAGTGTATTTCAGAATAGTAACAAAATTTTCAGTCAAAAAAAGACAACTAATTTTAGACTTCATAACAATTTGAGATAAACTAAACTGCCCCTGTAGAATATATAAAGACAAATTCTCAGATATTTATTGTATCAAAATCAAGGCCATGCTATTTTGAGAAATACTGGAGAGTTGTAATTGTGTGAAGGCGAGGAATATTTAACTGTATAAAAAAAGATGAAGAAGAGAAAGTTTACAAAACAAATGTGTGATGACACATGAAAATAGATGTAATTGTATAGAGATATGAGGACGTATTTATGCAAAGTAAGATGTGTAGCTGTATGTGTAGAATGCAGCAATGTGGAGATATATAGGAGAATTGAAACAGAAGGAATCAGAGACCAATCTTTTAAAGTAAAAGTAAAATTTATCATCAGAAGGCATGTTTGTTTCCTTATTTTACCAGTCAGATAGACTTATTTACAATTATCCCACATAAAAATATTTCTTAGCAAAATCTGTGGACCTCCACTCCTAGCCACTGCAGCTCAATCTCAGGCCAGCATGGAAGATTCCTGAAGGCTGGTAACCACCTTTAAAATCTAGTTTATTAGACCCTGCCATCTACAAGACCATCCCCAAACTCCAAATGCATCCATCCCCCACCAAACTCTACAGCTCCCTGACTCTTATTTTGTCAGCTCCTATTAGATCAAGAGGTCAAATGTACTTTACCTAGCACTTTACCTGAAAGCCCAATCTCAAAGGCTTAGCAAACAGGGCACAAACCACCACTCCTGCCTCACAGTTCTGCCTGTTGTGGCCTCTGGGAATCTAGGTCAGCAGGAAAGTCTCCTGCTGGCTGGTATCCCACAATAACAATCTAGTTTTTTTTGTTCACACTACTTACAAGACCCACCAAATCACCCAAACCCATCTATCAACCTAATACCTAAGTGGCTCCCTGAGATAAAGATTTTGCCAATTCCTATTAGAGCAATAGCCATGCTAATAATAAAAATGTCCACATTTCTGTAACCATTCTTTTGTTTTAGTAAACACACACTTCTTCCATTCATCTTTCCCAAAAAACAAAGCACTTGAGAAAGTCTCACTCTTTTCCATGCAGTTATGAGTCCTAACTTTATTCTGGAAGTCAAGTGAACTGTTTCATCATACACTGAATGATTTCATTTTCATTTTGCACTGACAATAATCACAGCACATGGTACCATAGACTACACTCCTAAAGGATCTTCTGCAATCTAAGCATAAACATCTAGACTTTCATCAAAGAGAAATAACCTACATTTCTCTCAGTTGTGTGAACCAGTATGATCTCATAGAAGTTCTAATCTTATACTAGCCTGTTTACACAATCAAAATAAAAGTTAAAATTTATTATGGTAAAATACAAAGTTCTAATTTGAAGAAATATGTGTTGTGTCTCCAGGCAGTAGTGCTACATCTTCTAAAACAACATTTTTAGAACAGAAGGCCATAAAACTGCAGCAATAAGCACTTTTATGGATCATTATAGGAGGTTTTGAGTGGAAAAATGCTAATTTATGCTCCATAATTCTTTGTTCCATACATGATGGCTAAGATCAGAAGGATTCAGTATACTGGGTGCATGATTGAATGCACATGCCACCATCTGGAGAGTACAATCACAGTCCTATACAAAAATACCATATAAATGATATCTTACCTATAAAATAAGTTTTTGCAATTATACCAAGCTGACTAATAAATAATGATAGAGGCCAGATTATGACAAGAGGATTCCACCAATATGGGCCTACTTTTGTAATTCTCTGCCTGTGAAGAGAGTTCCTTGATAAAAAATAATTCTCTACTAGTGGCTCAGTCTCTCCCCAGTAAGTTTTACCTGATTATAGGAAATAACCAATTTAGAATCCATATCCTCTATTTCTAAGAGTGTTAGCTATGGTCACACTCATAAATTCCTGAGAACTTTGTTTGCATTTGATTTCTATCCCTCATATGAATAATGTGCTTCTGAAAGATTGCAACTAAAATAATATATAATGATCTAAAACACAAACCAGTGCATGAGAGGATCTAAATGGAAAAGTTCAAAGAGTGTTGTATATAAGTAGCACATAACTTAAAAATATTTTCACAGCATCCACATATCCTGTTAATTATTTCAGTTCATTTCATTTTCTATCTTCTTAATATTAAGCACAAGTGATGTTGGAATCTAATAATTTCATTGCCCAATGATACATATTAAATATTTCAGTCGGCTTTCTAATGAATTCATACTCAGAATCAAGTAATAATAGTAATCAAGCTTCATACATTTGTTCATCCTTTTTTATTTACCTTATTCTCTAATACATTTTTTAGTGGTCTTATTCATGGGCTTAGGCATTCTTTCATTGATACAGCATAAGATAAAGTACTGTAGCTGCTTCACCTTCTCTAATGAACTAGGAAATAAAGCCACAAACATCACAGCTTTATTAGGTATATTAGATGGATACCTTCAGAGGCTTTTAAATTATTATGCTTTATACAGAAAAGAAAATGACTTTTCATCACCTCCACGTTCTCAGAATATGGTAAGTAGTTAGTAAACCACTTCTCTAGGTGCTAGAATGGGTGAGAACAATGCATCTACTTATCTTTTACCGAGATTAACAAAGAAAGCAGTGGTGTGGTAGCCCAAAGCCCAGGATGTAAGGAAGAAATATCCTTTCTCAATTAGTTGGCCCATTTAGAACTGAAGAATTTAGCAGGACCATTAATTTTTCAAAGTGAGAAATAAATGTGTTATATTGAGTGTGGATATTATATTGATATCCATATCTAGGTGTATCATAGAAGAAAGGAAAGTCTGAAACTGAGGAAGTAATGAGGTTGAATCCACTCATTTTCCTTGATTTTGTAAATCATGCTGTCCCAATCAATTTGGTGAGTTTTGTCCAGAATAGCATTTTGTCTTTTCTCTTTCCCACTATCCTTGAAATGTCGTGCTCTGGTGTAGCTTGTTTATACAAGCCTCAGGTGTTTCCATGAAAAGTTTCTTGTTTCATTATCTTGGCCAAATTAGGCAAAAAGTACTGAATCCCTGAGCTCTTTTACTGTCTGTTGCTTTAGATGAAATCATGGGCTCCATGTACAGAAGAAAATCTAAAAACATATTTTTATGCTTGTTCTCCCACTTGAATACAAGGCCTCAGATGCAGAGCCCAAGGGGAATAAGAGAGTTACAGGATTTTCAGTGGCACTGGAGGTATAAGTAAGTGCTCAGAGGTATTACTGTGACAGCTTCACTCTTCAAAACTATAGAAGAGCATATGGTCAGGAATACTTGAACTAAGTATATATCTGCAGAGTATTCTGACATTTGAATCCATCTGACTTATGTCTGAGCAGGCCTGTGTGTTATTAGGATGTTTTCTTTTAGTTATTATTATCAAGATCCTGTTTAATCCCAGCCATGTATGTGCCTATAGCCAACTTGAGTGTTATTTCAAAATCAACGCATATTTTCACCATGAAGGAGATGTGAACATTGGTGTATTTCTTCCAGTTCATATATACTACACTGGCAACAAAGTTCCACATCCATATGTGCAATACTATTTTAGTGACATACACTTACAGTAAGTATCATTACTCATTTATCTGTGTAAGATTTTATATTGCATAGGACTTAATGATTTAGGTTTTCAAATTTCCATACATCTTATTTTTATCTTGTAAAACAATTTTCCAATACAAATGCTATTGAAGTGTGTGCTGCTGTTCATTTTTATCAAAAAAAGGTTGCTGGTTGATTACTGTTTCTAAATATAAAAACTGCCATCTTGTGGCTTAATTAGCCATGCCTTAGAGCCAATGCTTTCTAGGGTTATATCTTAAGAGAAATGATGTTGTAAATTTTATAATCAAAATCTGAGCTGGCTTTTTAGCACATTCTATAAGTTTTTATGTACACCTGTGAAAGAAGGGGATACAAACAAATGCTGATACTATTGAGAAATGTGATTGTAGAGTTTCAAGTTTGCGTGTATTAGATGCCACTGATTTAGGACTAAGATATAAGATTTAGAAGTTTGGAAGTCTTTGTTGTCAAAATATCTGTGCTTGAATCCAAAGTTGCTAATTATTTACTCTCACGTACGTTTCCCCTTTTACATGTCTGTACCATGCATTCTAATCTTACTTTCATGTGTATGTTCATATGATATATTGACATTACTGTGGCCAGGTAGGTCTGTTTCTCATTAGGTTACAAATAAAATCCAGCTAGGTTTGTGGAAGAAAAATATTGTTGTTATTACAAAATTATATATGTCTTCCCCTTTTTCCTCCTTCACTCAAATTTTACCACTGAACACCTTCTTTAACTTTAAAACAAGTTTGGATATAAAGACCAAGATGTATATCAAAGGTTAATGCAATTTGTAGGGATTCTGATTATGTCCTTTATATAATGAGAGAGATTCAAATATTTTCAAGAAGGGGATGGGTTCTCTCTCTAAGTCTCTGTCTCTCTCTTCCTCTTCAATTGTCACTGCATTTTTACATGCCTAATTATCATCTTACTTAACAAGAATATAAAATTTATAAGATATGAGTAGAAATATTTGCTCAATTTTATTAGTTTTTGTATGGTCTAAATTTCTAACTGGATTGTGTTTTCATCCTATCATAAATTATGCAATGTAGTGTATGAACGTTAAAATAATATAACAATTTCCAGATTTAAATAAGGCAGGTTTAAGGGCAATATGACATGGTTTATTGGACCACACATGGGACAGACTTTTCAGAGCATTGTTACCACTTTTTTGTGTGTGTCCTGGAACATATGCTTTACTTCATGAACGCAGGTAAGAGAATGTGTAGGAGGTTTTCCTCAACCCCAACCAATGTATTAAGAACAAACTCAGACAGTCATCAATGCTAGGATTAAGTTCTTGATGATTCATATTTTTACTGTATGGAAATTCTCATTATAAACTTGGTGGCTTTTATCTATTCAAATTAAAATTTGTATTTATTTCAAAAACTATTTGAAGTGAAGAACGTGTCACTTCCATTTACTCACAAATGTGATTGACTTGAAATGCCAACATGAATTACTGCAATGCTACAAGTGTTTTTATGTTAATGATGTGATATAAATTCATATTTCATATATAGAGATATTATTTTTTCCAATATATATTTTAACAGTTTCTTCTTTTCTTCTATAAATACATGCTTATTGTGAGCAGGCTAATGCATCAAAAGCCAATATACTTTCTTGTAGCTCATCCTAAAATATTTTACAATGGGATATTTGTTTGAAAATTTTTATCACTTCATTTATTTTTAAAATTATAATTTAATTGGAGCATTTATGTTTTCTTTTTTACTTCCAAGTAATCTCACATAATTCTGCTTTCTCATTATCAAATTTAAATTGAATGTTTAAAAATTATTGCTACGTAAACATTTGTGTGTACATATACATATATGTTTCTAGATACAAGCAAGTGCATTTAAATAAAGCTACCACTATGTAACTTTTTGAGAATGTTCACCTGTGATTGTATGTTCTTTCGCTGAATTTTTCCCTGAAGAAGAATATTTTTTGGGCTCTTGAAATTCCTTAGTTGCTTACAGTTCTTTGAGTTCATTCATTAAGACTATATGATCTTTGTTCCAGCCACTTTGTTAGGTCAATTTTTTTTTCTTAAGTCATATCATGTTTTGGTAGTCATGTTCATAAAACTCTCAAAATAAAATATTAATAATAAAATCTAAAAGAATATTGAACAAGTATCCTAACTTGGTCTGACAATGATCATCATCATTGCGTGTTAGTAATGGGAATAAAAGGTTTCATTATAATTTTGAGGACAAATGGTTAACAAAAACAATACATACAACTAAACATATGTAAATTGAATTCCTCCAGAATTGATAAAGCATTTAATGTGTGTAACTATCAACCTTCTGGAGCATAAGTCATGTTATATGTTTTTCCCCATGTGTTCTTCATCTTCTTATTATGAATGAAAATTACTCTAGTCTTAACAATATCAGGTTTCTGAGCTCTTTCCTCCATTAAGAGTCTGGCCACATAATTACCTCTCTCGCTCCATTAATTGAATGTTTCTGGTCTTTACTCTTCTTATTGGCAGACTAATCGTTGAATGTTCTGTATATTCTTTTCTGTATGTCAACATGGACTGCATTAATCCGAATACTATACTGTAAATCATAAGTTACAAAAGTATATTTCTAAAGTGTCAAAATCTTATGCTTTATTTCTCCCTATCTTGCCAATTTCTTAATGTTTTCACACTGGTGAAAATTATTAAAGTAAATATGCATAAAATATATTAAAATCTAAAATTACTTTTTAACAGATAGGAGATCAGACTAAACATTCTTGTACATAAAGAATTGAAATATTCAGGTCACAGCCTTTGTTTTCTTGAGTTTGTCTTAAGTTTTACTTAGTTTTGAACATAACTGAGTGTTGTTTCAAAAATTTCCAATTTATTTTTTTTCTTTTCTGTCTCTTTATTTTTAATTCTGGATAGACTCCAATTATGCTTCTATGATACCTTGGGCTCACTTTTTTTCTTCTTTTAAAACTTTCTATCCTACTATGTAGCTTCTTCATCTGTGTCTTACCTCCATGTTTGTTTATTTCAAGAAGTTTAAGCATAACTTACTTATTTTCTTCATTTTCCAAGAAATTGATATGATTTAATCCATAACTACATTTAGGGATAGAGACTAATTCAAAGATATTTTTGAAACACAGAGTGGTGCTTTTTGTTTGGTCTCTATCAAGATTAAGATTTTAGTACCACTGCTTTGTGCTTGTATAAAGAGACATGGCTGTTTCTGTAAACTCTATTATTCAGAGACTGAAATATCCAGATTCACCAAAGAATACTATAACTTGTTGCTTAGTCTTTATTTTTGGAATTTGAGGGATGGCAGCAATCCTACTGAGACAATTCCTTTTTTCTCTCTTCTGCTTGTAGCCAAGAGAAGTATTATTCTACAAATTGATATGGGAATGTTTTTCTGTGTACTGGGAACATCAGACTTTAAATAAAGGAGGTGATTTGGCCCATGACAAGCACTATAGAAGAAGTAGGAGGAGAAATGAGAGCATAGGTAGGAAAGTAAGGCTTGCAGATACATCCAGATCAACCTTTTCAGAAGTTGTGTGAATTGTGTTGAGTCTTCAGGACTAGGATTTTATATTCGTTTCCTGAAAGACATGAACAACATGGGCAGCAGTTTATATTTTTGTAGTAAGCCATTTGGACTTCCCCAAAAGAACAATAAAGAAGAAGATTTCTAATGACTGGCACTGTTTTTTTATTATTATTACTTTATGGTATTCTGAGCAAAACTATTTTTTAAATTTTAAACATTGACATTAAATAAAAAAATCTCAGAATGATAAAATGCCTTAGGTGCAGTTGAGATTACATAAGTTCAAATTCACAGAAAATTTATGAAAGCACATCTGTCATCTAGGGATCATGTGAAAGAAAGGAGTCTGATATAGAGGAAGCCATGAAAGAACGCAATGAAGTTATCCAGGCACATGCAACAAAAACAATAAAGCCTTTCTTTAAAGGAAAAGAAATTCCAGATCTGTGTGTGGATATTTTCCACTAACAACATTTAAAATTCAGTCATTTTCACACATATCTATGAAATGGTATGAAAGTAACCAAAAGTCACACCAGGATAAAATTGTTAAAGTATAACAACTTTATAAAATGAGTGAAACTCAGTTGTATTCTTTGATTAAGACATTATCTTGGAAAGCTGAGTCTCTTAATCAAAGAAATCTGAGTGTCTTAATCAGAGAATATTTGTTTTTCTCTAAATGTAGATGCTAGACAACAAAAATCAGTGCTGCAAGGGACATGAGATTTTGTTTCTATATCATATTTTGTTCCTTAAATTTCCCATATGCTCTCCATATCCCTTTCCTTCCCCTTTCTCCTAGTCCTCCATAAGGCTCACCTTTCCTTCACTCACTCCCCAGGGTAGGCAAGGAATCCCAAGGTGAGTCATTTCAGTCTGACATATACAGATGAAGTAGGGTCCTTCACTCAAATATCAAGGCAGAGAAAAATGCTTTCCTACTAGGCATGGGCTTCAAGGAACCAGTTCATAGACTCTGAGATAAACTCTGGTCTGATGACAAGAGGTTCCAGAAACTACCCATGCCTTTTAAATCTCACCTATATTCAGTGGGTCCAGATCCCATACATTAAATTTTTTCAGATATTATTTCAGACTCTGAGAGTTCCCAACATCATAGGACTGTCTATTGCATGGGACTCCATATCAGGGATATGCCACTTGGTAAGGGATTTTTTTTTACGTTCATGGAAAGAAATTAGTGTTTGAAATACAATAGAAAGTATATTGATCCATAAAGATTGCCAATTATAAGGTCATACCTACAAGCTCTTATATCACCATTAAAATGTAACACATTCAGTTGAATTACAGCCATTTGGTGGGAGATTTAAATACGATTTTTAAATAAATGATAACATTTAAATTAAAAAACACTTCACTAAATCCACAGTGATGTGTGGCCTATAATTTCCTTGGGTGTGCTTTTATTCAATTTATGCAGGTACAATTTTAAAATATACCAACTTGTACTGTCCCTGGTATTTGCCATTGAGGAGATAAACAGCAACCCTCATCTTTTACCCAACATATCTCTGGGATTTAATTTTTATAATACCCCATACACTGAGAGAAGCATTCTTACATATGTCCTTATTTGGTTCACGGGCCTGAGTTTTCCTGTTCCTGGATATAACTGTGTAAATGAGAGAAAGTCAGCTGCTGTAGTAACAGGACCATCGTCTGTAAAATCTGCTCATATTGGGACACTCCTTCAACTCTACAAATTTCCACAGGTGAGGACGTGTACAGGAGAAAAAGCCAAATCTTCTTAGATGATATTACAGGGGCATGTAAATGTAAGAGAAGGACATTGGATTAGTTATCTATTGATGAAAAGTGTATAGATAGTTGAAGATGGACCCATATTTTAGTCACTTGGAAAATAAAAAAAAATGGAAAAATGGTGGAGACAAATAAATAATGCAAGTGGAAGACAGTCCAATAATTTTCAGACAAAAATAATTTGTCATAGAAATTTGCCTTTATATATAGTCATGCTGATGATTTCCATATCTTTTTGAAGAATTGGGATTGTATTTGATACCAAGGTTCTTGTTTCCATTTGCTTCTCTTCAGCTTACTGTTGGTCCCTTTGATCATATCTTGAGTGATCAAACTCGGCCTCATTCTTTTTACCAGATGGCCCCAACAGGCACATCTCTGTCTCTTGCCATGGTCTCTTTGATGCTACATTTTGGCTGGACCTGGGTTGGTCTGGTTGTCACAGATGACAACAGAGGGATTCGTTTTCTATCAGATATAAGAGAACATATGGAGAATAATCAAGTCTGCATAGCATTTGTTGAAATTATATCAAGCACTTGGAATTCATTTTCTTACAGATACTGGAAAAGTCTTGAGATGGTTCAGGAGTCATTGGCCAATATCATCATTATTTATGGTGACAATGACTCACTACAAGGTTTAATGCGAAATCTAGGGCAACAGATTTTGACTGGGAAAGTCTGGGTTATGACCTCTCAATGGGATGTTACTAATATTGCTGATTACTTCTTACTAGATTCATTTCATGGAAGTCTCATTTTTTCACACCGCCATGAGCATTTTGCTAAATTTAAAAGCTTTATCCAAACAGTTAATCCTTATAAATACCCAGAAGACAATTACCTTCCTAAATTGTGGTTTTTGTTCTTTAAGTGCCCATTTTCAGAGATAGATTGTCAGCTTTTGGAGAACTGCCAATCCAATGCTTCCTTGGAATTACTGCCTAGACACATTTTTGACATAGGAATGAATGAAGACAGTTACAGTATATACAAGGCTGTTTATACTGTGGCCTATAGTCTCCACGAGATAAGTCTTCAGCAAGTACAAATGCAAACATTTGGAAATGGGAAAGATATAGTGTTCTTCCCCTATCAGGTAATATCCCTTTTATTGTATTAAACGATCAACGATATTATTTTATATTTTCATAGTCTTCCGATGTACAAAAATAGAGATTTCTGATTCCATATATATATATTCACGTCAGGGAAGATATTTATGTACATGTTGCAGAGCAATAGGTTGGTAGGAGCAAAAGTATGATTTTAGTGAATATAAAGGAATGCATCAAAATAGAATCACAATCTTCTCCTTGTAGTGATCACATTAGAAACTAAGCATTCTTTCATCGACTGAAACCTTAACAGCACATTACCATGAGTATTGTACAAAATTTCTTGTTACTAAAATTTTGTCATCTGTACCTTACCTTTTTCTCACTGACTTCTGTGACACATCCTGGATGTAAATGGATATAACATTTTTTTAATGACATTGATATTTGCCTCAAAAAATACTTCTGGATTTCCTTCCAAAATTTGTTTAAATATTTGTAAAGCTGACCATCTGTAAGAGGAAGAATGGCATATAATTGACTTATGTAACCATAGTTCATCCCCAGTGATACCTACATTAAGTTGAGTCATCCAGAAGAGATTATGAACAAGGAGAGTCGATTTATAATCCATTTCTGTTTAGTCTCTCAGACTATTTTAAAATATGCTCTTGCATCACTTTCAGCTTCATCCTTTCTTGGAAAATATTCACAAGGATGTCAACATGGTTTTAGAGTGGAAACAGAAGATAGATGATAAGTATGATATTCTCAATTTTTGGAATTTTCCAAAGGGTCTTGGGCTAAAAGTGAAAGTAGGAACCTTTTCACCCAATGCTCTCCAGGGTCAACAGTTGTCTTTATCTGAAGAGATGATCAGGTGGCCAGAGAAATATTCAGAGGTATGTTATGTAAGATCTCAATGCACTAAACTTCTAATAATACAAATATATCTTCCAGTATTTTGTGAAATCTCATTACTAAAGTTTCCAGTTGAGAAAGACAAAAAATAACTTTTAGAAGACATTGTTTTATCATCCCTTAATACTTAGTTTTTGTCTTTAAATGGTTGTTAATATTCAGTCTTGCATAGGTTAGTTTTGTCAACATTATACAACTTACATAAGAGAAGCAGTACATGACCAATCATCATCTTCAAAGATAGATTTCAGGGGGAAAAGGCTCATTTCAACTTAAGGCTCTTCAGATATGTTGTATCAATTGAGAAATGGGCAGGAATGTGAAACAAATGTCTCAGTCCATAACCTCGAAGCAGAGGCTAAAAATTGAAGTTCAGATTAGACTCATAAGTGTTCAAACTTTCCACTACTTAAATACGTGTGCAACTTTTAAAGTATCCATACTTCTCCAGATAGTACCACCACTAAATAATTAAATAGTCAAATACAAGTGCCTATAATTTTAACTTTCCATGTAAATCAACATACAATGTCTCTATTAAGAGTTTCCACTGTGTTTTTTATTCCATACTTAAAATTTTCAGACAACAATCAATTATTGCAGTCTTTTATGTATGTCATGAAATAGAAAATACTTGTGTGCATATTCTTGCTGCTATCTTGCTTTTCTACTGCATATAAATTCATACCTAATATAATACTTAAAGTGTTTCTTTGACTTAAAGTATGTGAATACAGCATTTTTCTTTGGAAATTTATCTCTTTATGAGCATGGGGCTCCTGTTAACATCATATCCTCAGTCAGTAGAAAACACTAACACCAAACATTAATTTTTAAATTCTAATTAATTCTGAGAAAACAGCCAAAGGAATGGTGACGTCCTAAGATTAAACAATTTAAACTTCTCTGTAAGCTGACTCAAAAATGACAAACAATGTGTTTTCTTTATGATTATAAGCCCTGTCAAGTTGACAAGGCAGATTCACAATCACAGTGAAAATAAGTTTTTTGAAAACATTAGACACTGAGTGCAGAATCAATATTCATTTAGAAGGGTAGAAACCTTCTAGGTAATATCTTCTATACCTACCTGCATCAAACTTATCCCTATCTCATTATACTTCAACTGTCTAACGTTGTAATAATTCTCAGTTCAATCTTATATAGGACACCCAGATTATAGTCATTTTTATATTTATGGTAATAAAAATGCATATTAGTTAGGTGTTAGTTAAAAGTTAATATTTATTAGGATTTTCAATAAACCTGTGTATTTGTAAACTCACCACCCCCCACGTTATTCTCAGATTCCTATTTCTGTGTGCAGTAAAAGCTGTGGGCCTGGATTCAGGAAAGTTTCTTTGGAGGGCAAGCCTGTTTGCTGCTATGATTGCACTCCATGTCTGGACAACGAGATTTCCAATGAGACAGGTAAGAAGAAAATTTCCAGAGAATGGTTCTATCTCTCTACAGGATTTGACATCACTTTCATAACTGAAAAATATATGGACAAAAGTAAGATTAATTTATTCCTTTCTTATTTAATATATGAAATATGCATCAAAGTGTCTTGAAATGGTGCAGAATAGGCACTGAAATTTATAATTTATTCATGTTTTATGATCTAGTACAGATATTGTTTACTTCAGGAATCGACTTTTTTCTGTGCTTGTCAATATACTATATTTCCCCTATCTAATTTAATACATAGTAATAAGGTATCAAACTTGGAATTTCCTAACTGTGTTTCAATTGTGATTAGAAATCTCACCTGAGCTCAGGACATGTAAATCTTATACTGATTTATACCACCAAGGTTTTATATATAGAACAGAAAATGAGAAATCTGTGTTTCATATCCCTACATACACTATTTGACTATACAGTATAAATAAAATTTTAAATGCCCTTAATTAGTAGAATTATGTTCATTTTCTGCTCTAATTTTGAAAAAAATATATGAAACAAAAGTCTCAAGGCAGTTTTAAGAAACCATTATGAAGACCTTTACCTTGACCTAAGAGCTGCAAAGAAATGTGTCTTCATTTAGAATTATAGGTCATAAACATGTTCACGGTATATTATATAGAGAAGATAAATCTTTAAATAATAATGATAAATGTGTTACCAGGGCTCATATGAGTTTTAGAAATTTCAAATACTTTCTATTTTAATAAATTTTATACATGTGTTTTAATTACATTTATGCCTTGCAAATCTTCCATTTTCAATCTAACTGATCTCTCTGTCTTTTAGGAAATTAAGAAAAATCTCATTGAATTCTGTGTCTGTTCCCCAAATTCTCTTTGGTGTAAGGCCCATACTAATTACCAGTGCTCACACTCATAAAGATTAACAAGTCTTTCTCTTTAGCAGCTCTGAATGTAAATAGCTACATAGTTAAGGGTAGTACTGTATGCCAACATTTCATGCATAACGAAATTTGATTTGGCCTGAGTTTTCACATGTTATATTCATAATATTATACCTAGAATTTTAATTATTTAACTGCTCTTCTCTGTTAAGAAGTTTCTCCTTTCATATAGAAGTTCATGACCTCTGACTCTTACAATCATTTGAAACTTCTGTGCTTTTCTCAATTACTGATATAATAGACTGTCCTCTGACTGTTAAAGAAAACATTTTTTAAAAAATATGTTTGTACCTGCACACGCACATAACACACAGAAACACACACAAGCTTAAATTTTTCTCTTAGCTATGAAAAATCCCTCATAGTTCCTAAGTAAAAGTATACTTCGAAAAATATGTAAATCAATGATGTTAGATACCAAAGATTTGATTACTAAATTAATGTGATAAAAAGGTTATAGTATTTTAAAATATATGTAGTTACTCTCTATTATAATTTTATTGTATATTTTATGTTTTATTAGTAAAAATGGACTTAAAAGTTTGAGTCATCAACTACAAGAATGATAATTGAAAGTCTTTAAAAAATATAACAAAGCCTGAGGTAATACCTTGAAAGTAGATTCTAGGAACAGATATATTAATGTGTCACAATAGCTTATGAAAACAATATTCGAAGATATATACAAATAAAATTTATTTTACTAAAGACAATTCAATAATTCATTAATGAAGATTATAAACAAAATACATTTGAAATCTAGTGATGAGTTTAAAAGAACAAGAACAATTGCATTGGAAATCTGGCATACATAAATCAATGGTCATGTACTTCAAATACAACATGAATTTAGAAATTAGAACCAGAAATAAATTATAGGACTATTTTGTTTTACACCTTAGAACTGTGTCAACAGTTCAGACTTTTCCCCAAAAGAAAACATAACTTCACAAGTATACTCTTTATGTATTTTAAAATGTAGCAATGCCTACTGTTGACTCAGCAGGGAAGAGTTAAAATTCAAAACCAAACGTGTTTTATAATAGTAAGAAAATTAAGATCCCAGGTTTCTCAACAACAATTTAAAAAAACAATTTAAAGAGCATTTTCTTTTTTGCTCTAATTAAATAATATGGATATAATGGATAATGTGGTATTAGAAGTAAAATAGGTTTAAGCCCTGTAACACAGTATTCTAGAATTTTCTGAAACAGGTAAACTAAAAGCATAGAGATATAGAAAAGTCAGAAGAGAAAAATATAAAGATACATTTAATTTATATCATTATGAAGATAAATTGCTTATAAAGCAACTGGTAATTTATAATTACTACAAAAAGAGCATGACATTTACCACTATTAACTATTTAATATTACCCACATTCCAGTAGATGCATCCAAACTATGCATAGACTAGCATGAATGAATAGACACAGTGAATAATAAATTAGTAAAATGAAGAGATAAAACATATTAGAATGACTAGTCAAACTGAGATGAGATGAAGAGAACAAGAGAAATAAGTCCTGAGTTGGATGCAAACACTTTTTATGTGCATAGAAAAAATAACTGAAATATCTAATAAGAAAGATGAATGGTATGAATTTGAAATATTTACTATTGAGATCATAATTCTGTTGTATTAGAGAAAAATGTTATATAAATAGTGGGCTTGTCAATGAGTACGGAGAAATAGCTTACTGTAAAATAGATACCTTCAGCTTGTACTAAATACCCCTTTCATTTCTGAGCAGATATGGATCACTGCATGCAGTGTCCAGAAAGTCATTATGCAAATACAGATAAGACACACTGCCTCCAGAAAGCTGTGAGTTTTCTTGATCTTAAGGACCCCTTGGGGATGGCTCTCACAACTATAGCCCTGTGCTTTTCTGTACTCACTACTTTGATTCTTGGACTCTTTGTGAAGCACAGAGACACTCCAATTGTCAAAGCTAATAATAGAACCCTCAGTTATACCTTGCTCATCACACTCACTGTCTGTTTCATCTGTTCCTTTCTCTTCATTGGCCATCCAAACAACACCACCTGTATCCTGCAGCAGATCACATTTGGAGGTGCTTTCACTGTGGCCCTTGCCACTGTGTTGGCCAAAGCGATCACTGTGGTTATTGCCTTCAAGGTCACCTTTCCGAGTAGATTGGTTAGATGGTTAATAATATCAAAGGCCCCAAACTTTATCATCCCCATATGTAGTCTGGTCCACCTTGTCCTCTGTGGAATCTGGCTACAAATATCTCCTCCCTTCCTTGACAAAGATATTCATGCGGAACATGGGTATATTATCCTTGTTTGCAACAAAGGCTCAGATTTTGCCTTCCATGGTACACTGGGATACCTCTGCTTCTTGGCACTTGGGAGTTATATTGTGGCTTTCTTGTCCAGGAATCTGCCAGACACATTTAATGAAGCCAAGTTCTTGTCATTCAGCATGCTGGTGTTCTTCTGTGTCTGGGTCACATTCCTCCCTGTCTACCACAGCACCAAGGGGAGGCTAATGGTGGCTATGGAAGTCTTCTCCATCTTAGCTTCCAGTACAGCCCTCCTGAGCTTCATTTTTGTTCCTAAGTGCTATATTATCTTAGTAAGGCCAGATAAGAACTCACTTCAATTTATCAGGAACAGGCCACATTCTAGTTGCAACAATCCTCTCAAAACCTCATTCAAAACCTAACATAGTTCTGCTATTAAGAGATAAATTGAAAATGTGAAGTCCATTTGATTTCTACTGCAAATGAACATTACACAAGCATAGTAAGTGTTTGAATATGGAGGTTATGTGTTCATCCAATTAATTTTGAGCCTCTTTATAGTGAAGTCATTGAAGTTTTTTATGCTTGAAATTCAGATTGTATTTTTCTGTTAGCAAGACCTCAGTATGTATCAGGGCTTTTTAAAAAATTTGAGTGTCACAATGTTTTGGACTCATAGGGATAAGGTTATATCTTCTCGTGCTCCTCTGGGATTGAAGATGGCTAATTCCACAACACCATCATGTTATCCTCTGAAATAGACTGTTAATATTCTTGCTATTGATTTTAAATGTCTTGAGATCTTCCTGCATCTTCTCTTATCCAATTGTACTAATCATGTGTTATTATAAATTTTGAAAGTGGTTCCTAGTAAACTTTTGTCCTGTCTTTCAATCACTGTTGTAAAATATGCAAATGAAAATTTATTTTGTTTACTTTTAATATACTAGATATGTCTAAAAACATCAAGCTGTTTCTTAATACCTCAAGGTCCTTTATTAAATTATCATGGATTTATTTGGTTTTGTGTGATGATACTGAAGAATGCCAGATTTTCAAAGTGTAAATGTAATCTTCTATGATCCAATATCAAATCAATCATTTCATAATGCTGCATGGTAAGTTAGAATGAAGACTTGCTAAGAATTGTATTACCCAATGTCAAATGTCAGTCAATCAGATCAAGTATATAGGTTTAACTATAATACCCCTTATTTAGAGTTGATTTCATGTCATCTTCATAACTGTTTTAAACCTAGATGATTATTTCCACTACTTCTTAAATTTAGACATTTTGAAATCATTTATATCAAAGATTCTTCTAATTCACTGATTTTCCTTGAGTTTGCATGTATTTTTCATTCAAAATATATAAGTGGTTGCAAGCTGTTAATTGATTATTATACATTTCTTCAGAATTTAAGACTATTTCATTAAAAAACATACAATATACTAAGTAAAAAGTTTTCCATCTTCACATAATTAAATTAAAGGAAAATATTTATAAAATTGTTAGATCCTTACTATGGTTTTATTTTAGTTGTGGTCACTCCTCTGCTCTGGGTCTATACACTAGGCTATAAGCTTATTCAAATGCTGTTGATAGCTATAATTGAACATTTTTACTGACTGTTAAGAAGGAAACATGCCTAGTTCTGAAAACCAGACCAACTGCCAAAAGCTAGTGAAGTCTCGGACCTCAGAGGAGAAGCTCTAACTGCAACTTATTAGAACAGAACAACCCCTAGACATTCTAAATATGTGTCCTCCTACATACAACCACATGTTTTTCTCTTGCAACTTCAATAATATGTAATCTGGCAACAGATGTAGACAATTGTACAAGCCATAACCAAACAACATGAAGAATTACGGATCACAATTCAAATTTATATATTTATAATGAATGAAATTGTCACTTGTAATCCTCAGATTTTATTGAGGAAGATGGGACAGAAAGATGTAAAACCCCAAGGAGCAGGGAGTTTGCTATGAATTCATGTCTCTTTGAAATTTTATACCTTACCCATGAAAACGAAGTCTTCTAAACACAACCTTCTAAATATGAGCTAAACATCAACAGCCACAATAAACATACTGATGTAAAGGAAAACACTCATGAAACCTTAAACAGAAGTACAGTGAAAAATGTAGAGCTGAAGGAAAGAATGAGTCTTAATTGGGGCAAACATACTAAATAATTTGTATGAAAACATAATATTTATTTATAATTTAGAATTATATATGTTATATATGATGAATATTTTCTATTAAATTTTCAGTTACATGAATTCATTAGGTCTGACTACAGTGTTAATTATATATTATATGTAGGAAGTATACATCTATATTACTAAAATCTACTCACAACATTTATATGTACATATGTAATAATTTTTCATAAAGAATTCATGAGTACATAAGAGAAAATACTGAGTATACACAAGTATTTAGAAGAAGAAAAAAGACATTATGTAACTTGATTATTACTTCAAAATATCAATACTTTTTATTGTCATTTAAATTGATATGTTTTTAATGTTAGTCTTCAGCTTTTCTACTATGCAATAAATATGTTCTGAAATTTACATGAATACTTGTTTGAAAAAGGTGTACTCTAGTAAAAACAAAGCAATAAACTAATTTATATTTGAATAACAATGAATGCATAAGAATATTTTTGTTATTTTCAGCATTAACTTAATAGTAAAATTTAGACTAAAATTTTCCACAGTATATAACAATGATTTCTTAACTTTACAATGCATAGATTACCCTACCTTCTATAAAAATTCTATTGCCTTTCCACAAAGGGAATCTATAAAGGGAGCACTTTTTTTTCAAGTCAAAAGCAATTTAAAATAACATAATTAATGTTTTCAAAAGCGAAAATACTGTAAGACTGATTAAAATGGGTTTATTTTTGCTAAAAGTCATTTCCAAAAGAAGCCATAAGCTTCATCTATCTCTTTTCCTAAAGTTCTAATATGAAACATAGGCTCAATCACTCTAAAGTTCATTCTATGGACCCAATGCATTTATTGGGCTTCATTATAGAATGCAGATGAGGAGTTGTGGACACTGGTGTGGGGACACAGTCTCCACTTGTTAGCACCTGGAAAGCCCAATTAAAAGAAGACTAAGGTTCTTAGCTACATATTAAAACCTCATATCTAGTTTTCCTCCTATTTTTTCTCTCACAGTCTCTCCCTCCATTCCCCCTCTCTCTGTCTCCTTTCCAAAAACAATTGGAGTTATATTTTATCTTGTTTATTATTATAATTTTTAATTTAATTTTTTTACATATCAAACATTATTACAAGTCCCTCCTCTGTTCTCCATCACTGTGCAGCTTCCCTCCACTCCTTCATCCACTGCTCAGAGAAAGTAAGAAGTACCAGAGGGAGTCAATATGGTCTGGCATGTTAAGTTGAGGTAAAACCATGCCCCAGTATCAAGCCTTAGCAAGGTATCCCTGTATAGGGTATTGGCTCAAAAAAATCCAGTTCATGCATCAGGAATAAATTCTGGTCCCACTGCCATAGGCTGCAAACACTGCACTAGCCACACAAATATCATCCACATTCAGAAGGCCTACTTCAGTCCTTTGAAGCTTCCTAGGCTGTCAGTGAGCTCCAACTAGCAACTCTGTGAGTTGCATGTCACATTCTTGACCCCATTGCTCCTGTAGAATCTACTCTGTCTCTTGGACAGGTAGCTCAACAAGGTGCTTATCTGTGGGTCTCTAAATCTGCTTGCAGTATATGCTATATAAATGTTCCTGTTCATCTTTCTGGGTGTGTGTTAACTTACTCAGGACTTATTTTTCCAGCTCCTTCTATCTGCCTGAAAATTTTAGGATGTCCATTTTTTCTCACTGCTGAATAGTGCTCCATTGAGAAAATGTACCATATTTTTGACATTTTTATTTACTTTTTTAACATACCCACTATGGTTCACCCTTTCCTCACCTCATCCCAGACATCCCTCTAACCTCATTCCTCAACTAATTTCTTAGAAAGGGTAAGGACTTCCAGGGTGAGTTAATGTATATGAGCAATACAATATTTCCAGTTGAAGTAAGATGAATCTCCTCACTTCTGTATAAAATGGGCTTCAAGATGCCAGGTCATGCACTAAACATAAATTCTGGTCGGACTGCCAGATATCTCATAAACTGCTCATGCCATTTAGCTGTCATCCATATTTGGAGGGCATACTTCAGACTCATGTTCCCCAGCTGTCAGTTTAGAGTCACTGATCTCTCCATAGCTCAGTTCTCCATAGCTATGGGTTTCCACATCATCATACCTTTGTTAATATAAGCTCTAATCCATCTCTTCACCTAGATGTAGCAGAATTATTTGTATTGTAAGTAATTGCTCTGACTACTGGTTTAATAAAAATTCTGATTGGCCAAAGCCAGACAGGAATTGTGGGCAGGGTTACCAGACTAAGAAAACCCTGAAAACAGGAGGAACAGTGCAGAAATGCCACAGAAAAGATATGGAAAAACCATGATGAGAAACCAGCAGATGCAGAGGGAAAGAAGTTGAAATGCTGCTCTGAAAAAAGGAACTAAGCCCCATGGCTAAACAAGATAAGAGTCATGTGTTAGTTTAAGAACAAGAGATAGCAACTTATATGCCTGGGCCCAAGGTTAATCAGTGTACAATCAATACAAGAATCTGTGTGTTTCAGTGGGACTATGGGACTGTGGGTCTGAAATTCCAGGCCACAAGTCTAGGTCGCAAAGTCTGGGACAGAAACCTAGTACAACACCTGAACTGTGAGCTTAGTGGAGTGCTTAGGTGTGGATCTCTACATCTACTTCCTTTATTAGCTGGATGATGGTTCTATGATAACAATTATTGTGGTCCTCAAATTGAAAACAGGGAAAGGTTACCTCACTCAAGATTATTTCCTTTCTGGTTGCATTTATTTGCTGGCAAAATTCCAGATGTTAGTTTTGTTTTTGGCAGAGTGATACTCCATTGTGTAAATGTACCACATTTTCAAAATTCTTTTTTCAGTTGTGTGGTCATCTAGATCGGTTCTGAATATTATAAATAGTGCTGCAAGAAACATAGTTGAGTTACTTTTGTTAGAGTAAGAATGTGAATTATTTGAATATAATAAGAATGGCATTGCTGAATAATTGGCTTGATTGATAATTAGTTATCTGAAAAACCATTATGACGTCTGAGAAAAAATAAATTACTTTCTAAGTATAAACCTCCTATGATTACCTTTACCATGGCACTCTTCCTTGCTCTGAGGGAATTTGATACACTTTATGTTTCAAGGTCTTGCTCTGACTTCTCTGTGGAGCCTCCAGAAATGTATTTACCAAACAACAATACAAAGTTTATTTTAAATCAAGAAAAAGCCTCTATTGGCTCATAATACTGTCCTGCTCTACTCTCAGCTGGATGAAGTGCTCAGCCCAGAGCTCAGCCATGGACCTTTGCCTCCACCTCTACTCATTGCTGGATGTAGGTTCAGTGATGACACTTAAGATGGTTCTTCATTTGATTCTAGGGGAAGTCCTGTTTAGGTACCTCCACCACTATTATTTGTAGACCTAGCCAGGGACATCCTTTGAGTTCTTGGGGTGTTTTCTAGTCTCTGGTCTCCTTGCAACCATGCATTGGCTTCCTTTACCATGACATCCACATCTTTATTAATATTTTTTATCAATTTTTAATCTTGGGGCATATTCTGAAGACAGAAAGTTACCTTGTCTGTCACTGTTGACCTGCACTCATTTGTCCAATGTCTCCCTTTTCCACACCTTCTGCACACTCCAGGAGGAAGGGGTGTTCTATTGGGATTATTCTTAACAAAAGCACTATTTCTGGGAATGCCTTGTTTACAATCTCCTTTTATGTGACCTTGCATTCCACAATTGTAACATTTAATATTTTGACTTTTTTTATACCTCTAGAAATAAGCTCTCCTACCCAGTTATCATCAGTGTTATAGGACTCTAGATTAATTGTCTCATGAGTCCAATTTTCCGAAGGTGCTGACCTTGCTTTTAAAGTTCTGAGTATTTTTCTACATTGTACGTTAGCATTCACAAAAGCCAGTGATTCAGTTATTTTTTGCCTTTGAGAATATCCTGCTTAACAAAGAAATGTCTCAGATCTGTTAGGCCTGTAGGCCAAAGATGGATGCTTCAATGTAACAAGCATGTAACTTGATAACTCTTTACACTTAAACTAACCCACAATTCTTATTCTGTTCAGCCATGAAGACTCAATGCATTTTCTCAGAATAGCATAATTGTCCTCTGCACCTTTGACTTTCTCTTTAGCATTTCTGCACTGTTCTTCTGTTCCCAGAGATTTCTTGATGTGGGAATGCCTTTCTGTATGCTGTGAATATCAATCTTTAAATAAAGGAGCTGTTTTGGGCCATGACAGGCACATAGAAGAAGTATGAATCAGAGCGAAGATAGGAGAAGCAGGGTGGAGTCAGGCAGATCAAGAAAGCCACCCAAGGAGCAACATATAAGGAACACAGGTAAGTCCTGAGCCACATGGCAGACTGTTTAATATAATGAGTTCATTTAAGATGTAAGAGCTAGCTAACAATGTGCCTGAGCCATAGGCCAAACAGCATAAAGTTAATGTAAGCATCCAAGTCATTTCTGGGGGCCTGAGCATCAGAGGGTAGCTAAGAGGCAGGTGGCTAAGGGGTCTGCTGTGGCAGGTCTGAAGGTCTGGGCCACTGGCCGCCCAGGACTCAAAAACCGAACTACTACAATTTCTTAGTTGATATCCCTGCCCTCACTTCCTGTCAGCCAATCAGCATTTTTATTAAACTAGTAGGCAGGACATGGATTATGATATTACATTGTAAATAACTTAATCACAGACAAATATAGTTTCTTTTACTCTATCACCAGACTCTAATTGGGGGGTCTCCTGGCGGTGGTGAGACGCCCCACCAATTTGGCCAAGGTAAGAGAAGTAGTCCAAGGGCCAGAAAAGTCCCCCTCTGTGTTCTTAGAAATGTTGAAGGAAGACTACAGGAGGTATACTCCTTTTGATCCTGAGTCAGAGGAACAACGGGGGGCTCTGGCCATGGCCTTTATAGGGCAGTCTGCTATCTATATTCATAGAAAGCTCCAGAGGATGGATTGGTTGCAGAACATGGCCCTCAGAGATCTAGTTAAGGAGCCAGAGAAAGTATTTTACAAGAGGGATTTGGCAAAAGAAAGGGAACAGAGATTAGAGAGAAAGCGAGAAGAAAAGAAAAAAAGGAAGAAAAGCAAGATGAGAAGGAAAAACAGAGGGATAAATAAAGGAAAAGAAAATTAACGAAGATCTTGGCTACTGTAGTAAGTGGAAAGGAAAAGCCAGGGAAAGGTAAATACTTAGGCCCATGTCAGAAACTTGGAGCCAACCAGTGTGCTTACTGCAAGGAAGAAGGGCATTGGATCAAAGACTGCCCTAAGAAGAAATAGAAACCCAATCTCCTGTCCTTAGAGAACTAGAGACATCGGAGTTCAGATCACCTCCACAAAATCAAGGTAACTTTTACTGTGGAGGGGACTCTGATTAATTTTGAGGTAGATACGGGGGCAGTCTATTCAGCCTTGCAGACACCCCTGAGCTCCCTCTCAAACAAAAGATCCCTGGTCCAGGAAGCCAATGGATGTCATCACAGAGCCTGGACCACCAAGAGAACAATGGACCTTGGGAAGGGTAAAGTATAGCATTCCTTCCTTGTGATTCCTGAATGCCCGGCCCATTGTTAAGAAGAGATCTACTTACCAAACTTGGGGACAGATTACCTTCAACCCCCGTGTCTGGAAGTAGAGTTTACCAATCCACTGGTCATCCAACCTGCTATAACTATCTTGACTTTGGCAGCTGAAGATGAGTACAAAATTTATGAGCCTCTCCCGGGTTCTCAAGGACTAAAAGATGACTGGGTCCAAGCCTTCCCAAAACATGGGAAGAAACGGTCAGACTGGGGCTGGCAGTGCGAAGGCCTCCTGTGGTAGTGTTCCTAAAGCACTCAGCCACCCCTATACAGATCCAGCAGTATATATGAGGAAAGAAACCAGAGAGGGGATCAAACCCCATATTCAGAGACTGTAAGAAAAGGGGATTCTGAGACCCTGTCAATCAGAATGAAACAACCCCCTGATGCCTGTCAAGAAACCTAGGATGGGAAATTATAGGCCAGTCCAAGATGTAAGAGAAATTAACAGTCGGGCAGTAGATATCCATCCTACAGTCCTGAACCCCTGAAATCTCTTCGGCACCCTTAATCCTGACAGAAAATGGTGTACATTACTCGACTTGAAAGATGCCTTCTTCTGCCTATGCCTCCATGAATCTAGTCAGGAGCTGTTTGCCTTTTAATGGACTGACTCTGAGAGCAGGTTTTTGGAACAGCTCACCTGGACCTGGCTGTTCCAGGGATTTAAAAACTCTTCTACCATCTTCAATGAGGCCTTGCATCAGGACTTGGGGGGCTTCCAGGTCTCTATGCCTGAGGTTACTCTATTACAGTATGTTGATAACCTGTTTCTTGCAACCACCTCCATGGAGCAGTACCAAAAAGGGGACTGAAAAGCTACTTGCTGAATTGACTAAACTAGGATATTGGGTCTCTGCCAAGAAAGACCAGATATGACAACCTGAAGTAACATTCCTGGGCTACACTCTTCGGACAGTAAGAGATGGCTGACAGAGGCTAGGAAGAGAACTGTAACCCAGATTCCTCCCCCAAGGAACAGAAAGAGTCTTAGATAGTTCTTGGGGACAGCAGGATTTCGCAGACTATGGGTACCTGGCTTTGCTGCCTTGGCCACCCCCTTTACCCCTGTTAAAATACGGGACAGAATATATATGGGAGAAAGAGCAACAAGAGAGTTTTAACCAAATCAAAAGGGCATTACTCTCTGCCCCTGCCCTAGAAAAGCCATTTACCCTCTACCTTGATTAGAGGAAAGGAGTGGCCTGAGGAGTTTTGACCCAGTCTCTGGGCCCCTGGAAGAGGCCAGTGGTGTACCTCTCTAAGCAGCAGGATGTGGTTGCTCAAGGGTGGCCAGGATGCCTATAAGGCATTGCAGCTGTAGCCACCCTAGTAAAGAACATGGACAAGTTGACACTGGGTCAAAAGTTGACTGTAATTGCCCCTCATGCCTTAAAAAGCATCATCAGACAGCCACCAGACCAATGGCTAACTAACGCTCACATTACCCATTACCAAAGGCTCTTGCTGGACAAAGACAGGCTTTCTTTTGGCCCCTGGCTTTCCTAAATCCAGCCACTTGGCTACCCAGAGAGGAAGGGGGATCAGTCCTACATCAGTGTCAGGAAATCCTGACAGAGGAGGTCAGAATCCGGAAGGCCTTGAAAACACCCCCTTGCCTCACTCAGCTTTGATTTGGTATAAGGACAGGAACAGCTTCCTGTACGAAGGGAGCCACAGGGCAGGAGCCATGGTGGTAGATTAAAAAAAAGTCATGTGGTCACAAAGTGTCCCTGAAGGGACCTCTGCACAAATAGCTGAGATGGTGACCCTAATAAAAGCTCTAGAATTGGCCAGGGGGAAGTGAGCCAACATATATAGAGATAGCAGAGTTGCCTTTGCCACTGCACATGTACGTGGAGCAATTTACAAAGAAAGAGGTTTGTTTACCTCTGCGGGTAAGAAAATTAAACATAAAAAAAAAGATTTTGGCTCTCCTAGATTCTGTTTTGCTTCCCTGTGAATTAGCAATAGTACACTGCCCTGGACACCAAATGGGGCAAAACCCGGTGGCTAGGGGCAACAGAAGGGCAGATGAGGAAGCTCAGGCCATAGCAGTGGGGCCCACTGCTGACATCTTGGCAGCAGAGATCAAGCCAGCACCATCTCCCTCACCCTTACCTGAAGAGGTGCAAGCTTACCTCCAGAGGGTGCACCAACTCACTCACTTGGGAACTGACAAACTGATGCAACTGCTAACATACAACCAAGACTTGAATACTCAGGAGTAAAAAACCCTGGTAAAAGCTATAGTCAGCACATATGAAGCTTGCCAGTTGGTAAATGCCTACCCATCCTGGGTAAAGACTGGGATCCAGCTCTGAGGTAACAGACCTGGTCAGTTTTGGGAAGTCTACTTCACTGAGATAAAACCAGCCAAATATGGACTAAAATACCTATTAGTCTTGGTAAACACCTTTTCAGGATGTGTAGAGGCATTCCCCACCAAACACAAGACTGCTGCGATCATAGTAAAGAAGCCGACGATGGGAGAAGTTTTTCCCCAAATCGGACTTCCAAAGATAATAGGGCCCAATACTGGACCAGCTTGTATGGGCCAGGTAAGTCAGGGGGTAGCCAAGGTATTAGGGATTGATTGGAAAGTTCATTATGCTTACTGACCCCAAAGCTCAGGACAGGTAGAGAGAATGAATAGAACCATTAAAGAGACTCTGACCAAATTAACCATGGAGACTAGCCATAGAGATTGGGTGATGCTCCTACCCTATCCCCTCTTCCGAGCTGGAAACCCTCCCTCTGCTCACACTGGTCTTACTCCTTTTGAAATGTTTTTGGAACTCGGCCTCCTGTATGGGAATTAGCTAGCTCTGATCTGAATGTACCAAATACTCCCGTCTGCTAGATTATAGGCATTGGCAAAAGTGCAGCATAGCCTGTGGAAGCAGTTGTCTGATCTATACCAGCACAAGGGAGACAGGACTCCACACTTCTACCAAATGGGGGATTTCGTCTATCCCTGGAGGCATCAACACCGGACCCTTGAGCCTCCATGGAAAGGACCTTACCAGATCCTCCTGACAACACCAACAGCATTCAAGATAGACTGTATCGCTGCTTGGATCCATGCTTCTCATCTCAAGCCAGCTCCTGCTCCTGACAACCAGTGGACTGTGGAGAGAACTGATAATCCTCTCAAACTCCGTGTGCACCAATGTCTCTCTAAAGAACAATCCCCATCAACTGGTTGAGAAGACATGGCAGGTGATATCTGGGACTGGGGACACAATATGGAAAATATCTTCTTCCAACCACCCCCAGTGGGCATGGTGGCCTGACCTTCACCCCGACCTGTGCCAGCTGGTGGCAGGATTAGAATCCTGGGATATACCTACCACTGACCCTGCCCATCTGCCCCCTTGTACCCCCGAGGGACTCTGAGAGAGGAAGCCCTCATGTAATGGCCCAGGAGGCAAGGCCCCATGATACAGGCAGGCCTTGCAGTAGCTACTCTTCTATGTCTACCCCCATGATGGCAGAGATAGGGCAACAGCTTATAAGTGTGGAGGAATGGAGTCATTCTACTGTCATGCCTGTGGATGTGAGACAACAGGGAACACCTACTGGAAACCCACGTTTTCTTGGGACCTAATAAATGTATAAAGGGCTTCCCATTAAGTTGAACCACCGACTCAATTTGCCATCAGGGGAGCTGGATGGGTAATGGGCCCTGTACAAATCTTACTTGGAACACCCTAAATATCACTTTCACTACTAACGGAAAAGCCAATCAAGATTGGCTGAAAGGCAGAGAGTGGGGGGTTGAGACAGTATAAAGGAGGATATAACATTGGCCTCATGTTCAAGCTTTGACTTCAGGTTGGCTCTAAAAAAAGGGGGCCAGTGGGGCCCAATAAGGTACTAGTTGACCAGGGCGGGCCACAGATATGGGATCCCCAGCCTAAACATACCAAGGCAGCACGCCTACATAGGACCTCCCCTGAATCCTCCATGGGAGAGATCTTCCCCACATTCACAGCTGAACCAATGCCTACTACTGGCAGCACCTACTAGATCTAGTAGAGGGAGGATATGAGGCCCTCAACAATACTCAAACTAACCTAACTGACTCTTGCTGGATATGCCTGAAAGCAGGCCCCTCCAACTATGAGAGAGTAGCAATTAATGGAAGCTACACTGCAAGTGCTAGCTCTTCTAAGTGTGACTGGAATAAACGTCATGTGTTAACCCTTCCAGAGGTAACTGGAAAGGGGACATGCCTAGGGAACCCAACCAATCCAGAAAAGAACCTCTGCCTACAGACTCTAACTGAGGTTGCAAACAATACCTACCTGATTCCAGAGGAAGGGACAAAATCAGCATGCAACATGGGAATAACTCCTGGTGTCTCCACTCAGGTTTTCAATAGTTCTAGAGATTTTTTGTAATGTTCAGAATTTTCCCCATCTGACTTATCACAGAGATGAGAACTTTGAAGAAGCAGTCGAAGGATGGGCCAGATTTAGGAGAGAAACTGTCAGTCTGACATTAGCAGTATTGCTGAGGTCTTGAGTACTAGCAGGAGTAGGCACAGGGGCAGTGGCCCTGGTAGAAGGACCTAGGCAGATGGCCTTACTAGAATCAGCGATTACTCAGGGCATCAAGGCCATAGAACAGTCTACAGAGGCATTAGAGAACCCCCTTACATCAGTTTCAGAAGTAGTGTTGCAGAATAGATGGGGTCTGGATCTGCTCTTCCTCAAAGAGGGAGGATTATGTGAAGCTCTGACAAAAAAAATGCTGTTTTTATGCAGATAATACTATGATTATTAGAGATTCTATAGCTAAGCTTAAGGAAAGACTCAAGGCTTGATAAAAGAAATTGCAGGAACATCAGGGTTTTTTCAAAGGTGGTATACTAAGTCCCCTTGGCTCACTCCCTTATCTCCACCTTGGCTGAATCCTTAGTTGTGTTGCTTTTAGTTGTAACCATAGGCCCTTGTGTCTTCAACTGGCTGACATTCCTCCTGGGGCAGATAGGGTCAGTTAAACTTATGATTATAAGGCAACATTATAAAAAACTACAGATTATAGATCTCTGAAGATTTTAGATATGCAGGAGAAAAAGGCAGAGTGTAAGAATGGAAAAATCCTGTTTGACTCTTGACTTGTTTGCACACCCAGCCAGAAAACCCCCTCCCCTCCATAAGGCCCCTGAAACTAACCAAGGTTGGCAGAATTAAAGTGACTGCTTGCTGAAGGACTCAGATTCTCAGGAAAACTTTGTTTACAAGATTTCCCAGCTGCATGCAGGATATGCAGTCTAAACAATGCTTGCTTCCTGCAATCTTGGGACATGTCGCCTGGTCATCCTACCTACATGTAGTAACTCAGGGGAGACCACCCTGAGTAACCATGAGAACCATTGCAACTTTCCCCTCCCCTACCCAGAGTGCTGTACAAAACCTCTACCCTGAGAGCATTCAGGGCTCTTGGCTATCTTCTTGCCCTGAGCCCACTAGTGGCTGTAATAAATTATTTCTTTTTGTCTTGCAAGAAATCTTGGTCTGGAGTCTTCTTTGTTCCAGCCATTAACAAGGGAACATCACATTAACATCTCACCCAGCTGTCTTCCGGCTTCCTCAGCCTTGTTCCTCATGGTTTATACTGCCTGCTCTGTCTTTCTATGTCTGCCTTTAAATACCTTCTTCAGTCAGTTGTTTCATATCCAGGTTAAGATTAAAGGTTTGGTACCACCATGCCTGCCTAGAAGCCTGGAACTCCCTTTGTAAACCAAGATGCTCTCAAACTCATAATTGCTTGGATGAAGGGCATAGGTCACCCCTCCTGGATAGTCCCTGTGCTGGGATTAAAGGTGTGAGGTACCACTGTCTGATCCACCTAGACTGACTGTGGGTAGATCGCTCTGATCTCAGACTGGTTTTTATTAAATTTGAAACATATCCCCACACTCCGGCCTTTTACTCCTTATTCTTCACATCCTTTTTAAGAAATTCTCCCCAGAACATGATTTCACAATATTAGAAGATTTAGTCTCTATTCAAATAATAATTTTATGATTTTTTCTAGTATACTTTGATTGAGTCAAAGATCTTGTATAAAATGAAATTATAATAACAATTAAAATTTGAAAGATTTTAGATTGACTGATCAACTAAATATCCTGGAGGATCAGAAGCCTGCATTGGGTCAAGCACTTTTATATGTCTAAAGTCAAACAACCTCAGAATACAGACATACCTGTTTAGAAAGATAAACAGCTGAACCAATGATGACTACGACAACTCTAATAAGACCAAATGTTACTATATGCTAGTCTTTTATCCATTCACTGGTATTTGAATCTCACTTGTTTGCATCTCATGTTCTTTTGACTGAAAGACCAAAAGGCAGGATAAGGACAGTTTCATTTTCCTTAACCTCTCTCCTTTACTGTAGTTCTTTCTTACTAGCAAAATCAGTCAGATCTGTGTGCAAAGAACAAGAATATCCTGGATTATTTTGAACACTCAAAACTGTTATATTCATTATTTGAAACATAAAAGAGGGTATTTTCACTGATATTAAATAAATTACATAGTGAATTCCAGTATTTTAGTGATGGTTGGCCAGCCGCTTAGAGCCCATCCACTCCAGGCAGGTCCAATTCACTCATGCCAAAGTCAAGACTGGGTAAGGTGTTCATCTGCATGGAATGGTATCCAAGGTGCCAGTCCATGCACAGGAACACATTATGATCCTTCCCCTCATAGATCCACACATTGCTCATGCCACTTGAAAGCTACCCAACCGTGAGGGGCCAGCTCCTCCTCCTGATAGATTTTCAGAGGCAGTTCTCAACTCAGTAAACTCTGCAAAGGTCCAGCTACACATCTCTTGGTACTCATCATTATCTCTATCCCCCTGCTCATACAGACACTCCTCCCCTGCTCTCAGCTGGACCAGCTGCTCTGCCAAGTGCTCAGCCATGAATCTCTACAACAACCTCCTTTCCCCATTGGATGTAGGTTCTGCGATGACACCTAGGATATTTACTCATTTGATAATAGGAAAAGTCCCATTTAGACACAACCTCCACCATTGTTTGGAAACTTGGCAACAGACATCCTACAAGTTCCTAGACATTTTTCTAACACCCAGTGTTTTTCTAACCCCATATTGGCTTCCTCTATTGAGATGCCCATCACACACCAGTTCCTTCTTTGCTCCTCACCCTCTGTTTTAAATAAAGATATTAGGTTCCATAATGAGATATAGCCTGAGAAGCATTCAATAAGCTCAGATCTCTTACTAGTTCTTGAAGAAATGGGAGCTGACATGACATTTCAAAAGGTTCCTGTAGAGGGAAGAATACTCGTTCCCTTTGTGGACTTCAGAGGACAGAGGATACTCTAGATCAAGAGATTAGTCAAGGTCCTACATGAGTATAACTCAAACTTTAGACCAACAGTTACTGAGCCTGCATGGGACAAGACGAGGCCTTCTGCTTATAGGAGACAGTTGTTTAGTGTGGTATGTTTAAGGTGCCCTTGACAATGGAGTCAGGATTTTTCTCTGGCACAAGAGCTGGCTTTTTGTAACTCTACTACTTATGGAGAGATAACTTTCACAGCACTGGTGCAGAGGGGAGTTGCTTGGACCTGACTCAACTAAATGTATCAGGCTTTACTCACTTCCCATGGAAGATCATACAGTTTTAGAGGAGGTGATAGGGTTCTGAGTCCACAGGAGAGGACTTGGGAGCTGGAAGGCGATAAGAGGTATAACTATGAATGCTAGATAAGATAAATTTAAAAATGAAATAAAAAGAAAATGGTTATAAGATTTTACAAAAAAATATCATTAGCACCTTTTATACTCAAATATCTTTTTGAAGTTAGCTCATTAACCATTAAAATTATTTAAAAACACAATAATAAACATAATCCATATTCTAAGTATTTTGTTTTCATTTACCCGTCTTTATTGTTTATCTGTTATCTTCTCTTGTTTCTGACCAAATCTTTAATATGCCAAGGTGTTGCTAGAATTAAAGTCTGGGCTATGGCCCCTGACTTCAGCCAGCTCCACTCACCTCTTTGGAATGTGAGAGCTACCCTTCATCACATAGTTACTGGCAGGAAGTACATTTACCATCCAAACTCTGGGTAATTTTAGGGTTTACACTGTCCCCAAGTAGAAAACCACCACCCACAGCTCATGAAATGCATTTAATGAGTTGGCATCAAGACTTCTTAAAAGAGTCACTCATTTTTTCCAGTAAAGCTGAGTCAAGAAACATCTCTTAAAGAAGCTTTCCCTCTGCTTTCTATCAGCAACCTGAGCCCTCCCAGAAAATTCTGAAACCAAGAAGCCATCTTTTAACTCTGTTTTCTATTTACATGTTCAAATGGCAACCTTAAATCTATCATTTGCAGCATGTGCTTGAACCAAGGCTTTTCTGAGACCTCAGAAACTTGCTCTGTTGCAGCTTAAGCTGCTCTCCAAAAGACAGACATTTTGTAGCTTAAGCTCATATGACATGTCAGGACATCTTTGTACCAAAGACCACTTAAGAGTCTTAAATAAGAAGCTGTTTATGGCTCCATTTCTATGATCTAGAACTATGTATAAGATTTTCAGGCTTTATGGAGATGAAAGTGGCCCACATAGGAGCACTATTTGTAGTAGGACTTTTCAGGCTCATAGTACCTCCAAAATCCAGACTAGCAGCCCTAAATAATCACACAAAGTATTATATTAATTACATGCTATTTTACTTATGCATCAGGCTTTTTACAACTGGCTCTTACATCTTAACCCATTTCTCTTAATCCATGTTTAACATGTAGCTCTTGGCTTATATGGCTTCTTTTACACTTTGCTTTCTTGATTGCGGGTCACAGCATCCCTGACTCCTATTTTGTCAGCTCCTATTGGGTAAAGAGGTCAAATGTACTTTACCTAGCACTTTACCTGAAAGACCAGTCTCCAAGACTTAGCACACAGAGCACAAACCACAACCACCTGCCCCACACTTCTGCCTGTTGTGGCCCTTGGGAATCTATGCCAGCAGGAAAGGCTTCAGCTTGGTGGAATCCCACATTAACAATCCAGTTTGTTTGACCACACTATGTACAAGACCCACCAAATTCCCTAAACACATCAGTAGCTCCTTGAGACACAGATTATGCCAGTTCGTATTAGAGCAAAAGCTTTGTTAATAATAAAAATGTACACATATCTGTAACTTTTCTTTTGCCTTAGTAAACACACACTTCTTCCATTCATCCTTCCTAAATAAACAAGCACTTAAGACAATCTTGCTTCTTCCCATTTATGTGTGATTTCTAACTTTATTCTGGAAGTCATATGAACTGTTTTATCATACACTGATTTCATTTTCTCTTTCCATGGGCAATAATCACAGCACATCGTACCATAGACTATACTCGTAAAGGATCTGCTGCAATCTAGGCATAAGCTTCTATACTTTCATTATAGAGAAATAACCTACATTTTTCTCAGTAGTGTGAACCAGTACCATCTCCTAGCAGTACTAATCTTATACTAGCCAGTTTACACAATGACAATAAAAGTTAAAATTTACTATGGTAAAATATGAAGTTCTAATTTGAAGAAATGTTTGTTGTGTCTCCAGACAGTAGTGCTACAGCTTCTGAAACAACATTTTTAGAAGGCCATAAAACTGCAGCAATAAGCATTTTTATGGATCACTATAGGTAGTATTGAGTGGACAAATGCTAATTTATGCTTCATAATTTTTTGTACCATAGATGATGGCTATGATCAGAAGGTTTCAGTATACTGGGTGCATGATTGAACGCATATGTCACCATCTGGAGAGCACTTTCACAGTCCTATACAAAAATACCATATAAATAATATCTTACCTATAAAATAAGGTTTTGCAATTATAGTAAGATGACTAATACATAATGATAGAAGCCGGATTAAGACAAGTGTATTCCCCAAATATGGGCCTAATGTTGTAATTCTCTGCCTGTGAAGAGACTTCCTTGGTAAGAAATAATTCTCTACTTGTGGCTCAGTCTCTCCCCAGAAAGTTTTACCTGATTATAGGAAATAACTGATTTAGAATCCATATCCTCTATTTCTAAGGGTGTTAGCCATGGCCAAACTCATAAATTCCTGAGAACTTTGTTTGCACTTGATTTCTGTCTCTCATAGAAATAATGAGCTTCTGAAAGACTGCAACTAAAATAATGCATAATGGTCTAAAACACAAACCAGTACATGATAGGATCTAAATGGAAAAGTTCAAAGAGTGTTGTATATAAGTAGCACATAACTTGATGATAAGCATCCACTTATCCTGTTAATTATTTCAGTTCATCTCATTTTCTATGTTCTTAATATGAAGCACAAGTGATGTTGGAATCTAATAATTTCACTGCAAAATGATATGTATTAAATATTTCATTCTACTTTCTAATGTATATCACTCAGAAACAAATAGTAGTAATCAAGCCTCAAACATGTGTTCATATATCTTTACTTACTTCATTCTTTAGTCCATTCCTTACTGGGCTTATTTATGTGTTTAGGCATTCATTCATTGATACAGCATAAGAGAAATTATTGTTCATGCCTTACCCTCTCTAATGAACTAGGAAATAAAACCACAAACATCACAGCTTTATTAGGTATATTAGATGGTACATTTAGAGACATTTAAACTATAATACTTTATACAGAAAAGAAAATGACTTTTCATCACCTCCATGTTCTCAGAATATGGTAAGTAGTTAGTAAACCACTTCTCTAGATGCTAGAATGGGTGAGAACAACGCATCTACTTATCTTTCACTGAGATTAACAAAGCCAGCAGTGGTGTGGTAGCTCAAAGCCCAGTATCTAAGGAAGAAATATCCTTTCTCAATTAATTGGCCCATTTAGAACTGAAGAATTTAGCAGGACCATTAATTTTTCAAAGTGAGAAATAAATGTGTTATATTGAGTGTGGACATTATATTGATATCCATATCTAGGTGTATCATAGAAGAAAGGAAAGTCTGAAACTGAGGAAGTAATGAGGTTGAATCCACTCATTTTCCTTGATTTTGGAAATCATGCTGTCCCAATCAATTTGGTGAGTTTTGTCCAGCATAGCATTTTGACTTTTCTCTTTCCCACTACCCTTGAAATGTCATGATCTGATGTAGCTTGTTTACACAAACCTCAGTTGTTTTATATGAAAAGTTTTCTGTTTCATTATCTTTACCAAATTAGCCAAAAAGTACTGAATCCCTGAGCCCTTTTACTGTCTCTTGCTTTAGATGAAATCATGGGTCTCCAGGTACAGAAGAAAATCTAAAAACATGTTTTTCTGCTTGCTCTCCCACTTGAATACAAGGCCTCAGATGCAGAGCCCAAGGGGAGAAAGAGAGTTACAGCATTTTCAGTGGCACTGGAGGTATAAGTAAGTGCTCAGAGTTATTACTATGACAGCCTCACTCTTCAAAACTGTAGAAGAGCATATGGTCAGGAATACTTGAACTAAGTATATATCTGCAGAGTATTCTGACATTTGAATCCATCTGACTTATGTCTGAGCAGACATGTGTATTATTAGGATGTTTTCTTTTAGTTATTATCATCAAGATCCTGTTTAATCCCAACCATGTATGTGCCTATAGCCAACTTGAGTGTTATTTCAAAATCAACGCATATTTTCACCATGAAGGAGATGTGAATATTGGTGTATTTCTTCCAGTTCATACGTTCTACACTGGCAAAAAAGTTCCACATCCATATCTGCCATACTATTTTAGTGACATACACTTACAGTAAGTATCATTACTCAATATTTGCATCAGATTTTATATTGCATACAAATTTATGATTTAGATTTTCAAGATTTCATACATCTTGTTTTTATCTTGTAAAACCCTTTTCCAGTATAATCCTATTTAATTGTGTGCCATTGTTCATTTTTTATCAAAATAAGCTTCCATGCTGATTATTGTTTCCAAGTATGCAAATTGCAACTGTTGACTTACTTTGCCATGATTTAAAGCCAAGTGTTTCTTCTGTTTTAGCATAAGGGAAAGGGTGTTTTTTGTTTGTTTGTTTGTTTGTTTGTTTGTTTTTTGTTTGTTTTAAATCAAAGTCTGATCTGGCTCTTTAGGGCTGTCTGGAAGTTTTTATGTAAATCTGTGGAAGGGGATACAACCAAATTCTGATACTATTGAAAATGTGATTGTAGAGTTACAAGTTTGTGTGTGTTAAATGCCACTGATTTAGGAATAAGAATATAAGATCTAGAAGTTTGGAAGACTTTGTTGTCAAAATATCTTGGTTCTAATCCAAGGTTGCTAGTTATTTACTCTCACATACATTTCCCCTTTTCCATGTATCTACCATGCATTTTAATCTCACTTTCATGTGTATGTTCATATGATATATTGGCATTACTGTGAAAGGGCTGTTTCTCATTATGTTAGAAATGAAATCCAACTAGGTTTATGGAAGAATAATTTTTTGTTATTACAAAAAAATACATGTCTTCTGCTTTTCCTTCCTCACTCAAATTTTACCTTTAAACAACACCTTCTCTAATTTTTTAATACAAGTTTGGGTATAAAGACCAGGATGTATATCAAAGCTAAATGCAATTTGTAGGATTTCCAATTATGTCCTTTATACAATGTGAGAATTCAAATATTTTTAAGAAGGAAATGGGTTCTCTCTAAGTCTCTGTCTCTCTTTTCTTTTCAATTGTCTCTGCATTTTTACATGCCTAGTAATCATCTTAATTAACAAGAATATAAAACTTATACGATCTGAGTGAAAATATTTGCTCAATTTTTTTAGTTTTTGTATAGTCTATATTTCTAACTGGATTGTGTTTTCAGTATATCAAAAATCATACAATATAATGTATGAACATTAAACATAATATAATACTTTCCAGATGAAAGGAAGTCAGGTTTTAGGGGCAATATGACATGGTTTATTGGATCACACATAGTACAGACTTTTCAGGGAAATTTTATCATTTCTTTGTGTGTGTCCATGCACATATGCTTTACTTCATGAATGCAGGTAAGATAATCTGTGGGAGGTTTTCCTCAAATCCCACCCATGTGTTAAGAACAAACTCAGACTATCATCAATGCTAGGATTATGTCCTAGATAATCCATACTTATACTGTATGGAAAATCCCATTACATACTTGGCGGCTTTTACCTATTCAAATTAAAATTTGTTTTTATTTCAAAAACTATATGAGGTAAAGAACTTGTTATTTCCATTTACTTACAAAGGTCATTGTCTTGAAATGTCAACATGAATTGCTCCAATGCTACAAATGTTTTTATGTTAATAATGTGATGTAAATTCATATTTCATATATACATATTATTTTTCACAATATAGATTTTAACAGTTTTTTCTTTTCTTCTATAAATGCGAGCTTATTGTGAGCAGGCTAATGCATCAAATGGCAGTATACTTTCTTGTAGCTCATTCAAAAATATTTTACAGTGGGATATTTGTTTGAAAATTTTTATCACTTCATTTATTTTTAAAATTATAATATAATTGGAGCATTTATTTTTTCTTTTCTTACCTGCAAGCTTTCTCACAGAAAACTCTGCTTTCTCTCTTTCAAATTCAAATTTATTGATTTTTTAAAAACTGTTGTTACATAAACATTTGTGTGTATATATACATATATTTTCTAAATACAGGAGAGTCCATCTAAATAAAGCTACCACTAGGTAGCTTTTTGAGAGTGTCCACTTGTGATTGTATGTTCTTTTGCTGTATTTTTTCCCTGTAGAAGATTTCTCTGGCTCCTTAGATTCCGTAGTTGCCTATAGTACTTTGATTTTATTTATTAAGACCATATGATCTTTCTTCCAGCCACATTGTTAGATCAATTTTTTTCTTCTTAAGTCATAACATGTATTGGTATTTATGTTTATAAAACTTGCTGAATAAAATATTAATTATAAAATGTAAAAGAATATTGAACAAGTATCCTAACTTGGTCTGACAATGATTCATCAACGTTGCTTGTTTGTAATGGGAATAAAAGGTTTTATTATAAATTTGAGGACAAATGGTTAACAGAAACAATACATGTAACTAACTATATGTAAACTGAATTCTTACAGTATTGATATAGCATTAAATGTATATAACTATCAGTTTTCTGGAGTAAAACTCAGACACCAAGGTCACCTTATATGTTCTTTCCCCATGTGTCCTCTGTCTTTCTATTATAAATGAAAATGGCTCCACTCTTAACAATATCATGCTTCTGAGCTCTTTCCTCCATTATGAGTCTGGCCACATAATTACCTCTCTCGCTCCATGAATTGAAGGTTTCTGGTCTTTTCTCTTCTTATTGGAAGAATAAGCCTTGAATGTACTGTACATTCTTTTCTGAATTTCTACATGGACTGCATTAATTTACTAGAAAAGCACTTTTTGGCAGGGGTTGTTCTGTTAGACCAACTATTAATTTTGAGATTTTATTGCCCTAATGTCTTTCTTGCTAGCTCCTTTTGTGTTAGTGTATTATCAAGGAATGTGTAATCTGCAATGCTATATTTCAAAACAGCCAGAAATACACATACAGGAAGCCAATCATATATACAGTAACTTACCTGGTTTAAGAATGTTTTGCAGGGTCTCCCACAAGTGAGTGACAATATTTATCATTGTTAGCACTAAGAGAATTATTTTAAAACTTAACTCAATGTGTCACTTCTAGAAATACTCATGTCTATCACCTGCTGAATTGATATTAAGTAATAATATAAAATTTATAGATTTATTTTTAGATGAAGTATATTGAATTATTCAACATCACTCATATCTAGTGTAACTGACTAAATAAATATTGACAACTCTGATTTCATGTAAAAATTGTATGATGCTGGGATAATAATTCCTATAGTAAATTATTGTGGTGGATAATTATGATAGAGTCATTTTTATCTTCCTAAGCCTTTCAATATGTCTGCCTATATTTTACAGATATCATCCGATGACTACACTGATATTTTTGAAGCATAGAGTGGTGCTTTTGTTTGTTCTCTATCAAGATTAGGATTTTAGTACTACTGCTTTGTGCTTGTATAAAGAGGCATGGCTGTTTCTACCAATTCTGTTATCCAGAGAATTAAATACCTAGACTCTCTTAGGAATTCTAAAACTTGTTGCTCAGTCCTTATATTTGAAATTTGAAGGATGGTAACAATGCTAATGAGACAATTCCTTTTCTCTCTCTTCTGCTTGTAGCCAAAAGAAGTATTATTCTACAAGTAGATACGGGCATGTCTTTCTATATGCTGTGCACATCAGTCTTTAAATAAAGGAGCTGTTTTGGCCCATGACAGACACCATAGAAGTAGGAGGGGAAATCAGAGCCTAGGTAGGAAATGAAAGGCAGAGTCAGAGCAGATCTAGGCAGCCACCTAAAAGAGCAACATGTAAGTAACACAGATGAGCCATGGGCCACATGGCAGGATAGATTAATGGGAATGTTTTGAGTTAAGATGAAAGAGCAAGCTAGCAATGTGACTGAGCATTAGACCAAACAGCATAAACTTCGTATAAGCATCTGAGTTATTTTGGGTGCCAAAGCAGCAGAGATCAGCTAAGGGGTCTGTGGCTGCAGGTCTCTGAGCCTGGACCTCTGACCACCTGGGCCCAGAAATCACATTGCAACAACAAATTTTGCTTTTTTCTGATATGCTTTTGTACAAGATCTGTAACTGTTACAACAGTCCTTCAATGGCCCTTTTATAAACTTTTCCCCCTGTAAACCTCTGATGAAAAAGTTAAAGTGCAGCATTTAGTGTCTCCTCAAACAGGGTTGGAGAGTTACTTAAATAAATGGCACATCTTAATCAGATAAGTTTTTCACTGTAATCTTCCTCTGGGTATATTTATTTAAAAGCAAAGATGGGTTGGCTCAGTTCTGCCACTATCATGCTGAAGAGTACATTGTTCAGGAACAAGACAGGTTATCATTATTTCACTGGAGGTTTCAGACTTATCAGAATCTGATTTCCCAGGTTTCTTTACAGGCAGGATAAATCTATTCCAAGGTGACTTGCAGGAAATCTGTATGTCTGTCTCTTCTCAACGTGAATATCGACTTCAAATTTCCCCTTTTCTTCCAAGGCCATTGTGTATTGTCTAATCCATATGGAGGTAACAGGAAAATATAGAAACTATATCTTGGGCCTTTTGAATAGCAACAGATTCATTCTGACAGAGGGAAAGTTGCCAAAATTATTCTGGATACATATAAGTCTGTATCTCATCTTCAGAAATTTTAAGGGTATCTTTAAGTTTATGCTAAAGGTCTTTTTCACTCAGGTCCTTGTTGTTAACTATGCTTTGAGCTATGTGGTGTCTTCAAAACTATGGTTTTACCTTTGTTTTCTGGAAGACATGAATGATATGGGCAGCAGTTTATATTCTTGTAGGAAGTCCTTTGGACTGCTCCAAAAGAATAATAAAAAAAACAGATTTTTAATGTCTGGCACTGTTTTTATTATTATTATTATTATTATTATTATTATTATTATTATTATTATTATTATTATTATTTTATGGTATTCTAATCAAAACTATTTTTTTAATTTAAATATTGACACTAAATAAAAAACAAATGTCTGAGGTTAAAATGCTTCAGGTTCAGTTGAGAGTACTTGAGTTTAAATTCACACAAAATATATGAGTCCATATCTGTCATCTAGGGATCATGTGAAAGAAAGGAGTCTGATATAGAGGGAGCCATGAAAGCATACAATGAATTTATCCAGGTACATGCAATAAAAATAATAAAGCCTTTCTTAAAGGGAAAAGTAAATACAGATCTGTGTATGGATATTTTCCACTTATAACATTTAAATTTCAAATATTTTCACACACAGTGAAACACATACAGAAAATCGTACAAAAGGAACAAAAATTCACACAATGATAATACTTAAAATGAATGGCACTCAGTTATATTCTTTGATTAAGACATTATCTTGGAAAGTTGAGTCTCTTAATCAAAGAAAGTTGAGGGTCTTAATCAAAGAATATTTGTTTTTCTCTAAATATAAATGTTAGACAACAAAAAAACAATGCAGCAAGGGACATGACTTTTTTTCTTTATCTTTTTTTTTTGTTTTTTAAAATATCCCACACCTTTTCCTTATCCCGTTTTGTCCCCTTCTGCTAGTCCTCTATAAGCCTTACCCTTCCCTCAATCACTCACTTCAGTTTGACATATATGGATGAATTAGGGCCAGGTCCTTCACTCAAGTATCAAAGCTGAGAAAGATTCTTTCCTACTAGGCATGCTCTTGAATGGGCCAGTTCAGAGACTGGGGATAAACTCTGGTCTGATGGCAAGAGGTTCTAGAAACTGCCCATGCCTTTTGATTGTCATCTACATCCAGTGGGTCCATATCCATTTCATTAATTTTTTTTCAGATATTATTTCAGAATCTTGGAGCTCCCAACATCATGAGACTGCCTATTTCTTGGGTCTCCTTACCAGGGATATGGCATTTTCTAAGGGATTTTTTTACATTCATGGAAAAAAAATTAGTGTATGAAATAAAATAGAAAGGATAGTGAGCCAAAAAAGACTGCCAATTATAAGGTCATACCTACAGGAACGTATATCACCATTACAATGTAAAATATTCAGTGGGATTACAGTTATTTGGTGTGAGATTTTAAATAGGATTTTTATATAAATGTTAACATTTAAAATAAAAAATCACTTCACTAAATCCACAGTGCTGAGTGGCCTGTGCTGTGTGGCCTATAATTTCTTTGGTTGTGACTTTATTCAATTTATGCAGGTACAATTTTAAAATATACCAGCTGGTTCTGTCCCTGTTATTTGCCATTGAGGAGATAAACAGCAACCCTCATCTTTTACCCAACATATCTCTGGGATTTAATTTTTATAATACCCCATACACTGAGAGAAACATTCTTACACATGTTCTTATATGGCTCACGGGCCTGAGTATTCCTGTTCCTGGTTATAACTGTGTAAATGAGAGAAAGTCAGCTGCTATAGTAACAGGACCATCATCAATAAAATCTGCTCATATTGGGACACTCCTTCAACTCTACAAATTTCCACAGGTGAGGACTTGTATAGGAGAAAAAGCCAAATCTTCTTAGATGATAATACAGGGGCATGCAAATGTAAGAGAGGGACACTGGATTAGTTAGCTATTGATGAAAAGTGTCCAGACACTTGAAGATGGACCCATATTTTAGTCTCTTGGATAATAATAGAGGAAGATGGGGAGACAAGAAAAAATAATAAAAGTGAAGTACAAGCTAGCAGTTTTCTGACAAAAATACCTGTCAGAGAAATTTCCCTTTAAAATCAGTATGGATATGAATATACATATTCATGTTGATAATTTCCATCTGTTTTGGTAGAACTGGGATTGTGTTTGATAACAATGTTCTTCTTGTTTCCATTTGTTTTCTCTTCAGCTTACTGTTGGTCCCTTTGATAATATCTTGAGTGATCAAACTCAGTTTCATTCTCTCTACCAGATGGCTCCAAAAGGCACATCTCTGTCTCTTGCCATGGTCTCTTTGATGCTTCATTTTGGCTGGACCTGGGTTGGTCTGGTTGTCACAGATGACAACAGAGGGATTCAGTTTCTATCAGATTTAAGAGAACATATAGAGAATAATCAAGTCTGCATAGCATTTGTTGAAATGATATCAAGCACTTGGAATTCATTTTCTTACAGATACTGGAAAAGTCTTGAGATGGTTCAGGAGTCATTGGCCAATATCATCATTATTAATGGTGACAATGATTCACTGCAAGGTTTAATAAGAAATCTAGGACAACAGATTTTGACTGGGAAAGTCTGGATTATGACCTCTCAATGGGATGTTACTAATATTGCTGATTACTTCTTACTAGATTCATTTCATGGAAGTCTCATTTTTTCACACCACCATGAGCAGTTGGCTAAATTTAAAAGCTTTATCGAAACAGTTAATCCTTATAAATACCCAGAAGACAATTACCTTCCTAAATTATGGTTTTTGTTCTTTAAGTGCCCATTTTCAGAGACAGACTGTCAGCTTTTGGCGAACTGCCAATCCAATGCTTCCTTGGAATTACTGCCTAGGGACATTTTTGACATAGAAATGAATAAAGACAGTTACAGTATATACAAGTCTGTTTATATGGTGGCCTATAGTCTCCACGAGATAAGCCTTCAGCAAGTACAAATGCAACCATTTGGAAATGGGAAAGAAATAGTATTCATCCCCTGGCAGGTAATATCCTTTTCATTGTTCTGAATTATCAACCATATTATTTTATATTTTCATAGTCTTCAGATGTACCAGAATAGAATAGAGATTACAGATGTATACACATATATAGATATATATTCATGTCAGAGCAGATAGCTGATTACATGTTGCTGGGCAATAGGTTACTAGCGGCAAAAATTGAGTTTAGTGAATATAAAGAAATGTGTCAAAACAGAATCACAATCTTCCCCTGGTAGTGATAACAATAAAAAACTAAGCATTCTTTCATCAAGTGAAACCATGACAGCATATTACCATGAGTATTAGGACATAATTTCTTGTTACTTCCATTTAGTTATCTGTACCTTACGTTTTTCTCTCTGATCTCTGTGACACATCCTGGATGTAAATGGGTATAGCATTCTTTTAAAGGCATTAAGATTTGCCTCAAAAAATACTCGTGCATTTCATTCCTAAATTTGTTGAAATATTCTTATCACTGATCATCTGTTAGAGGATGAATGGTATCTCATTGATTTAGGTAACCATTTTTCAGTCTTAGTGATACCTACATTAAGTTGAGTCATCCAGAAGAGATTATGAACAAGGAGAGTCGATTTATAATCCATTTCTGTTCAGTCTCTCAGACTATTTTAAAATATGCTCTTGCATCACTTTCAGCTTCATCCTTTCTTGGAAAATATTCACAAGGATGTCAACATGGTTTTAGAGTGGAAACAGAAGTTAGATGATAAGTATGATATTCTCAATTTTTGGAATTTTCCAAAGGGTCTTGGGCTAAAAGTGAAAGTAGGAACCTTTTCACCCAATGCTCCCCAGGGTCTACAGTTGTCTTTATCTGAAGAGATGATCAGATGGCCAGAGAAGTATTCAGAGGTATGTTATGTAAGATCTCAAAGCATTAAACTTATAATAATACAAATATATCTTCAAGTATCTTGTGAAATCTCATTACTAAAGTTTCCAGTTGAGAAAGACAAAAAATAACTTTTAGAAGACATTGTTTTATCATCCCTTAATACTTAGTTTTTGTCTTTAAATGTTTGTTAATATTCAGTCTTGCATAGGTTAGTTTTGTCAACATTATACAACTTAGATAAGAGAAGCAGTAAATGACCAATCATCATCTTCAAAGATAGATTTCAGGGGGAAAAGGCTCATTTCGACTTAAGGCTCTTCTGATATGTTGTATCAATTGAGAAACGGTCAGGAATGTGAAACAAATGTCTCAGTCCATAACCTCGAAGCAGAGGCTAAAAATTGAAGTTCAGATTAGACTCATAAGTGTTCAAACTTTCCACGACTTACATAAGTGTGCAACTTTTAAAGTATCAATATTTCTCCTGATAGTACCACCACTAAAGAATTAAATAGTCAAATACAAGTGCCTATAATTGCAACTTTCCATGCAAATCAACATACAATGTCTCTATTAAAAGTTTCCATTGTGTTTTTTATTCCATACTTAAAATTTTCAGACAATAATCAATTATTGCTATCTTTTATGTATGTCATGAAATAGAAAATATTTATGTGTGCATATGCTTGTTGCTATCTCGCTTTGCTACTGCATATAAATACATACCTAATATAACACTTAAAGTGTTTCTTTGACTTAAAGTATGCGAATACAACATTTTTCTTTGGAAATTTATTTCTTTATGAGCATGAGGTTCCTATTAACATCATATCCTCAGTCAATAGAAAATACTAATACCAAACATTAATTTTTAAATTCTAATTAATTTTGAGAAAACAGCCAATGGAATGGTGACGTACTAAGATTAAACAATTTAAATTTCTCTTTAAGATGACTCAAAAATGCCAAACAATGTGTTTTCTTTATGTTTATAAGCCCTGTCAAGTTGACAAGGCAGATTCACATTCACAGTGAAAATAAGTTTTTGAACACATTAGAAATTGAGTGCAGAATCAATATCCATTTAGAAGGGTAGAAACCTTCTAGGTAATATCTTCTAAACCTACCTGCATCAAACTTATCCCTACCTCATTATATTCTCAACTGTCTAACGTTGTAATAATTCTCAGACCAATGTTATATAGGACACACAGATTGGAGTCATTTTTACATTTATGGGAATAAAATGCAAATTAGATAGATGATAATTAAAAATTAATATTCATTAGGACTTTCAATAAACCTGTGTATTTGTAAACTCACCACCCCCCATGTTATTCTCAGATTCCTAATTCTGTGTGCAGTAAAAGCTGTGGGCCTGGATTCAGAAAAGTTTCTTTGGAGGGCAAGCCTGTTTGCTGCTATGATTGCACTCCATGTCCAGACAATGAGATTTCCAATGAGACAGGTAAGAAAAAAATTTCCAGAGAACGGTTCTATCTCTCTACAGGATTTGACATCACTTTCATAACTGAACAATATGTGGACAAAAGTCAGATTAATTTATTCCTTTTTTATTTAATATATGAAATATGCATCAAAGTGTCTTGAAATGGTGCAGAATAGGAACAGAAATTTATAATTTGTTTATGTTTTATGATCTAGTACAGATATTGTTTACTTCAGGAATCGACTTTTTTCTGTGCTTGTCAATATACTATATTTCCCCTATCTAATTAAGTAATAAGGTATCAAACTTGGAATTTCCTAACTGTGTTTCAATTGTGATTAGGAAGCTCACCTGAGCTCAGGACATGTAATTCGTATACTGATTTATATCACCAAGGTTTTATATATAGAAAAGAAAATGAGAAACAAGTCTTTCTCTTTAGCAGCTCTGAATGTAAATAGCTACATAGTTAAGGGTAGTACTTTATGCCAAAATTTCATGCATAATGAAATTTGATTTGGCCTGAATTTTCACATGTTATATTCATAATATTATACCTAGAATTTAAATATTTAACTGCTCTGCTCTGTTAAGAAATTTCTCCTTTCTTATAGCAGTTCATGGCCTCTGACTCTTACAATCATTTGAAACTTCTGTGCTTTTCTCAATTACTGATATAATAGACTGTCCTCTAACTAACTGTTAAAGAAAATATTTTTAGTATATGTGTTTGTACCTACACATGCACACAACTCACACAAACACACATAAGCTTAAATTTTTCTCTTAGCTATGCAAAATGTGATATAAATAACAGGCTTGTCAATGAGTACAGAGAAATGGCTTGGAGTAAAATAGATACCTTCAGCTTAAACTAAATACCCCTTTCATTTTGGACCAGATATGGATCAGTGCATGCAGTGTCCAGAAAGTCATTATGCAAATACAGATAAGACACACTGCCTCCGGAAAGCTGTGAGTTTTCTTGATGTTAAGGACCCCTTGGGGATGGCTCTCACAACCATAGCCCTGTGCTTTTCTGTACTCACCACTTTGATTCTTGGACTCTTTGTGAAGCACAGAGACACTCCAATTGTCAAGGCTAATAATAGAACCCTCAGTTATACCTTGCTCATCACACTCACTGTCTGTTTCATCTGTTCCTTTCTCTTCATTGGCCGTCCAAACACCACCACCTGTATCCTGCAGCAGATCACCTTTGGAAGTGCTTTCACTGTGACTCTTGCCACTGTGTTGGCAAAAGCAATCACTGTGGTTATTGCCTTCAAGGTCACCTTTCCAAGTAGAGTGGTGAGGTGGTTAATAATATCAAAGGCCCCAAACTTTATCATCCCCTTATGTACTTTGGTCCACCTTGTCCTCTGTGGAATCTGGCTACAAATATCTCCTCCCTTCCTTGACAAAGATGTTCATGCGGAACATGGGTATATTATCCTTGTTTGCAACAAAGGCTCAGATTTTGCCTTCCATGGTACACTGGGATACCTCTGCTTCTTGGCACTTGGGACTTATATTGTGGCTTTCTTGTCCAGGAATCTGCCAGACACATTTAATGAAGCCAAGTTCTTGTCATTCAGCATGCTGGTGTTCTTCTGTGTCTGGGTCACATTCCTCCCTACCACAGCACCAAGGGGAAGGTCATGGTGGCTATGGAAGTCTTCTCCATCTTGGCTTCCAGTACAGCCCTCCTGAGTTTCGTTTTTCTTCCTAAGTGCTATATTATCTTAGTAAGGCCAGATAAGAACTCATTTCAATTTACCAGGAACAGGCCGCATTCTAGTTGCCACAATCCTCTCAAAACCTTGTTCAAAACCTAACATAGTTCTGATATTGAGACAAATTGTAAAGATGAAGTCCGTTTGATTTCTAATGCAAATGAGTGTTACACAAGCATACCAAGTGTTTGAATATTTGGGTTATTAAGTGTTCATCCAATTAATTTTGAGCCTCTTTATAGTGAAGCCATTGAAGTTTTTCATGCCTGTAACTCAGATTGTATTTTTTCCTGAGCAAAACCTCAGTATGTATCAGGGATTTTTTAAAAAATGTGAACGTCTTAATATTTTGGACTCATAGGGATATGTTCATAGCTTCTTGTGCTCTTCTGGTATTGAATATGGCAAATTCCACAACACCATCATATTCTCCTCTGAAATATACTGTTAATATGCTTGCTATTGATTTAAATGTCTTGAGAGCTTCATGCATCTTCTCTTATCTAATTGTACTAATCATGTACTGTTATAAGTTTTGAAAGTGATTTCTAGTAAACTTTCATTTTATCTTTCAATAACTCTTATAAAATATGTAAATGAAAATTTATTTTGTTTACTTAAGTATACTAGATATGTCTAAAAACATAAACCTGCTTCTTAATACCTCAAGGTCCTTTACTAAATTATCACAGTTTTATTTGAGTTTGTGTGATGATACTGAAGAATGCCAGATGTTCAAAGTGTAAATGTAATCTTGTATGAACCAATATTAAATCAATCATTTCATAATTCTGCATGAAAAGTTAGAATGAAGACTTACTAATAATTGTATTTATTACCAAATATCAAATGTCAGTGAATCAGATCAAGTGTATAGGTTTAACTAAATACCCCTTATTTACAGTTGATTTCATGTCACCTTTATAACTGTTTTAAACCAAGCTGACTATTTCCACTACTTCTTAAATTTATACATTTTGAAATAATTTATATCAAATATTCTTCCAATCCACTGATTTTCCTTGAATTTGTATGTATTCTTCATTCAAAATAAAGAATTGGTTGCAAGCTGTTACTTGATTATTACACATTTCTTCAGAATTTAAGACTATTTAATTAAAACACATACTATGTACTAAGTAAAATGTTTTCCATTTTCACATTAAATTAAAGGAAAATTTTTATTAAAATGTTAGACCCTTACTACAGTTTTATTTTAGTTGTGGTCACTCCTTTATTCTGTGTCTATATTCTAGGCTTGAAGCTTTTTCAAATGCTGTTGATAGCTATAATTTAACAAATTTACTGACTGTTAAAAGGGAAACATGCCTAGTTCTGAAAACCAAACCAACTTCTAAGAGCTAGTGAAGTCTTGAACCTCAGAGGATACGTTCTAATTGCAATTTATTAAAACAGCACAACACCTAGACATTCTACATATGTGTCCTCCTACATACAACTACATGTTTATCTCTAGTAACTTCAGTAAAATGTAATCTGGCAACAGATGTAGACAATTGTACGAGCCATAACCAACCAACATGAAGAATTATGGATCCCAATTCCACTGATGTATTTATCATAAATGAAATTGTCACTTCTAATGTTCAGATTTTATTGAGAAATATCCAATAGAAAGATGTAAAAGCCCAAGGACCGGGGAGTTTGCTATGAGTTCATGTCACTTAGAATTTTTATGTCTTACTCATAAAAATAAATAAAGTCTTTTAAACATAACCTTCAAAATATGAGCTAAACTTCAACAGCCAGAATAAACATACTGATGTAAAGGAAAACACTCATGAAACCTTAACCAGAAATACAGTGAAAAATGTAGAGCTGAAGGAAAGAATGAGTCTTAATTGGGGCAAACATACTAAATAATTTGTATGAAAACATAGTATTTATTTATAATTTAGAATTATATATGTTATATATTATGAAAATTTTATATTAAATTTTCAGTTACATGAATTGGTTAGCTCTGATTATAATGTAAATTATATGTTATATGTACGAAGTATACATCTATATCATTAAAATCTACTCATAACATTTATATGTACATACATAATAATTTTTCATAAAGAATTCATGAGTACATAAGATAAAATACTGAGTATACAGGAGTATTTAGAAGAAGAAAAGAGACATGGTGTAACTTTATTATTATCTCAAAATATCAATACTTTTTATTGTCATTTAAATTGTTATATTTTAATGTTAGTCTTCAGCATTTCTACTAAGTAATAAATATGTTCTGAAATTTACATGAATCCTCATTTGAAAAAGGTGTACTCTAGTAAAAACAAAGCAATACATTAATTTATACTTGAATAAGAATGAATGAATAGGAATATTTTTTGTTATTCTCAGCATTAATTTAATAGTAAAAGTTAGACTAAAATTTTCCACAGTATTGAACAATGGTTTCTCAACTTTACAATGCATAGATTTCCCTAACCTTCTATTAAAATTCTATGGTTTTTTCTCAAAAGGTATCTATACAGGAAGCACTTTTTTCAGTCAAAAGTAATTTAAAATTACATAATTCAAATTTTCAAAAGTGAAAATACTGTAAGACTTATTAAAATAGGTTTATTTTTGCTAAAAGTCATTTTCAAAAGAAGCTGTAAGCTTCATCTATCTCTTCTTCTAAAGTTCTCATATAAAACATAGGCTCAATCACTCTAAAGTTCATTCTGTGGACCCAATGCATTTATTGGGCTTCATTATATAATGCAGATGATGAGTTGTGGACACTGGTGTGGGGACACCATCTCCACTTGTTTGCACCTGGAAAGCCCAATTCAAAGAGGATTAGAGTCCTTGGCTACATCTCTCCCTCCTTTCCCCGTGTCTCTGTCTCCTTTGAAAGGACACATGGGGTTATATTTTATCTTGTTTATTTTTATAATTTTTAATTTAAATTTTTTTACATATCAAACATTGTTACAAGTCCCTCCTCTATTCTCAGTCACTGTGCAGCTTCCCTCCACTTCACTCCTTCATCCACTGCTCAGAAAAAATAAGGATTACCAAAGGGAGTCAAGATTGTCTGGCATATTATGTTGATGTAAGACCATGCACCAGTATCAAGCCTTAGCAAGATATCCCACTATAGGGAATTGGCTCCAAAAACTCCAGTTCATGCATCAGGAATAAACTCTGGTCTGGCTGCCATAGGCGGCAAACACTGCACTAGCCACACAAATATCATCCCCCTTCAGAAGGCCAACTTCAGTCCTGTGAACCTTCCTCAGCTGTCAGTGAGCTCCAACTAGTGCTGGTCAGCTCTCTCTGTGAGTTTCATGTCACATTCTTGACCCCATTGTTCCTGTAGAATCTACTCCTTCTCTTAAACTGGACTGGAAGCTCAACTAGGTGCTTATCTGTGGGTCTCTAAATCTGTTTCCAGTATTTGCTATATAAATGTTCCTGTTCATCTTTCTGGGTGTGTGTTAACTTACTCAGGACTTATTTTTCCAGCTCCATCTATTTGCCTTAAAATTTTAAGATGTCCATTTTTTTTCACTGCTGAATAGAGCTCCATTGAAGAAATGTACCATATTTTTTGACATTTTTATTTAATTTTTTAACATACCCACTATGTATCACCCTTTCCTCACCTCATTGCAGACATCCCTCTAACCTCATCCCTCCACCGATTTCTTAGAAAGAGTAAGGACTTCCAGGGTGAGTTAATGGTATATGAGCAATATGATATATCCAGTTGAAGTAAGATGAATCTCCTCACCCCAGCATCTGAATCTCCTCACCCCAGCATCGCAGCTGAGTAAGGTGTTCTTCTGTAGAAATTGGGCTTCAAGATGCCAGGTCATGCACTAAATATAAATTCTGGTCCCACTTCCACAGATCTCATAAACTGCTCATGCCATTTAGCTGTCATCCACATTTAGAGGGCATAGTTCAGACTCATGGATGTTCCCCAGCTGTCAGTTTAGAGTCAGTGATCTCTCCATAGCTCAGGTCAGTTGTCTCTATGGGTAAACTGTAAATATATCTCTCATCTTTATCTTCACCTGGATGTAGTGGAATTATGTTGTATTGTAAATAATTGCCCTGACTACTGGTTTAATAAAAATTCTTATTTTGTGGGCAGGGCTACCAGACTAAGAAAACCCTGGGAACAGGAAGAACAGGGCAGAAATGCCACAGAGAAGCAATGGAGGCACCACTACGAGAATCCAACAGATTTAAAGGAAAGAAGTTGAAATGCTAGTCTGAGAAAAGGTACCACGCAAGCCTCATGGTGAACAAGATAAGAGTCGTGGGTTAGTTTAAGAACCAGAGCTAGCAAGTTATATGCCTGGGCCCAAGGTTAATCAGCGTACAATCAATACAAGAATCTGTGTTTCAGTGGGACTATGGGACTGTGGGTCTGAAAGTGCAGGCAACAAGACTAGGCCGGGAAGTCTGGGCCAGTCAGGATGGAGCTGGGGGAGAAAAAGAATAATTAAAAAATATTTTAGACTTTTTTGAAATAATAGTATAAAGGCCAAGCAAACAAATAATAGTAATGGCTTCATGGGGATGGAGAACATGTCATAATTAGATTAAAAGATCACTGCTTGTCCTTCACATGTCTGATCTCATTAGTTCCTATGACCTCCCTGTGACACTCTGCCAGTCTCCCTCCCTGGAATTATGGATAGATAACACCTTCTAATGTCTGCAATACTCTCTTAAGTGATCCAAGGAGGAAACTGATAGCTGTACTTTATTTAATGTCACCTAGGGAAAACTTCTGAGAAAGATTATTTCTTCCTCATTCCTTTACACCCACAGCCAAATAAGGAGAAATGTTAATTACAGATCTAAATGGAGGTGAGGCCAAAGATCTATATCTGAGAATCACAAATATCTATCTGCAATAACATTTGTCTCACTCTAGCTAACACCCTCATCTTTGAGACTGGGAAAGAGAAAGTGGGCAGCGAGTATAACAAATTGCAATTTGAGTGGCTGAGTTCAAAGCAGAAACTGTGTGCCTTGGTAAGTGATAATTTATGAAAAGGTGGTTGTATCTGAACCTGGAGCAATGGCATAGCCACTGAGTAATCTGAGACACTCTTGAATAATGAGTCAAGGCATTGAAAAGACATAAGTCATAGAACTTCCTCACTGCCAGCTTCTATTTTCATACATTCTTCACTGACAGTATATGTTGCAGACCTCCCAAGTGGAAATAAAAATTTATGGGTAAAGAAGTAATGAATTGTTATTCTCAAAAATATTGAGCTTTAGTTATTAGGAAAACAACTTGAAGATATCTGAAAATTGAGATTGACTATACCTGATAACCTCATAATTTCATTTGAACATGTGTACTCATGACATTTAAACTCATGTACAAAGAGGAAATCTGTACAATAGTAAATGTTTTCATGAACTTCAGTTTGCCAGTGAGTATACAATATATTATTATCATAAAACCTTACATGCATAATCTTACTTAGGTAAGAACAATTTCTGTCAATTATACATTAGAAACAAAGTTCAAAGTAGAAAATTGTGAAAAGCAAAATTAATGTGACTATAAACAATAATGGAAATACGCATTCCACCAACACGTTATAGAATATTTTTTCAGTAAATTTTCTATTTTCTTAGAAGTATACCAAATATTGACTTTTATTGTACAAGAAAATCATTTTCTTTTTATTATTATTAATATTAAAATGTCATATATATATATATATATGTACTCCCTGCTCCCCCTCCCTTCCCTCCTCCCAATCCCTTCCAGTCAGCCTTCAGCCTCGCCCCTTCCCATCTCCTATTCCCTTCTCCAAAAGAGCAAGAAGTCCCAAGGTGGGTCAGGTCAGTGTGCCAATCCACTCCAGGCAAATCCAATTTCCTCATCCCAATATCAAGACTGGCTTAGATGATTCTCTGCAAATGGGTTCCAAGGTGAAAGCCTACACACAGGAATATAGTCTAATCCCACCCCTCAAGGCTCCTCATACTGTTCATGCCAGTCGACAGTTGCCTACCCTTGGAAGATCTAGCTCCCACCAGTCATCACTGTGAGAATTTCCCCCATAATCCCTATCCCCTTGCTCATACAGACTCTCTTTCCCCTGCTCTCAACTGGATCAGGAGTTCAGCCCAGGGCTCAGTCATATATCTCTGTCTTCACTTCTATTCTTTGTTGGATGTAGGTTCTGTGATGACACTGAAGGTGGTTATTCATTTGATTATAGATGAAGTCCCATTTAGGCACACCCTCCATTATTGTTTGGAGACCAAGCCATGGACATCCTGTAAGTTCTTGGACATTTCCCTAGCACCCAGTCTCTTTCCAACCCCACATTGGCTTCCTTTATTGAAATATATATCTTTCTATCTCCCTCTTTGCTCCTGTCATTCAACCATCTCCTTCTTTCAAGACTTGTTCCCATCTGTTCTTGGACGCAACCCATTGTGAGCCCAATTTGCTAATGTGATCTTCTCTATTTTCTCTTCTTAGGGGAATCTTTGGGTGTCTCTCTTGAGTTTCTTCTGATCCCAAGCTGTTCAGGGGTTGTGGATTGCAACTTTTGTGTTCTTTGCTTTTAGTCTAAAATCCACTTATGAGTGAGTACCTCCCATGTCTATCTTTCTGGGCTTGTGATACCTCTCTCAGGAGGATGTTCGCCAAACCCATTCATTTGCCTGAAAAGTTTAGGATGTCATTTTTTTTTTTTACTTCTGAGTAGTACTCCATAGTGGAGATGTACCACAGTTTGTTAATCTATTCTTCAATTGAGGGGCATCTAGGTTATTTTCAGGTTCCTGCTGTTATGAATAATGCTGCTATGAACATAATTGAGCTAATGCCTTTGGGGTAAGAATGTGCATCCTTTGGATATATTCCCATTTGTGAGTGGTATTGCTGGATCCTGGGAGGATTGATTCCCAGTTTTCTGAGGAACCACCATACTGCATTCCAGAGTGGCTATATAAGTTTACACTCCACCAACAATGGATGAGTGTTCCCCTTACTCCGCATCCTCTCCAGCACAGGCTGTCATCTGCTTTTTTGATCTTAGCCATTCTGAGAGGTGTAAGATGGTATCTCAAAGTTGCTTTGATTTGCATTTCTCTGATGGCTAAAGATGTTGAGCAATTTTTAGGTGCCTTTCAGCCACTTGTAATTCTTCTGTTGAGAATTTCCTTTTTAGGTCTGAACTCTATTTTTAATTGGGTTATTTAGGATTTGGTACTCTAGTCAATATTCAAATTATCATATGACCATTTTATTTTCCTGGAAAACAAAATGATTATTACTGGAGGAACCCAAGATCTCAGAGTCATTGACATAGAGAAGTTATTCTCTTCCCATTTATCATCATGAAGCATTGGCTGATCAGGTACATAAGCATAATATATTTCATCAGGTACAGATGCAGTCAACTGAGACAGCATAGCAAGAACATCAATTCTACAGTCATACCTTTCCCCTTAGGTTGCACCAACTAATTCTCTTATTTACTAGGTGTTTTCCTTTCTGTACTATTGTCAGTAGGGAGGCATTGTTCTTTATGGCTTGAAAACTCTATCACCCCATTCTCTTGCTTTTCTTCAGGTGTAGTGTCTAAAGGTACTTTAGAAGCTCTTTCTCCATCTTCCACAGACTGAGTCCATCTTTTAGGTGTCCACAGTGGCTTTTTAGCACCCTGAGGAAAAACACTAGCACAAACTAAGCTCCAGTAAATAACAGGATCAAGAACATTTGACTGACATGGCACAATAAATCTGTAGAGAATGGTAATCCTGAATTGTTTTGAAGGGACCCAAACAGTTCAGTTTCAGTAAGGACATATTTTCCAAATTTAAATCTTTAAATGTAAATAATTAAAGATAAAATGTTTTGAGGAATAGTCATACCTTTCCTCCTTTATTTTTAAATGTTTAAGTTGTTCATTAGCTATTTCTTCAAAATATTTCCCTGAGTATTCTATGAGATACCTGCAGTATGGGTTTATAAGAATGTTGGCAAAATTTTTGAAAAGGATTAGGGGAATTGTTAACCTTTTAATATTTTACAAGGGAATAAAATACTAAATATCAGTATTAGGCCAACTAAAGTATTTACCAACATTTAATTTTTATAAAGAACACAAACGTAAAGAATCAATCCAATTTTATTTTCTAAGCAAGTCTTTTAACATTTTATCATTTCTAGCAGAAATCAGACTGTCATTCATACAATGCACAATAAAAGAAAGAGAAAACAATTTTTAGCTCTCCTTAAAGCAGCAGCAAAAAATTTTGAAAATAAGTTTAGCTACTTTTTTTCTTTGTTGAAGGACTGACAATAGTTGAAGTATTGTCTGCCTTTGGAGAAACAAATCCTTAATGCTAGAGTTCTTGGAAGAATTTGACTATGTGATCTCAGAGAGGACTGTTATCATTAATATCTACTTTCTTTTGAAAAGGAGAGATAATATACCAGCAGGCAGTGTCACTATTCTTTTATGCCAGTTTCATAGTGATCATCCCTTTCTCCCCATCAATCATCAGGCAACTGACCACTTGCAAAGCATAATTTTGATTCAGCTCATCAGGATTCTGTCTAATTTTAGCAAATTCCTCTCCTTTGTTCAAATTTGAATAATTTATATCAGGCTTATAAAGCCAAAGCATTGCTTTGTGTCTTAGCCTAAGGATAATATGTAATCATTCATTGAACATCATTATACATGCCTTCTCTTGCTAACATTTCAAAAGTTATGGACATATTATTTTGTTAAATTCAAATAGCTTGGTTCTGATATATTTCTAAATAATCAGTCCTTTACAGTAAATATTCACCCTCACTACACAAGCTCTTGCTAAGATCCTGCAATCAGAGGAAATAAAAGTCTCCCCAGAAGTAGAAGTAGAATCAAGAAGAGACGGTGTTAAAGGTGGAGTTTCTCCATATTGAAAACAAGCCTGCTTATAATGCCTGTGAGTTATAAATGAAGTGAGTGTATATAAATATATATACATATATATATATATATATACATATATTCTTTAACTCATTCCCTAGGTTATTAGGATTAGGCATTCAATCACCAGAAAAAAAAGACATAATCTCTTCATGTCTTTCCCAGACTCCTGGGTAGGATGAAAAACTTCTTGTAGTTGAGACCTTTGCTGACATAGAGGAAGTTCATTTTCTCATTGGGAAATAAGAACTTTTTAACAACATGAATAAGAAATGAAGTGAAGTAGGGTGTTGCAATGAGGTTTCTTGGTCTCCGGTGGCCAAGAAGTAGGAGAAGAAATCAGAGCATAGGTAGGAGAAGCAGGGCAGAGTCAGGGAGATTGAGCAAGCTGCCCAAGGAGCAACATGTAAGGAACACAGGTGAGCCATGGTCCACGTGGCAGACAGATTAATAGAAATGGGTTTATTTAAGATATAAGAGCTAGCTAGCAATGTACCTGAGCCATAGGCCAAACAGCATAAAGTTAATATAAGCATCTGAGTCATTTCTGGGGGCCTGAGCAACAGCAAAGAGCACCTAAGGAGTCTGGCGCACAGGTCTGTGGGTCTGGGCCTCTGGCCATCCGGGACCAAGAAACCCCATTGCAACAGATGTTGTCCAACGTGAGTCGATTATCCACTTAAAGTCTGACAAAGATTAGAAAGGGTTCTAGATCGTAGAAACTGAGCCAAGGCAGCTCCCAAATTGTGTATAAGAAGCAGAACATTGCACAAAGAGAGCGTGGCATCCAGGTCACATTCAAAATGGCACCGGTGGACTGGTGGCAGGCAGTGTAAGCTGCAATCAGGCCAGTTCCTGAAGTCTCACAGAAGACTCAGTAGCATGTGATTGATTTTAGATTTCTGTTTATTTTGAACAAAAGGGAAACAAAGACAGTTTCTTAGTAGCAACATTTTCTTGGGTGTGCTCTGTTTGCTGGCCATGAACAGAGATGTGGTCCCTCTAAGAGAACTTACTGATTCAGTTTTATCTGCAAAAACTGTGTGGCTCTGTAAGAGAGTGAGAGTTTTTTAAAAAGCTCTTCAGGTTGGAAAATAATTAAGGATTCACAATAAAACAGATTCAGATGAAAAAATCTGTAAACAGGTTACAATGTATGTAAAAGGTACATAGGCTTCAGAGAGAAAAAAGAAGATAAAGTCTTTAAAAAGAGAAATAGAGTAATAAAATTATAATAAGCCACATAAAAATGGAAAAGAGACACAAAATTTAGATTTTGGTTGTTATTGTGTTTTCTTTTAATTTTTTAACTGTCAATGAGCTAACTGCAGAAAGACAATGGATTGCAAATGCAAAGGCTACTAAGTTAAACAAGAATATATATTTTAAAGGTATTTTGATTTTGAAATTTGTATCTAAGAATGTATTGCTTTGGAAGAGTTCTGCTTTTGTTTCCACAGAAGATGAGAACCTGTGGATTGCTTCCAGGCAAATATGGTTTCATCAACCAAGACCCCCTGAAAAAACCTCTGATGGGAAGTGATGGCCATATCAGCTTCAGGGCTACAGACTAAAATGATCCAGTCTTAAGAACCTGTGAGATTTTCAATGCCCCTTAATCAGCAGGAAGTAGTAGTGGAAAACTATGCCCAAATTGCCAAAATATTGTTTATAAATGTTTGTTTTCATTATAAATGGTTAATGGTTATAGTTAATCTTTTTCTAAGAAGAAAAAGGGGATATGGTATATGAATGATTTTTTTAAACAGTTAGATTATTGAATTTACTTAGATCAGGAAATGAGCTGTTAATCTCAAAATGTTTTACATTGGTAAAGATTTTGGATTATTGATACAAATTTAAGGTCATTTTTGTTATGATGTATATATTTTTCTATTCTTGTTTAAGGTATGATGTTCATGTAACTGATTTAAAATTGTAGTGTATAATTAAGAAATGAAGGTTAATAGTCACCTTTAATAATCAAACTTATAGTTAGGTTAGTTAGGATTTTAGGTATACAAAGATATATTTCAATTAGGTAGGTAATCTTCAAATACTTCTAAGACCTACAGAATATGGCATTTAAAATGTTTTAAGAACTTAGACTTTTCTGGACAGTGAGACAGGTCTGCTCCTGGCAGCACCAATTTACTTCAAGAGAAAAAATGGGCATCGAAGTAACTCCATATGGAGTCTATTTGTGGCAATGGTTAGCCACTGGACATAAACCTGTTCTTATATTGACTGCTGGACAGTATGCTGTTTAAACTGGACATATAGGTTCCATAGGAAGGTAACCTCTGAACTTTGGCAGAAGAAGCCGAGATGATCATTTGGGTTCCTGCTTTACAGAGAAAACTGTCAGACATTCTTCAGGTCTCGAGAAGAAGCAACTGATGAATTGTACCAGAATGGGCAGAGCAGATTTCCTGCTTCACTGAAATGAAAAGAGACTCTGGGCCTGTAGGCTGAAGATGGATGCCCCAATTTTATAAAGGAATATTTCTAGACTTTGGAAGTGCTTTCACTTCGGGTTTACTTGGGTAAATATATCCTTCTGTGGTCTTTGATGTAGTTAAAGATTAGATAGTTATAGGTATAGTTTTTCTTAGTCATTTGAAAGGTATAATGCATATGAAACTTTAGATTCATGAAGATAAAGTAGATGAGAGAGTTTTTTCTTTAATTAGGCTAAATACAAATAGACTAGATATTGTAACTATAATTCTTGCTTGATAGCTATTTTGTTATATGTAATTTTGCTATATTAAAATAGAAACCTTCCTTTTTGATTAGACAGAAAGGGGGAGGTGATGTGGAAATGCCTTTCTGTATGCTGTGAATATCAATCTTTAAATAAAGGAGCTGTTTTGACCTATGACAGGCACCATAGGAAAAAGTAGGAAGTGAAATCAGAGCATAGGTAGGAGAAGTGGGACAGAGTCAGACAGACCAAGCTGAAGCCCAAAGGAGCAACATGTAAGGAACACAGGTGAGCCACGGTCCACGTGGCAGACAGATTAATAGAAATGGGTTGATTTAAGATATAAGAGCAATGTGCCTGAGCCATAGGCCAAACAGCATGAAGTTAATATAAGTGTCTGAGTCATTTCTAGGGGCCTGACCAGCAGCAGCGGGTGGTTAAGGGGTCTGGCACAGCAGGGTCTGGGCCTCTGGCCCCCTGGGACCAAGAACCCCCACTACTACAGTAGGAAGATAGTTTCCATGCTATCAGGAACTTCACTTAATAGATGAGTTTTTAAGAGCTGAGGTAATATAGCTGGAGGTGACAGAAAAACATCAGCAAAAGAAGAGAAAAACCTTCAACCTCATCACAGAGACACTAGATAATACATTTTCACATTCTAACTTGTCTTCAATTCCCAGTATTAGTTCTTCTTCTTATCTTACCACTTTCATCGTTAATTTTAATTATGTCATTTTATTTACTTAAGTTTTTTTTTCTTCCAAAGCTGAAAAGCATAATTAGGAATTATTTCTTGTCTGCATCTAATTCTCCCTGAATTGCTCTTCCTCATCTGGACCAAGTTCTGGGATTAGGCAGGTTTAGGCTCTACTGAGAATGACCTAGAGGCCTGGCTTTGAGGTCCTGAAGACCACTGCATGGGGTGTGACCCTTTGAAGACCAGATGCACACTGCCTGCCTTTCTTGTTTGTTCTCTGTGTTCTTAGAGGGACAATTGCCACCACTGCCTTCCAAAAGTTTCCCTAAGGCTCAATTTTATATCAATGAGTGTTTCATATAAACTCCTTAATAAATATTAATTTATATAATTAACTGTCCATAAATAATTCCTACAATACCTAGCCCCCAGCATGGATCCATCACATATTTTAGTCTTAAAACTTACCAGTTCCAAGATAAATTAAAATTCAGTCTTTGGATACTTTTAAAATAGGATATTTTTTGTCCACCAAAACAGGCTTTGTGAGTATTCCCATGCTATTCTTCCTGACGCTATGTTTCCTATTTCTCATGGCTTTCCCACAACTTTCCTTCAGCTGAGAAGCAAATTCTGCCAGTCAATAAAGACAGGTGGCTGATATCAGCATGTTGTTCAATGTATATTTATAATAAATTGTTCTAATCTTATTAAAAAATTGCCTTTTATAAAATTTTTACAAAAGGCCAAACCTAAAGGCTTAAGTGAGTGTGCCCTAACTAAATAAAATGATGCCTACATCTCCTAGCCAAACACCACCATTATATCAGTCTGAGATAAATAATTCTTCATACAATATATGTATATATAATTTTAATAATAATAATTTCTTCACCAATGACAAATAACACAACTTCCCAAAAAAATTTGTCTCTCTGGAACTGGAAGACACGTTATCAAGTAGATATGGACTTGAATCTGTAGTTCCAAGGCATTAAAAAAAATCTTACACAGGTGCCATTGATCAGATCTAAAATGTGCTATAAAAAAGAACATTGCAGTATATATTTTAGTCTATCATTTATTTTATTGAGATACATGTATTCTTGTAGTATATCTAATTTGTTGTCCCACACCTCCTAGAGAGAGATTTTTATTGTCCTTATATTCTTCTCTAAGTTTGTATTGTTTCCATAATAGCCAGGCCACTACTGCACCAGTCAGGAAAACTTGCTGGGAAGTTTAGCAGTATACCATGCAAGGCACAGTGCTAGGTTAAACTATTGTTGTATTTTATATTCCAGCATCGTTCAATGAGAGTGTTCCATGGACAGTGTATGTGGACGCTTTTATGTGCTGTGTCATTAGTGCATGGTTCTTATGGCAATAGTCTCTCAGTTCAATGAGAGTGTTCCATGGACTGTGTATGTGGACGCTTTTATGTGCTGTGTCATTAGTGCATGGTTCTTATGGCAATAGTCTCTCAGTTCAATGAGAGTGTTCCATGGACAGTGTATGTGGACGCTTTTATGTGCTGTGTCATTAGTGCATGGTTCTTATGGCAATAGTCTCTCACTGGGTAATTATGATGGACAATCAAGAGCACTCACAACAGCCTGATCTGTTTGCTTGCCTCACAGTCCTCTCAAACCAATAACTAGGAGACAAGGCATTTTCAGGAAATAAGACTTTATTTAATAAAGGGCATCAACTAAATTTTATTGAATAACATTTTTTCTGGTAGAAGAATTTTTCACCTATGCAAGGTAACTCTCTTTTAAACCCTATTTCTTTCCTTTCAGTAGTGGCAAACAAAACATTTCACATAAAATTTCACTTGCAAATTGGCTCCAGTTATAATAGCTACACAAATAAATTACTTTGGAAAACTTACATTGATTTAGTAAGAAACAACTGGGAATTTATAGCAGTCAGTTCATTTTATGCTGTTCTTTGAAAATATCAAAAATGTATATTTGTCGTTAATGTCTATTGTATATATAATTATGATGAGGAAAAGAAATGAGATGAGAAAGGAAAATAAGATCTGTGTGCAAAAACATCTCAGACAATCAAGAAATACAGTACACATACATAGCACAGTTAAAGATCTTAGACAGACAATATTACCTCTCATCTCCAAAAGTGGGATCTAGCCTCTAGCAAAAATAGAAGATAACGACCTCTCAGAACTCACAATATTCCCTCAAGTGTTTTAAAGAGCAGAAACCTTCAATTACTCTTTGCTAATGGTCACCAGGGAAGAAACGTTCCAAGCAAAGGTTTTTTTTTTTGTTTTGTTTTGGGTTTTTTTTTTTTTTGGCCAGATCAAGCCTGAAATGTTCATTACTACTGCAAGTAAAATTATAATTGCAGGTCTGAGGGGAGGTGAGGTCATAGAATCACAGACCATATCTCGGGCACGGAATGCTTCTCTCCAGCTCACGTCGTCCTGATTTTTGTGGCCATGGAGCTGTTATCAGCATGCTGGAGAGAGAAGGGATGCTGAGAGGTTAGTAGACGGCAACTTGAAGTCAGAGAAGAAAAAAAAAATGTGTGCATCTTCGTAAGTGATCATAGGAAGCATTAGGACATGAGACTAAACCTGCATGATGGCAAAGCCACATATCACAGAGAAAATCAGAGAAATGAAGTATTGGGTCTTAGAAGTACTGCATTTTAATTGTGATTTAGCTGATTCCTCACTATCAGTGGCTGCTGTGATTTGTCACACTGTCAAAGAAGTCTGCTGCTTCTGGGATCTCAGAATATCTCTCAGTAAGGGAGCAAAGTTTCCACTATGAGAAGATTTTAGTAAGGCACATGATAAAGAAGTATCACTGTGGTCATTGACACTGCTTAGCTTTGGGAAATTTATATGTATGAATATTAGTGTCCGTGGTGTGCTGATGCACAGTCATAAGTGTGAACCATAATGGACTTGGTCATGAGTACTGTACATAATTCATTCACAAGGTACTTGTGTTATAGATTCTATCTGAGTTTGTATAGATTTTTCTATGAAATATTTGTAACTAAATTTTATGAATAAAAACTAAAATGTCCCATGACAATAAACTGATAGTAATAATAACTTGTAATTCCATCTAATAATCATAGTACATTTTCAGCACTTCTAAGGGTACAACTATTACAACTTCATGATTATATGTAGAACATGTTTCATAAAGCAATGCAATCCTACCTTCAATTGCATGCAGGTATCATTGGTACAAAAATTTTTCTCTGCCTCTGAGTGAGGGTGCCATTGATGAAAAGTGTTCTTAATGGTTTTAAAATACTAAAATTAATAAAATGCACATGTTTTTCCAGTGGATGCAGTAAAAGAATTTTATATGAAGGCACTTATAATGTTATTGCATTATGACCTCAACAATTTGGATTAAAGCTTTTTTCACGTTTGAAAACATGCTCTTATACGATTAACTATGATGGCACAGAACATTAGAAATAGCAAGACTGAATACATAGATAGATTCTATAGAATATCCCATACTCACTCTTAAATTTGTTCTGAGCCTAAAATATTCTAAACATTAACTTTAATAGCATAGTAATTGTACTTCCACGTGTGCCAATGTTTGAAGTTTTGATTTCTCACATTTTCTGTTACAATTATGGTCCTAATTTATAAAAGCTTAGTTCTTAGTGACCAAATCACTTCATTTGTCAATACAGAAATTATCTGTGATCCTAAATCAATAATAATTTTTTTCATCTTACCATATTTTGCATGCATTTATACTTATTTTCCAAAGTGAAATGTATTGTTGATTGCTGACCAACTGTTTCACTGGGTCATGATTCTATTCAGAAATAAGCAGGGCTCTGGAGATACTTTGCTCCTGTCCTGTTAAGATTTTTTTTGCCTCTTTTCACATTGCACAGAGTCTGAATCTAAAAATATTGGAGCACTCTTTGCCACATTAAATTGCCTCTATCTGTGCAATTCATGTCCAAGTGGTGGATGCCCTACAGGTTGAACATGTCTCATGGACTCATTCATGGTAGAGAATGTTGTTTTTCCTATGACAGTATATGCAGGCCAAGACTCATCTTTCCGTGCAGTTTCCTCAGTCTAAGAGCAAGAACTTAACAGTATGGAAGCCACTGAGCTATTTGTAGTAGTGATCTTCATTTCTTTGACTATGATTGCACTTCTGGGGAATTTCTTTCTTCTCCACCACTATATGTTTATTTACTTAACAAGATACAGGTTCAAGTTTAGTGATGGGATTCTGATGCACATGGTGGTAGCCAACATCTTAACTGTACTGTCTAAAGGAGTTCCTCAGACAATGGCAGCCTTGGGGTTGAGTGACTTCCTCGATGATGTTGGATGCAAATTGACTACCTCTCTTCACAGATTAGGCAGAGGTGTATGTATTGGCAGTACCTCCTTCCTCAGTGTCTTCCAGGCCATCATCATCTGCCCCAGGGACTCCAGGTATTCCGATCTTAAAATAATTTCACACAAGTACATTTCTTACTCTCTGTACCTGAACTGGGTAATTCATTTTAATATAAGCAGTCTCAATCTTATATACATGAGAGCAAAAAAAGGAAATGGAAGCACAGAGAATCTAAAATCTTATTCATATTGCTATTCTGTTCGTCATGACAAAACCAGTGAAATCCTGTATGCGGTGTTGTTGTCAGCTCCTGACATTCTTTTTCTGGGACTCATGCTATGGGCCAGTGGCTCCATGGTTGTCACACTGTACAGGCACAAGAAAAGAATGCAACACATTCTCAAGACCAATATCTCATCCAGATCCTCCCCTGAATCCACAGCCACTAACACCATCCTTCTCCTGGTCAGTACCTTTGTCTCCTTTTACACAATCTCTTCCTTCTGTCAATTCCTTACATCTCTGATGTATAATCCCAGCTGGTCTATGATTCATGTGACTGCAATGGCCTCTCTACTTTTCCCCACTGCTTGTCCTTTTCTCCTCATGAGTCGTGACTCTCGGGTATGCAGTTACTTCTTGCCCTTGAAAATAGAAAGGCATGTCCCCAGAGCCTCTAATCAAGAGCTGAATTAAAAGCTGCTACAGAATTTTTTCTTGGTTATTGAGTCATTCTGAAAGAATAGTGAGCATAATGACATTCATTCCACATGAATTTGGAGGCTATTATAGATGAACTTTCCTAGTGCTGTGAATGCAAATGAGTGTGTTCATGCACACAAATATGTAGCTGTCTATCATTTTGTGCAAAGCACATGAGTGAATTTACTTAAATTATCTTCATAATACATCAAAGTATATATCTAGATGATGATGTAACATAAGTAGATTATAAAAGATAATAAAAATTTAGGTAAACATTAGGTTTCAAATTGAAGTAATTTTAAAAAAGTACAACTCCTTTGTGTTGTGCTTTCTAAATTTGGGGTGACTGGCCCTCAAAAAAAAAACAAAATAATGGTGTGATGATATATTTTATATTTAATAAAATCAGCCTAGAATATCAGAGAATAGAATTATCCACAGTCAAGCATTGAGGATCAGAGAGTAGTGACTCACACCTTTAATCCCTGCACAGGGATGGCAAAGTGGTAACTCATGCCTTTTAATCCCAGCATGTTAATGACTGAGTGGTGACCTATGAATTTAATCTCATAACTCTAAAGACAAAGATCTTTTTGTGCTTCTGTGAGTTCAAGGCCTCACAGTAGTAGTTCACACCTTTTATCCTAATTCTAGGATGATGCAGAGTTGAACCCAGAATTGAAACAACTGGGAGAAAAAAAGATATTTAAGGCAGGCATAGGCAGACACTGAAGCATTCTGTAGAAGCAATGAGGCAGGCTGGGAATTCATGAAGATAGCTTTTACCCTGAGATGTTGGCAGGGTGAGAATTGACTGTGATCTGTTTCCTCTCTCTGTTATTCCAGCTTTTCCCCCAATATCTGGCTCTGAGTTTTTATTAAATACCAACTAGAATTTCTATTTCACAATGGTTTAATTAAACTCTATGTTTATACCTTACATGTTTCCCTGCTTTGCTGCATTCTTTGCTGCTCTTCATTGTTTTAAAATGAAAGGTAAAAAAAATCCACATTTAACACCTTTAACACTTTCATTGAACAAATGGCTCACTAAGAGCTCAAAGAATTTCACTTTGGATACATCTCCCAAAAGGAAACTAATATAATTAGGCTCAAAACTGCCTCTGAGTCCTCTCCTGAATCAATCTTAAACATGAATCTGTGAGAAATCACTCCACAGATTTTTCTGAACCCATTTTTAATTCACATATAAGATGTATTTCTGTATCACTTAAATTTGGCCTTTTACAATTTCTTATGATTTACATTATCTGTTTCTGCTCCTACATATTGCTGATAGAAGCATCTCTGTGAATATTATAAAATCAACACGGACTTTGATCTCTTCAGTGCTGGAGAGATGGATCAGCAGTTAAGAATATATACTACTCTCACAGATCCTAGAGTTAAAGTCTCCATCCACTAAGAGTGTACTGCTGCCTATAACCCCAGGTCCAGGCATGCAAGGTTACATTCTGTAATTCTCAGGCATTGTCAGTGTCTCCCCAGATCCAATATATTGTAGACTTTGTTTGCTCTTGGATGATGTTATGCTGGAGGAGAGATCATGCTCAAGCTCCATCTCATTACCTGTCTTTTCATGTGAATTCTTCTAATCTGTGTTGACAATCACAATAATTGCTTCTGCTTTTATCTTCTCACTGTAATTGTCCAAATTCACCAACATACTAATATACATTCAGAGCTATGATATGAATAATTTTCTTTTCTTCAAAATTTACCCAGCCTTATTCATTTTGTTCTGAAGAGAAAAAAAGGTTAAATCAATACTGTATTTTTCAACACAAAGTATGAGGTATAGAAAATGGCATGGCTTTTCAATATGTTTTGTTGGTAGCTAAATAAACAATTTCTGTGTAAAAATGAATGTGTATATTTATCAGCTCATCAGGTTTTTTGTCTCAGCTTCAGAATGTGTATCAGCAGTTTTCAGAGATGATTCTAAAATTCCTACTCACTAAATGTTCTTTAACATAACCTATTGTCCATAAATTTTGATTGCTTACAAATATCTCTGCCTAGTTCTCCTAAAGATTCTTCTAAACTATCATGAGAGAGGGAGAATTAGGTTTTCCCAGGGATAAACATCTAACTAGTTTTTACAATACCTGATTGTAAGCCTTGAAATCACTTACATTCTAGCAACTTGAAATTGACTCAGTAGGTTTTACTTTCTTAGACAAGTGAGTGGGAGTATAATAATAAAGAAAAAGGGGGCATGAGTTTGAGAGGAATTGAGTCAGGGGACATAGATTATGTTTAAAAAAGAAAAAAGAGAATATTGAATTTTAATTAAAATAAAATATTATTTATGCACAAAAATATGTCAGACTAATGTTTACAATCAGTACATTGCATCTGTCAGTAGCAATTTACTCCTTTCCTTCATTAAATTTTTACAGTCTAATATATTAGGGAAGTGCGATATTGACCTTATTACTGAAACCTGATATTGGCTCACTCAGACTGTTATCCCTCACACTCTACACTGACTTTCAACTCTTGTGTTACTTCTATCTGTTCTTGCCTATCAGACACATCCATGCAACACCACCTCACAATTGATAGTAGTCATAGGATCAAATGTCTTGACTAGAAAAGAGTCTTGGTTAGAGTATGCTACCAAAAGCAGCAATGATCTATCTGTCCCTACATAAAAGTACTCTCACAACTGTGTAAAGTGTCTCCTGGTTTCAGAGTGCACTGAACACATGGCACCTCTCACTACAACCCTGGATTACACGTCACCACTGATTCTTAACACAACTGTGTCAGACTGTGTTCCAGCCATTACTATGTCACGTAGTTACACTCATGTTTTTCTACAGCCTTTTTACACCACAGAATAGAATTGTGAGGTGTATGAAATCTACATGTAACTGTTAGACATAAATGTCAATTGCTGTTTTAGTTGTAGATGAGTTAGCACAGTCAGAAAACTAAAGCTACACATGCACTCACGGTGCCTTCTTCTTGCCCCAGGCTTACAGGACTGACATGACCTATTTGTTTTATAATTACTCTATTTATTTAGAATCAACTCACCTACACAATGTGATAGAGATGGTCATGGAGACACAGTCTCACAGAACAAGCAAGAAGCCCTTAAGTTCCTATTTAATGGTAGCATACAATAGGAACAATAATAGTTAAAACAGTAAAGCAGAATTGAAAAAAAATCACAGGATGAAACAGAGTCTGGGAATGAAAAAGGGTCTTTCTAAAACTACAGTATCAATACCCACAAATCGAGTTTCAAACAGACTATTTATAGAAAGAAAATTGCCCACAATTTAAAGAACGAATACCTAAGCATTTTTACAGAAATCATATTTGAACAAGTCAAGTGGTGTGCTAAATTTCTCAAAAGCCTAAACACATTTAGAGAAAAGAAACATAAAAGTAACCACTCATAACATAATAATGATCTCCCTAGAAATTTAGTTACAGAGATAAAAGACTTCTCCACTGAAGACTTAAGAGCATCAAAGAAGCCATCTGTTATAATACAGTCACCCACATCCTTTTATTCACCCTTATGAATAACTCCCACTGGTACTTGTTGTATACATAGGCAGTTATTTCTGGATTTCTTTTAACTGTGAGGGTCTTTCCATTCATGAGCTGTGACTCCGGGGCATCCAAGGAAATGTTATTTTCCTGGTGAGGAATGTAAATTAACACTTATCACCATGTAAATATAATGTTTCTGAAAAGCTGTTATTATGATTTTGACCCTGCCCACAGAATTACAAGTACATTGTAAACAGACATATCTAGGAAACAGTGTTGCTATATCTTGGTATAATGAAGATGTGTATCATCAAGGTCTTTGTATACATGCCATTGGTAGTGAGCACAAGCTCATGTTTATTGTGTATTGAGTCATCTCTGGAAAGTAGTTTGTGACATATACAAATTGTAAAGGATAAACCAATGTAAATGAAAACATTTTAGATTTCATAACAATGAACCTCAACAACAATAAACTTTTTTAACAAAATGTACTTTATTCATGATTCCTTGGAGTGTATGTGTGTGTGATTATTTTTTAAAACCACTTCATCATTCATTGCTCTACTTGTCTGTTTATTGTTGTGTCTATATTCTTGAAGGTAACTTTCAAGTGAACGTAATCAGAAAATATTAGAAGCAATTGACAAGAATTAGGTTTCATAAAAAAGGACAGTTATAAAATGGATCAATTGAGGCCAGTTTGTGACACCTGATGATTTTACTGATGCATTAGTGCACTTCTGTAATTCAACATTTAAATTTCATCTTCTGAAAACCAAAATTCAGTCAATAAACAATGTCCTGAGTTGACAGTGCCCCTTGACAATTTTAGGATTGCATGATATTTCCTTTTTGCAGCGAGGCTGTAAACTGACGTTCTGCAAATGTAAAATGCTTTTAGGTACAACTGCTTATGTACATTTACTGTTCAAATAAATCTCATAAAATATAGGCACCATAACACACACAAATAGTATATAAAAATATTTTTTGATGCAAGCATGATTCTTGGTGTGCCTTCTCTAGATAGTATCTTGCCTATGTTGGTTTTATCTATACATGAAACCACAGAATAAATCAGATTTTCTATTATTTTCTTTTTGAGCCAAAGACTTCCATAGAACAATACTATTGGGGTACTAGAAAAATTGCTCCGTGAATAAAATACTTTCCTTTAAGCACAAAAATGTGCTTGGATACTTAAAACATGTTGGCAAATTTGGAGTGGGGATATGAGTCAGAAACCATATCATTTATAAATAAGAGACAGTCAAAAGTCACTGTAAGAAACCAAGTCTAGTCAATCAGTGAACTCCTGATTCATTGAGAAACCTTGTTTCAAAAACAACCTTGGCAAGTAATAGAGAAAATAGATGACATCATCAATCTCTTTTCCACTTGTGCATGCACACACCTGCACATGCTCAAGTACATATACGCACAGAAACACACAAACACACACACACAAATTTAGAAAAACAGTTTAAATGTACTCAAATGCAAATAGGGGCATAATTTCTAAAGAAAAAGTATATGCCAAGAATCTGTTCAGTATCACAGATATATCACAATATAGGGATTAAATTTATAATTAACATAAAATAACTCTCAAAACTAAGACTTTTCTTTTCTGATAAAATAAAAACTGAATGTTAAATAAGTTCAAAGGATAAGTGAAACCTTATCTAAGGTCACCAAAGTAACTTATAAGCAGACCGTGTTCAGAAAAACAAACAAGAATCCAATTCTGAACCTGAGCTGAGGCAAGGAAATGTAGAATGTGTAAGTGGGCAGAAGAAAAATAAAGTCCTGGTCAACGGGCTTAAGTATTAAAAACACATCTATAGTGGATTTATGATGTTATATTATAAATAATTGTCCTGACTATGAGTTTAATAAAAAGCGCTGATTGGCCAAAGGCAGATAGGAAGTGTGGATGGGGCTATCAGACTAAGAAAACTCTGGGAACAGGAAGAACAGAGCAAAATGCCACAGAGAAGCCAGAAGAAGCAGAGGACAACTATGCTGCTCTGAGAAAAGGTACTGAGCCCCATGGCTGAACAGGATAAGAATCATGGGTTAGTTTAAGGGTAAAGAGTTAGCAAGTTATGTGCCTTGGCCTTAGGTCAATCAGCCTAAAATTAATGTAAGCATCTGTGTGTCTCTGATGGTCTAAAACTTAAGGCTAGGCCTCTTGCAGTAGAATCAGAGTTTAATTCTGATGCATAAATTGTTATCTCTGAGCCCATTTCCTACAGAGGAACACCTAACTCAGCCTTGACAGTGGAATGAGGGACTCAGACCTACATCAACTGAATATGCCAGACCAAAGTGGCTCACTTTGGAATTCCTTGCCATTCTTGGGGAATGGATGGGGTATGTGGAGGCTGAGGGAGGACTGGGAGGAGGGAAGGGAGAGGAGCAATGGTAGATATGAAAATGCTTTTAAACTAAAAGTAATAAAGAAATAATAAAAAGTAGAACTTTAGAATACCAAAAATTATACAGTCCAGTGCTAGATAAAACAATTGATATATTTTACCCTAATACCCTAGATAGTAGCTTGTACCACTTTGAAATCTAGCTCACAGGGATATTTTCTCTGTCAATTCAAGATTTATTTCTCTGTGCCTTATAGTCAAATTATATGCTGTCTATGGTAATGTTATCATTATCTAGTTATAGAAGGGAATTGAGATAAAAGTCAGACTTTTGTTGGGATATTTTTAATAGGCTCTGTAGAGTAAAAAGGCCAGACAAAGAAATCCACTCAAGTTCTGAAATCAGAGCCAATAAAAACACTTTGGCCTTAAACCAGAACCAAGGAAACACAGCCTGAACCTGAAACCAGAGGTAAAGAAACCCACTACTTTATCCCTAAAACCAGAGTCAAATCTTCCTCTGACCAACTCAACACAACACCAACCAATCTTTGATCAGAAAAACCAACCAATCTCTGAGCCAAAACCCAAACAATCCCTAAGAATGAAATCTAGCCCATCTTAGCTTGAGAAAGATCAAGGAGATTGAAATCTGACCAAGTCCCTCCTTGAAAAATCTTCTCACTGGAAAATCTCAACCGCTAATAAGACTTAATAAGCCCTGTTTAGTTGGCAGCTATGCCTCTTCACCCTGGCAGACCTGCAGTCTCACAGAGACACACGGACACATATATTTTATGCTGATATACTCCTCTTACAGAGACAAATATCAGGTTCTCCTAAAGATCCTCTTGAAATCCTCCTAGGGATCTTGTTCCTAGAAGAAACGGAAACTTAGCATGGCTTTGTGGGAGCATGTGTGCCCAAGTGTGTTTCTGAGTGTGTGACTGTGTACCTAGCATTTGATTATAGGGGAGGTTATGCATATTGGTAAACTAGATGTGTAAGTTTCTTGGGACTTTGGATATAGTGGAAGAAGTACCTAACAGGATCCAAAAGCCTACCCCTAGTCCTGAGTTGACAGCTTTGGCTCTCTCTCTCTCTCTCTCTCTCTCTCTCTCTCTCTCTCTCTCTCTCTCTCTCTAACTAACTAACTAACTAATGTACTGCTATAGGCAAGGGGGTATCTTGCAGGACCTGACACCTTCCCATGTATGTTCATTTGGTGGTTTTGGCTGTAAGAGAAGAGAGAAATAACAGACCCTGAGACTTGCTCTTGGATGAATATGGGGGTTATGGTTGTAGGGGAGGGTATATGTAGCAGGATGTAACATCTAGTTGATTACTTTATGTAGGGCATTGATTGTAGGGGAATGTCTTGGCAATTTCTTTTTCCTGATGTAAAATACCATTGACAATTATAACACTATGACTTTCATTTGCTTTTGTGATTCTTTGGAATTTCTGAAGGCTTCTAGAGTCAGAAAACAATGTAAATATAATCAAATGGTCTGTTCCAACCTTGAGACTATGTTACCCTAGGTCAAGCAATGTCAAAAAAAAATCACATTTCATCTGTCTCTCAGTATCTTCAAAGTTCTAGATTTAAGTCCCCTGTTGAGAAACAGAAGACCTGGGTGTTTAAGTTTCTTCTACAAAATGGTACAATGCTTCAATTTGTTTATAGAACCCTCCCTCTTGTTTCACTGGGAGAGGAGAGAAATAAGAAGGGGAATAAAATATGAAAATGACTATCATTTATTATGAAGTGTATGAAACTGAAACTGGCAGGCAACAAGAAGGTAAAAATAATCAAATTTTCTGCTCTATATGTAAGCTGTTTCTCTCCAGCTTTAACATAAACCATTTTTTAAGAAATCAGTTTTTATAAATAATTATCTCGTGTGTGTGTGTGTGTGTGTGTGTGTGTGTGTGTGTGTGTGTGTGTGTCTTTCTCTTCATTTTTCCTTAACTTCTCTGCCCATTCATCAAAACTCTTTAACAGGTTGACCATTATATACTTCAAAATTCCTCCACAATCTTCAGATTGTACGTAAACAAATGCATCATTTAATGTACTTAGAACTGCTTCAATAAACTTGCATTTTAAAAGTATTACATCATGTACAATAACCTATTATTTCATTAACATTTTTGTTACTTCTACTATTTATTTCAGTTTGACTTGTCCACCCCTTGCCTTTTTTATTATGTTTCTGGCCCAGACTTTCCGGCCTAGGCTGGTGACCCTGAGTTTCAGACCCACAGTCCCATAGTCCCACTGAAACACACAGACACTTTTATTAATTGTACACTGATTGACCTGGGGCTCAGGCATATAACTTGCTAACTCTTTACCCATAAACTAACCCATGATTCTTATTCTGCTCAGCCATGTGGCTCGGTACCTTTTCTCAGAGCAGCATAGTTATCTTCTTCATCTGCTGGCATCTCTTTGTGGTGTCTCCGTGGCTTCTCTGTGGCATTTCTGCTCTGTTCTTCCTGTTTCCAGAATATTCTTAGTCTAGTAGTCCCGCCCACATTACATGTCTATCTTCAGCCAATCAGCATTTTTATTAAACTAGTAGGCAGGACAATTATTTACAATGTAACAACATAATCCCCCCACACTTGCCTGTTACATGTGTGTTGAGGGGGACAGGGAGTAATGAAACCTTACAGTGTCACTTCATTAGTATCGAGAAGAAAGTGATTATCCAGCTTCCTGGGATGTTCTCCAGGGTGACAGTTCTGCATCAAGTTTTAGAATGGATGCAGCTGGGCTTTCACATTTGACTAATGCTAGTTGCATGGAGCATCTAATGTTTTTAAATCATCTAATTTGACTGAGTATTGCAGATCCTCAGTCTACAAGCCCCGATCTTCTGTCCCCTACTTGATCTATTCCGGTGGTTTTCACTTCTTGCTTCACTTCAGTTTGAGTGTTGCTAACTTCTTATGGGATTCAGTTTTCATAGACTACATTGTCCTCGTCCGCTTGTGTTTTCTTGTCCTTCCATCACTGTGTTCTGTCTCCCTGACTTCAGCAGCTCTGCTTCCTCTCTAAGAAAATACCTGTGGGGTGTGGGTGTTTGTTTCTCATACTTCATCTACATTGCTCTCCTTTGGTGACACAGCTATGGAAACGTCGATTTCGGGCAGCGATATTTTATCTCAGTTTGTGTTTGGACTGTGGCAGCTGAGCATCAGGATTTCGGTGATAGTTGTCTGTTTCTATGAGTTTATAGGTCAGGAACTGGAACCCCAAAATGAGGCCTTAGGATTAACCATTTTAATACCAAGTGGCCAAAATTCAGGAAAAGGGGGTCAGATCCCGGGTGCAGCGTCCTCCTGGATCCAGGTCTGGTCTAGACCGGCAGCCAGCACGAGGGGAGGCTGAGCAGAGGGTCCCGACAGCTGGAGGTGCTTGGAAGACAGAGATGCACCGGGAGGAACCGATCACTGAAAGGGGTGGGTGTGAGGGGGAAAGACCGACCCGCACACTCGCCCGGAAACAGCGGCTGGAGGTGGTTGTCGGCCATTGGTGAGTTGTAGAGGAAGTGCCCAAGGGGGCGTGGTCCACGGAATGACGTAACGGAATTTCGGAAGGAGCTTTACTGAGGCCCAGTAACTTGGGAGGAGAATACTAACCCTGAAGTACCAAGTTGCTCCGGGGCCTGCACGGTGGGGATCGCGAGCACCGTGGGGACCTTGTGGTGCAGACCGGGGCCGGAGGACTCGGCGTGTGTCGCGGGACCCGAGACCCCCGGAGCCGCCGCCGCCGTCCGCAGCGCAGAGGCGGGAACCGCAGCCCGGCGGCCCTGGAGCCTCCCAGGTCAGAGGGAGGGGAGCGGGGCTGGGCTCCTGGGGCTGTTTCTGAGGACGCCGGCTCTGAAATTTTGCTGTGGATATCTTACTGCCCTCGGTAAAATTTAGGTCACATGAACTGAACTAACTCCGATTTTTTTTCATTGACTTTCTAATTACCAAAATATTTTATAAAAATATGGTAGTAGAATATTTGAATTTATCTGTTGATATTTGCAAACGCGTGTCTTTTTGCTTTGAGCGAGAGGACAAAGCTCTTTCACATTCAGCATGCTAACTACTTCCATGTTAAACCACTTACCTAGTCAAGAAATGGTATATGGGCCTGGGGAATTGGCGTCCCCTGAGGTCTTTTAGGTATTAGTCACGAAAGAATGCTTGCAGATTTGACTGGTTTTGAAATTGTGAGCTCTGCAGGTATGGTTGTAAACATGAACATTTAAAAGTAAACATTTTATCCATCATGAATTTTTCATCTGAGACGTATGCACTTTGTGGTGCAAATATACTGAAAAGTGTCTTTGCAAGGCATGATGCCACAGGCACTCTGAAGGCAGAGGAAAGTGGATCCTAGTAAGTTTGAGGCCATTCTCGTGTACGTAGTGTTCCAAGACTTCTATAACTACATGGTGACACCACCCTGTCTCAAGAAACAAAAAAAAAAAAAAAATCAAATGTGTCTTCTTGTGCTGAGATCTGAGTGTTGCACCTAGAATCTGGAAGTGCATTATGCTATTTGAGAGTATCAGGTCACATTATTTTCACAGAAAAAAAAAAAAAACATTAAAGCCCAGGTGGGGTGCACACTCCTTTCATCCCAGTACTCCAGATGCAGAAGCAGGTGGATCTCTGAGTTTGATGCCAGTCTGATCTACAGAGCAAGTTTCAGGACAGCAAGGGTTATACGAAGAAACCCAGGCTTAGAAAAAAGAAAAAGCATTATAGTATAGAACAATATTTAAGAAAATCATTTGAACAGTGATAATCACTCATCTACATCAGGAAAATGTCTTCGATAGTCTGTTTGTCCCCTTGGTTCAAGAAAAATACTTTTTCCGTGGATGCATGATCAGACTGCTTGTTATTGTTGACCAGGCTGGACTGGAACTAACAAGAGTTTCACCTAGCTGTTTCCCAAGTTCTAAGATTAAAGGTTTATACCAACAGGACAGTTCAGAAGGTTGTTTTATCTTGTGGTCTCCTGACAGCCACTGGTGTGACTGTGGCCTTCTCCCAGGAGGAGGGGCAATGCCTGGACCCCTCTCTGATACCTGTGTACAGAGACTGGGTGTTGCATAATTTCAGTAGTCTAGTTTTTGTGGCTGGGAGTTGATTGATTACAGTCTCCCTTGCTTCTCCTCAGTATTTCTTGACAAACTAATCTGCAAGTGTGTGAGCTTTGTGTGAATGAGTCTCACATCACATCCCACAAAATAAAGGGAAGTCCTCAAAAGGGGGGTGGGGGGAGTCTTCATGAAATGTTCTTTCATCCTTTGGGAGATATAAGACTTCTATCAGTTGTGGTTCATGATCAATTCAGAACCTCACTAATGTAAAATATTCTCATCTCAATCTACCCCTGAGATTTGACTGAGTTGTGATTGGAAGTGGGATTTAGGTGACAGGGATGCTAACTTAAAATGCTTTGTAAGTGTTTTCCATGCTCAAGCACTGTATGCCAATTGGGGAATCATTTGTATAAGCCTGTGTCTCAGTTTCTCTTTATCTACTGAGTACAGTACTGTGTTAGAAATCTAGGTGCTTTCTGAACAGTCTCTTCCTTATATGCAGGGCTCACTGACCACTCAGACCTGCTCACCTGTGCAGCAGAACAAAAGGACCTAGAAGATGGAGAGGGAGGAGACAGTAGCTAAGGATCCAGGTATGTTGTAGGGATTGGTGAAGGGGTCAGAGAGGGGTTCACATGAATGTGGATGTGGGACATGAAATCAGTTTTGCCACATTCTGTTTGACTAGAAATAATTCTGGAGACTTCCACTGAGAAAAAAATCTCTTTAGGATTATTCTGTTGTAGGAGTGAGAAGATGTTCTGAGGAAGAATTGACACTAGGAAGTGTGGTGATATATTGTATGTTTAATAAAAAATTATTTTGACTATCAGAGAGACCAGAAACAAACTACAATCAATTCTCGTGCAGCCAGCTCCTCAGGCCAAACAAGGCAGGTCCTATCTCTGTGCAGGAAAAGGAAAAACTTCTGCCTTACCTCCCCTCCTCCAGCTAGCAATCATACTTCCTGGTTCAACATTCCTAGAGTTAGGATTAAAGGTATGTGCCACTGCTGCCTGACTCTGGCCTTGAACTCACAGAGTATCTCTGCATCTCAATGGTATTAAAGGCATAGGTCACCACTCCCTGACTTGCCTGGCTCTTTGGGTGGCTGTGTCCTGATATTTCAGACTATTTTTTAATTAAATATACAATATACACCACAAGGAGGCAAATAAAATTCTATTTGAGTATGCATGTGAGAAGCTGTTCTTACATCACTAATCATGCTATCTTTCCAATGTTAACTGTTTTTCATGTCTGTGATTTTAATGTAGTACAAAATAATCAAAATTATGACCACAAGGTTTTGTTTGTGTTTTTTTTTTTTTCAGAATCTTGAAGCTTTTGATATTCTAGCACATTCTCTACCTATTAGTGTTAGTTTGTCTGTTCCTGAAAGTAATGTCACCATTTGAGAGGAATCAAGAAGCACATTTACAGATGCTAAGTTGTCTGCACTGTCTTCCCATGGCTTTCTCCTATTGTCTGTTGCCATGACAACTCCAAGTACCTTCCATTGCTGTCATGGTAATGTACTGGGAGACACCTCTAGGTTTGATCTTCTTAGTATTTTCTGGCTCTTTGCTGTTCCTTGGTTCTTTCAGGATGTTTCTGTAAAATATGCAATAGGGTTGTGCTAGGAATTGCTTGGAGTCTTAGAGAAGACAGACCTCCTTCTAGGTTGTCTTCTTGAGTTTGAGAAGAACATGAGGCCATGTGCCAGTTTTCACGTTTTATGTATTCTCCTGTTTTCTGTCGGCTGTGGATGTCTGTGTTCCAGCTTTTGTGATGTGCACCCATGCTGTTCAAAAAACTATCTAATGGATCATTTTATCATTTCCTAACACTATTTTGTATTTTTTTTAAAAGAGAATTAATTCACTTTATTTTTCTTGTATAAAAACTCTTATGTAGTGGCGACAGCTGGAGCCTGATGCCCCTGAACCCCTAAAATTCTGATGTGAATTTTCACAAGATGGTCAGTGAATTCCTGATAATAAGGAGACTTGGCGATCATAGTCCCTTTTGGTGAATATAGGTTGGCGGTCAGGTAGACGTAGGGCTTGGAGATGGTGTCACAGGTGGCCTTGGCAGAGCTACCAGCGTGGCAGTGCAGTCCCTGGCTGAATGTTTAACAGTCTCCAGTATTGGCCATCATCAGTAGCTTCTTAGACAGAGTAGAGACAATACCAGTTCCTCCAGGGACAGGTATGAGGCAATACCAACACTTTGTTTTTAGGGTTTTTAATTCCCTTTTTGTTTTGTTTTTTATATGGTTGCTGATTGGATTATTGAGAGCAGTTTTTTTTTTCTTTTGTCTGAGTTAGTGATGTGCTGTCCTGCCCATAAATGATTACTTCCCAGTTCTCCTGTATTATCTATTTATTTCTGATGTTCTCACTGGTAATTCCTCTGACACTCCTGTGTATGTTTTGCCTCTAATTTATTATCTGCAGTGATTTCAGTGAAATGAACTGTGTTAATTTGTGACTGTCTTCAAATGCACTTATGTCTTCATCAGTTTTAAGGTAGAAATTTTCTTTGTGTAACAGTATTGCTAATGGTGACTTTTCTTTGCAAGCTTTAAATGTCACTGCGTACGTTCCTGGATTTGAGATCCTTGTCTGGACACCTGGTCATATTCTGTTGCTTAAGTCTTTTCATGTGGCTTGACATTGTTTTTAAACAGCGCTCATTGCTAATTTTTGCTTTTGTTTTTGACTCTTTAATATAAAAGCTCAACAGGCCATCTATTCATTGTTCCTGAAAGAGAAATTCAAAGAACAGAATCAGAAAAAAATGGCTGATTCTCCAGTTAATCAGGTCAGTAGTCATGTTCCCCTTTTTTGATAGAAATGTTATAGTTTGAGACTTTTAGAAGCCTTTAATTTTCTGCTTCTGACTTTTATGAAAAATATTGCAGACAATCATACACTGAAGTTAACCAGCCCAAAGACTGTACAACTCAAAGTACTTTTATACAGTTAGAGTCATCATTGGGAACAGAAGCTCTGGAGCCTCACATGGGAGTTTATAGTTTTAATAGCTAACATATTTTGATCTATTTATTTACCATCAAAAGCTACAAGACCTGTTACATAATTAGAGCAGAAAATCACTTCACTTTATGTCCTTTGTCATGACTCATTTTGATGACATGCAAAATGATGACGTCAATATTCATATTAACCTTTCTTGTTTTCTTTTTTCCATGTTCTACTATACACATATTAATGGCTATTTTCTTCACTTAATATTGTTACACATGGTGAATCCATCCGTTTTCCTGTAAATTTTTATTACACTTTTCTTCTCAGCTGAATAGTGTTCCATTTTATGTGCATTTTGTTTTCATTGTCCGTTCATCTGTGGATGGACAATTAGGTTGATTACAGTTCTTTGTTATTGTGAATACAGCAGCATTAACTATGGAGTGTAAATATTTCTATAGTGGGGTTCATAGTTCTCTGAGTGAAAGTGTTCTGGGAGTGAGAGAGATAGAATTTACATTAGTTCTATCTTCAATTTGTTAATCTTCAAGCTGATTTTATTTGAGTCTGTTAATTTACACCACCCTCCCATCCACACCAACAAGGAATAAGGCTTACCTTTGATGTGACCTAGGAAAAAAATGTCTTCTCTAAAAGTAACGAAATCTGGCCCAGGGTTAAATTGTTTTTGTTTGTTTGTTTTAACCTAGGTTCAGTATGTTGTAAAGAAGGTGCTCTCACAGGAAGGGCATAAACATGAAATTGCTCAGTCTGGGTCACAGCTGGAGCCATGGATGTTACTACAAATTTTTTAAACAACTTTGTGGTATAGCTCAAACTAACTGCTTTTCCTTGGCCCATATAATCTGCCTGATTGCTCTTGCTTACCCTGCAACGAAATTTATATAAAAGACGGATGTTCTCTGCACATGGAGTGCCTTTCTCTCTGGAGTAGACCTGCTGCCCGGCCATCAGATAATAAATTCTTGACACTTTACTGTTGGGTGTTTTCTCAATGGGTTTGGACTTGGTATTTAGTTCATTACCCTTTCCCTCCTCATCCGCGCTAACATTCATGGTCAGGTTAGTTAATGACAGCCATTCTGCCTGGAGTAAAGCAGTGTTTTAAATTAGCTTATTTGTATTTCTCTGGTGGCAGTTTAGGGGTCATTTGTGTTTCTGACTTTGAGAAGTATCAGTTCAGTTCATTTCCCCATTTGTTGACTGGCAGTTCTATTTCCATGTTATTTAATTTCTATAATTCTTGGTACATTGTAAAGATGAGCCACTAACCAAAGTGTCAGTGGTACAGATTCTCTCCTTCTGTGGGTGTCTGTGTGCTCTGAAGATTGTTTCCATTGATAAACAGACACTCTAATTTCCATGTAGACTGTCTGTGAATACAGTTCTGATTTGTGTACCCTGTTTTCTAGCTTTCTGTCTGTCTGGTTTAAATAAGAGGTTTTATTTGTTTTGGTTTTTTTAAATCTATTTTGATTGGATTTTTGTACAGTGTAAAAGATTAAGCATCTAATTTCATTCTCCCACTGGATCCACTTTTGCCAGCACCATTTATTTAAAAGACTATATTTTTCTAATATCTTTTTCTATCTTTGCTAAATATTAAGTGGAAATGGATTAGTGGTTTTCTTTCTGGGTTCTCTATCCCAGTCTGTTATACTCTTATATAGGTCTGTTCCCATACCAGACTGTGTTTATGACTACAGCTATACAATATAATTCCATAATACACATCTCCTGTAGCACCTATCTCTTTTATGCTCTCCCCCGGTTTTTTTGGAGGGGAGGGACAAATATCCCACATGCACTAATGACTTTAAAATTTGAAAATATTTCCAGCACAACATGTGACCAAAAGATATGTTGGTACCCAGTTGATATGGAGGATGGACTATCCTTATACATTGTGACACAAAGAGCCTATGTGCTATGTAGGCTCTCTCTGGAGGATCTGTCCCATTTCCTTGGATCATGGTTATAAAAATGCATATTGAAACACAGGGACTAGTTAGGACAACATCTTAGAAACATGTAAAATTTAAAAAGGCATATTTAGGGTCTTAATACTAAGTAATACTTGATTCCTAATACTAAAGATTTAAGGACTCTATGGAGAACAGAACATAGCTGTCACATGTGGGTTGACCTTGCCATGGGATTCTTGTGTTATTCAGATTCTAGTCTGCTTTTTTATTTCTCTCTGGTGTTTAGTATCACAATAGTGATAATGTATCCTTTTGTTTTTCAATAACTAAGGTCTGTTTTTCTCAGCAGAATAGCTGTTCACATCACTCATATGGTTAGCATACTCAGCAATAACTACCTGAGCAGGATAGATCTTTTTTTTTCCTCCCTGTGGAATTCATCAGAAATAATATCTTGAAGACATTGACTGACCGATGTGCATAAACTATCACATTTGATGCAGAAAGAACATCCCTCACGATCGCTTTGCTCTAGTCAGTTCCTGTGAGAGCCACAGCTCTACTCCCCCACACTGAAGCTTCAGGGTTTTAAAGTGAAGATTTTGAGAATGGGCTTTTGACCTGTAGGTTTGCATTTCTACCCCTGCCTCATAGCTCAGGCAGATTATGTCTCCACATCTTTGTATTTTCAGAGAAATAAAAGAAGAATCTTTGTACTGACTGGTTTTATGTATCTACTTGGCACAAGGTAGAGTCATCAGAGGAAGAAGCCTCAGCTGAGGAAAGGCCTCCTCGAGATCCAGCTGTAAGGCATCTTCTCATTTAGTGATCAGTGGGGAGGGCTAAGCCCATGGTGAGTGGTGCCATCCCTTGGCTGTTGGTCCTGGGTTCTTTAAGAAGTTGGGCTGTGTGCCAGGGGAAGCAAGCCAGTAAGCAGCTGTGCATCAGCTCCTCCCTCCAGGATCCTGTCCCGTTTGAGTTCCTGTCCTGACTTCCGTCTGTGATGAATAGCAATGCTAAAGTATAAGCCAAATAAACCTGATCTTCTCCAACTTGCTTTTGGGTCATGGTGTTTCATCACAGCAATAGAAACCTTAACTAAGACAAATTGGTACCAGCATAGTGGAGTATTCCTGTGAGAGACCTGACTGTTTTGGGAAGTATTATAGAACTGTGGGACTTTTGGCAAGAAGAACCATTAAGTACTAAATGCTCTGTGGGATGTTCTTTTGGGGCTTGAAAGATATGTTAACAGCCGTGCAAAAGATGGAGGCTTGGCTTGAGAAGTTTTAGAGGGACGTTAAAGACAATTGGGGTTTTTTGTTATTTTGACTTAAGATTCTGTGGTTCTGGTTAGCTGGGGCTGAAGAGTCAGCTATAATTAGAAAGATACCAGAACTACTAAGGCAAAATTTTGCTTTGCTGGGATACTTGGTGCTGTTGGCTGGAGTTAAACTAGTGATAGTTAAGAAGAGACCAGCATCACTGAGGTGAAATCTTCTGGGAGGTATTTCCTAAGAGCTCAGAGATACAGTGTTCCAGAGGTGGCCGAGGTTTGGACCCCGTGTTTGCAGCCAGACCAGAGAATGTGTATCACCCAGGTGGTACTGGTTTTGAAGGAATGAAGGAGTCATGAAGAGCAGGACAGGTGATGCTTGGCACTGTGAGAGGTTAGGAAAGGCTATTGGTGAAGATGCACCCTCTTAGGCAATTGAAGGCCCAGGTCTGAAAGGGCCATTCAAAGAAGTTGAAGCTAGAAACCATGAAGAAAACCTATGAAAGCAGCAAGGAACCACAGCATTTTGGAGATGCCAGCATCGTGGGAAGACTAAGAACAGTAGTAACAGTGGAGTTCTGGCCAGAGCCAGAAGATAAACTGTGTGTGCTTCAATGACCAAGTCCTTTTGAGGACAACAGAAGACCATGACTGGATTCCAGACATTGGGCGATTAGGTTTTTTTGGGAGGGAGGGGGTTGCTTTGATTCTGACTGTGCTGTGATTTTTCCGTCTTGTAATAAAGTATTTTGTAGGAGCCCAGAGTTGAAAGACTTTAGGTTTTTAAGAGATTGACTATTTTAAAGTAACTGAAATTTTAACATGTTTGAATTTGTAAAGACTGTGGGGTTTTTAGTTATTTAAAGTCATGGGGATAATAATAAAAGAAGGGATGTGCTTCCCAGTGTTGTATTTTTGTGTTTAGTTAACAAGGGCTTAGGTGTACTGGCTGGTTTTTTGTGTCAACTTGACATAAGCTAGAGTCATCAGAGAGGAAGGAGCCTCAACTGATCCTTGATCCAGCTGTAAGGCATCTTCTCATTTAGTGATCAGTGGGGAGGGCTAAGCCCATGGTGGGTGGTGCCATCCCTAGGCTGTTGGTCCTGGGTTCTATAAGAAGTTGGGCTGTGTGCCAAAGGAAGCAAGCCAGTGAGCAGCTCTGCATCAGCTCCTCCCTCCAGGATCCTGCCCCATTTGAGTTCTTGCCTTTACTTCCTTAAGTGATAATAGCAATGCTGAAATATAAGCCAAATAAATCCATTTCTTCTCCAACTTGCTTTTGGGTCATAATGTTTCATTGCAGCAGCAGGAACCCTAACTATCATAGTCACAAACATGACTAACCTAAAATGCTATTACACAATACAGCATAGGTACTAAAAAGAACACATTGAAATCTATAAAATTTCACAGATTTTTTTTTCTTCAGCCATTCTTTGATGTACATTGTATCTGCAAAGTCCTGAAGATGACTACAGTTCTCAGAGAATTTAATATATTCATTTACTAATGGCATATCTGTGTTATTTGTGAATTACTAATGTGTACATGCTGAGCTGTATCTTAAACATTATTTGTTATGTTTTTGAACTTTCATCAATTTTTTAAAATAGCTCTTTGTAAGTGAAGTCTTTAAAACTTCTGAAATTGTTATTTGTCTAAGTCAGCTTCTGAATATTTCCTAGAAATTTTGGGTTAAGTCAAATGTGGCTGATGCTGATTTTTCTATCTGCTTAATAGTGTCCCAATCTTCTCAGAAAATTCCATATACTACTTACTTTATTTTATATGTTAAAGTTAAAATTCACAGTAGTTTTGTTGTATTCCTTTATACTATGGAAAAGAAACCTAACTCATTGCCTATCTAGTCAATTATAAATTTTGCCTTTCTAATCTACCTCTTTGTTCTTTAATGGTGTGGCATTGGACCTAGAGTCTAAACATGAACTGAGCGTGTTAAAATGGAATCATGTAATGCCCAAGAACAGACAGGATGATTCTCTGTCAGTAATATTTTAGCAAGAACTTTAAGGACAGCATTTAGAAGTCCTCACAGAAATTTTCTTTCTGAGACATTCTTGCTGTTACCCTGTGCAACATAACACAGCATCTATACAAGAAAGATAACTATGTCCAAACCTTAAATGTGTGTTCTTTTGTGTATATTGCTTGTGTCATTCTGTTTTCACAAATTTAAAAAACCCATTATAGAATGTGACTGTATTAGAAATTATCTTTTTTATTAATTGTCTTCATTCATCTACTTCTGTAATTTTCTTAAGTTTTCTTATATCCAGGAAAACATTCTGTCTGGTAGGAACACAAACTTTACTTTGTGTTTCAGGGTCTGCTGACATTCTGGGATGTAGCTGTGGAATTCTCCCAGGAGGAATTGGAATGTCTGGACTCTGCTCAGAGGGCTTTGTACACTGATGTGATGTTGGAGAATTACAGCAACCTGGTCTTTGTGGGTGAGGACACTTTGCTTGTAGACTTCCTAAGTCAGTGAATGTATTGATTTTATAGGTTGTGAATTCTCTGTTAGGCTGTCTATTTTCTATTGTCTGTTTTTTATTTCTTCTCCATTTTATCTGTGTCATCCATCCTTCATGTAGGTTCCATGATATATTCAGAAACTCAAAAGCACATCATATTTCTACTCATATCCTAAAGCTTCATGTCTGTCATACTTTTGACATTGTTTGTTGTGAGAAAAATTCAAGATATGCAGACTGAAAATTCTCACTAAATATGCTGAAGATTCAATTGGGAAATTATCCCTATATTCCTTACATTGTGTTCTCATCATGTCCTGAGCACAGTAATAATAAACATCTATATTCTTTCTAGCATTCATCCTAGACTACCTCACAGAACAGATGGTTTATTGTATGCAAGTAGGTCTAGTCAGTTATCTGGAGCAAATGAGATTGTCCTGGAAGAGAAGAAAGTAGCCATGGCTAGAGTAGGCAAGTGAATGTGCAAAACGTCAGTGATGGCTTTAGTGAAAGAATAAAAAAGAGCTGAGAATTGTTTTTCGATATTAAACTCCACTTGAAAGGATTCCTGATAATTGAACTTAGTGTAGTATGCTGGCTCAGAGATGCATTCTTATTGTAATGTTAAAAGATTTCTTATTGTACCTGAATTATAGTGAGTTAATACTAGTACAAAATGCAGTTGTATTTGACCATTCTGAAATCTGATTGTAATAATTTTACAGACTTGTAAGTTGAACGTGAGTCTATGGAGTCAGATTATTCTGTAATTATCTTACATGTATGTCAGTGATGGATAGAAGTAAGCACAAGCTTCCCAGTATAGCCCTGCCTCAAATGATCTAGAGCAGTGGTTTTCAACTTCAATAAAGTTACAGTCCTTTACTAATTGGAGTTCCTCATGTTTTATTGATTCCCAACCATAAAATTTTTTTGTTGCTAATTTTTGGCTAACTTTGGTACTAAGCAATGCCTCAGTTTCTAAGACCATTGGAAATAATTTATTTTTGGATAGTCATGACCCACAGGTTGAGAACTGCTGATATAGAACATCTGGTGTCTGACAAAATACTTGCTTTGCATCCATTACTTTTGATGAATCTAATGTGCTTTTTAGCCCTTTAATATGAAAAGGAATTGGGTATTTTGAACTATAATTTTGAACTTTGCTATATATTAATAAACACTGTGAAACTGGGATTGGATTAGACTCTGCTTCATCAGTTTCAGAGAAAACTTATTTAAAAATAGAGACATGTATTGTAAATATAAACAAACCTCCATCCCCAAGCCAATTATTCATTCCTCAATTATCTGCTTCAACTTCCTTGAAGACTATTTCTTTGTGTATGAGAGAGAGAATCTATAACTTATAATGAAAGGAAAAAGCTGACTACAGAGAGCTCTATTCTAAATAGTTGCTGATGGACTTACCTTTAGGGAGAATTTAGAGAGACAAGTTTTGTCTTTTGAACAATCCCTATTAATCTGAACTATACTCATTTTCAGAGAACTATTGCATATGTGATCCTGCCCATCAATATGTGAAGACTAAAAGGGAATCTTGTCCGTGTAATGAGTTTAGCAAAGTGCTTCATGACCCCTCCATATGTGCACTTTATAGAACAAGTGAGACTACAGGAAACTCTAATAACCACAGCTGCAGTAATCACAGAGATGCTTCTGTTGATTCATCAAACCCAGAAAGACATGAAAGTGTGCACACTGGAGCAGAACCTTGCAAATCTAAAGACTGTGAGAAATCTTTAAATTTTTATTCTAACATTACTCAAGATGAGAGACTCCACACTGCAAAGAGAGAGCATAGGCAGGAAGAAAGTGATGACTATTTTGACTCTACATACAGTCTTATGCAGCAAACAATCTATATTGGAGAAAAACCATACCAGTGTGAGGAATGTGGGAAATACTTCAGTACTGCCTCAAGCCTCACTGAACATCAGAGAATTCATACTGGAGAAAGGCCTTATGAATGTAAGGAATGTAACAAATGCTTTACTGTGAAGTCAACTCTTACAAAGCATCAGAGAATTCATACTGGAGAGAAACCCTACAAATGCAACGTTTGTGACAAATCCTTTACTCAGTACTCAAGTCTGAAAACACATCAAAGACTCCATACTGGAGAGAAGCCTTATAAATGTAACTACTGCGACAGATCCTTTACCCACTATTCATCATTTACAAGACATCAGAAAACTCATTCTCTAGAGGAATTGCACAAATGCAAAGAATGTGGTAAATCCTTTCTTGAACTATCACATCTTAAAAGGCATTGCAGAATCCATACTGGTGAGAAGCCTTACAAATGTGAGTTATGTGATAAATCCTTTACTATGTCCTCAAATCTTAAAAATCATCAGAAAATTCATACTAGAGAGAAACTTTACAAATGTAGGCAATGTGACAAGTCCTTTAAGGAGGATTCGCATCTTATAGCACATCAGAGAATTCATACTGGAGAGAGACCTTTCAGATGTAAGGAATGTGACAAATCTTTTACTGAATGCTCATATCTTAGACAACATGAGAAAATTCATACTGGAGAGAAACCTTACAAATGTATGGAATGTAACAAATCTTTTATTCGTAACTCACATCTTAGAACACATCAGAAACTTCATACCAGAGAAAGACCTTACAGATCCAAAGAGTGTGACATGTCCTTTATCCAGATTTTGAATCTTAGGAGATATCAGAACATTCATACTGTCGAGAAAAATACCATTGCAAATAATTTGATATAGTTTTATCTCAAACCCTCTGCTTAGAAATTGCAATAGAAAAAAAAAAAGATAAACTGTGAATGCCTTAAATCTTAATGTTTACAAGGTTTATATTGAAATAAAGTTCTGCAAATGTGGGAAAAGTTCGTTGTTTTGCTATGTGTGTGGGGGGGGTTGCTGTATGTAAGTATTTGTGTGCATTACATTAATGCCTGATTCCTGGAGAGGCCAGAAATAGCCATCAGATTCCCCTCAAGCTGTTTTAACCAAAAATTGTGAGCTATTATATGTGTTTGAAATGGAAAAGTAGCCAGTGCACTCAACCACTAAGCCATATCTTCAGCCCTTGTAAAGGTTTTAATAAAAATGTTTATCATGCTCAACACTTAGTAGTTTATAATAATGGTGGGTATGGTGGTATGGACTTTTAATTCCAGCTCTCAGGATGTAAAGCCAGGAAGATCTGAATTAGAGGTCATCCTGGTCTACATAGTGACTTTCCAGACAGCCAGGACTACATAAATACTGTCCAAACAACAATTGTAATGAAGAAAAAAATGTGATTAAGCCCTCTTAATTTGGCTACACATCACAAAATTCATAGTTCTGAAACTATATACAAGTATGGTGTATATAATACCTATGTGTGGCTATTCATTGCAAATTCCACCCCCTGAAATGCATTGAATTTGATAAATCCTTTCCCCACTGCTGAAATTACCTATATAAAAGCAAATTCTTCATGAAAGAAAATCCTCTCATAAAATCTCATATTTCGTTGACCTTCAGAATGTTCCTACTAGAGTCAAACCTGACCGTTGTGGAATATTTTTCAGAGGAGGCTGCTGAGACGTGTTTAAACCAATAGAAAGTCATTATTAGCCTTAACCACCAATGATTACATTGAGCATTCGAGATCCCAGTGTAGCACCTAGCCTTTCTCAGGGTTTCCTGTTAAGCACAAAAACCATGTTCTGAGTTGAAATGTAATAACAGCCAGAAACAGAACTATAAAAGCTAAATAGCAAGGTTAGTACATTTTGAGCCTTTCCCAAAAATGTATGGATTTTGATAAATTAAGCTTTTGTTTGAGTTTTGACAGGTGGTGGTGTTTTGATGTGGGAATTTTTTTTTTTTTTTGTATGATGTGAGTAAAAGATTGTTTTGACTCATGGCACATTGTAGTAGTAGGCAGGAAATTGGAGTATAGGTAAGAAGGAGGGTGGAGTCAGAGAAGTGAGCTAGTTATCTAAAATTTAGTATGTAAAGTAACATAGATGAGCCAGGGGCCACATGAGAAGAAAAATTAATAAAAATAAAAAGCTAATTGTGCCGGAGCCATGGGCCAAGCACATAAAATTAATATGTGTTTGAGTCATTGGGGGGGGGGGGGGCATGGCTGCAGGCAGGTCTGAATCATAAAGCTAGTCAAGGCCAAAAACCTTTGTTACAGATAATGTCCTATCCTTGTGTTAGACATGTAAGCCAAACACCCACATAAAGCCAAAAACTTAAAAAAATAAAACAACTTCCAAGTCATATCTCTAAAATAAATTATAAGACAAAATAACATGAAGTTAAACTACATAGTAACACTAAACTTACAATTTAAGCTTCACCAAAACCAATCCCCAAAGTCTCACAAAAAAACTTTATATAAACAAATTACATACAACCAATTTAAGATTGCTAATTTTAAACAAAAAAATCAAAAACTTAATAACATCTTAAGTCTACTCTGTTTATTAGCAGTAAACAGATCTGACTCCTTAAAAAAAAAAAACTTCTTTATCAACAAAAACTATATAACTTTAAGAAGCCCTACTGCCAAATACTTAAAATAAACATACTCTACTTAATAACAATATAAACTCTAAAATTAAAATAATAAAAGATTTCACAATATTTAATACTACCTAAAATTAAAAAAAAAAAAAAATAGTGTGCCTCTGGCACTTCCACCATGTTAAAAAGCCACCAAGCAGGGTGGAGTCAGCAGGCAAATCAGTGCTGCACAGCCTAGGATTTTTAAAAGCTCTTCTATTAATGATATACAATACAACACTTAATTTTTTTAAAAAAAACCTATGTAAATGGGTTACAAAGTGTATAGAAAGTGCTGAAGTGAAGTGCACTTTCATCATAGAATCAGTTGAGTTATGGTCTGGAGGCCGACTAAGGAAGGGGCCCTGTTACACTTACTAATAGCAAGAAGATGAGAAGCTCTAAAGAGATAGGTTGTGAATATGATAACATGGGCATGCTTACATATAGCTTACAAAACTCCAAAGGCTAAGGTTGTGGCCCTTCATGCCTTTAATCCCAGGACTCTGGCAACAAAGACAGACTGAACTCTTCCTGCATTGGCTAAATCTGTGGGTGGTTCCACACTCTTAGTTTTCAGGCAAACGTTTTTAGGTATACAATATATCAACACAAATTCTGTTAACTTTGAGGCCAGCCTGGTCTACATAGAGAAACCCTGTCTCAAGAAACAACCAAAGCAATATAAAAAAACCCCAAGAACATACAGGAATTGTACTAAAGAAAAATGGGAATGTATTTGTTCTAGTTTGAAAATAGCTGTCTTTAGCAGCTCCTGGACTCCCATGGAGTTAAAGGAGACTAGGGACCATCCCATTCCACCCCCATCTCCACCATGACAATATGGTAATTGCCCCAGTGTTACATAGTTATCTGTTCCTAGCACTTTTTGAACAGTTAGTACCTACTGCAAAGGAGGCTTCTTTCACCAAGGTTGAGCGTAGTAAAAATTGGTCATTATAGACATGAATATTTAGATGGAAGATTAACAACATGATTATTAACAAAAAAATCAATCTCCAAGCCATGTAGGTTTTTTGTTTGTTTTGTTTTACCATTTTTATAGTACAGGGCATGAATTCCCCTCCATGGAGGAAGTCTTGCATTCAGTCAAGGGAGTGGTTGGTTACACTCATGAGCAGTTGTACCAATATTGCTCCAATGCACACATCCTGTCTTGAAGGTTTGTAATGTAGGTTAGAGTCCAGAGGTAGGTTAGACCACTAACATGTTTTCTCTGCTAGCAGCCCTCACAGGAAAAAAAAAAAAAAAAACAACAACTTGCCAGCAGGGAGACTCCCCTAATATCTTCAAGACTGCACTCTATATTACAAATTGGTTGGTGTCTTCAGCAACAAAATGATCAAAGCAGAGCACTAGCAATGACATGCTTTTGTTTGGTGTGCCTCTGAGGCTCCCTAGGCAGATAACTAGGTAGTTGGAACAGAGAGTTCCATTTACACAGGCAAATAACATTATTTAGTTGTGTAGGGTACCTCTGTTCAAAGTTTTAAAAATTGTATTTCCAATTAACTTTTAAGACTGGGATTTCATAAGGCTTCTTCATATATCCTTTTGGTTGACCCTCCCACTCTTTGTCTTCCTGTTCAACAGTTAGTATTCATTATCCAGTGCTCATTCTTTTATATTACACATGTTCTGCCACATCATATAATGTTGGAATATGTTTTCAAGGTTGACTATTTGTATTGGATAAACCACTTATAGCATGCTGTCCCCTTAGGCAGACTATTTATCCTGCTCCCTGACATGTTCTTACCCTGAACCAGGTAGAGACTGGAAGTAATTGTGCGATGATATTGTGACAGGATTTCATTAAATTATAAGGAATGGGACATATTGTGGTGATGACTTGCCTGTGCATACCATCAAAGGTGATTTCTACATGTGGAACGTGCTCAGGGATGAGGACCTATATGATGATGTCAACCTCTACGTGCCAGTTCATCATATGGTCTCCTTGCCAAGACTTCTGGGGGCCAATAGACCAAGGACCACAGGTATTCAGCAACATCTACCACTCTGCAAGCTGAGTTGCCATACCCCAAAACAAAGCTTGACCTTACCAGCCCCATCAAGAAAGTTATTCTCTAATTTAAAATCGCCATGTTCAGAGTGTCTTTCGTGGAAAAAGTGCACCACTGACATGACCTGTTAGAATATTTGTTGATGTGGGATGCCTTTCTGCCTGCTGTGAATATGCTTTATTACCATTTGTTAATAAAGAAGCTGTTTTGGCCCATGAAAAGGCAATTTACAGGCGGGTGGGAAATCCAAGCAGAGATAGTGACAAAGTAGGGTGGAGTCAACGAGATCTGCAGGCTGCTACCAAAGAAGCAAGATGTAATGAAATAGAGGTAAATCCACGGAACATGTAGCAATATGATAGATTAATAGAAATGGTTTAAGTCATAAGTTAGTTTGTAATGATACTGATCCATAGCCCAAACAGTTTGTAATTAATACAAGCCTCTGAATAATTATTTGATAAGCAGCTGCACAATTGAGAATAGGAGAGCTTTGTCAGAAAACTTCCAGCTACAATTGGTCTAGCCTCCTCCTTTAGATAGCCTATTTACCTGAGGAACATCTCCATATATTTTTCTGAAACATATTCCATGACCATATAAATTGTTGTCAGTGTATCAATAATGTGAAAAATATTGCACTATGTTACTGGGTTCCAAAGATTGAAGAATGTTTACTTCAGAGATAATGTGAGCCAGAGCATTTTGATGTTTCTCTAAGACCTTGACTGCAACCTGTGCAGGTGTGGGAAGGGGGCAGGCAAGCATCACCTCCTTGAATGCACCACAACCTACAGATGTTACGATCCTGAAATTCCCAGGGGCTGGCCATGATGTTCAGTTGAATTTCAGTCACTGTATTTTGTAGGAAATTTCAGGGACAAACAGTGATAGAAACAATTTTATGTAGTTTTGTGAGAGTTTATAGCTATGAATTCTCTTAAAATCTAAGATATCCCAAACAACCTAACGATGCCAAGAAGGCCATAGAAATACATGAAAAATACAGAGAATAATTTGCATAAACTGGAACTGGAAGCCTCCCTGCTGGTCCACAGCTGACTAAGGTGGCACCCCAACCCTCAGGCCAAGCAGTGACTCTGGTCTCTGAACCCCAGCCCAAGGACACTGCTCCCAGCACCCCATCAACACCCAACTCTGCCTGCCCTAACCAAAAAAGGCTGTGAGAGCCCCCTTCCCAGCCCAATTTCCAGTCAAACAAAGCTGGAGGGACATCCCACGGGCCAAACCAGGCCCAAAGCACAATCTGCAACATCACCCACTGACAACTGTATACCCAAAGCCTCCCTCCAGGTCCACAGCTAACTAACAGCTGACTAAGAGCCAAGTAAAAGCCAACTAAGACCTCTCCAAGAACTACACCTGTGATACCTGGAGACATACAGCTCCTTGGCCTACAGCCAACTAAAAGCCAAATAAGAGCAGCCCCTGCAATTACTGGAAACAATCAGCCCCCAGGCTCACAACTAACTAAGAGCCAACCAAAAGCTGACTAAGAGTGAACCGAGAAAGCAATGGGCAGTGCAAGAATACATATAACAATATAAAGAATAGTAAAATCACCAAAAGAAGGTGACAGCTTCACAACATCAAGATCCAAGCACAAAATGAAGGGGAAACAGGAGGAAATGACATTGGAAAACAACTTTATGAAGATAACAAAAGCTTTAAAAGAAGATATAAAAAATAGAAACAAAAAAATGTCCAGGAAATTTGGGATACTATGAAAAGACCATACCTTGAGAAAGGAGAGAAATACCAGCTAAAAGGCAAAGAAAATATATTCAACAAAATCATGGAAGAAAACTTTCCCAACCTAAAGAAGGAAATGCCTATAAAGATAAAGAAGCTTACAGAACACCAAATAGACTAGACCCCTCAAAAAAAAGTCTGCTCACCCCATAATAATCAACACACTAAACCTACAGAACAAAGGAAAAATAGTAACAGCCTCAAAGGAAAAAGGCCAAATTACCTATAAAGGTAGACCCATCAGACAATCACTCGACTATTCAATGGAAACAAAGCAAGAAGATCCTGGTCAGACGTTATACAGACACTAAAAAGAGCCTGGCTTCCAACCCAGACTACTATACCCAGCAAAAATATCACTCACCATAGATGGAGTAAACAAGATATTTCACGACAAAACCAGATTTAAACAATACATATATATAAACCCGGCCCTACAGAAAGCACTAGAGGTAAAATTCCAACCTAAGGGAACAAACCTAAGATACACCATTGAAACCACAAACAATCAATAATCCCTCAAAAGAAAAACTGAAAGAAGGGAAATACACACAAGAAACCACCAAAAATAACAAGAAATAACAATCATTGGTCATCAATATTACTTAATATCAATATACTCAATTCACGTATTTAAAAAAAAAAAACCACACACTAACATGATGGATACAAAAACAGAAGTCATCCTTCTGCTGCATACAAGAAACATACCTCAACTTCAAAGACAGACACAGACTCAGAGTAAAGGGTTGGGAAAAGACTTTCCAATAAAATGGTCCTAAGAAACAAGCTGGTGTAGCCATCCTACTATCTAACGAAATAAACTTCAAACTAAAATCAATCAAAACAAACCAGGACAGACATTACTATTCAACTGAGAAAAAATCCACCAAAATTAATTCCCAAACCTGAATATTTATGCCCCAAACACAAAGTCACCTACATATATAAAAGAAACACTACTAAAGCTTAAACCTCACATCAAACCCCACACACTAATTGTGGAAGACTTAAATACCCCACTTTCACCTTTGGATAGGTAAACCAGACAGAAACTCAGCAGAAAATAAGGGATCCAACAGATGTTATGACACAAATGGACTTAACAGATATATACAGAACCTTCTATTCAAACACAAAAGAATATACATATTTGACAGCACCCCATAGAACTTCCTTAAAATTGACCACATACTTAATTATAAAGCAAATATCAATAGATACAAAAACGTAGGAATAACTCCTTGTATCATATCAGACCACCATGGTCTAAAACTAGAGTTCAACGACAACAAAAATCACAGAAAGCCTGCAAATTCGTGGAAACTGAACATCTCGAAATTGAACCACCTGTGGGTCAAGGAAGAAGTTAAGAAAGAAATCAAAGACTTCCTAGAATTTAACGAAAATGGATCTATGACACACCCAAACTTATGGGGCACAATGAAAGCAGTGTTAAGAGGAAAATTCATAGGACTAGCTGCCTATATGAAAAACCTAGAGGAATCTCACACAAGAGACCTAACAGCACAGCTGAAGGCTTTAGAACAATTATAAGAAAACTCACCTAGAAGGAGTAGATGGCAGGAAATAATCAAACTTAGGGCTGAAATAAATACAATTGAAACAAAGAGAACAATACAAAGAATCAATGAATCAAAGAGTTGGTTCTTTGAGAAGTCAACAAGATAGAAAAAGCCTTATCCAAACTAACCAAGAAGCAGCAAACCTTAACCCCTATAAGAAAAACCAACAAACCAGAAACAAACTCACTCTAGCAAGACCCAGTAGATTGGGGATTTCCAATCTATCTTAAAATTAGAGTCAATTCTAAGTCTAACTGCTCTGTAGGCAACCAATAGCTACTTCAAGATACAAAGACAGAAAAGCCCAGTGTAGGCAGTGTCTAAACTAGACTAGTTGCTAGCATTCTCCATAGTGAATCCTTGTAGTGTCGACACAAGCAACCAACCAATCATGGCTTCTCAAAACTGATGGTGGTTTTCACCCAATTCTGTACCACAACCAATGCCCTGAGTATTATTCTCATGTCTGTGACAAAATCTCAGACGAGAGTCACCTATAGGGAAGAAGGGTTTACTTATGCACAGGCTTTCAAGAGACACTGAAGCCATGGTGTCTTCTTCATGATGTCTTTTGTTTCCTATAGAGCTGGTAATTAGGTGGCTGTTGATGCTGCATTAGAAATTCTCAATCCCCCAATGACACAGTTCTTCTAGCTAGGTCCCTATCCATGTGTTTCACAAATTTGGAAACTAAACACTAATTTCTCAACACATCTGACACACATTTAATAAAACCACTGGGGTACTTTGAATTAAAAATGTCTCATGCAGAGCAAAGGGGTCAAGATCAAGATGGGGAAACCCACAAAGACAGCATATCCAAGCTACTGGGAGCTCACTGACTCTGAATTGAGAGTTGGAAAACCAGCATGGGTCCTAACTAGGTCATTTGAATATGGTTGACCCTTTTATAGTACATAGTCTTTAATTTGGCCACGACTATGAGGTTCATCATCTTGGAAGAAGTTATGTTGTCATAGATTGGTGTGTGTGTGTGTGTGTGTGTGTGTGTGTGTGTGTCTGTCTGTCTGTCTGTCTGTCTGTCTGTCTGTGTCTGTGTGTGTAAAACTTCTGTTTTTGGCAAGGGCTTTGCTCATTTGAATTTAGTTTTTTGGTTAAGTGTTTCTGATACCTTTGTGTACAAGGAATGTTTGGATTGGTGATTAGTGTTCCTAGTTTCACTGTGCTTGGTTCATCTATGTTTTGCTTGAGTTCAGGTGTGGAGATACGTGGTTCTGGTTTGCAGATGGGATAGCTGAATGATGCTGGAAGATATAGGAATGGTATCCCTTCTGAGTTTACAAACCAAGCTTTAGAAATTGTGATGGTCTATATGATGAGGCAGGGTTTGGAATATCCCACATCCTCTGATCTCATGAGCCAGGTTATGTGTATTGCAATGGTTTTGTGTGCTGGTGACTATGTATTATATTCTGACCTCCTAAACCATGATGCATACATCATAGAGGATATATTCACCAAGGGCTTGAACTAGGTAATGAACCATGCATGATGTTGTCAGAGTTATAACAGCCTCCTAAACTGATGTTCCTGTAATCACTTTTGCTGTTTACATGTCCCATGAGTTACAAACTTAAGTCAGATGATTTTACTCTTCTATTTATATTCTCTCATATGTGATAAGCATATTAAAAGTAAATTCAGATTAGTCCCCTAGCTCTGCATACATCATTGGGTCATTTGTGTGTGTGTGTGTGTGTGTGTGTGTGTGTGTGTGTGTGTGTGTGTGTGTGTGTGTGTTTACCCTCATTCAGCAGGATTCCTCAAATCTATCTGCTTAAGATGCTTTCTATGATTAACTTCTTTAAAAATTAACCTCACACCATAAAACTGTATTGCTCTGAGCCTTGCTTTATCTTCCCCATGAGATCTATCCAATCTTAAAACTTCCATTTGTTCATAAAGGTATATATTACATTCTTAAAGCCAGCATTCAGTAGGCGGGGGTTGGAGGATTCTAAATTGAGTATAGTCCCAGGATACTGTTCTAGTAGACTCTCTGTTGATGATTAGCACATTGTGACATAACCCAGTGTGGTGGAAAGAATGTATTCAGCTCCCACGTCGATTTCACAGCTTATCATTAGTGATGCTACCATAGGAACTCCAGCAGATGCAGAGGATAGTTGTTATTGGCTTGCTTTTCAAGACTGCTTTAGTTTGCTTTCTCACACAGTTCTGGATTTTCTTACAAATTTCAGGATGCAGCCACCCACAGTGGGCTTGTATCTCCCACATTATGTATTAATAAATAATAAATTGATAAATTATAATTATAATTAATTATAGCAATTAATTATAATATAATACTATAATTATGTGTAATTATAACATATCATAATTATATATTATAATTATACTTATAATTATATATAATTATTGATATTAATGATATTATATAATTATATTATATAATGTAATAATTAATTATAATAAATTAATAAATAAAATAATAACCTGAGTTCAACTGCAAAATCACAGTCTTAGTTAAGACACTCAGCATAACAACCCTGTTTGTTTTTGAGGCATCTTTCTGCGTAAATGGGTGGCTGTATAAAGTATCATATTGGGTGAGAGAACCCAGATCCAGAAAGCCAAATGCCAGAGGTATTCTCTATCAGCAGTTTCTTGTAGTATGAAGTTCTGGCCTATCTGGCCTGACTCCGTGGCCTGGATCTGCAGACCTGCAGTCTCTCAGAGACACATAGACACATATATTTTATGCTCATAAATTCCTCTTACAGAGATACATATCAGGTTCTCCTAAAGATCCTCTTGAAATCCTTCTAGGGATATTGTTCCTAGAAGAAATGGAAATCTAGCATGGCTTTGTGGGAGCATGTGTGCCCAAGTGTGTGACTGTGTACCTAGCATTTGATTATAGGAGAGGTTATGCAGACTGGTAAACTAGATGTGTAAGTTTCTTGGGCCTTTGGATATAGTGAAAGAAATACCTAACAGGATCCAAAACCTAGCCCTAGTCCTGAGTTGACAGGTTTTGTGTGTGTGTGTGTGTGTGTGTGTGTGTGTGTGTGTGTGTGTGTGTGTGAGTGTGTGTGTTTCTTTAGGGAATGGACATCTAGAAAGATGATTGTGTGTAAGTAGGGCTTTGGCTGTGTGGTGTTACCTTGAAGGACCTGACAGCTGTCTGAGAGCTCAAGAGTATGTACATGGGTTCATAAAAGCCTGTGTGCCTTTGTTTGTGTGTGGCTGTATATCTGGCCTTTGACTATATGGGAGGGTTATACCAGGACTCATAAACTGGTTATGTACATATATGTGTGTGTGTGTGTGTGTGTGTGTGTGTGTGTGTATTATATATATATATATATATATATATATATATATATATATATATATATATATATATATATATATATATATATTGGACCTTTGAATGTAGGGGAAGAGGTACTTAGCAGGACCTGATTCTTAACTATGTATGTATATGTGGCTGTCAGGGAAGACATAAATACCAGAACATGACACTTAAATTATATGTATAAGAGGGTGTTGTGTATGGTTTTGTGGCTATAGGTAAGGGAATATTTAGAAAGAAATGATATGTAGCTGTAGGGCAGTTGATCTCTTGGAACGCATGCTAAATAACGATGTATAAAGAGCATTTTCTTTAAGGAAGGGTTGCCCTGGCAAGACCTGACACCTAGGCATGTATGTTTGAAGTGGGCCATAGAAGATAGGATTCATAGTATCATCTGACATCTAGCAAGGTGGGGGTGGGTTTCAATTTAAGTGTGGGGACACCCAGCCTTGTTGGTAAAGAGAAAACTTGTCTTCTCAATACATTAAAAAGTAATGTCAAATTCCTTCCGCAGGCCTGTATTCTTTAAGTGTCGTATTTCTTGTTTACTCCCTTTTCTTGAAGATACTTTTTCTGATCAAATTCATTAACAAATATCCTGAGACTAGAATTCTATTTGCCTAGACATTGACTTATTTTCTTCATGACACCTGTCTCATTTTTGAATTTCTATTTATTTATTTAGTCTTGTAGATCCTACATTTATCCCCACACTCTGAAGGTCGAAGCAGTAAGACTATAAGATTGTGGTCAGTCTTGGGATATTGTCTTAGTATATATTTTCTATTTCTATCATGGCAAAAATCAGTGTGGGGAAGAGTTTATTTGACTTACATGTCCCAATCAAAGTCTGTCATTTAGTTAAGTTTGGGCAGGAATTCAAGAAGGAATTGAGGCAGAAAACATGGAACAAAGGTGGCTACTAGCTTGATCATTTTAGCTCGCTCAGTTTTCTTATAGGGCTCTGGAACAACCTGAAGTGGTGGAGTCACCCACAGTAGGCTGGGATCTCTCACATAATTGATCAAGAAAATGGATTCGGTAACGGATCACCAACTGCAAAGCTACAGGTGCTCAGCACATGAACCCGCTTTGTTAGTGAGACATCTTCCTAGGTAAATGGATGGATTAAGGAAAGCTTATATTGGTGAATGAGCCCAGATCCAGAAAGGCAAATGCCACAAGTTCTTTACATCTTCTGTTCTTAGCTCCCATTCTTTGAGTGTGAGTATAAAACATAAAGGAACATAGAGGCAAGGAGCTGCCTAGCGTGACTGGATACCTTCATATGCATTTATAAGTGAGGAGAGGTTACTTAGCAGAAGCTGAAACCTAATTCTGTATGTGTTTGTGAGGCTTTGGATGAGAGGGAGGGAATACATGGTAGATCCAGACACAGCCATGTATGTGTGTGAGAGGCTTTGGTGACAGGACAGGGGATACCTATACGGACCCACATCTAGATGCATGTGGAACTTCAGTTATAGAAGAAGATAGCTAGTAGGAATTGATATCTAGTTGTGGGGGTTAGGAATTGGGGTGTGTTTGTACCTATCAGACCATACCAGTAGCCTCATTTTGTGAGTTTTGCCTGAAGGGAGGAACTGACATGAAGAGCCAGACACATAGCCATGCATGTATTTGGGATGTGATGTGGGGATGTCTTTCTGTATACTGTGACTATCAATCTTTAAATAAAGGAGCTATTTTGGCCATGACAGGCACCATAGAAAAAGTAGGAGGAGAAATCAGAGCATAGGTAGGAGAAGCAGGGCAGAGTCAGAGCCAAAAGCCCAAGAAGAAACATGTTAGGAACACAGGTGAGCCACGGGCCACGTGGCAGACAGATTAATGAGAATGGGTTGATTTAAGATACATTAAGATACATTTAAGATACATTTAAGAGCTAGCTAGCAATGTGCCTAATCCATAGGCCAAACATCATGAACTTAATATAAGCGTCTGTACTATTTCTGGGGACCTAAATAAGCAGCGGTGGGCGGCTAAGGGGTCTGGCGTGGCGGGTCTGTGGGTCGGTCTGGGCCTCTGGCTGCCCGGGACCAAGAAGCAGCGCTACTACAGGGATGATTTTGCTGTAAGGCCTAGGGTGTGTGTGTGTGTGTGTGTGTGTGTGTGTGTGTGTGTGTGTGTGTGTGTGTGTGTGTGTGTGTATGTGTGTAACTTATGTACTGCTATAGGGGAGGGGTATCTTGCAGGACCTGATACCTTCCCATGTATGTTCATTTGGTGTTTTGGCTATTAAGAGAAGAGAGAAATAACAGACCCTGAGACTTGCTGTTGGATGAATATGGGGCTTATGGTTGCAGGGGAAGGTATATGTAGCAGGGTGTAACATCTAGTTGAGTACTCTATGCAGGGCATTGGTTGAAGGGAAAGGGCTATGTCCCAGGACATGATATGTTAGGCTTTCACTACAGGAAAAGGGAACTGAGCAGGACCAGAGAATTGTAATATCTAGCTGGTCTTCACACCTAGTTATGGGTGTGGGATTTGTTTGTAGGAGAGAGTGTGCTAGCAGGGGATGAGACCTAGATGTGAGAGAGGAGAAGGGGGGAGTGAGTGTCTCTGATTGTGTGTTCTGTTTCTTATATTTAATCTACTTTGTTCTCCCTAGGTGTCATAGTTATGAAAATGGTGATTTGGGGCAGCAATATTTTCATATTAGTTTGGGTTTTGGGGTATAAAAAGTGAGCAACAGGATTTTGGGTGATTGTTGTCTTTTTCCATATGAATTTATAGACCAGGATCTGGAAATCCCTAAATGAGGCGTTAGACTGAATAACTTCAATGCAAAGCGGTGAAAACTCAGGACAAAGGGATCATACGGTCAGATAACGGGAGGCTGTGCAGAGCTGTTCCAGGACAGCCTGACAGCCGCAGTTGTTCGGTTTGCATCCCGTGACAGGATCAGAGAAAGGTTCCCGAACTCAGGGAGGAGGACTTTGGCCATTGGTGAGGTGTAGAGGAAGTGCGTGGGTGGGCGGGGCTAGAGGAGTGACGTAACGGAAGCCAGGAGGTCGCTCAGCGAGGCCCGCTAAGTCGGGCGAAGGGGCTGGAACAGGTTCCCGTCCTCCGCCGTCGCCCCGAGACCTGCGCGGTGAGGAATCCCGTGCACGGTGCGGACCCGAGACCCCCGGAGCCGCCGCCGCCGTCCGCAGCGCAGAGGCGGGAACCGCAGCCCGGCGGCCCTGGAGCCTCCCAGGTCAGAGGGAGGGGAGCGGGGCTGGGCTCCTGGGGCTGCTCCTGAGGACGCCGGCTCGGAGGTTCTGCTGTGATTGACCTACTCCTGCGCTAAGTGTCAATAAATGTTAGATCATCGTATGAACTCGATTTTCTTCATATATCCTCTGGTTTCCAACATATTCTCCAAAAAATACTTTAGTAGAATATTTGAATTTATCTGTTAATGTTTGCAGACACGAATTTTTTGTTATGGTGGAAAGAACAAAACTGAAATTTACATTCATCCCCGCCAACTTTCGTGTTATACTTGGGGATTGAGAATCCCTGGACAACTTTTAGGTATTAGTCATAAAAGAGATGCTTTTCAGATTTGATTGATCCCGGGTGTGGTTCTGAACATTAACATTTAAAAGTGATGTAGATGCAGCATTTTGAACAATGTCTTTACCAGGCCTGGTGGCACAGACCTGGATGCAGAGGCAGGTGGATCACAGCCAGCCTCGTGTACATAGTGAGTTCCAGGACCTCCATAGCTATACTGGGAGACTTCGTCTCAGAAAGAAACAAAAACCAAAATGTGTCTTCTTGTGCTTAGTTCTGAATGTTGCATCTAGAATCTGGAAAGCACTGCATGCTGTTTGAAGGTATCAGGTCACAATGTTTTTATATATTTAGAAAAGACACAAGCCAGGTAGTGGTCATACATAGCCTTAATTGAACCACTAGGGAGGCAGAGGCAGGTGGATGTCTGAGTTCAATGCCAACCTGGTCTGTTGAGCAAGTTTTTCAGGACAGTAAGGGCTACACAAAGAAAACTTGTCCTGAAAAAACAAAAACAAAAACAAAAAAAAAACAGAAAAAGAAATAAAAGCATTATAGTATATGATAATATTAGGATGCATCTTTTGAATAATTGCTCACTCATATCAGAAAAATGTCTGCCACAGTCTTTTCTCTTTGGTTTAAGAAAAGTACTCTGTCCGTGGACATATAGCCAAATTGTTATTTTTTGGTTCTTGTGTTGAGACTTGAACTCACAATGTTGCTCTGTCTGGACAAGAGCTGGCATTGTAGACCAGGCCAGACTGAAACTAACAGAGGTCCACCCACCTCTGTTTCTGGAGGTTTTGCATCAATACAACCACTCAAACCACTGTCTTTTTACATTGTGGTCTGTTGACAGGCAGTCATGTGACTGTGGACTTCTCCCAGGAAGAGGGACAATGCGTGGACCCTGCTCAGAAGGCTCTGTACAGAGACTGGATGTTGCAGAATTACAGCACTCTGGTTTCAGTTAGGTAAAAACAGTTTGCCCGCAGTCTCTCTCTCTCTACTCCTCAGAGTTTCTTATCAAATTTCTCTGCAAGTGTGTGAGCCTTGTGCGAATGAGTCACACAGAGGAAAGTGAAATTCTCAGAGAAACCATGAAAATTTTGATGATATTCTCTCTCTTCTTCCTGTGTGACCCTTTGGGAGGTGTGAGGCTTCCATTATATTATGTCCATGATAAATTCAGAACCTCACTAGTGTATAATATTCTCATTCAAATAATAATTCAGCTCCATTTCTCCCCCCTCCCCCCCCCCCCCCCCCCCCGAGATTTGACTGAGCTGTGATTGAATTCCAGATACACTAACTGAAAATGTTTTCTAAATACTATCAGTACTCTGACACTGCATGACAGCTGGGGAATCACCTGTACAATCCTGTTTTATTTTCTTTTTACTGTGCATAACACTTTGTTAAACAATCAAAGTGCTTTCTGAAGACTCTTGTTTTCACGCTTGCAGGACTCACTGATCACCCAGACATGTTCACCTGTGGGAGAGAACAAAGAGCCCTGGAAGATGGAGAAGGAGAAGACAGTAGCTAGTGATCCAGGTAAGGTGGGGGGTTGGTGAAGGGATGGCAAGGGCATCAAATGAATGTGGAAATGGGGCATGAAGTCAGTTTTGCCACATTGTATTTTACTAACAATCATTCTGGAGACTTCAGCTGAGAAAAAAATCCCTAGGATTATTTTGTTGTAGGTTTGAGAAGATGTTCTAAGGAAAAATTAACACTAGGAGGCAAATAAAATTTTATTTGAGTGTGCATGGGAGAGTGATGCTGTCCTTATTCACATCACTGATCATGTCACCAGCCATATTAGCTGGTTTTCATGCCTACGATTTATATGTGTTATAAAATGATGAAAATTAATACCTTTAAGTTTATTTATTATTTTCAGAATTTTAGAGCTTTGGTATTCTAACACATTTTCAATATTTTAGCATTAATTTTTCTATTCCTAAAAATAGTGACAACAGTGTTTTGATGGAATCAGGAAGTATATTTACAGACTGCTAAATTCCAACAATACTGGCTTCCCATGGTTATCTCATGTTGTCTGTGCTCATTGCATTTCAAGTGGTCTCCATTTCTCTAATTGTGACAGACTGAAATCATCGCTAGGTTTGCTCCTCTTACTACTTTCTGGCTCTTTGCTGGTTCTTTCAGGATATTAATGTAAAATATCCAGTAGGGTTGTGCAGGGAATTGCTTAGAGTCTTGGAGAAGACAGACCTTCTAGTTTGTCTTCATGAGTTTGAAAAGAACATGAAGCAATATGCCAGTTTTCACATGTTCTATGTATTCTTCTGTTTTCTATCTGCCCTGTGTGCCTGCACTCCTGATTTTGTAACATGTACCTATACAGATCAAAACTTTCTAATAGACCACTTTATCATTTGCTAATACTCCTTAGTGTGTGTGTGTGTGTGTGTGTGTGTGTGTGTGTGTGTGTGTGTGTGTGTGTGTATTAACAGACTTAATTCCCTTTTTTTGCATAAAAGTTCTTACATGATGGCCACAGCTGGAGCCTGGTTTTCCAGAACAGAGACTGGTCTGGGTTTTGGCAAGATGGCCAGTGAATAAGGAAGCTTGGTGAACACAGTTCTTTTCCAGAGGTCTGGGGTTAGGTAGATGTAGGTCTTGGAGATGATGGAGGTGACTGTGGTGAAGTAGTCAAGGGTAGCAGTGTAACTACTGGTTAGTGTGTAGAGGTCAGAATCATTTTGGACTCAAGAACAGAGACAATGCCTGTACCTCTTGGGGCAGGGATGAGACATACCAACACAGACTGGCAGTGGCCTATCACTTTTTTTACGGAACAATGTAGGCTTGCCAGTCTTTTTCCCCAAGTAGCCTCTCTACACTGGGACAATGGAAAGCTTGGTCAAGATGATGGCCCCTCAGATGGCAGTAGCTACTACCACCTTGGAGCACTTAATACCACAACCAACATGACCATTGTGGTCCCCAATAGTGACAAAAGCCTTGAATCTGGTCCGCTGCTCAGCTAGCATCTGCTTCTGCACTAGTATGATCTTCAGAATCTCATCATTTAGGCATATGCCCAGGAAAAAGTCAATAATCAGATTCCTTAATGGGCAAGGGGAACAGGTAGATCTTTTCCAGGGACTTGATCTTTGTGTACTTAACCAGGCAGCCTGACTTGATGATAAGTATCCACTTCTTGTCTTTGCTTTTACCTTAGATTTTTCTGTCACTGTTTTAATTATGCTGACCAGTCTTCTTGACTTCTATCCTTATTGATAATACTTTAAAAAATTACTTTCTCAGTTCAATTTGTCGTATCTTTAGATATGAAATACATTTTTGGAAGAAAATAGGTATTTTAATGTCAATGTGGTGATATATTGTGTATCTAATAAAGTCTGCTTGAAAATCAGGGGACAGAGCCACCCACAGAGTTAGCTATAGAGATCCATAAAGGAGTGGTGATCCACAGCTTTAATCCTAGCACTTTGGAAGCAGAGGCAGAGATCCATTTGGATCTCTGAGTTCAAGGCCAAACAGAGCCAGGCTGTAGTGGCACACACCCTTAATCTCAGCACTGGCATCCCATGCCTGTGCTGCCAGTACTTGGGAAACACACGTCTTTAATCAGAGCACTGGGAAAGTTGAACCAAGAAGTGAGATAGCTGGGTGGAGAAAGAAAGATAAAGCTGGAGGAGGCAAGAGTGCGTCCCCTTCTCTTTCCGCAGGCTACTCAGAGCATTCAGTCTGAGGATTCCTGAGGAGCGGCTAAGTGAGAAGGGCCTGTGGTTTCTTCCTCTGTCTTTCTGATCTTTGAGCTTTCCCCCCATAACTCCAGGTTTCTGATCATGATACCCAGTAGAATTTGTGCAATATTTCACTGTCCTTTTCTTTTGTTTATGAAAGCTATAGTCTACTTACATCCTTTGCTTAGGGAATATTACAAATTTACATTTTAAAAAGTTACTGAAAGAAATGCATATTGTTTAGGAACTTGAGTGTGGATGCTGGCTGGGGAGAAGTGGAATGTCTGTATATTAAATTTACTTTGTCTTACTATCTACAGTGTAGAAATATGTACACATTGGTCATTTCAACTACTGTTTACTATGGTGTGTTCAATTCATTTGGTTGTTTATTAATTATCATTTGCTTCCTTTAAATTTTATGATGTTTTTATCCATTGTATTATAAATAGATAGTGAACAAATATATTTGTTGTGTAGTCTGTGTCTTCATAGTTTTAATTATTTCCATTTCCTGTTGGTTTTAACTTCACACAGTACTATTTGTCGGTCCCGCAGCTGTGTCAAGTGTTGACCCTTTGTGTTACTCTGAATTTTTCACTGTTTCACATGAAGAGCTGTGGTTCCTTGTATGGTTGAGAAATTTGAACTCAGATTCATGTTTTTATGCACACATGTCACTTTTCCTAATACCACCGTTAGAAGAGGCTGTCTATTCTGCAATATGTGTGTGTAGTGTGTTGGTGACATTGACAAGGTCATTGCTACTGGACAGCTATGGATCTGGTGCTCTATTAGATAGGTCTGCCTGTCTGTTTTCTCCCTCTCTAATGACGCTGTTGGCTATGTGGCTCTGCGGTGTCATCTGGAATCACACTGCTATATCTCAGGCATTGTATCATTTTCCTAGGGCTGCTCTGTACCCAGGAAATTTGTGCATTAATACAAATTACACACTTCTTTTTATTTCTGTGAAGTATATTGGAAAGTTTAAATGTCACGAAGCTTGAACTGATCATATAAACCACTTACAGAAATACTGTAATTTCACAGTATTGTACCTTCTTCCATATGCGTTATCTTTTCATATTCTAGTTGGCATCTTCAGTTCCATCAGTGAATCAAAGTTTTCATTGTAGAGACCTTTCATCTGCTGGGGTTGTTCACTCAAAGAGTTTTTCTTTTTTTTCTCTCTCTTTACTAATTATTAAATAGCATTTTAAAATTTAGATTTGTATATTTTATGCATACAAGTGTTTTGCTTGCATGTATGTCTGTAAAAAGAATCCTGGAATTATAGTTATGTGCAGATGGGAGCTACTCTGTGTGGTCTGGGAATGGAACTTGGGTCTCTGGAAGAACAGTGGGTACTTATAACCATTTAGCCATCCCTCTATCCCCCTATTAATTTTAATTATGTGAGTAAAAATACTAGAAAGTCTCCAAGCAAAGACGATCAGATAGTGTGCCTACATTGACCATCCCCTATAATCAAATGGATGACCACCTTAAATATCATTATATAGAACCTTTTTCAAGCAACTCATGAAAGCACATAGAGAGATCCACAACTAAGCACTGGGTCAAGCTCCCTGTCTAGGCGTAGAGGGAGAGGAGAGATTATGTGAGCAAAGGGGTCAGGATCATGATGAGGAAACCCATGGAAACAGCTGACCTGAGCTATTGGGAGCTCACTAACTTTGAACTGACAGCTGGGAAACCTGTATGGGACTGAACTAAGCCTTCTGAATGTGGATGACAGCTGAATAGTGTGAACAGTTTATGGAACCTCTGGCAGTGGAACCATAATTTATTCCTGGTGCATGAACAGGCTTTTTGGAGCCCATCCCCTATGGAGGAACACTTTACTCAACCTTGATACTGGGGGTAGGGGCTTGGTCCTACCTCAACTAGATATGTCAGACTGCATTGACAAACCCTGGGAGTCCTTAATCTCCCTGAGTAATGGATGGGGGCATGGAGTAGGGGGAAGCTGGAGGAGGATTGGGAGAGGAACAGTGATGGGTATGTTAAAAAAAAAATTGAAATAAAAGAAAAGAAAATCTATGGCTTTTGTGAAGAACATCATCAGCCCAGATGGGGATATTTTATTTATATTATAAATTTATTTGTATTTGTACGCGTGTGCCTGTGTGTGTGTGTGTGTGTGTGTGCTCGCAACAATGTTATTAACAGTGATGATTTCTTCTTCAAGCTTAAATGTTGTTCTATGCTTTTCTAGATTTGGGATCATTGTCTGAATACCTGGTTGGAGTCTGTTGCTTAGGTCTTTACATGTGGCTTAATATTGTTGTCTTAACGGCTTTCAGTACTGATTTTTGCTTTTTCTTTTTGACCCCTTAATATGAAAGGGCAGCAAACCATCTGTTCATTGTTCCTGAAAGAGAAGCTCAAAGAAGAGAAACAGAAAGAAATGGCTGATTCTGCAGTTGGTTTGTCCCAGGTCAGTGGTCGTGTCTATATAATTTGTTATATAATTTAAGACATTGGAAGCCTTTAATTTTCTGATTTTGATTATTTTTTAACCTTATTATGAAAAATGTTGCAAAGAAAAAAGCAAAATTCACCTCCTTGAATTAACCAGACGCAAAGACTGTACAATTCAATGTACAGTTTATACAGTTGGAATAGTCACTGGGAACAGAAGCTTTAGAACTTCACGTGGAATTTATAGTTTTAATATTCACTATATTTTGATCTACTTATATACCATCAAAAACTAAAAAACAGTGACAGTGTTAGAACTAGAAAAGCAATTAGATTTAACTTTTTCATAAGTGGTGATCATTACCCGCATTCACTCCTGTGTCACCCCGGTATCTAATCTTTCCTGTCCTCTTTTTCCATATTCTGTTGTACCAACATGGGTGTTGTTTTCATATACACACATTGTTGGCTAGATTCTGCATATGAGGGAAAATATGGTCTCTTTTCTCCAATACTATATGACTTCACTCAAAATTACACACATGAGTCCATTTTTCTGAAAATTTTTATTACACGTTTCTTTTCATCTGAATAGTGTTCCCTTTTATATGTGTACCATTTTCATTGTCCACTCATTGGGGATGGTCAGTTAGAGTGATTCTAATTTTTTGCTAATGTGAATACAACATTGTTGACCATTAAGTGTAAATATCTATAGTGGATTAGGTTGTATATGTCCAGGAGTGAAAGAGGTGGGTCTTACTTTAGTTCTGTCTTTAATATTTTAAAAATCTTCAGACTGATTTCCATTTGAATGTATTAATTTGCATCCCACCCATACCAACAATGGATAAAGCTTCCTTTCAATGTGACCTGTGATAAAATGTCTTCTCTAAAAGTAAGGAAACCAACCCAACGGCTAATTTTTTTTTTAACCTAAGTTCAGTGTGTTGTAAAGAAGGTGCTCTCATAGAAAGAGATAGCATCTAAAGGATAACACATGAAGTTGCTCAGTCTGGATCACAGCTAGAACTATGTCTGTTATTTAATTTAATTTAATTTTTTAATTAAATTAAAAACAACCAGTTCTTTTACTAATAGGCTCCACTGTGCAATTACAAGGAAAGGATCAATCACTTTATTATTTAATCTTAAATGATAATCTTATAAAAAGTCTTAAAAGAATCCCATATCTAAACTTCTATATATGAAAAACAATCAGTCAGCTCTACTTTCAATCCTCAGGGTACATACTCATTCATAATAGCTTTTAATATCAGGAAGATGAGGGCAGAAATGGGGACAAGAAGTTAGTCATCACTTTTTTCTTTTTTTTTTTAAAGTTGACTTTTTTTATATGTTCATTTTATTATTTTTTATTTAAAAAAAAATGTCTTTTTTATCCCTGTATCCCCCTGCTCCCCCTCCCTTCCCTCCTCCCAACCCCTCCCGGTCAGCCTTCAGCCTCCCCTCCCCATCCTCCCATCTCCTCCCCCAAAAGGGCCAGAAGTCCCAAGGTGAGTCAGCTCAGCGTGGTACATCCACTCCAGGCAAGTCCGATTTCCTCATCCCAAAATAAAGAATGAGTTAGGTGTTCCTCTGCAGGAAATGGGCTCCAAGATGCCAGCCCATGCACTGGAATATAGTCTGATCCCACCCCTCGAGGCTCCACATTCTGCCCATGCCAGTCAACAGTTGCCTACGCTTGGAGGCCTTGCTCCTTCTTCTGATGCATCTCCAGTGGCTATTTTTGATTCAGTGAGCTCCCCAGAGCTCCAGCCAGCCATCACTATGGTAATTTTCCTCATAATCCCTACCCCCTTGCTCATATAGACTCCCCTCCCCTGCTCTCAGCTGGAGCAGGAGCCCAGTGCTTAGCAGTGGATCTCAGTCTCCATCTCTGTTCTTTGTTGGATGTAGGTTCTGTGATGACACTTAGGGTGGTTGTTCATTTGATTGGTTCGAGACCTAGCCAGGGACATCCTGTGAGTTCTTGGAGGTTTCCTTCAATTTTTATTTATTTATTTATTTTTAAAGAAAATTTTGGTGTAGCTCAAGCAAACCACTTTTCTTTGGCCCCTGCAGTCTGCTTGCTTGCTATTGCTTACCCAGGAACATTTATATAAAGGACTAGTGTTCTCTGCAGATGGCCGAAATTTCTTTCCTGAGCAGAAGTGCCCTCCGGCCATCAGATAATCAACTATTGAGGCTTTACCATCTGGTGTGTTCATTCCTTTATTAGGTTTCAGATCAAATTCAGTCCATTACATCTGGAGTCGTGGTCCCCCCCCCCCCCCCCCCCCAGATCCCTATGCCTTGAGATAAATGTACGAGAGTTTAAGGCCTTCTGACTTCCTGGAGGCCAGTTGGTCAGGGGAGAGCTCTGAAGAGAGATTTCTTCCCCTTGGTTTTCCACACTGCTAAAAGGCATTCTGCTAAGTTTCTAGAGTTTCCATTTCTGGGGTGCACCATCAATTTCAGAGCAGCAGGATGGACACAACCATACTCTGCCTGGTTGGGGTTCCTCAGAGATGTCCAAGAACACTTGGTCTATTGTTGTGAACTCATCTGTCTTTTAATTGTCCTTTACAGTTTCACTTTGTTTTAGTGTTAAGTTCCTTATCTCAAATATGGGGTAGAAGCAGAGCTCTTGTCTGACTTTATTAGAATCTATGTTAGAAAGCTTTCTCATCTTTAGGGAGAGAGCTAAGGACCACGCTTATGAACACTCTGTGAGGTGGAATGGCCTATTTTGGTATTGGCCTTCTCAAGGATCCTTTTATTTCACTCTGGGTTATAAACTCAGTGCCTATTGCATAAAGAGTTGTCCTAATCAGTTACCTTGGGTGCATCACTTAGAAACTCGCCTTTCATGGCTGAGAAAGTGCCAAACCTATTCCATTCTCCCCATAAAACCAGGACCCTGACCACCCATCCTCAAGAGGACCAAGGATTATGAAAATGTTTTTAATCCTCTCGGTTTTTCTTTTCACCATCAAGGGGACCCTGCACTTTTGCTGCACGGCCCTGGGCTACTGAAGAGAAAGTACCCCAAACCCATGAGGAGCCTCTCATACGTACAGTCTGTACTACCCACAAACCCATCTGGGAAGATTTCCAACAATTCTTGCAGCTCCTTTTTATTTCAGAGGATGCAGGTTGAATCCAGATTGAACCTCACACATATGCCCTGGGTTAGGATGGATTGCCTAATGCCACCATTACTGAGGTCAAACAAGTCTGTTGGAAACTTCATTATATATGGCCTATTTTGGTATTCATTATATATGGCCTATTTTGGTGCGTGTATGTGTATGTGTGTGTGTGTGTGTGTGTGTGTGTATGTATGTATATATATATATATATATATATATATATATATATATATACACACACACACACACATCACCCTCAAAGCTCAGGAGAAATAGAGAGTGTGAATGAAATCTTAAAAGACATTCTTACCAAACTGGAGACAGGCAATGATTGGGTAAGTCTTCTCCCACTTGCCCTCTTAAGGGGTCAATGTACCCTATGTCCTTCCTTTGAGATTATGTTTGGAAATCCTCCCTGCCTCTTTCCAGAACACCTAGAAATAGTTACCGACCAAGAGCTTCTTAAATCTTGCAGGTACTCAGTGCAGTCTTGCCCAACATCTGCGAGTCTGTCAAAGAAGATCAGCTGCTGTACCAGAAGAGACACCCGCTGGATGAGCCGGAAATACAACCTGTTGACTGGGTTTGGGTGAAGAAATATATGGCCCAGCAGTTTGGAGGAAAATGTACTGGACTGTTGCAGGTGATCTTGGCCACACCAGCTGCTGTGAAAGTAGCTGACAAGCCTTACTGGAGTCTGCAGAGTCATCTAAAGCTGACAAAACCTGAACATGTGCCCAAGGAATGGGTGCTAAGGCCACTGGGACTTACCAAGGTACAATTAACCAGGCAAGGAAAAGACCCATGATAATGCTTGTTTGTGCCCCCTCCTTTAAGGGCTCATATGCCCACCTGTTGTTACTGGAGACTCACTGAATCTCTGACGGAAAGATTTTAGCCAGTGCCACAACCCTATAACTACTTCTCTGACTGTAAATCTTTGTGACCTATTAGAAGATTATGTACACACCACAGCGTTGCAGCACTTAGCTAATTGTGAAAAATTAAAAAGACGTATGCTAGTTTACTCTTGTCCCTCAGATAGAGCACCTGCTTATGAGGTGCAGGGTGAATAGCACTGTGGGATGGAGATGTGAGACATTGGCTCCCTGGGTTAAATCAAAGATAAAGGCTATTATACAAGTTGTCAGCTTCAGGAAAACATGTCTTGACTGTTATTGTTGACCAAACATGAGAGGCAAAGAAAACATGGGGCATTTGGATATGTTTTAGGACTAGACCCTAACACTTACTTTACTGTTCAGTTGTCTCAGCCTAAGCAGCCAAAATTGCCAGTGGGCACAAATAAGGTAATCAGCTCAATAATCTATTTTGGGTTATTAAATTTGAAACATATCCCCTTTTGTGTCAAAATTTTAAAAAGAAGGTTATAGCTAACAGAAGAAAAACCATATACAATAGGTACAATAATTATATGAGTAATGTCCAGTACATTAGCAATTGACAATTCAAAGAAAATATTTCATTAATAATTCTATTTTGATGAGTCCAAAGGGTTATAACTAATTCACTTTCTTTCTATCTTGTATTACTAACTAAAAACTATTATTTTGATGTCTCTTAAACTTATACACTTTAACATCAAAGTTTCTTTTCTAAAATGTCACTAGAAAACTATAACTATAACAATTTCATCTTCAACTACCTCAGAGACCCAAGAAGGAAATAATATTTACCCAATAACTAGGAAGTACAAGCAACTTCCAAAAACTAGAGATGACACCTATCTGCCTGGACAGTCACCCGAAGTTCCTTTATAAAGTTGGGGCATCCATCTTCAGCCTACAGGGCCAGAGTCTCTTTTCATCTCAGTGAAACAGGAAATCTGCTCTGCCCATTCTGGTATAGTTCATCAGTCACTTCTCCTCGAGTCCTGAAGAGTATCTGACAGTTTTCTCTGAAAAGCAGGAACCTGAAGAACCATCTCAGCTTGTTCTGTCAAAGTTCAGGTGTCACTTTCCTAGGGAACCTGCATGTCCAGTTTAAACAGCATACTATCAAGCAGTCAGTACAAGAACAGGTTTATAAAATGGAGTGCCTTTCTCTCTGGAGTAGACCTGCTGCCCAGCCATCAGATAATATATTCTTGAGGCTTTACTCTTGGGTGTTTTCTCAATGGGCTTGGTCCTCATCCTCGCTAACATTTATGGTCAGGTTAGTTAATGACAGCCATTCTGCCTGGAGTAAAGCAGTGTTTTAAATTTGTTTGTTTGTATTTCTCTGGTGGCAGTTTAGGGGTCATTTGTGTTTCTGACTTTGAAAAGTATCAGTTCAGTTCATCTCCCCATTTGTTGACTGGCAGTTCTATTTCCATGTTATTTAATTTCTATAATTCTTGGCACATTGTAAAGATGAGCCACTAACCAAAGTGTCAGTGGTACAGATTCTCCCCCTCTGTGGGTGTCTGTGTGCTCTGCAGATTGTTTCCATTGATAAACAGACACTCTAATTTCCATGTAGACTGTCTGTGAATACAGTTCTGATTTGTGTACCCTGTTTTCTAGCTTTCTGTCTGTCTGGTTTAAATAAGGTTTTTATTTGTTTTGTTTTTTTAATCTATTTTGATTGGATTTTTGTACAGTGTAAAAGATTACCATCTAATTTCATTCTCTCACTGGATCCACTTTTGCCAGCACCATTTATTTAAAAGACTATATTTTTCTAGTATATTTTTCTACCTTTGCCAAATATTAAGTGGAAATGGATTAATGGTTTTCTTTCTGGGTTCTCTATCCCAGTCTGTTATACTCTTATATAGGTCTTTTCCCATACCAGACTGTGTTTATGACTACAGTTATACAATATAATTCCATAATACACATCTCCTGCAGCACCTATCTCTATTATGTTCTTCCCCAGGTTTTTTTGGAGGGGAGGGACAAATATCCCACATGTGCTAATGACTTATAATTTTGAAAATATTTCTACTGTGACACATGACCAAAAAAATATGTTGATGCCCAATTGATATGGAGGATGGACTTATATATTGTTGAGCCAGGACTCATATGGCATGTAGACTCCATTTGTGGGATCTGTCTCATTTTCTTGAATCATGGTTACAAAAATGCCTATTGAAATACATGTACTAGTTGTAACAACATCTTAGAAATGTGTGGAATTAAAAGAGAGACACATCTTGATTCTTAGTACTGGATAATACTTGGTTCCTAATACTAAGATTTCAACAGACTATAGAGTGCTGAACATGACAGGTGTATGTGGATTGATCTTACCGTGATATTGATGTTCTTGTGTGTATATTCAGATTGTAGTCTATTTTATTTCTCTTTGGCATCTAATATTATAGCGTTGATGATGTGTCCATGTGTTTGATGGCATCTGATTACTGTTTTTCTCAGGAGAATTGCTGCTCACATCACTCACTTGGTTTGGATACTCAGTGGTAACTTCCTAATGTAGAGATCAGTTTTATTTTTGGTTTCTTGTTTGCTCATTTTGTTTTGTTTTTTTTTTGGGGGGGGGGTTGTTTTTCTCCAAAAGAATGCAACTTTGCAGGCCTTTCTTTCTGGCTGGGAATCCTTGTGTAGCATTATGTGGAATGCATCAGGAATAATGTCTTGGAGAACTGACTGATTGCTGTGCATAAGCAATCACATTTGATGCAGAAATAACATTCCTCATGATTGCTTTGCTCTAGTCAGTTCCTGTGAGAGCCATGGCTCTACTCCCCCACCCTGAAGCTACAGTGTTTTAAAGTGGAGATTTGGGGAGTGGGCTCTGACCTGCAGGTTTGCATTTCTATCCCTGACCCCTGGCTCAGACAGATTAAGTCACCACATCTTTGTGTTTTCAAAGAAATAGAAGAGTCATAAACACTACTAAACTAAAGTGCTGTTAGACAATACGGCAGAGGTACTAAAAAGAACATATTGAAAATTGTATTCAGACGCATTAATGCAAATTTTTTCTTGAGCCATTCTTTAAGCTCTGTTGGTATTTTCAAAGCTCTGAAAAGCGACTATAATTTACAGAGTATTTAACATATTCATTACTGACAGGAAATCTTCGTTGTCAGATTGATCCACAGTTACTATACATATGTGTACATGTTGAGCTGTAACTTAGATGTGTTTTTGGACTTCCATCAATTTTTTTTTAATAATTTTGTTTTCAAATGAAATATTCCAAAACTTGAAATTGTTGTTTAAGTCAGCTTCTGAATATTTTTAGAAAATTTTGAATTATATCAAATATGGCTGATGCTGATTTTTCTGTATGCCTAGTAGTGGTCCAATATTCTCTTAAAATTAATTTCATATACTATTTGATTTTATATGTTAAAGATAATATTCACAGTATACATTGTTGTTATGTTTCTTTTTACTGTGGGGGAAAAAATAAGGTCTTTGCCTATTTACTAGTTAATTATAAATTTTGCCTTCTCAGTATACCCCTTTCTCTTTAATGGTGTGGCATTGGACCTAGAGTCTAAACTTATGAACTGAGGATGCTACAGTGCAATCATGTAATGCCCAAGAACAGACAGGATGATTTACTCTCAGAATTTTAGCATGAACTTCAGGCATAACATTTAAAAGCTCATTTCTTCCTCACAAATTTTTCTTCTGAGACATGTCTGATGTTATCTTGTGCAACAAAACACTGCATCTATCCCAGATAGATAACCGTGTATAGATTTTAATGTGTTGCTTCATGTATATAGCTTGTGAGACTATTGTGTATTTCTGTTTTTACAAAATTAGAACTAACTCATTATAAAATGAGACTATATTAGAAATCATCTTCTTGAGTAATTGCCTTTACTCATAACTACCTAATTTTCTTATGTCTCCTTGTATCCAGGAAAACATTCTAGCCAGTAGAAACACAAATTGTACTTTGTGTTTCAGGGTCAGCTGACATTCAGGGATGTGACTGTGGAATTCTCCCAGGAGGAGTGGGAATGTCTGGATTCCGCTCAGAGGACTTTGTACATTGATGTGATGCTGGAGAATTACAGCAACCTACTTTCTGTGGGTGAGAACATTTGCTTGTAGAATTCCTAACTCAGGCTTTGTATGCACTGGCTTTATAGGCTGAGCGCTCTCTGTTAGGCTGTCTTGGAAAACAAAAGTAGAGTAGGGAATGCTTGGTAGTAAAAAGAACTTTTTCTTGGTACTTTTTTCTATCTATTCTCCATTTTATAGGTATCATGCAAGTGTCCAGATATATTCAGAAACTCAGTAGCTTATAATATAAAGCTCCATGCCTGTCATTGCACTTGACGTTGCTTACAGGAGACAAATTTAAGATATGCAAACTTAAAATGTTCTCTAAGTATGCTGAAGATTCTGACAGGAAGTTGCAATTGGAAAATGATTCTTATATCCCTTACTTTGTGTTCTCTTTATGTACCGAAGACAGTACTGTGTTATAAGTCTGTATTCTCTCTAAAAATTCTAGCATGCATCATATGCTGCCCCATAGAACACATGAATTATTGTATACAAGGTAGGTCTGATCTGGAGCAAATGAGATTTCCCTAGGATGTGGAGAGAGGAAAGAGTAACCATGACGAGGGTGGGCTAGTGAGTGAGCAGAACATCAGTGATGGCTTTAGAGAAAGAATAACATAGAGGTGAGAATGCTTTTGTGGTTGTCAATTGCACTTGAAAAGATTCCTGAGAACTGAGAATTGATAGTATAATGTCCTGGCCCAAGGATGCATTTTGCCTGTTATGACTGTTGGAATGTCTTGTGTCTTATTGTACCTGAATTATGATGAGTTAATATTATAGCACAAAATGTTCCAATGGTGAATAGAAATAAGCACTAGCTTTGCATGAAACCCCTGCCTCAAATGGTCTAAAGCTGTGATTCTCAACCTTGGTATTGTTACAACCCTCTAATGGAGTTCTTCATGTTTTGTTGACTCTAAACTATTGATTTTTGTTGTTGTTGCTAATTCTTGACTAAAACTTTGCGACTAAGCAGATGCCTCAGTTCCTAAGGTCATCAGAAATAATGTATTATCAGATAGTCATGACCAACAGTATGAGAACATCTGGCTTAGAACTTCTGATGTAATACTTGCTTTGCATTGTTTACTTTTGAAGAATCTAACATGTTATTTAGAAAAAAAAAGCAAACTTTTTGATCCTTTTCAATAATCCTTTAATCATAAAACAAATTGGGTATTCTGGACTATTAATCTTCATTGCTGTACATTTTAAGTAAATACTGTGAGCCTGGGATTGGGTTAGGCTCTATTTCATCAATTTCTGAAAAAAAATTAAAAATAGCGACATATTTTAAATATAATCAGTAAGTAGCGTTCATCCACAAGCCTTGTAATAATTCCTCACTTATCTGCTTCAACTTCCTTGAAGGCTATCACTCTGTTTTTGTGAATCATGAATTACAGTGATGAAAAAAGTTGACTACTGAGAGCTCTATTCTAAGTAGTTACTGGTTGACTTAGGAAAGAATTTAGGGAGACACTCATTGATCAAATGTTTAGACTTTGAACAAGCCCAGTTAATATGACTTATACTTATTTTCAGAGAACTGTTGCATATGTGACCCTGTCCATCAACATGTGGATAATGAAAAGGAGTGTTGTCAGTGTAATGAACTTGGCAAAGTACTTCATGACCCCTCCACATGTGCACTTTATAGAACAAGTGAAGCTACAGAAAACTCTAGTAACCACAGCTGCAGTAATCACAGAGATGCCTCTGTTGATTCATCAAACCCACATAGACATGAAGGCATGCACATTGGAGAAGAAGCTTGTAAGTCTAAAGACAGTAAGAAATCCTTAAATTTGTGTTCCAACATTACTCAAGATCAGAGACTCTACTACACTGCAAAAAAGCACAGGCAGGGAGAATGTGATGACTATTTTGACTCTACATACAGTGATTTGCAACAAAAGTTATACTTGGGAGAGAAACCACATCAATGTGGGAAATGTGGGAAATGCTTCAGTACTGCCTTAAGCCTCACTGTGCATCAGAGAATTCATACTGGAGAAAAGCCTTACAAATGTAAGGAATGTGGCAAATGCTTTACTGTAAAGTCAACTCTTACTAAGCATCAGAGAATTCATACTGGAAAGAAACCCTACAAGTGTACTATTTGTGACAAATCCTTCACCCAGTGCTCAAGTCTGAAAACACATCAAAGACTCCATACCGGGGAGAAGCCTTATGAATGCAGAGACTGTGGAAAGTCATTTCATCAGTCCTCAGCACTCAAAAGCCATCAGAACATGCACACAGGAGAGAAGCCTTACAAATGTAAGGAGTGTAACAAGTCCTTTGCCCACTACTCTAACTTCAGGAGACATCAGAAAATCCATACTGCTGAGAAGCATTATAGGTGTCAGGAATGTGGCAAAGTCTTTCATTGGCTTGCACACTTAAGAAGACATTACAGACTACACACTGGAGAGAAGCCTTACAAATGCAATGATTGTGACAATTCCTTTACCCACTATTCATCATTTAGAAGACATCAGAAAACTCATTCTCTAGAGGAATTGTACAGATGCAAAGAATGTGGTAAATCCTTTCTTGACTTATCACATCTTAAAAGGCATTACATAATCCATACTGGCGAGAAGCCTTACAAATGTGAAGTGTGTAACAAATCCTTTACCTTGAACTCAACTCTTAGAAGGCATCATAAAATTCATACTGGAGAGAAACCTTACAAGTGTGAGGTATGTGACAAATCCTTTACTGTGACCTCAAATCTTAGAAGTCATCAGAAAATTCACACTGGAGAGAAACCTTACAAATGTATAGAATGTGGCAAATCCTTTACCCAGGACTCATATCTTAAAACACATCAGAGAATTCATACTGGAGAGAGACCTTACAGATGCAGAGAATGTGGAAAGTCATTTCACCAGTTGTCAGCACTTAAACGCCATCAGAAAATGCACACTGGGGAGAAACCTTACAAATGCAGGGAATGTGACAAATCCTTTACCCAGGACTCACATCTTAAAACACATCTGAGAGTTCATACTGGAGAGAGACCTTACAGTTGTAATGAATGTGACAAGTCTTTTACTGAGTGCTCAACTCTTAGGCAACATCAGAAAATTCATACTGGAGAGAAACCTTACAAATGTATGGAATGTGACAAGTCCTTTTCCCGTAATTCACATCTTAGAATACATCAGAGAGTTCACACTGTATAGAGAGACCTTACAATGTGACATGTACTTTATTCAGAGTTTGAGATTTAGAGGACATTAGAAAATTCAAACTTGAGACAGAAGTACCATTTCAAATAATGTGACACGGCTTTACCTGGAATTCTCTGCTTAGAAATCACAATAATTAAAAACATAAAAATACAAAACTTGTGAGTGTCTTTAATGAAGGTTTAGATCTTAAAAAAACTCACATGGTTTATATAAAAATAAAATTTTGTGGGAAAAGTTTTTTGATTTCATTTAGTTTTGTGTATGGTTGTATTGTACCTATTTCTGTATACTACATGTATGCCTAGTGTCTGGAGAAGCCAGATGAGGCCCTCAGATCTCTGGAAGCTGGATTATAAGAAAATAGTTACCTGATATATGTGTTTGGAATTGAATCCTGGTCTTCTGGAAGAGTAGCCAGTGTTCTTAACCACTTAGCTATCTCATCGACCCCTCAGAAAAGCTGTAATAAAAACATTTGTCGTGTTCAACATTTAATAATTCATAATAATGGTGGATGTGGTGTTGAGAAACTTTAATCCTAGTATTTAGGAGGCAAAGCCAAGAAGATCTCTGTGTCAGGCTCATCTTGGTCTACATAGTGAGGGCAGCCAGAACTATATAGACACTCTAAACAACAATGAAAAATTGTAATAAGGACAAAGTGTAGTAACATAAAAAAATGTGGAAGCCCTCTAATTTTGTTGTATATCACAAAATACACAGTTCTGAGTAACCATATAAAAATATACCATATATAATCTCCATGCACGGAATTCTACCCTTGGAATATATTCAATTTGATAAATCTTTTCCCCAGCACTGAAATTGCCCACAAAAAAGCAAATTTACAATGAAAGAAAATGCTTTCATAAAAAAATAATTTCGTTGACCTTAAAAATTTTCCTACTTGAGTCAAACCTTACTTTTGTGGAGTATTTTCCCAAAGGAGGCTGCTCAAACATGGGTTTAAGCCAATAGAAAGTGTTTATTAGCAGCCAGTGACTACACTGAGTGTTTTGAGATCCCAGTGTAGCACTTAGCCCCTCTCAGGGTGAGCTTTTAAGCACAAAAACATGTTCTGGGTTGCTATACTTCATTTGTTTGTAATTTGATAGAGCTATAGAAGGTAGATGGCAAGGTTAGTATATTTTGAGACATCTCCCAAAACCATATGGATTTTGATGGATTCGGCCTTTGTTTTAGTTTTTGACAGGTGATAGTGTCTACTTGCTGAGTTTTACAATCGGAATGGCACTTTCATCATAGATTCAGTTGTGTTGAGGTCTGGAGGGCTTTTAAGGATGGGACCCTGTTACACATAGCAAAAAAGTTAGAAATTATAGGTTTTGAATGTGACAACATGGGCATGCTTATACACAGTTTACAAAATTCCAAAGGCTAAGAATGTGATCCTGCATGTCTTTAATCCCAGGACTTGGAAGCAAAAGCAGACTGAATTCTGTAATCCTGTTAAGTTTGAGGCCAGCCTGGTCTACATAGAGAAACCCTGTCAAAACAACAAACCTCAAGAGACCCCTTCCGGCATACAGACATTCATGTTGAAGTACAAAAGAAAAATAAGTATTCACTCTACTCAGAAACAACATAGCTGCCTTTAACAGCTATTGGACCCTCATGGAATGAAAGAAGGTTCATAGGACACTCTGCCCCCTCTCAACGTCATGAAGAAAAACTGCCCCAATCTTACACAGTTTCCTGTTCTTAGTACCTTCTGAACAGTTAGGAATCTATGCATTACCAACTACCTACTGCAAAGCAGACTTCTTTCACCAGCGTTGAGAGTGGTAAATATTGATAAGAATACTTACATGGCAGATTAATAACATGATTAACAAGACATCAATATACTCTGCAACCAATTTTTTTGTCTTTTTTAAACTATGATTTTATAGTACAGGGCATGAAATCCCTCTATAGAGCAAGCCTCAAATTCACTCAAGGGAGGGGTTGGTTATACGTGTATTGCACCAGTGCACACATCCTGACTTATAGATTGGTAATGTAGAATGCTGGGTCCAGAGATAGCTTAGACCACAGACATCTTTTCCAGTAGCCCTCAGAGGGCTTTGTAGTGCTACAAAAGCTTGCCAGCAGGGAGTGTTCCCTCATAAGTTTAAGACTGTACCATTTTCTGGTAAGTTTAAAACCTAGCAACCAAAGTAGTGTTTTCAGCAACAAAATAGTCAAGCAGAAGCACTGGCAATGACACGCTTGCTTTATGGTGCTTCTAGGGCCTCTGAGGCAGATTAACAGTAGCTGGTATAGGAAGTTCCATTTAATAGCCCTGGTGTCTTGAAACAGTATTGTTTACCCATAAGGGATATGTCTGTTCAAAGTTTTTTAAATTGTATTTTCCATGCATCCCTCATTTTGATTGACTCTCCCACTCTTTTTCCTTTCTTCCTGCTCTATTCCCAGTTAAACATTTAGTATACATTTCCAATGGTCATTCTTTCATAGCACGTGTTCTATATTGTCATACTTTTCACTTGCAAAATCGCTTCCAATGGTTCCAACGTAGCTTCTTCATTGAGTTGGCCTTTCCCACATCCCTCTGAACCATTCTGTCCACAGTACTCTGCCTTCTAAATTTATGTCACCTACTATCTCGCCTCTATTCTTCCATTTCCCACTAATGGTCCATTTCTAGGTTCCTGGCTTTTATATATATTCTTGCTTTAAAAAAAAAAAAAGCTTTAAATTTGAAGCTATTACTGACATGAGAAAAAACAAGGATTTTTTTTTAAACTTTTTCTCATATTTTCCAGTTATCTACATTTTCATGCAGATTTTGCACATTTTTTATTTACAGCTGAGCAATATTGCTTTCTGATATATATCATATTTCAATTACTCTTGTGTCAATTGATGCACATCTGAGTTGATTTCATTTCCTTGATACTGTTTAAAAAACAGCAGTGAACAAGATGTGCAGTTGTTCATTGGTAAAATGGAAAGTCCTTAGAGCTCATGCTCAGGAATGGCTACTGTGTATATCAGCTAAAACACAAGCTCAGACAAGCCATGGAACAGACACCATTCAAAATGCCTGGACCAGACAAGGCAAGACAAGATATCTGGAAGAAGTAGTGAGTGGCTTGAAGGATACTTCTAGTCTCCCTTGAGCTGCCTTAAAGCTATGCAGTGATCTTCAGGTTTTCAGTTTCATTAACCATCACCTTCACAGGGTGATGCAGCTGCCACTGAGTTCTTTATGCTTCTGTAAGTCACCCCAAATAAAACTCATGAGTCCACTTACCTTTAGAGATGACTCAGTGATTAAGAATCTTGTCTGCTCTTTCAGAAGAATCACTTTGAATCCCAACACCCTGGCATGGGCACTCAATCTGTAAGCTCAGCTCCAGGGCATGCGGTGCCTTCTGGGCCTTCTGGGTCTTCTAGCACTAGTAACACATGTGGTGTACAGAAGTACATACAGACAAATAACTTCAAAAAAGAAAACAAGCAGAATCTCCTTGATTTACTTTGTTGGTTCCCAACTTTGGTTTTCATTGGCTCCTTATCTGTGTTCAGTAGATGTTTGCTATTATTTGCACAGGAACAGTGTTACATATCGGTGTTCTAATTGGGTTGCACAGTAGTTTATTTTTTCTTTCATTTATTGTTTTGAGAACACTAGACTGATTTCAAAAGTTGATTCTCTAGTTCTTACATTGCAGTGTTTTCTTCCTTTCTACACATTATTTCAACATTAGTTATCATGTCTATTTATAATGATTGACATTGTATCTAGGGCATCATGAAAGCTTAAAGGAGTCCTAGTCTGCATTTCTCTTGTAGGTATAAAATGTTTGAATGTTTGTTTTGGCTTTACTTTGGCTTGTTTTATGGGTTTCACATTTTCCATTTAAATTTTGAGTTTATTATATTTCTAATTATATTATTACTTCTTCACTAATTATATTGCATACATATATGTTTTATCTATATACATATATAAACTCAGTTCATATAATGTTACTTGCATGTATGTTTTTAAGGCTGACCATTTAGTATGAATAACCAGGTGGTGTACTCATCCCTGGAAGAGACTATTTTTCCTGTTCTCATCGTTTTTCTATTGCCTGTTGTTCTCTCTGAAGGGTTGAAGCCTTGTAGGTCTTTCCCCATCCACTTTAGCTGATATGAGCAATCCATGTAAGTCTGTTTAATGGGTAACTGGAATTTATTAAGATATAAATTGGGGAAATACAAATACAGAACTGAGTAAACAGCTGAAGTAAACAGCTGAAGTCACCCTCTCTTCTGCCAGGGAGAGTATATACCTGACCGTCTAGTGTCTGATCACACCAAGAAGTAAGCATTACCACTGTCTTTTTTTCTTTTAAAAAGGTCACACATGCAGGCAAATAAGCACTGCCTCTTTTGAGAGAGATAGCCCAAGGACATGGGTGGAGCAAATACCACTACATTTCCCCTTTTTGTCTAAATAAAAAAGGCCTAAACCTAATACAAAACCTATATGCAGTAAGAATGATTATAAAGTATTGTCCAGGAGAAAGGGCAATGTCATAAACAAAAATGGAGCTATAACTGAAAAAGTATCAAACAAGAATCACACACTAGATGTTTAGAATACAGGTAAAGGGCAAAATACAGAGATTATTCCAAAATTAGTCTTTTCCTGGAGAATCTAAAACTAGTATGTATTATGTTCTTAGCTAAGATACAAGAGGTTTGTAACTGTATCTAGTCTTCAGCTCTACCAAAGACCTCAGAAAGGAAATAATGTTAACCTGAGTAAATAGCATTATGAGAAAGCAGCTTCTAAGAAATGCAAGAAATTACAGAGACAGCTGACTTCTTGGACAATCGCGCAATGTCTCTGCACTTCTGGAGCATCTGTTTATAACCATAGGCCTAGAATATCTAACAGACCATTTTCAGAAGCAGGATAATTTGAAAGACCATCTTACATCATCTTGGAAAGTTTCACAAGTTGCTTTCCCGTGTCCTGCACATCTGGAAAGAACAGTGTATTTATTCAGCAGTCAAGGTAAGAACAGTTCTTTGCCCAACAGCCAATTTTTTTTTGGCCAATAAGAAGACAAACTCCATATGAAGTGTCTTGGATGTCCAACATCCTCTTGGGAATAGATAGGTACTGCCAGGAACAATTATGTCTCATGTCAACAGAATTCTAAGTTATTGAAACATTTTAAACATCATATCCTCTGTGTTTATGAAGTATTTGGCATCTGTTCATGTATATCTAGAAATCTAACATAATTATAAATATGACAAGCATGTGTGACTACTAGCCTGTAGTTCTCATCAACCTAAACAACTTAAAGACTAAGGCTTCACATTACAAAAATATATAGTCTGTAAACAGATGTGCACTGTAAGGACAATGACCTTAAAGTTGTGACAATATACAAAGTATTTTAATCAGAGGTAAAAACGTATAGTGCAATATGACAATATCCTTAAACAGAGGCTGAATGTAAATACAGTATAACAAATATAATTTTACATTTGTATCAATATGCAAAATATTTTTAAACAGGTAGGAGCATATGTACAATATGACAAATATAGTTTTAAATTTGTATTATATACAAATTATTCTAAATAGAAATAGAAAAATAATTTACATTTGAATCAGTATATAAGAATCCATACCAGTGCAAAATATCTAATTGATAGTTTGCTAAATTAGCATACCAGTAGATATAATTCTCTATCTTAGCATCCTATCCTATCTATTCTTTTTTCTTTTCCAAAAGAGATCTCTGAATCTAACTTTATTGTTCCATCCCCAACCTTAACACAACCATTCCTAACAGATGACAATTGTCCATAACCCTGAGAAAACTAAACCTCCCTGGGAGGTAATGGTATCTTTGTGGGATCTGTTAAACAAACAAACAAAAAAACCCAAAACAATGATTAAGTCTCATAGTGACTGGCAGTAATATTGGTAGCCAGTCTCAGAGTAATGGGTAGAGCTTATCTGAAGTAAGTAAGCACCTGACCTTCCAGTGTCTAATTACACCAAGAAGGAAGTATGAGAACTCTCTCTTTCAAGAGGTCACTTGATGCAGGCAAAAAAGCACCACCTCTCTTTGGCCAGAGAGCCCAAGATCATTGGCAGATCAAATACCACTCCATTTATCAAAACTATAGTTTTTGTTCTTGTTCAGAACTCATTTAGGTAGTCATGCAGGTGAGATTTTATGGATGAAGCTTCTGGCATTTCCAGGAGACACAATATCACAGCAAACTCCAAAATCCTATGACTCTATACTCTTTATCACCCTCAATGTTCCTTGAGCCTTGGGTAAAGAAGTGTTTTGTAGATGCATCCATTGGGCCTGATGTCACGTAGAGTCCATGATTCTGACTGTTTATTAATTGTAGTTTTATTTTTTAAATCAGGCTCCATTTGATGCAAAGAGAAATTTCATTTATGAGGAATGGAGACTACATGTTTCTGTGAGTACAAGAGAATTTGTGAAGCATAATGATGGCTTAGGAAAGAGGTTGTTGGTTCTCTTCCAAGAGTCATGACTTCACCAGCTCTGAGTAGGTAGCTCAGTTTCCAGTACCAATTATGGTTTCTCTTTTGTTATGTCTTAAGTCCAATTAGAGAGCAGTTGGTTACCGCTAAGGTATGCTTGCCACTACTGAACTCTTAGGGTTATTGTACCATGATGATCACTAATGTGGTTCATAGGCATCATAGCTGGATAAGTCTGTTTAGTGGATTCCTCCACTGGAAGATTGCATTGGGCTTCTGGTACCATAAAAGCTATTCTTCAGAGATAGGTTTTCTTTATTTTGAGAAAGGATCTCTCTTAATATTACCAGCTGTCCTAGAATCTCTGTGTGGATTAGGCTGGCCTTGAACTCAGAGTTATCCTTGCCCTTGCCTCCTGAGTGCTGGATTTATAAACTTGCATGGTTTTGCCCAACTTTGCACCACATTTTAAGAATCATACCTTGACAATTACTCAAAGTCACCTTAAAACATACTTGGTAGTTATATGTGAACAAGTAGATCTTTTGTCTGCTAACATTAAAGATTTCTATTCCACTAAATTACAAACTCTAATCAAAACAGACAAGTTTCCTAGTGCATATAACATACCAATACAATAAGAAATAAATAATGTAAATAGAACCATAAGTAGAAATGAGACTGAAGTGGAAATAAAATGCTGACCTCCCCCCCACACACACACACAAATAATCCCATTACAAGACCAACAGGATTCTATCAGAACTTCAAAGAAGAAACACAAAGCTACTTTGACAAAAAAATATCCTGACTCTTAGTACTACCTGATATTAAACCAGATAATAATGCAACCAAAAAGAAATTATGGAGTGATATGATCATTTTAGAAGTGTGTTATTACTCTCTCTCTCTCTCTCTCTCACACACACACACACACACACACACACACACACACACACACACACACACACACACACACACACACACACACACACACACACACACACACACACACACACACACACACACACACACACACACACACACACACACACACACACACACACACACACACACACACACACACACACACACACACACACACACACACACACACACACACACACACACACACACACACACCCCCAGTATATTCACATCACAGCAGTAGCCCATCTTTACTTCCTGCCTCTCTGCTAACCTGGTCCGCAATTCCAACAAACCTTTTTAATTGTACTCACCTCCATTCATTTTGCTTGGGACCCACTTAGAATAATCAGAGCCTTCTGTGAGTTTGGATCTATGTGTTGAAGCCTGGTGGGCTCCGCGGAGGATTGCAAGTAAAGATAGTGATTCTTCTCTTTAAATGTGCCCATAGCTGAGATACAAGCCTAGAATCATGAAGCAGAGGCAGGCAGCTCACTGGGTTCAAGGACAGCCTGGACTACAAAGCTTGTTCCAGATCAGCCAGGGCTACACAAAGAAACTTTTTCTCAAAACAAACAAAAACAACAACAGAATCTATCCAAACCGAACATTTAAGAGCTCAAAGGTGGTGACCCTGTGAGCCTTTCTCTTTCCCACACTGATTATGGTTTAGTGTGAGGTCAATGAAGGTAGGCACAGCTGCTGTTGGTTACTGACTACAACAGCTGTGTGGAGTCTGGAGAATGACACGTCTTAGCCCCTCCTCCTCTTTTCCTTTTTCTTATTTTCTTTCTACTTCCCCTTTCTCAGTGTACCCAGGTCCACAGATGGGATGGTGTTACTGACGTTTTTAGAAATCGGACCATATCCTCTGCACCTGGGACAGCAAAAGTCTTTGAACCCACCAGTGCAATTTTTTTTTTCAAACAATTTTTCTACGCTTCATCCCCAAACACCTTTAGCATGAATTGCAGAAGACAAACTTTTTTCTGAGTTAGAAAATGGCAAAACAACCACCTAGTGGTGAAAGCAGTAATGTGTTTTCAGCCGCTGAATTCAGTCCTGGGCTGATAGATAGCAACAGGCTGATTGATCACTGACTTCTGGAGACACCCATTTGTTTTAAAAATCCAAGTTCCTGAAATGTCTCTTTTCAAGTCGAAATTGTGGTATTTTGTCTTGCCTTGTCATGTTTGAGTATTAGCTAGCGCTGGGACGCTGGCATCTGAATTTACCATGTCACCATAGGTATGCAGCCCAGGGGGCTGGTATCCAGCGGAGGTCAGGCTGCCTGTCTTTTATCTGATGGTTCAGAACCCACTATGGGCTCAGATACAGGGTGCAGCGTCCTCCTGGATCCAGGTCTGGTCTAGACAGGCAGCCAGCACGTGGGGAGGCTGCGCAGAGGGTCCGGGACAACTGGACAGAGTGGGCGGGGCGGCTCAGGGGGCGGGACAGAGTGGGCGGGACGACTCAGGGGGCGGGACAGAGTAGGCGGGGCGACTCGGGGGGCGGGACAGAGTAGGCGGGGTGGCTCAGGGGGCGGGAGAGAGTGGGCGGGGAGGCTCGGGGGCGGGACAGAGTGGGCGGGGCGACTCAGGGACTGGACAGAGTGGGCGGGGTGGATCGGGGGGCGGGGCCGCTCACCCGGAAACAGCCCTTGGGAGGATGTTGGCCATTGGTGAAGTGTAGAAGACATTGTAAGTGGGCGGGGTTAGTCGGGTGACGTAACGGAAGCTAGAAAGTGTCCCCACTGAGGCCCAGTAAGTTGGACTGAAGATCTAAAGCCAGACGTTCCTAGTGTCCTTTCTCCGCCGTCGCCCCGGGGCCTGCGCGGTGAGGAATCCCGTGCACGGTGCGGACCCGAGACCCCCGGAGCCGCCGCCGCCGTCCGCAGCGCAGAGGCGGGAACCGCAGCCCGGCGGCCCTGGAGCCTCCCAGGTCAGAGGGAGGGGAGCGGGGCTGGGCTCCTGGGGCTGCTCCTGAGGACACCAGCTCGGAGATTTTTTGTGAATGTCTTCCCTTACCGATACATTTTAGATCATATGATTTGGACTAATCCTTTTATTTTCCTTTTCATAGATTCTCTGGAACTGTAGTAGAATATTTGAATCCATCTGTAGATATTTGCAAAGAGGGTTTCTCTTTGTTATGATAAGGATAAAGCTCTTGAAATTTACAACATCCTTGCTAACTTCTGTGCTGTACCTGGGACTTAGCAATCAGGGAGAGCTTTTAGATGTTAGTCTTGAGAAGAAGTGTAAGGGTATTTTGAGAGCCAGGGCATCTTTGCAGTCAGAAGCGAAGGAATACAACAAAGGCACACCATGCAGCAAACCTCATGCAAGAGATCTATTAGGAACACAGAATGGTGGCTGCTCTGAATGAGAAGAGAGACAGAGATGACTAAACAGAGTCAGGTTTTTATAGTGTCTCTAGATCATGTACATTGAGATAGTGGAAAAGTACAGTGGGGCCTGAAGTATTCCTTAATGCTGAAATATTGCATGTCTATTAACACTTAATCATGGGGCTCTATTTCAAGGTTGTACGCCCCATGGAATGGCTGAGCCCTGCACCACCTCCCATCCTCCAGAATTCGCTAAGGTTCATAACTGCTGCTTCTCGCCCCTGAGACAGGAGAATGACCAGGCTAGGATCAAAGGTGTGCATCAACACAGCTGTTCAAACTGTTGTGTCTTACTTTGTGGTTTGTTGACAGCCAGTGGTGTGGCTGTGGACATCTCCCAGGAGGAGGGGCAATGCCTGGACCCTGCTCGAGGTCTTTGTACGGAGACTGGATGTTGCAGAATTGGAGCAGTATGGTTTCTGTGGATGAATATAGTTTGCTTGCCGTCTCCCTTGCTCCTCCTCATGGTTTCTTGACTAACTAATCTGCAAATATGTGTCCCTTTGGGAGATGTAAGACTTCCATCATATTTAGCCCATGATAAATTCACTAAATGATTTGTGTATGATATCGCCATCCCAGTCATTCAGTTCTATTTCTGCTTCTGAGTTTTAACTGAGCTGTGGTTGAGACTGGTATTCAAGTAATACTCGCTGAAAGTACTTTCTATGTATTTTCAGGATTCTGACTCTGCATGACAATTGGAGAATCATTTGTAAATCCTTGTCTTCATCTACTGAGCACAGAAATGTGTTGGAAATCCAAGTGCTGTCTAAAGAATCTCTTTCTAACTTGCAGAGCTCAGTGACCACCCAGACCTTCCCACCTGTGGAACAGAACAAAGAGCCCTCGAAGGTGGAGAGGGAGGAGACAGTAGCTAGTGATCCAGGTATGGTGGAGGGTTGGTGAAGGGATGCCAAGGGCATCAAGTCAATGTGTAAATGGGACATGAAGTCAGTTTTGCTGCATTCTGTTACACTAAAAGTAATTCTGGAGACTTCCACTGAGAAAAATCTCACAATTATCCTATTGTAGGTGTGAGAAGTCTTTCCACAGAAGAATTGATAATGGAAGCAAAATTTTATTTGACTAAGCATGTAAGTGATGCTGTCCTTATTCATTGACATCACTGATCATGCCTTTTTACAATTATTAAATGTTTTTTTCTGTGATTTTAATGTATTATAAAATGATAAGAATTAATTTTTTAGATTTATTTATTGTTTTCAGAATTTTGAAGCGTTGGCATTCTAGTACATTCTCTGCCTCTTAGTGTTAATGTCTCGATTCCTGAAAATAAGGCCAACAGAGTTTTGATAGGAATCAGGAAGCACATTTACAGATGCTAAGCTGTCTGCACTGTCTTCCCATGGCTTTCTCCTATTGTCTGTTGCCATGACAACCCCAAGTGCCTTCCATTGCAGTCATTGTAATGTACTGGGAGACACCTCTGGGTTTGATCTTCTTAGTATTTTCTGGCTCTTTGCTGTTCCTTGGTTCTTTCAGGATGTTTCTGTAAAATATGCAATAGGGTTGTGCTAGGAATTGCTTGGAGTCTTAGAGAAGACAGACCTCCTTCTAGGTTGTCTTCTTGAGTTTGAGAAGAACATGAGGCCATGTGCCAGTTTTCACGTTTTATTTGTTCTCCTATTTTATGGCATCCTCTGTCTGCTGTGGATGTCTGTGTTCCAGCTTTTGTGACATGTGCTTCTGTTGATCAAGGACATTGTACTTAATAGACTGTGTATCGTTTGCTAATACTGTTTCTTTTGCATTTTGATACTTTTGTCTTGATTTTTTCTATATTATAATGATCATTAGTCATCTTTAAAGCTGCCTATATATATAATCATGGCATTATAAAACTTTCTTTCTTGATATTTTATATCTTCAGATAAGAAATGAATTTTTTGGTAAACACACACACACATATTTTTTTTTTCCTTAGCTGTCTTTTTTTTAATGCTATCGTTTGGTTTGTTTATATTTTTCCTTAGGGAATATTATTTTAAAAAATTACTAAAAGAAATGTATTTGTTATTATTTAGGAACTTGTATGTGGACACTGACTAGAGAGAATTAGAATCTCTATATTAAATTTACATTATCTTATGATCTATATTTCTTAATATGTACTGTTGACCATGATCTAGTTTTTTTTTTCAATTTAGAAGGTTTCTTTTAATATCTGAAATTTTGACCTGTGTTCTATTTTTTTTTTTTTGCTCCTTTTTTTAATTTAGAAAGTTTCCCCTCCTCAAATCTACTTCTCCTCTCCTTCCTTTTCCTCCTTCCAGTCCCTCCCAGTCCTCCCTCAGCCCCCCCCCCCATCCATTCCCCAAGGAGGACAAGGATTCCCAAGGTCGGTAGGTTCAGTCTGGCATATCCAGTTAAAGTAGGTCCGAGTCCCTCATCCAAGCATCAAGGCTGGGTTTGGTGTTGTTCTGTAGGGAATGTGCTCCAAGATACCAGTTCATGCGCAGGAACGTAGTCTGATCCTACTCCACAAGGCTCCACAAACTCCCCATGCCATTTGACAGTCGTCTACCTTTGGAGGGTTTAGTTCCTTTCCATGAAGGTTCCTTGGCAATTGTTTCTGAGTCACTGAGCTCACGATAGCTCAGGTCAGCTGTCTCTGTGGGTCTCCTCATGATCCTGATCCCTTTGTTCATATACTATCTCCCTCTCTCTCTCTCTTCAGCTGGATCGGGAGCTTGGCTGGGTGCTTAGCTATGGATCTCTGCTTCTGTTTCTAACCATAATCTATTAACTTATTTGCTCATTTATTGATTATATTGTCACTTGCTTCCTCTGTAATTTTTGATAGATTCTGGATTTTTACTTTTCTGGTTACTGCAGTCACTGCAGGTTGTGGACTCACATCTGAATTTGGAGCTAAGAACTTCCTATGAGAGACCATGCAATGTCTCTTTGGGTCTGGGTTACCGTACTCGGTATGGTCTTCTCTAGGTTCATTCATGTACCTGCAAAGCTGATGATTTCAATTTCTCTGCAGGTGAACAGTAGTATGTACCACATCATCACTATCTATTCATCAGCTGAAAGACATTTAGGTTGTTTTCCTTTTGTAGCTCTTGTGAGTAGAGAGGCAAGGAACATGGCTGAGCAAGTGTCTATGAAGTAGGAGTCCTTTGAGAATATGCCAAGGAGGAGAACAGCTGGGTCATGTGCTAGATTTATTTAACTTGAAAGTTTATTTATTTAATTGAGGATATTTTGTGTATAGGCTGTTTATTCCCTATGCCTTTGTTTTTTATGTTGCTGCTGTTTGGATTACTGGTAGTATTCTTCCTACTCTGTGAGAGATAGTGGTTTGCTTCTTTCCTGTCAGTGATTACATCCCAGTTCTCCTGTACTTATATATTTTTCACATGAAATTTGTTACTTCCTATGTGCTCGTGGCCTCTGACTTTCCTATGTATATTTTCCCTCTAATTTATTGTCTACATTGCTGCTTTAGTGAAATTGTTTGTGTTAATCTGGACTTTCTTGAAATGCACTTGTGTCTCCACCAGTTTTAAGAGACTACTTTTCTTTCTAGTTGTAACAGTATCGTTGACGGAAATTTTTCTCTAAGCTTTAAATGTCTTTCCAAACTCTCCTGGATTTTGGATCATTGTGTGGACACCTGGTCATATGCTTTTGCTTGGCTCTTTTTATGTAGTTTGACATTGTTCTTGAACAGCTTTCATTACTAATTTTTTCTTTTTCTTTTTGATCCCATAATATGAAAGGGCAGCCATCTCTCATTGTTTGTGAAAGAGAATCTCAAGAGAAACAAAGAAATGGCTGATTCTGCATTTAATCTGTCACAGGTCAGTGGTCATGTCCACCCTTTTCCTAGAAATATTATAGTTTAAGATATTGCATGCCCTAATTTTCCAAAGTAGAGAGATTGTTTTTTTGTTGTTGTTTTTTTTTGTTTTGTTTTGTTTTTTTTAATTTCTCTTTTTCTTTTAGCCCTAAACAGAATCCCTAAACAGGAGCCCTTTCTCACTGGGACTTATGTACCATGACATAATGATATCAGGAATAATGTCTTGAGGTATTGGCTAATTGATGTGCATAAACCATCACATTAAATGGAGAAAAAAAACCTTCCTCACGATTGCTTTGCTCTAGTCAGTGCCTGTGAGAGCCATGGCTCTACTCCACCCTGAAGCTGCAGTGTTTTAAAGTGGAGATTTGGGGAGTGGGCTCTGACCTGCAGGTTTGCATTTCTAACCCTGACTCATGGCTTAGACAGAATATGTCACCACTAACCTAATATCTGTTAGACAATACAGCATAAGTACTAAGAAGGAACACATTGAATACTATAAAATTCAAGTACAATTAATCACTCAGGTTTTCTCCTGAGCCATTCTTTTGAGCTCTATTAGATTTGCAAAGCACTGCAAGTGAGTATAAGTCTCACACAATTTAATATATTCATTTACTCATAGGAATCAATGCCATTCTTAAATACATCCAAGTTACTTCACTATGTATACATGCTTAATTATAGCTTAAATATTATTTAATGTGGTTTTAGACTTCCCTCAATTTTTATAGCTTTTTGGTGGTGAAATGTTCTTGTAATTTGCCTCATGCATACTGTTAGGACAATTTTAGATTATACCAAACATGGCTGATGCAGATTTTACATCTGCTTGGCAATGGCTCAGATATTCTTATAAAGTTAATTCATAAACTGCATGATTTTACATGTTAATGTTATAATAGCCAATAAGCAGTGTTGTTACACTCCTTACTGTGGTAAAAAAAAAAAAAAAAAAAAAAAAACAACAACAACAACAACAAATACCTTTTTGTCTATAAGGTCGGTCATAGATTCTGCCTTTTTTATCTATCCCTTTACTATTTAGTGGTGTGGCATTGGACCTAGAGTTTAAACATTCCAACTGAGCCTGTTAGAATAGAGTCATGTAAGGCCCAAGTACACATAGGATAGACTCAGTGTCAGGATTTAGCATTATCTAAAGGTACAGCATTTAAAATCACATTTTCTCATCATTAATTTTCTTTCTGATACATGTATACTGTGGTCCTGTAGGACATAAACACATCATTCATAGCAGATAGATAACTGTGTCCAGACCTTACATGTGTATTGCTGTAGTAGGTTTCTGGCCCAGACTTTTGGGCCTAGCCTCAAGGTTTCGATCCACAGAGACACACAGATGCTTACATTAATTTTAAACTGATCAGCCTAAGGCCTAGGCATATAACTTGCTAACTCTTTACCCTTAAACTAACCCATGATTCTTATAACTTGCTAACTCTTTACCCTTAAACTAACCCATGATTCTTATCCTGTTCAGCCATGGGGTTCAGTACCTTTTCTCAGAGCAGCATAGTTGTTCTCTGCTTCTTCTGGCTTGTCTGGGAACTCTGGAGTCTCTGTGTCATTTCTGCTCTGTTCTTCCTGTTCCCAGAGTTTTCTTAGTCTCATAGCCCCACCCACACTTCCTGTCTGCCTTTGACCAATCAGCGCTTTTTATTAAACTCATAGGTGGACAATTATTTACAATATATCCACTACATATTCCCTTTTCTCTTTTAAAACAAGAAGAACCCCAAATCTAATATTCTTTTTCCCCATTATCTATAACAACTTATAAACAACACTAAATAAACACAAATATCCATAATCTGTGTTTTGAGAGAATGTGGATGTTGTTCTCTAGGCTACTTCCTGCTGAATGAGGACACTGACAATCCCATGGGAATCCAAAGAAAAATGTAGGATTATGGACAAGTCTTTAGTGGAGTAGTCTGTAAGGCTGGGTCATCTCAGCAAGTCTCCTTGAAGTTGTTCTGGATACAGAGCTCTGGGAAACTTCAGCAGGGGTGCTCTGAAATGCTGAATCATCTGGGCCATCCATTTCCATTGGAGATTTTTCAGGGGGTCTTCCTCTATCAAACTTTATGTTCTTTATCCAGGAATAAATCCACAGCCTCTCATTTTCTGTGGAAATAAAAAGAAAACCTCTTCTCCAAAGTAGCATATCTTTGGATTTCAATTTTAAAGTCAGCTCATTTACAAAATATATAGGTTGAATTAATCCAACAGCATTTATAATCAACAGCCTTTTAGCAGGTTTTACTACTTCATTTTCAGTCAAGAAGCTTAAAAATAAGGCAATAACATACAGTATCCAGACACTCTTTGCATTTTCCATCTTTACGTGACTTATTTTTTATTTATTTATTTTTTACTCTTTCTTTTTAAAGGACTTTCCCTATCATTTTTTTTCTTTTTTCTCTCAAAGCCTGTATATAAATATTTTCAATACACTCTAAACTTTTTTAGAAACTGTCTTTACGGTATATTTATTTCTTAACTTTTTCTGTCTCTGACCACACCTTTGCTTGGCTGGGGTGATTGACTCCACCCAGATTCTTCTATTTCTTTCTATTTCTAAACATACCTTAAATCTGCCAAGGTCCTTGGCTAAGGATTAAAGGTTGGTAGGATGGATGGATGGCTCCACCCAGCTCCTAGTCTAGCTTCATAGAATTTATCTTTTTAGCCCAGGTACTCTGGGGAATTTTAGGGTCCATATAATCACCAAGTAAAGCTTTGCCAAAGGCAGAAGAAGCCATGGCTCACACTGTTAGTCCCAGCACTTGGGAAGCAGAGGCACAAGAGAATCTCTGTGAGTTAAAAGCCAGCCTGATCTTCAAAGCAGGTTCCAAGACAGCCAGAAAACTCACAGAAAACTCTTACTGAAAAAAAAAAAAAAGAAAGAAAGAAAGAAAGAAAGAAAGAAAGAAAGAAAGAAAGAAAGAAAGAAAGAAAGAAAGAAAGAAAGAAAGAAAGAAAGAAAGAAAGAAAAGAAAAGAAAAGAAAAGAAAACAATTGGAGGAGGTGGATCTGTTCTCTGATATCTCTGATTGTTTTTATTGTATTATAAAATATCCCCACATATTGCTTGTGAGAATATTGTGGATTTCTGTTTTCACAGAGTAAGAAAACCCACTGTAGAATGTGACAATATTAGAAATAATCTTTTTGAGTAGTTATCTTTGTTTATCTACATCCCTGATTTCATTAAGTTTCCTTATATCCAGGAAAGCACTTTGTCTGGTAGCATGTGGTTAAACTATCATTTTTCATTTCAGAATCTGTTGACATTTGGAGACGTGACTGTGGAATTCTCCCAGGAGGAATGGGAATGTCTGAACTCTGCCCAGAGGTCTTTGTACATTGATGTGATGTTGGAGAATTACAGTAACCTGCTCTCTGTGGGTGAGGACATTTTGCTTGTAGAATTTTAACTCAGGCTTTATATGTACTGACTTTATAGGTTATAAACTCTTAGTTAAACTGTCTTGAAAACAACTGGAGACCAGGAAATGTTTGGTAGTAGAAAGAACTTTGTCCTGGTATTTGTTCTTTTCATTTTCTATTTTAGAGGTGTCATACATCCTCCACTTGGTTCTATGATACATTCAAGAATTGTATTTTCACTAAAAAAGTGTCATCTCCATAAATGTCTCCCCCTGCTTCCCTCCCTATCTACACATCCCCTCCCCTAAAAGGGCAAGAAATCCCAAGGTGGGTCAGCTCATTGTGGCACATCCAAGCAAGTCTGATTCACGCATCCCAAAGTCAGTGCTGGGCTAGTTGTTCCTTTACAGGGAATGGGCTTCAAGGTGCCAGCCCATGAACAGGGAACACAGTCTGATCCCACCCCTTGTGGCTTCACACACTGCTCATGCTAGTCAAAAGCTGCCTAACCCCAGAGGGCCCAGCTCTCCCTCCCGGTGGATCTCTAGTAGCAATTCCCAATTCAGTGAGCTCCCAGAGCTCTAGCCATGGGAACCTTCTTTGTAACCATCTCATACAGACTCTCCTACCCTGCTCTCAGCTGGACCAGCTCTCCCAGTGCTCAGCCATGGATCTCCACCTCCACCTCCATTCCCTGTTGGGTGAAGGTTCTGTAATGACATCTATAGTGTTTACTGATTTGAGTATAGGGGAAGTCCCATTTAGGCACCCCCTCCACCATTGTTTGGAGACTTGGCCAGGGACAACCCCACATTGGTTTCTCTATCGAGATCTCCATCTCTTTCTATCTCCCTCTTTGCTTCTCTCACTCAACCATGTCCTTTCAAGAATTTTTTAGTATATACTATTTCTATTCACATTTTGTTTTTCCTTTCATTGAAATAGATTTTTTTTTTCTCGTATGGTATATTCTATTATATGTCCCCTCCCTGTACTCCTCCCAGTTCCTCCCATTTATTCTCCTCTCAATGTCTCAATATCCACTTTCTTTCATTAGAAAAGAACAGGCTTGGAGCCAGGCGTGGTGGGATACACTTTTAGTCCCAGTACTCAGGAGGCAGAAGCAGACCTGGTCTACAAATAAGTTATAGGAGATCCAGAGGAACTCTTGTCTTAAAAAGGAAAAAAAGGAAAAAAAAAGGAAGAAAGAAAGGAAAAGAGCAGGTTTCTAAGAGATAACAACCAAGCATGACAAAATAAAATATATATATTTTAAATATATATAAAAGCTCTCATATTGAAGTTGGACAAGGTAACCCATTGAAGGAAAAGACTATTAACAACGAGTCCCACTCATTCTAACACTCAGGAGTTCTATGATAAGGGGACTTATAGCTTAAAGTTACAAATTATATGGGCCCTGTGCCTGCTACTTCAGTCTCTGTGAATCCACTTGCACTTGGCCAGTTGGTTCAGAGAGCCTTGTTCTTCTGTTGCACTTGGAACTAAGTGCATGCATCACTGCTGCTTGGGTCTCCTGTGATGCTTTTCATTATGCCTTTCATCTTCAAAGGAATTGGGTAATCTGAACAATACACTTTCTTGTTGTGCATTAGTAAATACAATGTGAACCTGGGATTGCATTAAACTCTTTTCCCCCTCAATTTCACAGGAAAGTATTTTAAAATAGAGACACATATTCTAAATGTAATCAGTGAGCTCTGTCCCAAAGCTAATTGGTGATTCCTCAGATATTTGTTTCTTCTCCCTTGAAGGCTGTCACTGTTGTAGAGAGAATCCATGCAATTACAGTGAAAGGAAAATGTCAAGTACCAGAAGCTCTGTGTGAAATAGTTGCTGGTTGACTTAAGAGAGAACATAGGGAAACAGTCACAGTCACTTATCAAATGTTTATTATTGGAGCAAGCCCTATTAATCTGAACTGTACTCATTTTCCAGAGAACGATTGCATATGTGATCTTGTCCATCAACATGTGAAGACTGAAAAGGAGTCTTGTCAATGTAATGAGCTTGGCACAGTGCTTCATGACCCCTCCACACGTGTACTTTATAGAACAAGTAAAACTACAAAAAATGATAATAACCACAGCTGCAGTAATCACAGGGATGCCTCTGTTGACTCGTCAAATCCAGATAGACATAAAAGTGTGCACGATAGAGAAGAACCTTGCAAATTTAAAGGCTCTGAGAAATCCTTAAATTTGTGTTCTAACATTACTCAAGATCAAAGATTCTACACTGCAAAAATAGAGCACAGGCAGGGAGAATATGATGAATATTTTGATTCTACATACAGTCTTATGCAGCAAACAATTTATATTGGAGAGAAACCATACCAATGTGAGGAATGTGGAAAATACTTCAGTACTGCCACAAGCCTCACTGTCCACCAGAGAATTCATACTGGAAAGAAACCCTACAAGTGCAACGTTTGTGACAAATCTTTTACCCAGTGCACAAATCTTAAAACACATCAAAGACTTCATACTGGAGAGAGACCTTATGAATGCAGAGAATGTGGAAAGTCATTTCGTCACTTGTCAGCACTTAGAAGCCATCAGAAAATGCATACAGGAGAAAAGCCTTACAAATGTAAGGAATGTGACAGATCCTTTTCCCAATGCTCAAGTCTTAAAACACATCAAAGACTTCATACTGGGGAGAAACCTTATAAATGCAGAGACTGTGGAAAGTCATTTCGTCAGTCCTCAGCACTCAAAAGCCATCAGAAATTGCATACAGGAGAGAAGCCTTACAAATGTAAGGAATGTAACAGATCCTTTGCCCACTACTCTAGTTTTAGGAGACATCAGAAAATCCATACTGCTGAGGAACATTGCAGTTATGAAATATGTGGCAATGTCTTTCATCCGCTTTCACACCGTAGAAGCCATTACAGAGTACATACTGGAGAGAAGCCTTACAAATGCAATGATTGTGACACAGATCCTTTACCCACTATTAACAATTTAAAAGACATCATAAAACTCATTCTCTAGAGATATTTTATGAATGAAAAGATTGTGGTAAGTCCTTTTTTGAAATATCACATCTTAAAAGTTATTACAGAATCTGTAATGGAGGTAAATTTTAGAAATGTGAGGTATGTGACAAATCCTTTCCCTAGGACTCACATAACACACATCAGAGAGTTCATCTGGAGAGATAACCTTACAGTTGTAAGGAATATGACAATTTTTTTTTAATAGTGTACATATCTTAGAGCACATCAGAAAATTCATACTGGAAAGAAATATTACAAATGCAGGCTGTGACACATCCTATATTCATATAGCAAATCCTAGAAAACATCAGAAAATTTATAGTAGAAAGAAAATTACCATCGTAAATAATGTAATAGGACATTTATCTAGAATCCTCTGCATACAGATCCTAACAGTATACACATAATAACAGGATAAGATACCGTGGATGCCTTTAATGAAGGTCTAAGTCTTAGAAAATATCACAGGGTTTATAATAAAATTCTGCAAAAGTAGTGGGAAAAGTTTTTTTCTTAATGTATGTGGTTGTTTTATCTGCAAGTATTCTGTACACTGCATGTATGCATGGTGCCTGGCGAGGATAGAAGAGGTCATTAGACCCCCTGAAGCTGGATTAACAGAAAGGTGGAAGCTGCTGTGTTTGTTGGGAATTGAGCCCCAGTCCTCTGGAAGAGCAACCAGTGCTTTTAACCACTAAGCCATATCTCCAGCCCTTAGAAAATGCTGTAATAAAGACATTTATCTCATTCAATATGCAAAAATTTAATAATGCTAGGTGAGGTGGTGTACACCTTTAATCACAGCACTTAAGATACAGAGGCAGGAAGATCTCTGTGCATCAGAGGCCATCTGGTCTATATAGTGAGTTCCAAGGCAGCCAGGACTACATAACATAATGAAGACAAAAATGTAGTAACTGAAAAAAAAAATGTGACAGAACCCTCTGATTTTTCTATACACAAAATTCATAGTTTGAAGGTATACCATATATAATCACCATGTGTTACTGTTCATTTTAAATTTCACCCTCGCAATGCATTTACTTTGATAAATTCTTTACTTAGTTCTGAAATTATAGACATAAAAAGAATTCATTACGACAGAAACAAGAACATGTTCTAATAAAGGCTCATCTTCCATTGACCTTCAGAATCTCCATATTAGAGTCAAACCTTAAAAAACGGCAAGAAGATGAGAAACTATAAAGAGATAGGCTGTGCATCTGACAACATGGGCATACTCACATACAGTTCACAAAACTCCAATGGCTAAGGGTGTGGTTCTGCCTATAATCCCAGCCCTCTAGAGGCAGAGGCATGCTGACTTCTGAATTAAAGCTAGCCTGGTCTGTATAAGAAACTTTCTCAAACAAAACAACAAAAATAAACCCTCAAGAGCACACAGAAACTAATTTTGAAGGAATAAGAAATGAAGTATTCACTCAGACCTCTAATATAGCCTTTAACTGCCCATAGATATTCTGGAGTGAAAGGAGACTCATGGAACCTCCTCTCAGGCATGACGAAATGCTAATTGTCCCGGGATTACACACTTGTTTGTTCTCAGTATTTTTTTTTTTTTAAATGTGAGTCTTTGTATTGCCCACTACCAGCTGCAGATCCTTTCACTAAGGTTGAGAGTAGTCCAAATAGATAATTATAAACATGAATATTTAAATGGTAGATTAGCAACATGATTATTAAGAAAACATTAATAGGTTCTGCCCTTGGCCTATACTCCCCAAGCCGTAGTTTTTGATCATGTTTATAGTGCATGTTTTATCTCTCTATGGAGCAAACCTCAAATCTGTTCAAAATAGGTGGTTATGCCCATAAGCAGTTGTGCCAGTATTGTTCCAGTGCACACATCCTGACTTGTAGGTTGATATTTTAGGATTCAGGATCCATGGATAGATAAGAGCCTTGACTTCTTTGCAGTCCTGCAAAAGCTAGCCAGCAGGGAGAGTTTCCTGATAAGTTCCAGACTGCTCTCTCTGTCAGGAACCAAAGACTTCATAGTCTTCAACAACACCATTTACTTATGGTGGCTAAGCAAGAGCACTGGCTCTGACCTGTTTTGTTTGGGATGCTTCTGGGACATCCCTGACCAGTAAGTCCTAGTACTTGGTAGAGAGTTCCATTTAATAGCCCTGGTGACTAGGAACAGCATTATTCACCCATGTGGGAACCTCTGCTTAAAGTTTAAAATTATATATATATAATTTTATTTAAAAAGTTTTTTCCATATCCACCACTTCTCCCCTTCCCTTCCCTCCTCCCAGTACCTCCCTAAGCCTCCCCCCACCCCATTCCCCAAGTAGGGCAAGGAGTCCCAAGGTGGTTCGGTTCAGTCTGGCATATTCAGTTGAGGTAGATCCGAGTTCTTCATCTCAGTATTAAGACCAAGTTAGGTGTTCCTCAGTAGGGAATGGGCTCCAAGATGTCAGTTAATACACCAAGAACATACTTGATTCTACTGCAAAAGGCTCCACAAACTACCTGTGCAGTTTGACTGTCGTCTACCTTTGGAGGGTTTAATTTCTTTCCATAAAGGCCCTATGTGATTATTTCAGAGTCAGTGAGCCCCCAATAGCTTGGGTCAGCCATCTCTGTGGTTCTAGTCATGATCCTGATCTCTTTGTTCATATACTCTCCTCTCCCTCCCTCCCTCTCTCTATCTCTCCTCGTTCTCTCCAGCTAGACCAGAAGCTTGACCTGGTGCTTAGCAATGAATCTCTGAGTCTCTATCAATTGCTGGATGAAAGTTCTATGACAATTAGGATGTTCATTCATTTGATTATAGGGAAGTCCTGTTTAGGCACCTGTGGTGAATCCCACCGCAGGCACCCTCTCCATTATTGCTTGGAATCCTAGCCAGGAACATTTTGTGGGTTCTTGAAGGTTTCCTTAGCACCAGGTTTCTTTCCAACCCCACAGTGGCTATCAAGATATCCATTAATTTGTTCTCTCTAATGCTCTTCTCACTCAACCATCTCTCTTATGATTTGTTTCAACCTCTCCTTGCTCACTCCCTATTGTGATATCAATTTACTCAGGGGATCTTCTCTATTTCCCCTTCCCAGGGAGATCCCTGAATGTCTTTCTGTTTTAGACATAAAGCAAAGGATATCCAAGCTGCAAACCACAACCCCCTAAAACGGGAGGAACTTAAAAAATTGTTGTTTTTTTTTTTTATGAACTTGTAAGACCATAGGATTTAATAAGGCTTCTCCATATATCCTTTTGGGCAACCCTCCTGCTCTTTCTCCTTTCTTCCTGTCCCATCACACCCAATTAAACATTTAACATGTTACATGATATCCCATCACACCCAATTAAATGTTGAATGTTATATGATAGCCCATCACGCCCAATTAAATATTTAATATGTTATATGATATCCAATCATGCCCAATTAAACATTTAACATGTATGATATCCCATTGAGCCCAATTAGACATTTAACATGTTATATGATATCCCATCACACCCAATTAGACATTTAACATGTTATATGTTATCCCTTCATGCCCTATTAAACATTTAACATGTTATATGATACTCTATTCCTTTAGAGCACACATTGTACTATCTTACTGTATTGTTTTTAACTTGGGTTGTAAAATGATAGATTTTCATGTAGCTTCTTCATGGAAATCTCATTTGAGGTGACCTTTCAGCAGCCCCCTCTTCTCTATCACTATAGGATATATCTGAACCATTCTGCCCAAGAATTGTGTCTTGGAGTTTAATGTCACCTATATTATACTATCTACTCTCTCTTCTTCAATCCCTCGTTGTTTATTTCTAGCTTCATGGCTTCTATGTGTGCTCTTACTTAAAACAGAAAACTTAAAGTTTGAAGCTAACACATGGGAGAAATCATTGATGTTTAACATTTAAGGCCTGGTTGGCATTACTCACCATATCTTTTACTGCCTACATTTACATCCAGATTTTATACTTTCATTTTTATTTGCAACTAAATATAGCTTTGTAGATATGTGTAGCCAGAAGTTTCTGGCCCTGTCAGGCCCACAGTTGTGGAATTCAGGTGTTAGCTGACAAGGCTGGGAGGCATATGTCTGGAGTTCTGGGAGCTTGAACAGGGTGTGGCCCAGCCTGGAGAAAAAGGCTGCTGAGATTTTGAGCGGCCTGTTTGGTTCCTGTTTTCTTGGAGACCGACCAGATCAGCAACCTTGTCGAGGGACAATGCTAATTTCAAGAACTGCACTAAGGTTCAATTTGTAACTGTGAGTGTTAAAATACCCTCTAATAAATATTAATCCGTTATATGGTATATTGCAAGTGAGAATTACTGCAATACACAGTCCAGAGGAATCTTTTCCCACCCATGACGCTGCAGCTTCTTAATTCTAAATACTCACACAAAGGTTTATATTAATTACAAACTGTTAGGCCTATGGCTTAGGCTCATTACCAACCAGCTCTTATAACCTAATCCATTAATCTAATTGTATTGCCACATGGTATTGTGGCTTTACCTGTGTTCCATAACATTTTGCTTTCTGGGTGGTGGCCTGTAGTGCCTCTCTGACTCTGCCCTTCTCCATCTTTATCTCTGCTTGGATTTCCCACCTGCCTCTAAGCTGCCTTGCCATAGGCCAAAAAAAAAAAAAAAATTTAACAAATGGTAATAAAGTATATTCACAGCATACAGAAAGGCATTCTACATCACTTTCTCGTTTCTGTCTAATCAAAAAGGAAGGTTTCAATTTTAACATAGTAAAATTACATATAGCAAAAACAGTTATCAAGCAAGAATTACAGTTATATTATCTAGTCTATTTGTATTTAGCAAAATTAAAATATTCTACCATTCTATTTTTGTGAGGCTAAAGTTTTATATCTAATGTACCTTTTATCATGACGAAGGAAAACTTAATTATAACTAGTCTTCAACTGCATCAAAGGTCACAGAAAGATATATTACCTGAGTAAGAAAGGGCATAAGCAACTTCCACCATTCTAAAAATGACAGAGACATCTGGTTGCCTGGACTCTCACCATAGGTTTCTTTGAAGCATTGGGGCATCCATCCTTTTACTGAAGGAAATTTGAAGAACTGTTCTGATCATTTTGACAAGGTATGTCAATCACTTCTCCCTGTTTCCTGTAGAATGTCTGGCAGTTTTATCTGTGAAGCCGGAACCTGAAGGACCATCTCAGCTTGTCCTAGCAAAGTTCAGTAATTTTCCTATGGGTTCTGCATGTCTAATTTATAGAGTATACTGTCAAGCAATCTAGGCAAGTACAGTTTCTTGCCCAGTGACTAACTTTCCACAAAGAAAGTAATCTCCATATGGAGTTTCCTTGACATTCATCATCTTCTCTGAAGTAGATTGGTGCTGCCAGGAGCAGACAAGTCTTACTGTTCAGAAAAGTTCTTATAACATTGTAAATGCCATATTCTGTAGGTCTTTGAAGTGTTTGATGATTACCTAATTGAAATATATCTATATATCATAAATGATTAACAATCTGTATTTCTTAATTCTATTACAATTTTAAAGGAATTGTATTTAACATATCTTAAACAAGAACAGAAATATATAGTGTAACAAATTTAACCTCAAATTTGTATCAATAAACTAAAATCTATAACAATGTAAAGTATTTAAAACAAGTCGTTGCTTTTTAAAAGTAGATTCAATATTCTACTCTCATATCTAATATCTATATCACCTTTCCTTTTTTTCAGAAAGATAATGACTATGACCAATAACCAAACACTAAATAAAAATAAATATTCATAATCTGGGGGAATGTGGGTGCAATTTTATAGGCTACTTCTTACTGATTGGGGGTCCTAGTAATCACTGAGAGACACTGAAGCTAGATCACCTTAGTCAGCAGCCTTGAAGCCAATATGGATGTTGAATCTGGGCCATCTCTTTCCATTGGAGATTTTTCAGGGATTCTTCCTCAATCAAACCGTATTAGCTTGGAAGTGATCTGTAAATTGTTATCTTCAGTGAAAACAAAAGCAGAACCTCTTTTTAAGCAAAATATTTTTAGACTCAAATTTCAAAGTCAAGATACCTTTAAAATATATCTTATTTAGCAGCCTTTACAATCAAATATCTCCCTGCAGTTATCTCATTAACAGTTAAAGAATGAAAAGAAAGCACACTAATATTCATAATCCAGACTCTGTATTTTCCATCTTTATGATAGTATTTCTTTAATATTATTTTTACTGTCTCTTTAAAGACTTTACTTTTTTAAAATTATTTCTTTATATATCTGCCTATATTCCCTTATCTCTTTTTCAAGCCAGTATTTTTTTAACTTAGCAATATATATATATTTAAATTGCCATTTTTATCTATGTATCCCCCTGCTTCCCCTCCCTTCCCTCCTCCCAATCCCTCCAAGACAGCCCTCAGCCTCTCCCCCAATCCACCCATCTCCTCCCCCAAAAGGGCAAGAAGTCCCAAGGTAGGTCAGCTCAGCTTGGCACATCATTCCAGGAAGTCCAATCTCCTCATCCCAAAGTCAAGGCTGGGTTAGGTGTTCCTCTGCAGGGAATGGGCTCCAAGGTGCCAGTCCAAACACAGGAACACACTCTGATCCCTCCCCTCGAGGCTACTCATACTGCCCATGCCAGGCGACAGTTGCCTGCTCTTGGAGGGACTAGCTCCTTTCCCCAGTGGCTATTCTTGATTCAGTGAGTCCCCCACAGCTCCAGCCAGCCATCACTGTGGGGATTTCCCTCATAATCCCTATCCCCTTGCTCATACACACTTCCTCTGCTCTCAGCTGGACCAGAAGTTTTAGCCTACATACATTTTACACACTTTGAAATCAGGTTAGAGGTTTTCTCCATCTGAATCTGTTTTATATGTATTTTCAATCATTTTTAACCAGTTTTTTTTATTTTTGTCAATTAAAATATTTTATGAATGCATTTATTTTTATGCATATGGTTGTTTCGCCTGTGTGTTTGTTAATGCACCACATACATGCTTGATGCTCTCCAGAATCAGATGTTGGATTCCCTGGAATTGTGAACCATCTTGCAGATTATGGCAATCTGAAAACAAACCTGGATTCTCTGGAAAAGCAACTGAGACATCTTCGCTGCTCACGTTAAAAAAGAAGAAAAAAAAAAATGTGTCCTAGTGTGTGTGTGTCAAAAGACAGCTTCTGAAATTAGTTCTCTTGTCACGTGGGCCAGAAATTTAACTGAAGTCATCAAGCTTGTGACAGTTCTGCCGAGCCATCTCACTGCCTCTCAAGTGTTGACTTTTATGTGAACGAGGGTTTCTTGAGATTTAGAATGAGTACTCAGAAAAATGTTCAAAACCTAAGTACTTCCCTCTTTGTTTTCTCTGAGTTATGGAAATACATGGTCATTTGCATTTCAGGGTTTCTGGCCTTTATTGTACTTTCCACTTATATCTGGATTTGGTTTGTTTCAATTTTTTCTTAATGTTTTTTATTTAAATTTTTTCCCATACCTACCACTGCTCCCCATCTTTTCCCTTCTCTGAGTTCTTCCTCAGCCTCTCTCCACTACAACCCATTAACCAGAGAGGGCAAGGAATCTGAAAATGAGTCAATTTGGTCTGACATATCCAGTTGAGGTAGGACCAAGACCCTCCCCCAAGTATCAAGGCTGAGAAAGGTTCCCCTGCAGGATGTGGGCTCTGAGAAGTCAGTTCATGCACCAGGAATAAACTCTGATCCTACTGAAAGAGGCTCCACAAACTGCCAACTCCATTCAACTGTCATTTACATTCAGAGGGTTTAGATCCATTCCATGAAGGTTTATCAGCTGTCATTTCAGAGTCTGTGAGCTTCAAATAGCACTGGACAGCTTACTCTCTGAGGCTACTAATCATGATCCTGATCCCTTTGCTCATGTAGTCTCTCCTCCCTCTCTTCAGCTAGATCAGTACTTTGACCTAGTATTTAACTATACATCTCTGCATCTGCCTTATCATTTGCTGGATGAAGGTTCTCTAATGGCAATTAGGATGACCATTCATTTGATAATAAAAGAAGGTCACTATTTTATTAGGTACCCTCTCCATTATTGCGTGGAGTCCTAGCAGGGCTGATCATGTGGATTCTTGGGTGTTCCCAAGTACCAGGTTTCTCTCTAACCCCACAATGGCTTCCTCTTATCAGGATATCCACTTCTGTGCTTACCCTCTCTGATGCTCACCCCACTCAACCACTCCATTTTTATGTTATCTTCTAATATCCCTTTGCACCCTCCTCCCCATGATCCCAATTTACTCAGGAGCTGTTCTTTATTTTCCCTCCATAAGGGTATACATGGATCTCTCTCTTAACTTCCTCTTGTTACCTAGCTTTTCAGGGGGTTGTGGATTACAGGCCGATTATTCTTTGCTTTGCGTCTAAAAGCCATTTATGAGTGAGTACATACCATGTATATTGATCTGGATCTGTTACCTCACTCTGAATGATATTCTCAGAGCCATCCATTTGCTGCAAATTTCAGAATGTAGTTCTTTACTGCTTAGTAGTACATCATTGTATAAATGAACCACAATGTCTTAATCCATTCTTAAGTTGAGGGGAAACTAGATTGTTTCCAGGTTCTAGCTATTATAAATAATGCTTCTATAAGGATAGTTGAGCTAATGCCCTTGGGTGAGAATGTGTGTCCTTTGGATATATGCTCAATAGTGGTATTGCTGGGTCATAGAGTAGATTGATTCCCAGTTGTCTGAGGAACTGCCATACTAATTTACAAAATGTACAAGTTTACAATTATACCAGCAATGAAGGAATGTTTCCCTTGTTCTGCATCCCCTCCAACATAGGCTGTCTGTAGTGAGTTTGGACAGTTTTGAGTAAGACCTAGGCATGGCTTTGAAGTTTAAAGACCCCTGTTAAGGCATGTCCAGGCTCCTCTTGCTGTTTCTTTCTGCTCTCTCAGAGTGCCATGGCTGAGTAAAAAATTTCAACCCTCCCAAAATTACCCTAAGGTTCAATCTTGTATCAGTGAGTGTTTATATAACCCCTTAATAAATATTAATTTTTTTATATAATCAATTGACAGTAAATAATTCCTACAACATTTGGTACCCAATGTGGAGCTTCCATGCCATTTCTAGTAAGAGTGTCTGGCCGGGCCTAGCCACAATGTTCAGACCTGCCCACAGCCCCACTGCCCCTTAGCTCTAAATAATCACACAAAGACTTATATTAATTACATGCTTTTTGACCTATGGCTAGAGCTTATTGATAGCTAGCTCTTGCATCTTATCTTAACCCATTTCTATTAATCTGTCTTGTCACATGGTCTGTGGCTTACTTTTACTTTTACACATTGCTCTCTTGGCAGCATCTTGCAGCATCTTTGACCCTGACTCAACTTTTCTTCTACTTCTGCTTCTAAGATGCCTTGCCATAGGCCAAAATGTTTTTTTTTTTAAATTATCTAATGATAATTCACAGCAAACAGAAAGATATCCCACATCAGCTCTCATCTGTGTTTTAATCTTAGCCATTCTGACAGGTGTAAGGTGGTATCACAGAGTTGTTTTGATGTACATTTCTCTGATAGATAAGGACTCTGGGCATTTTTTAAAGTATCTTTTAGCCATTTAGAGTTCTTCACTTGAGAATTCCCTATTCAGCTCTGTACCCTAGTTTTCCAAGTGGGTTCTTTGGTGGGGGTTTTTTGACCTCTAGTTTATGAGTTCTCTATATATTTTAGAGATCAGTCCTCTGTCAGATGTAGGGTTGATGAGTATTATTTCCCATTCAGTAGGTTGTTATTTTGTCTTATTGACTATGTTCTTTGCCTTACAGAAGCTTCTCATTTCCAGGAGATCTCATTTATTGATTGTTGTTCTTAGTGTCTGTGATCCTGGTATTATATTTAGAAAGTAGTCACCTGTGCCAATGAGTTCAAGGGTATTTCCCACTTTTTTTCTATCAAATTCAGTGTATCTGGGTTTATGTTGAGGTCTTTGAGCCACTTGGGCTTGAGGTTTATGCTGGGTGAGAGAGTAGATCTATTTGCATTTTTCTACATACCACCATACAGTTATGCCAGCACCATTTGTTGAAGATACTTTCTTTTTCCATTGTATATTTTTTGCCTCTTTGTCAAAGATCAGGTGTTCATGGGTGTGGAGATAAATATCAGGGTCTTTGAATTGATTCCATTGATCCACAGGTCTATTTTGTTTGGTTTTTTGCTAATACCAAGCTTTTTTTTTTTTATTACTGTAGCTCTATAGTATATCTTAAAGTCAGGGATGGTTATGCCTCCCAAAATTCTATTTTGAACAGGAATGTTTTGGCGATCCTGGGTTTTTGGTTTTCCATATGAAGTTGAGTATTGTTTTTTCTAGGTCTGTGATAAATTGTGTTGGGATTTGATGGAGATTGCATTGAATCTGTAGATTGCTTTTGGTAAAATTGTCATTTTTCCTTTGTTGATCCTACCTACCCAAAAGAGCATGGAGATCTTTCCATTTTCTGATATCTTCAATCTCTTTCTTCAGTGTCATAAAGTTCTTGTTATACAGGTCTTTCCCTTCTTTGATTAGACTTACCTCAATATATTTAATTCTATTTGCAACTATTGTAAAGAGTGATGTTTACCTGATTTCTTTTTCAGCCCTTTTATCACTTGTGTATAGGAGGGCTATTTATTTATTTGCTGCATTAATCTTGTACCCTGTTACATTGCTTAATGTATTTTTCAGCTGTAGGAGTTCCCTGGTAGAATTTTGGGGGTCACTTATGAATACGATCAAATCATCTGCAAATAGTGATAGTTTGGCTTTTTCCTTTTCGATTTGTATCCCCTTGATCTCCTTTTGTTGTCTTGTTGCTGTGACTAAAACTTTGAGAATTATATTGAACGGATATGGGGAAAGTTGACAGCCTTGTCTTGTTTCTGATTTTAGTGGGATTGCTTTGCATTTCCCTCCATTTATTTTGACGTTTGCTGACAGCCTGCTGTATATTGCCTTTATTATGTTTAGGTGTTTTCTATGTATTTCTGGTCCCTCCGGGACTTTCATTATAAAGACGTATTGGATTTTGTCTAAGGATTTTTCAGCATATAATGAAATGATGATATGACTTTTTCTTTCAGTTTGTTGATATGATGGATGACATTGACAGTTTTTCGTATGTTAAATCATCTCTATCTCTGGGATGAAGCTACTTGATCATGGAGGATAATTTTTTATATATTCTTGAATTTGGTTTGTCAATATTTTATTGAGTATTTCTGCATCAATGATCATAAGGAAGATTGGTCTGTAATTGTCTTTGTTGCATCTTTGTGTGGTTTGAGTATCAGGGTGACTGTAGCCTCACAAAAAGAGTTTGGCAAATTTCCTTCTGTTTCTATTTTATGTAACAATTTTAGGAATGGTATTAATTTTTCTTTGAAAGTCTGGTAGAATTCTGCACTGAAACAAACTGGCCCTGGGCTTTTTTTGCTTGGGAAACTTGTAATAATTACCTCTATGTTAGGGGTGGGTTATAGCTCTATTTAGGTCAGTTGTTCGGTTTAGATTTAATTTTGGTAAGTTGTACATGTCCAGAAAGCTATCCATTTTCAATTTAGTGGAGTATCATTATATTCCACTAATTGAAGTATGACCCAATGATTCTATGGACTTGCTCAGTGTCTGTTGTTATGTCCCCCCCCCCTTATCATTTCTAATTTTTTTAAATTTGAATACTCTCTGTTTGATTAGTTTGGATAGATGTTTGTCTATCTTTTTTAGTTTCTCAAAGAACAAACTTTTGATTATTTTATTTATATTGTTTTCTTTGTTTCAGTTTTATTGATTTCAGCCTGAGTTTGATTATTTTCTGCCTTCTACTCCTAGGTAAGTTTGCTTCTAATTGTTCTAAATCTTTCAGTTTTGCTGTTAAGTCTCTTGTGTGAGATTTCTTCAAGTTTTTTTTGTAGGCACCTACTGCTTTCTATTTTCTTCTTAGCACTGTTTTCATTGTGTCCCATAAGTTTCAGTATATCGTGAATTTATTATCTTTGAATTCTAGGAAGTCTTTCATTTCTTTCTTTACTCTGTCCTTGACCCAGAGGTGGTTCAATTGAGAGATGTTTAGTTTCTATGAGTTTGTAGGCTTTCTGTGCTTTGTGTTGTCATTGAGCTGTAACTTTACTCCATAGTGATCTGATAAGATACAAGGGGTTAATTTCCATTATTTTGCATCTATTCATATTTGTTTCGTGACTGAATAAGTGTTCAATTTTAGAGAAAGTTCTCTGAGATGCTGAGAAGAAAGTATATTCATTTGTGTTTGGGTAGAAAGTTGTGTATATATTTATTAAGTTCATTTGAGTCATAACATCTTTTAGATCTCTCATTTCTCTTCTCTAACATTGTTAAGTTTGTTGATGACAATCATTCTGCCTATGGTGAGACAGGATGTCAAAGTAATTTTAGTTTTCATTTCCACGATGATATTTTAGAGATTTTGAACACTTTTTTTGCAATAATTTTTCTGCATCAAAATTATTTAAAGGTTTATTTGTCCACAGGCAATTTTAAAATAATAATGCCTGACTTCAGTATACAGTGCATTATTTCAAGTACTGAATATTTAACTTTTGAAATATTATCCACACCAAAATACTTTCCAAAACACACTTCTATATTTTCTAGTAATTTATCTGTCTTTTAAGCAACTCATGTTAAACTTCAAGCATTATTCTTTATATATTTTCCTCTCTGAGTCTAAATTTAAACACTGACTTTGTTTTTCATCACCAAATTTTCTTATTTTTTTATTTAAGAAGTTTTTCTTTTTTAATACCATCCACTGTTCCCCCTCTTTCTCCTTCTGCTACCCCCTACCTCCCCCTAATTCCCCACCCAAAAGCACAGTTGCTCAATTAGGTTTACAGCAGCATTATTTATAATAGTCAAATCCTGGAAACAACCTGGATGCCCCTCAACCAAAGAATGGATAAAGAAAATATAGTGCTTCATTTACACAATGAAGTATTACTCAGCAGTATAACAATGCTATCATGACAGTTGTAGGCAAATAGATAGAACTAGAGAAAAATAATCCTGAGTGAGGTAACCCAGACCAAAGACAAACACAATATGTACTCACTCATAAGTATACAGTACACACAAAGCAAAGGATGAACAGGCTGCACTACATGACCCCAGAGAAGCTAGGTAGAGAGGATGACCTAAGAGAGATACGCATAGATTGCCCCAGGAAGGGGAATGATTAATATCTCCTGGGTAAGGTGGGAGGGTACTGTAAGGGGAAGTAAATGGGGGTGAATAGTTTTTACAATATTTATTGAGCATTTGAGTTTTTGTCTTCCCAAAGTGTCTATTCAACTTATTTGCCCATTTATTGATTGGAAGTTTTATTTTTGCTGTATTTAATTTTTTTAATTCTTGGTGGTAAATTATAGATATGAATTATCTTATCCAAAGTGATGCTGGTCCAGATTTTCTCCCACTCTGTGGGGTGTCTGTGTGCTCTACTGGTTGTTTTTTTGATAAACAAAAACTTTTTGTCTTTATGTAGTCCCATCTATTGCTACTTTTAATTAGTTACTATTGGATTTTTTTTCCATTTAAAAAGTTCTCTCAGCTCATATCCTGAAAAATATTTTTATGTTTTCTAGGTTTCTATGTTTCTGATTTTAAATATTGGTTTTGATCCATTATAGCATTATCTATAGGGACAGCATTTGAAATCATATTTACTCTTTACAGATTTTCCTTCTGAGACTTGTACACTGTGATCCTGTTCAACATAAACACAGATTCCATAACACAACTGAGTCTAGACCTTAAATGTGCTTTCTTTCAAGTATATTGCTTATGAAACTCTTTTGTCATATCATTTCATAGAGTTAGAACATTTATTATAGAGTGTGACTATATAAGAAATAATCTTTTTGAGTAATTGTCTTTCTCATCTATATCCCTAATTTTCTTAAGTCTTCTTATTAGTGCTACATGATAAAATTGTGCTTCTTTTGTTTCAGAGTTTGTTGGCATTCAGGAATTATCTATGGACCTCCCTCAGGAAGATTGGGAATGCCTGGATTTTGGTCAGAGGTCTGCATATTGATGTGATGTTGGAGAATTACAGCAACATGGTCTCTGCAGGTGAGAACATTTGGCTTGTAGAATTTCTAGCTCTTCCTTTGTATGTACTGACTTTATAGGTTGCAAATTCACTATTAAACTGTCTTAGGAACAAGAAAAGACTAGGGAATGTTTGGTAGTAGAAAATGATTTATTTTATGGTATTTCCACTTCCCATTTTAGAGGTGTCATGGACTCTTCACTTTGGTTCCAAGATACTTTCAGAAACTTAGTGCCATATAATACTTCTACCCATATTTTCTTATTCACTTTTTTTCCTTTTATAGATTCGTTCTGAATACAGTGTCTGCCTTCTGAGTGCCAGTTTAAAGATGTATACCACCACACCCAGCTCTAATCTTTTTGTTAATTCCTTTTCACAGGTGGAAGCTTGGCTGACAGGGATTAGGCCCTGGGCTCACTGCTCCCTTTATTCCATTTCTTAATTTCTTTTATTCCTTGAACACAGGACTTATCTACATTCCACTTCTTGGTACTCATTTTATTCTCAAATTTTATATTTTTTTCTAATGTAGATTTATTCATTATGAATATAATCATTATAAAATCTACATTACAGTTATCACTAATAACCACACAGCAGCATCTATGCTAGGCCTTTTTGAGATTTTACTTGACAACAAAATTAATCCAAACTACATTAGCTTTAGATAGACTATTCAACAAAGACAAAAAGCAGCCACTTTGTTCACTAAACTATTATAAGAATATCTCTATGCAATCAATATATTTAAATTATTCTTCTCTGAAACCTCCTGAGTAAGCCCCACACAGATCATCAGATCACACTCAACACCACTGTCTTCCATGCACTTATTAATATGGCCCACTAAGCTGTGCTTAAAGGCTTCAATTGCTTTTCTAGTTTGAAGTACCAAAGTGCAAATTTCTCCAAACAGACACATGGTCAGTCCTATTACAGAAATACCCTACTCCTGGTACCAAGTTCCATCTTAGTTAAGGGTCTTGTTTTCCCCATTGCCACAGTGGATCTTATAAAGAGCAACATTTACATGAGGTGTTAGCTTACAGTTTCAGAGGTTTAGTCCATGATGGTTGCTGGAAGCATATCATCATGCAAGCAGCTGTGGTGCTGGAGATGTCACTGAGGATTATACATCTTTCAAGCAGAAGGAAATTAACTCTTGCTAGGTATGGTTTGAGCATGTATGAAACTTTAAATCCTGCCTTACAGTGACACACTTTCTCTGACTAGGCCCCACTTTCCAGTAGTGCCATTCCCTTTGGAGGTCATTTTCTTTCAAACCACCATGTACAGTATACCCTGATTATACCTCCCAGTACCTGCCCTCAATATCCATTCCCTTTCTCTCTGTCATTAGAAAAGAACAGCCTTCTAGGAGATAGCAACCAAACATGACAAAATAAAATATAGTGACATAAAGTAAAACCATTATATTAAAGTTGGACAAAGTAACCCAACAGAGGAAAAAAAGACTCATATGAAGGTGGTACATTTGCCGTCTGTCCATTGAGTTTGTGGACTTCCTCCATCTAGGCAATGTTAAGAACAGACATAAGCATCATCAGAGACCAACTCACTTTCAAACTTAGGAGACTCATGATAAGACTAAGCTTAAAGCTATGATCTATGTGCAGAGGACCTGGTGCAGATCTGTGTAGGCTCTGGGCTTGCTGCTTCAGTCTCTGTGAATTCACTTGAACTTGGTTAGTTATTCAGAGGGCCTTGTTCTCCTGTTGTCCTCTATTCCTTCTGGCTTTTTACTGTCCTTTCACCCCCATTACTTTTGAAAAATCCAATGTTTTCTAGAGAAAGAAGTAATGATGCTTTAAGTAAGGCTTTAAACTGAAGAAAAAGTTTCAATAGTATTCTTTATTGGTGTACATTAGTAAGTACAAATACTGTGAACTTGGGATTGGATTAAGCCCTCTATCAATATCTGAAAAATAGAGACATAGAAACATGTATTCTAAATATAATTAGTCATATATCTCCATACCAATGCTAATTACTTATTTCTTACATAATTGTTTCTTCTTCTGCAGAGGTTGTCACTCTGTTTTTGTAAGAATCCATATAATCACAGTGAAGGAAAACGCTGACTACTGAGAGCTCTATTGTATGTAGTTGCTGGCTGACTTAGTTTAAGAGAAAATTTAAGGAGTCAGCCATTTATGAAATATTTAATTTGGAACAATTTTTATTAATCTGAACTGTAGTCATTTTCCAGAGACCATTGCATAAGTGCTACTGTACATCAATGTGTGACTTCTGAAAAGGAGTCTTGTCAGTGTAATGAGCCTAGCAAAGTGCTTCATGGCCCATGTGTACTTTATAAAACAAGGAAAACTATAGAAAACTCTAATAACTAAAGATGCAGTAATTGCAGGGATGCCTCTATAAACTCCTCAAATTCTGAAAGACACGAAAGCATGCACACTGGAGAAGAAGACTGTGAGAAATCCTTACATTTGTGTTTCTATATTTCTCAAAATCAGAGACTCTACACTGCAAAGGAAGTACACTGGCAGGAATAATACAATGACTATTTTGGCTCTATAGATGATCTTTTATAAATAAAATTTTATTAATTAAAAATTTAAATTTATTTTACATTCCAACTACAGCTTTACCTCCTCCTCTTCTTTTGTCCTCCCCTTCCCTTCTGCCTCTGCCACAATAAACTTCTTTGTTTCTGTTTGAAAAGTTATATGTCTACCATGGGTGTCAATAAAGAAAAAAATTACAACCATGTGGGAGATGTTGAAAATGCTTCAGGACTACCTGAAGCTTCACTGTACATCAGAGAAATTATACTAAAAAAAACCTACAAGTGTAACACTTGTGACAAATCATTTAACCAGTGTGCAGTTGCACCTCAGAACACATCAAAGACTTCATATTGGAAGAAACTCTACATCTACAAAAAGTACAGAAAGTAATTTCCTCAGTTGTCTGCACTCTATAGCCATTAGAAAATACATATGAACAAAAGGCATGCTGGAGAATAGCTTTACAAATGTAATGACTGTGACAGACCCCATAGACACTATTTATCATTTAGAAGGTATCAGAAAATCCATTCTCTGTAGCTATTTTACAAATTCAAAGAATGTGTTAAAATACATCACATAACATAGAGGTGAGAAACCTTACAAATGTGAAGTATGTGTAGTAAGGATTCATCATATACTTCACATTTGTAAGTACTGGAGAAAACCTTTACAAATGCAAATACTGTGAAAAATTCTTCATCCAGCATTCAAATCTTAGAACACATTTCAGAGTTCACACTGGAAAGACACCTTGTATACGTAAGGAATGTGGAGAATCTTTTATTAAGTGTTCATCTCTTTGGACATATCAGAAAATTCATGCTGAAGAGAAAAATACCATTGTAAATAATGTGGCATAACATTTATCTGGTATTCTGTGCTTACAAATCACAGCCATATACATAATAGAAACATAAAGATATGAAACTTGTAGAAGTCTCTAAAGATGTTTAAAGCTTAGAAAAGTATCACTGAGTTTACATTAAAATAGAATTCTACAAATGTAACTCTATGAGAAATTTTCTGCTTAAAAATATGTATAGGTATTTTGACTGCATGTACATGTACTACATGTTTGCTTGCTGCCTATAGAGGCTAGAAGAGGGTATAAGATCCCCCTGAAGCAAGAATTATAAGGAATTCTGAGCTACTATGTATACATTGAGAATTGAACCCCAAAACTCTGGAAGAGTAACCAGTACTCTTAAGCACTAAGCCATCTCACTAGACCCTGGAAAATTATAATAAAACCATTTATTTTGTTCAATACTTAAAATTTTATAATAATACCAGGCATGGCATTGCTCACTTTCAAGCCCAGCACTCAGGATACAGCTAAGAGGATCACATGAGTTCAAGGCCAGCCTTATCTACATAGTGAGTTCCAGGACTGGCAGAACTTCATAGATCCTGTCTCTAATAATAATAATTGTTGCATGAATAAAGGAAACTCGGGGCCATATCTCTGGGAAAGACAGAGATTTTAGAGAGAGTAAACACCACAGTCAGATCTCACCCAGCTGTCTTCAGCTTCCTCAGCCTGGCTTCTCCTGACTTCTCTCTCTTTCTATGCCTGCCTTAAATACTCTCTTTGCTCAGTTAAAGCATGGCCACACCACTGCCTGCCTGGGAGCCTGGAACTCCTTCTGTAAACTAAGATGACCACAACTCAGTTTAATCCCAGCACAGAGAGTGTCCCTGATTGCCCATGGTAGAGTCCTGTGTCTCACAAAAGCAAAACTTGTGAGAATCAGTGGGAATTTTCATAGCAGAAAAATAATATGAGTTACAATATAGATGTTATCTGAAAGTAATAATATTCTGTTGAAACCATATATAATTTTTAATGCATTGTTCTTGCCTTTTCTACACAGTTGGATACATGATAGTTGAGTATGGCATTCGTTTGGATTAAGGTTCTTGTTGCTATCTCTAACATCAGTTGTGTGCAACACCCGTGCTTTTCCTGTTATTGAGAGATTATGGCCTCTTTGCAAATTTACTTCAGGTTCATTTTGTATTATATCTCTAATGTACCCATGTTTACCACTATCCACTCATATTGTAATTAACCAACAAATTACACATTTACAACTATGTGGAATTTCACTGCATCAAAAAGAAAAGATTAACACATTAACTAGCAAAAGTATATATAACATCAGGTTATATGGTATCAACATTGCTCAAAGAAATCCATAAAATTGGAGAATTGGATGGATGTATGTGTGATGGGCAATATATGATTTCAAAATTCATAAAAATGCTCTGCCAACTTTGCATGGAAGGGAAAATCAGCAGAGTACTTCTAGTAAGACCCATTGTGGATGACTCATTATATGGTGTTTCAGAATCATCCTCTCATCCTCTCAGGCTGATTTCAGAAGATGACACTATGGGAACCAGTGATCTGGCTATAGGAGTGATCTTCCTGACACAGACTCTGGTTGGAGTTTGGGAAAGTTTCTGTCTTCTCTACCATTATCTGCTGTTTAAATTCAGGGTGTACAGGATAAGGTCCTAAGGCTGGATTCTGATGCACTTTACTGTAGCCACCATCTTAACTTTGTTGTGAAAAGATGTTCCACAGACAATGACATCATTTGGGAAGAAATACTTCTTAAATGATCTTGGATGCAAAGGGCTTTTATGTCTCCAGAGTGGGCAAAGGTGTGTCCATAAGCAACACTGGACACTTGAGTGTCTTTCAGGCCATCACCATAAAAACCATGGAATGTAGATGAACAGAGCTTAGAAGAAAAAAGCACATTGGCTCTTCTGTTTACCTGAGCTGGATCTGGAGCTAGTACATGTTTGCCAATAGCCTTTTTCTTGTATATGTCTGAGCAAAATACAACAAAACAGCACAGAAAACCTTAAAAAATTATCTAGGATATTTTGCTGCTGTTCCTACTGACAGAACCAGTGACATATTGCATACAGCATTGCTACCAATTCCTGATTTCTATTTGTGGGGCTTTTCATCTGGGCCAGCACCTTCATTTCTTATACTGCACAGGCACAAACAGAATATGCAGCACATTCTGAGGTCCACGGTCACCTCTACATCTCCCCCTGTGTCCAAAGCTACCCAAACCATCCTCCTGGTCAGAACCTCTGTCTGCTTTCATACACTCTCCTGAATCTCTAGCATATATTTAATGCTTTCTAGTCATCACAGGTGGCTCCTGGCATATGTGTCTGCATTACTTGCTGGAGGATGTCCCATTGTCTGCCTGTTCCTGCTCATGAGCCATGAGTTCAGTGTTTCCAAGTGTTTCTGCTTTATCTCCATAAGAAGTGGGTTAAAAACATCAATTGAGGTGAATATATAAATTGAAAGCTGTTTTACTATTTTATTGTGTTCATAATTATACTATAATATTGTAAGTGGATCAGAATAGTCATTCAATATGAGATGGTCTTTACATTGTGAATATGTGCATTTGTCTCTAAGTATATATGATATATAAATATGTGAAAATATATTTACTCATATGGGATGCATTATATATCACCCAATATTTTCAACTACTGTGTGCAACACATAAGAGTTTTAAATATTAAATAAAAAACTGATTTCATGTTATAAATTATTAATAATTAGGATAATATTGAATTGTTTAACATAAAATTAATTTTGATTTCCTTTCTATCTTTAGTGACAAAGTTGTTAAAATTATTTACATTTACTTTTATTTTTATTTTAAATATTTCTTGAAACCACCAATTTATTCAATCAAGTAATATGTGCTTTGAATAATTGTTATGCATTTTTATCATAATATAATGAACATTAATTAACTCATGTATCTTGTCTCTTCTATATTGCATCCGTACATTTCTACTTTTAAAATACATTTTAAAAATATTGCACTCCATTCTTAAAAATCATATTTTATTGCTTTTAAGTGGTTTAGTTTCCAACAAGACACATTATGATATTCTCATTTTTACTATGGACCTTAAATATAATAAGTATACATTTAAATTAGTCATCCATAAACTGCTCAATGGCTTTTGTGACACTGGATATATCTATGCATCCTTCTTAAATATAGATATACACTTCTGTCAATCTCAAACATTCCTCCTCCTGTTATGTAACTATACCACATGTATTTTCTATTATGACAGACACGACACTTATATTTTTACATTGAATTTGTGGAGAAATTTATCATGAAAGGTTTTATATTGACTTAAATTTCTCTGTGCTTTTAATGTTTGTGTGTTTTCTCCTCCCTAAACCAAAGAAAGCTAAGAAAGCTCCCCCCACCCTACCCCCACCCCAGCACTATCCCCAGTAAAACACAGCTGGAGGGAAATTCCGTGGGCCAAACCTTGCCTAAATCGCAATCTGCATCGTCACACACCAACTGATCCACAGCTGACTAAGAGACAACTAAGAGCCTACTAAAAACAAACCCTGCAAATGTTGGAGACATACAGCTCCCGGGCCCACTAGTAACAAGAGCTGACCAAGAGCTGACTAAGAGTGAACCAAGGAAGTAATGGACAGACACCACTGCAAGAATGCATATAACAATATAAAGAACAACAAGACATTGTCAGAAGCTTCTACAGCATTAAGAACTGAGCATAACATTGAAGAGGAAACCGAAGGAAACAACCTTAAAAACAGCTTTATGAAGAAAATAGAAGCTTTTAAAGAGGATATAAAAAAATTCCCTTAAAGAAATAGAAGAAAATACAAAGTATTGGAAGAGATTAACAAACCCCTGAAAGAAAATAAAGGAAACCAAGAAAAAGAAAATAAAGAGGTGAAAGAAACAGTCTGGGAATTAAAAATAGAAATAGAAGCAATAAAGAAACAAGGCACAAACCAAGTCAAAGCTGGGAATAGAAAACATAAAAAAATGAACCAGAACTACAGATGCAAGCATAATCACCAGAACACAAAAGATGAAGGAGAGGACACTAGAGTGGAAGATTCAATAGTGAATAGATTCGGCAGTTAAAGAAAATACTAAAACCAAAAAAGTCATAAACCAGACCATCTAGGAAATCTGGGACATCATGAAAAAATCAAATCTGAAAATTGTAGAAGAAAACTTTCACAACCCAAAGAAGGAAATGCCTATAAAGATACAAAAAGCTTATAGAACACCAAATAGAATATGCACCCCCTCCCAAATAATGTCTGATCACCACATAATAATCCAAGTCACTAAACCTACAGAACAAAGAAAAAATACTAAGAGCTGAAAAGGAAAAAGGCCAAACTAACTACAGTGACAAACCCATCAGAATAACACCCAACTATTCAATGGAAAAATTGAAAGCAGAAAGGTTCTGGTCAGATGTTATACAGACACAAAAAGAGCATGGCTACTACTATGCCCAGCAAAACTATCAATCACCGTAGATTGAGTAAACAAGGTATTTCATGACAAAGCCAGATTTAAACAATACCTACCCAAGAATCCAGCCCTACAGAAAGCACTAGAGAGAAAACTCCAACTTAAGGAAACCAGATACACCCATGAAACCACAATCAATAATCCCACAGAAGAAAAACCCAAAGAAGGGAAATACATACAAGCTGCAATAAAAAACAAAAGGAAATAATAATCATTGGTCATTAATATTCCTTAATATCAATGGACTCATTTCACCTATAAAAAGACACACCCTAACACAATTGATACAAAAACAGAAGCCATCCTTCTGCTGCATACAAAAGACACATCTCAATTTCAAAGACAGACACAGGCTCAGAGTAAAAGGTTGAGAAAAGACATTCCAATCAAATGGTCCTAAGAAACGAGCTGATGTAGCCATCCTAATTTCTAGCAAAATAGTTTTCACACTAAAATCAATCAAAAGAGACCAGGACAAATATTATATTACTTATTCATCTCAGGAAAAATCCCCGAGATGAAGTCTCAATCCTGAATATTTATGCCCACAACACAAGTGCACCAACATTTGTAAAAAAAAAAAAAAAAAAAAAAAAAAAAAGTACTACTAAACCTTAAATCTCACATCAAACCCTACACACTAATAGTAGGAGACTTCAATACCCAGCTTTCACCCTTGGATAGATCAACCAGACAGAAACTCAACAGAGAAATAAGAGATCTAACAGATGTTGTGACCAAAATGGACTTAATAGATATATACAGAAACTTCCACCCAATCACAAAATAATTTACACATTTCACAGCACCCCATGGAACTTCCTCTAAAATTGACCACATACTCGATCATAAAGCAAATATTAATAGATACCAAAAAATAGAAATAACTTCTTGTATCATATCATACCACCAAGGTCTAAAGTTAGAGTTCAACAACAGCAAAAATCACAAGAAGCATACAAATTCATGGAAACTGAGCATCTTTCAGTTGAACCATCTCTAGGTAAAGGAAAAAAATAAGAAAGCAACCAAAAACTTTCTAGAAATTAATAAAAATGAATCCACAACATACCCAAACTTGAGGGACACAATGAAAGCAATGCTAAGAGGAAAAATCATAGCACTAGATGCCTATATGAAAAACCTAGAGAAATCTTACACAGGAGACCTAACTGCAAAGCTGAAGGCTTTAGAACAATTAGAAGCAAACTCACATAGAAGGAGTAGATGACAGGAAATAATCATATTTCAGGCTGAAATCAATAAAATAGAAACAAAGAGAACAATACAAAGAATCAATGACTCAAAGAGTTGGTTATTTGAGAAAGTCAACAAGATAGATAAACCCTTGCCCAAACTAACCAAAAAGCAGATAGATAGATAGATAGAGAGAGAGAGAGAGAGAGAGAGAGAGAGAGAGAGAGAGAGAGAGAGAGAGAGAGAATCCAAATGAATATAATCAGAAATGAAAGGGGGAACATAACAACAGACACACAGAAAATTCAGAGAATTATCAGGTCATACTTTAAAATCTATACTCCTCTAAAATGGAAAACCATCAAGTATCCTGCTCATTCTCTTTCACATATTCTTTTTCAGTATATCAAATGTCATAGCATGATAAATATATCTAGTTGTAGGATCAAATATTTTCTATTTAAGAGGGTTTTTGTAACTCCTTAGAGGAAAAAGCACCAAGAGTCTAGGTCCTACATATAAAATTAGACTGTCAGTATCTCTCTGAAAAGGCCGATGGTAATCTTCTCCCCCATAATATTAGAGCCTATACTCTCTTCTAGATTGACATTGTACAGTATTCTTCCTCCACTTTAATAAGCAGGTATAGAAGATTAAGATAATTAAAAGAACTTATATCTATAATGACATATATTTCCATGTTTGCATAGAGCAAGGCATAGTATCAAAAAGAGAAAAATAGCCTTAATTTTATGGTTCAAGTTAAAAGTGAAAATTCTAGGAAGCAGATGGAAGGCAGACCTGAAGTTCCTGCCCTAGGTTAGGTGGTACTGGCAACTAATAGCTTACAGGAAAGGAATAAGTTTACTTTAAGCATGTGACCCATAGTAAGTGTTGGACACACTCCAAGAGATAGACTATGCTGAAAAAGTATTTGGGCAGCACAAATTGTACTTGAGGGGCTTAAAAAGGAAAGGAGGGGGGGAGGGAGGGAGAGGCTACATAGTTTAAAAAGGTGCAGGTTGGATATGGAAGGAGGTGAGTTGGTGGGCAAAATATGATGAAAATACATTGTATAAAATTCTCAATGAACTAATAAAAATGAGAGAAAAAGCCAAAGTGTATGAGAAAACCTCATTTGCATTTTTAAACTTTTGTTTTTGTTTTTTAATTAATTAATTTCAATTTTTTAAAATGACACTTTTATCCATATATTCCCCTACTCCCCCTCCCTTCCCTCCTCCAAATACCTCCCAGTAAGTCTTCAGCTTCACCCCTCCCCATCCACCATCCTTTCCCCCAAAAGGGCAAGAAGTCCCAAGGTGGGCCAGCTCAACACACTTGCCAGGTCTCCAGCAGAGAACTCCAAATCTAGAGTCTACAGACATCCCAGGTTAGTCTCAGTGGAATACAACTCAGTTTTGACCCAGTAGAATAATACACACTTCTGAATGAAAATTCTAGAAGACAGAAGGCCTGGAAATATGTTTTATAAACTCTGAGATATCCTGGGTATATCCCAGAATGCACCAGCAAAGTTATCCATCCCATGGGTAAAGAAAAAAATAGCAAAACAGAAACACATTTAAGCTATTTCAATCAACCTATTCAGCTCACAGAAGACATCAGAGGGAAAACTTCAATCTTAAGAGATTAACCACACACAAAAATGTGCAAGAAATAAATAATCACAGAAAGGTAAATCAAAAGGGGACAAATATACACACAATAAAAACAAAATGAGAAGAATCAATAAAGACTAATAATCCATAATTCTCAGTATTGATTATCTTAATTCCGCTAGTAAAAACCACAAATATGCCTATTAGATCAGCAAATAGGACATATTCTGCATCAATAAATTGCACCTTGATATCAAAAATAGGCACCACTGGTAGAGCACTAGTATGTAAAATATACAAAGAACTTAAAATTATTTAAAATGAATATGTCATTTAAAATGGGGTACAGAGCTACATGAAGAGCTCTAAAAAGATGAAACTCAAATAGCTCAGAAACCCATAAATAATCAACATCAAAATTTATCACTGATATTCAAACTAAGATTTGACATTTCATCTTATATCATTCCATATGGTCAGGATCTGTTAAACAAGTGATAGTTCATTCTGGCAAGGATGTTTGGAAAAGGAATGCTCACCCATTGCTAGTAGAAGTTCAAACATGTCCAGCCAGACACTGTTGTCTCAAAGACAACATTTACACAATCCTGCTTGTCCTAACTTTTATAATATCTCTACACTCTCCTGGCATTTTCCCCCTAAACCTTCCAGAAGAACACTGATAGGGATGTCCCATCTACAGCTGAACATCATTCACAGTTTCATATTCTACCAGTTTCCTTAGCAATGCATTTTGGTATTTATCACTAGCTAATGCAATAAGTGGCTTCCAGTCTGAAGTGTGTGTGTGTGTGTGTGTGTGTGTGTGTGTGTGTGTGTGTGTGTGTGTGTGTGTGTGTGGTGTTACACATTCATACATATATAGGAGAAATTAAGTATAAATAAATTTATAATTTTTCTAAAAAAATAGAAGTTTAACAAATTAGACACTTAGAAAATAATTACTAATAGGTTTTTATTGTGGTATAGATTTCACTAAACAAGAAACAAGAGATTTGTTTAAAATCACAGACATAAGATTTATTCTTTGGAACAGTACTCAAATTTAAACAAGAGACCAGTTAATTGATACTTAAACAATATTTCTAGTATTGCTCCAGTGAGAATATTTGACTCAAGGTAAATAGTGTAAATTGCATTGAGAACTCAATAAGACAATATCTTTTTTTCCTATTCACTTTGGACAAGCCGTGTGCTACTGCAAAAGCCAATACAAGGTGGTGCAGAATTTCTGACAGTTCAAGATTGATTGGTGTGTCATACAGTTAATATTTATAATGTTTACATCAAGAAGTCATTATCCTCTAGTTATGAAAGGGAGCAAGATCAATGGCAAAAAATTGTACTGGTTTATTCTACTAGGATCTATCTGGACAGCAACTAGTACAGACTAAAACTCCTTAGTTGATATGATTCTGGAAAATAAATGTAAATAATATGATTCCCTTTGAAGAGCATCAAGTTGAAAGATACTGCTGTGTAAAAAGGTAAGTGATGGGGCTTGAGAGATGGCTCAGAAGTTAAGAGCACTGGCAGCTCTTTCAAAAGTCCTGAGCTCAATTCCCAGCAACTATTTGGTGGCTCACTACCACCTGCACTGACCTGCAGTCATACATGCAGACTGAATATTATATACATAATATATATATATCTTTTTTAAATGGTGAATAAAGTGGTGGGAAACACCCACCCCAAGCTGTTTTTTCTTATTTCTTCATCTTTTAGGAACTAAAATTATGCAGCAACTCATAGAGATGGAGTATAGAATAAACTAGATTCTTGGTACATTCCCAGTGAAGAAAACTAGGAACTTTATGAGACACACATCTCCTTGTCAGTCTTTTCCATGTCCGAATCCATTGTTTTCATCCCTTCCCTGTAAGATATTGTCTGTCTCCAGAGGTCAAGGATAGACACGGAAGTGTTTTCAGTTTCTCCACCCTTCACTTAAGTCACAGTTGAAAGAGATTTGTAATTGCCTTAGCTAAATATCACCTTAGGGAAAAACACTGGGAATATTTATGCCTGATCATAGTACATGGCTACTGTAGATGAAATGATAATTGCAGGTCTGAGGGGAGGTGAGGTCACAGAGTCATAAACACATATGGCAGGCTTCTTCTGACCTCCTGATCTCAGGACCACAGCACTAAGATAAGCATTGTAGGAAGAAGAGGGCAGTGAGTGTAACTGATTGCCCATGGTAGAGACCTGTGATTCACAAATGGGAAAACCTGTGAGTATCAATGGGAATGGTCATATCAGAAAAAGAATGTAAGTTATAAAGTAGATATGATCTGAAAGTAATAGTATTCTGCTAATATCATACATGATTTCTAATGCATTACTCTTTTCTACAAAGTTGAATGCATATTTTACTGTATTGGTTGTTGGATTAAGGTCGTTGCCTGTATTTCTAACCTCAGTTGTGAAAAACATTTGTGATTTTCCTTTTATTGAGACATAGTGGCCTCTTCATAAATAACTCACCAAGCTTCAAACTCATGTTGCATTATAATGTCTGAAAAGCTTTGACATTTGCTGACATAGCTCAAAATGATGTTATATTTTAATTAATTAGCAAAATAAGAATTTACAACTACATGGAATTTTATTGCATCAAAAATATCAACTGAATAGCAATAGGATTATATAAAACTAGGTGATGAATTCAACTGCATTGCTGAAAGAAATCTATAAGCTTGCAGCTGTGAGAAGTGTTGCTTTACTTCTTTCTCTCTCTCCCTCTCCCCCCCCCCTTGTTTTCTCTGTAACTACTCAGTGAGTTTTAGGAACCTAATTTAGCCTTAATCTGAGCATGAATTTATAAAATCTTGACTACTTTGATACTAGTTCAAGTGTATTCATTTTAATAACTGAAATACTAGTGGCTGACACACATGTTTTTAATTTTGAAAAGTTATGTTGTACCTCTCAACTGGAATATGATGTATGATTTCAAAGTTCATGGAAACACCCTACCATGTTTCCAAGGAAAGAAAAAGCAGATGCATGTTTCTAGTCAGACTTACTGTGAACAAGACAGTACATATCAGCCTGGTATCATCTTCCCATATGCTATCAGGTTGATATCTGGCCCCAACACCATGGCAACCAGTGAGCTGGCTGTAGGAATCATCTTCTTGTTACAGACTGTGGTTGGAGTTCTGGGCAATTTTTATCTCCTCCACCATTATCTGTTGTTATACTTCAGTGGGTGCACATTAAGGTTCACAGACAGGATTCTGGTGAACTTGACTACAGCCAATGTCTTAACTCTGTTGTGTAAAGGAGTGCCCCAGACAATGATAGCTTTTGGTTTGAAAGACTTCCTCAATGATTTTGGATGCAAAGGTATTTTCTATCTCCACAGAGTGGGCAGGAGTATATCCATAGGCAGCACTAGCCTCCTGAGTGTCTTCCAGGCCATCACCATCAGCCCCTTGGAATCCATATGGGCACAGCTTAAAGGAAGAGGACAGAAAAATATTGGTTCTTTTGTATGCCTAAGCTGGATCCTGTACATGGTTATTAGTACTCATAATCTTGTGTACTTGAGAGCAAAATACAAAAAGAACAACACAGGAAACCTACAAGATCTAGGGTACTGTAGCGCTATTCCTGTTATGAGAACCAATGGCTTATTGTATGCAGCATTGTATTCAGCTCATGATTTTCTTTTTGTGGGGATCATGGTCTGGGCCAGCATCTCCATGGTTCTCATCCTGCACAGACACAAGCAGAAGATGAAGCACATGGCCAGGTTCAAGGTCTCCTTTAAACCTTCCCCTGTATCTAGAGCTACAAAAACCATCATTCTCCTGGTGAGCACCTTTGTCTTATTTTACACACTCTCCTGCATCATTGTGATCTATGTAAATATTTATAGTTATTATAAGGTGTTCCTGCTGGAGCTGTTTGCATTACTTACTGGATGTTTTCCTACTGTCACCCCTTTTGTGTTCATAAGCTGTAAGTTCACTGTGTCTGGGTGTTTCTGCTTTATCTCCACGAGAAATGTGGAGAAAAACCTTTCTTAAGGTGAACATAGAAATTGGAAATTTTGTACAGTTTTATTGTTTTCATCATTACACCATAGTATTTGTGGTAAATGGAGCAGAGCAGCCATATAATGTAGAAATATGTATTTTATTAATATAAGCCTTTGTCTTATAAATATGTGTATATTTGTGTAAGTATATGTGTTATGTATATATGTATATAAAATGTGTTTATTCATAATGGCATTAATTATCCATCACTAAATATTTCCAAATGCTCTGTATAAACTTTTTTAAAACACTGAATAAATATTTAAATTGTATATTTTACAAAGTTACAAGTAATAATTATTTCACGTAAAAGTAACATATTTATATTGTATTGCCATACTTTGTGAGAAGCTTGGTATTTTTCCACCAAGTTTGTTTTATTTTTAAAAAATACACATTGAGATCCATAGCTAAGCACCAGATCAAGCTCCCAGTCCAGCTGAAGAGACAGAGAGACGAGAGTATATGAGCAAAGGGATCAAGATCATGAGGATGAGACCCATAGAGATGGCTGACTCACAGAGACTTGCTATCAGGAGCTCACTGACACAGAAACAATTGCTGAGGAACCTTCAGAGAAAGGAACTAAATCCTCCAAAGGTAGATGACTGTCAAATGGCATGGGGAGTTTGTGGAGCGTCTTGCAGTAGAAGCTGAACATTTTCCTGGTGCATGAACTGACATCTCAGAGCCCATTCCCTACAGAGGACCCCTAAACCAGCCTTAATACTGGGATGAGGGGCTTAGACCTACTCAACTGGATATGCCAGACTGAACTGACCCCACCTTGTGACTCCTTGTTCTCCTTGGGGAATAGATGGAGGGATTGGAGAGGGGGAGGCTAAGGGAGGGTTAGGAGGGACTGGGAGAAATGGAAAGAAGGGAGAACAGTGGCAGATATGGGGAAAAAAAACTTTAAAAAAAAATCCTGCATCGATGGAGCTCTGAGATTGAGGCCAGCCTGATGTACAAAGTGAGTTCCAGGGCAGCCAGAGATACACTATCTGGAAGAACAACAACAAATAATATCTAGCTGCCTTTGTAGTAAAGCTCAGAGAAGGTCAAAGTACTTATTCTTCTTGGTCACTTCTGGAAAAGTAGTGAACTTTTCCCCATAAAATGGTCCACGCCTTCCATGTAGTATAAAGGATAATATTCATCAGCTTCCATTGTTTCTCAGGAACAGAACTATAAGAAAGAATTCTCCCCTTAAGGGTTGTGTACCCTGAACTGTATCTTTTAGTGACAGAGAGGAAGCAGGGCAGCAGTTTTCATGAGAATATTATCTGACCTGAAATAATTTTATGTGGTTACACATATAAACTATCAACTCACTCTTTCCTCATATGTTGACTGTTGATAGCCACAATCACATACCAATTCTTTTGTATTTTGTTGAAATCTGTGCAGCCTAGCTTCACTCTAGTATATGAGTGCTTGTCCAATGGGTCTCCAGATGAGTCAAAGTCTCTGGGCACTGTCTCACCGGGCAATGACCAGTGGTCTTTGGGCAGTACAGAATACTGCAAACATGTGGCCTGCATTCTCTCTTCTCTCATAATAGTGATCACTCTCTTGGCAGTTTTTAATGCCACTCTGTCAACTATACATGGTGCAGATATGATCATTCCAGGTAGCTCCAACTTTTCTCAAATATTTTCCCCTAAAATTATTTGAGACCTGATGCTCTTCAGAAAATTTCAGCTGCCACTTCAGATTTTTGGAGGAGTTCTGATTCAATGCTGACAAGATTTGGAGTAAATAAAAGTTAGGGGGAAGTTAAAATATAAGATAACTATCTGAAATCAGTGTATTTACATAAATATGCATTCTTTTGGGGAGGTGTAGCTAAATCATTTATTTGGGGAGAATAAATCCCACTTTTATTGCTTTGTTACAGTTACCAGCTAGAGTATGAAACTTTGGAAAACCAGTTATGTTAAAGTTAAATCCAATAGTAAGTTACCTTTGCAAAATTTCCCCAGAACTCACTGTCATCCAACATTCTTGGAAATAAAACATTTTTCAAAATTTTGGGTTTGATAGTACTACAAGCTAATAAAATAGAACCTTTAATTTTTGTTGTTAACTTTTCAAACTAAAATATCTGGTACATGATTTCAAAAGAAACTTCATGGAGAAATATTCAAAGAGTGATATTTTGCCCCAGGAAAATGAACAGCTCTTGCCTACCTTAAATGGACATGTAATGATATAAGATCCAAAGAGATGGTACTCACCACTCATACTGAGAGAGTACCCAGCCAAGGTTTGCTTCATACATTGCTTTGTTTTGGTAGCCTAAAATATTAAACATTATTTAAACCTTACTATAAAGTGGATTATTCACCATCTTAGAATCTTGATATGCCAGACTAAACTGACTCACCTGAAATATCAGAGGACAGAATCACTCAAAGCCAGGTCATGAAGGTCAGGGAGTGGTAATCCATGTTTTTAATCCAATCAACAGGAACATGAAGATCCAGATTGATCTCTGTGAGTTCAAAACCTCACAGCCAAGCAGTGGTGGCACATGCCATTACTCCCAGCACTTGGGATGTAGAGTCAAGAGCTCTGGAATTTTGAGGCCAGCTAGCCTACAAAGCAAGTTTCACAACTGCCAGAACTCTTACACAGAAAGCTATGTCTTGAAAAAACAAAAAAATTCTGGAATATTGTGGAGAGCAAAGTTCTGCCTGGCTCTGACCCAAGGTCACATCTCATGATTCATTGGCAATTAACAGGATGAGGCTGGTAGCAGATCTTATTTACAACTTCTTGCTGGGAGTGGAATGTTTCTTCTCTGAGTGTCCTTGCTTTCCCACACTACTCCTCTCATAATTTCAACTACTTTCCTCCTCCTGCAGCTGTAACTTTCTTTTCAAGGTTAGCAGCAAGAGTGGTAACGAACCCCTTCACCCTCTATATACTCAGCTCATTCCTTCAATAAACGGAGATTTGATCAAATTTCCTGACTTATCTCTTGGCTTCTGGACTTATCTCTTGGCTTCTTGCATCTCTTGTTCTCTCATTCTCACTCCCTCCTCCAGGGTCTCCGTTGACTTTAGCCATGGGCCAGGGCAGACTATCAGAGGACAAAAACATTTCTCCAGCCTTTGTTTGTTTTCCTTTTTGTTTTGTTTTGTCCGTGGTGATTGAGAGTTTTGCTCTGTATAGTAGTCTGAGCTGACATCTGTGGTCTCTTAGTGTCTGCATAACTTAATGTCTAGGACCTTCTGCCACTCACAGTTTCCGTTGAGTAATGAGATGTTATTCTGATGAGTCTGCCTTTATAAGTTTCTCGCTCTTTTTCCTCTGCAGTTCTAAATATTTTTTCTTTATTCTATGTTTATTTATTTGATTATTATGTGGTGAGCATATGTTTTGAGGTGCCTAGTCTGTTTGTTGTTCTGTAAGCTTCTTGTATCTTCATAGGCATTTCTTTTATGTTGGGAAAGTTTTCTTCTATGATTTTGTTGGATATATTTTCTGTGCCTTTGAGCTGGTATTCTTCTTTTATTTCTATTATTCTTAGATTTGGTCTTTTCACGGTGTCCCACATTTCCTGAACATTTTGTATCATGATTGTTTTTAACTTTAGAGTTTTTTTTAACTGATCAATTTATTTTCTCTACTGTATCTTCCATGCCAGAGATTCTCTCTTCCATCTCTTGAATTCTATTAGTTATGCTTGCATCTGTAGTTTATTTACTCTGAACTTCCATTTCCAGCCTTACTTTGGTTTGTGTCTTCTTCATGGTTTCTATTTAAGTTTTCAAGTCTTGAACTGTTTTATTCACTCATTTGATTGCTTATTCTTGGTTTTCTTCAAGAGACTGATTTTTTCCAATTTTGGGTTTTTTTTCTCTATTTCTTTAAAGGAGTTTTTTTTTAAATTTCCTCTTTAATAGCTCCTATCATCTCCACAAGTTATATATAAGGTAATTTTCTTCTGCCCCTTCTATAGAGGAATATTCAGTTCTTGGTTTTGTAGAACTGCTAGATTCTGGTAGTGCCATATTTTTCTTTATGTTGTTGAATGTATTCTTGCACCAGCACTTACCAATCTCTTCCTCCAGTTGGTGCAAACATTCTCTGCATTTCACAGAGCTTTTCTTTATTCAATAGGTGCTGTTGCTGCACTATGAGCTCTTGATGAAGTTGGAACCAGCAGAGTCAGTGTCTCAGAGAGCAGTTGCAGTCTCCAAGGGATAGACTGGTCTAGGGTATAGAGTGAAGCTTATAGGCTACAGGGTCCAATGAGGAGTAGTGGTGGGCAGACCTACTCACAAGTGTCCTGATTGCTGGCCTGAAACTGGAGCTTCCATGAGGTGAGAGTGCATAAGTTGTGCCCTGCTTCCTATGCCTACAGGCTGGTTGTGAGGATGGTCACTCACCTCTTGTGATAGAGCCTGCAAGAGTCTATGTCAAGAAGCTCTTGTGATGGCTAAATATGTTTTTTGTTACAAAGTCATGTAAAAATTTTCTGAACCTTGAGATAAAGATTACTAATGTAAAAAATAGAGCCCCAAATAGACATGGCTTGAAAAAAATTTCCCATGACCCATAAAAATAAAAATATGAAACAGAACAAAGAAAGAATGTTATAAGATAAAAGGAAAAAGACCAAGTCAAATATAAAGGCAGACTAAGTAGAACAACACACATTTATGAATAGACACTTTAGAATTCAAAGATGTTCTATGATACATGTAGCCCAAAATACTATACCTAACAAAATTACCTATCCCATAGATACAGAAAAACATACCACAAATTGATGTCATGTCTTTCTGCAAATCCAGCTCAAAAGAAGGCATAAGAAAAAAGTCAGACTGAAAAGGTTAACCATGCCCAATGAAATACAATAAATAATCACAGGTGATTAAATTAAAAGGGTACAAATACACACACCACCACAACAAAATAACCTAATCAATAAACACTGGTTGTTCATAATTATTAATATTAGTGGTCTCAATTCCCCCAGTGAAAAACAGACTATCTTCTGGATTAACAAAAAGGACTCATTCTACATCCATGAATCTCACCTCACCATTAAAGGTAGACACCACTAATACTCCTGGATAGGTAGGATCAACACAGTAAAAATGGCAATTTTACCAAAAACAATCTACATATTCAATACAATTCCCATCAAAATTCCAACACATTTTTTAACAGACCTTGAAAGAACAATACTCAACTTTATATGGAATAGCAGGAAACCCACGATTGCCAAAACTATCATGCTCAATAAAAGAACTCAAGAACACATCACGATCCCTGACTTCAAACTATACTATAGAACTATAGTAATAAAAACAGCCAGGTACTGGTATAAAAACAGACTTATGGGTCACTGGAATTGAATTGAAGACCCCAACCTTAACCTACACAGCTATGAAAACCTGATTTTTGACAAAAAGGTCAAAAATATTCAATGGAAAAAGGATAGTATCTTCAACAAATGGTGTTGGCATAACTGGATGGTGACATGTAGAAGAATCCAAATAGGTTCACACCTATCAACCTGCACAAAACTCAAATCCAACCGAATCAAAGACCTAAACATAAACCAAGATACACTGAAGTTGATAGAGAAGAAAGTGGGAAATACCCTCCAATGCATTTGCATAGGCGACCACTTCCTAAATATAACACCAGTAACACAGACACTAAGAACATTAACTAATAACTGAAACTGAGAAGCTTCTGTAAGGTAAAGGATAATCAATAAGACAAAACAACAACCTAGAGAATTTGAAAATATCATCACCAACCCTACATATGAATGAGGATTAATCTCTAAAATATAGAGAGTACTTGAGAAACTAGAGCCCCAAAGGAACCCAGATCAATGGCAAAGTTTGAATTGGTTTATTCTACTGGGAACCATCTGGAGAGTAATTGGGATGGAGGCAAACTCACTAGTTGAGGTGCTTCAAAATAAAAAATGTAGAGGAGCTGATTGCCTTTGAAAATCATCAAAATGCATGATTTGGTTGTGTAAAAGGTTAAAGACCACCCCCTCAAGGTATTTTGTCTCATTTTTTAATTTAATAAGAACTAAAATTATGTGGCAAGTCACAGGCATGCAATATAAAATATCAGATTCTGGGTAACTTCTCAATGAGGAAAGCTAGGGACTTAATGAGACACACAATTCCTGGTCAGTCCTTTTAATGTTAGATCAGAGTGTTTTCATTCCTTGTCTTAAGATACTGCTAACCTACAGAGATCAAAGATAGGTAATGATGTGTCTCCAATCTCTCAAATATTCACTTAAATCACATTGGAAAAAACTTGTAATTGCCTTGGCTAACTATCACCTCAGGGGGAAAGCATTGAAAAAATTTGTGAGTGATCGTAGTACATGACTACTGTAGGTGAAATGATAATTGCAGGTTTGAGGGGTAGTGAGGTCATAGCAGCACAGACCCATATAGCAAGCACAGGCTGCCTAACTTCTGCTGACCTCCTGATCTCTGGAGCCATAACTCTGAGATCAGCATCCTAGTAAAAATAAAAATGCAGAGACTAATTGACTGCCAGTGAAAGAATCATGTGACTCACAACTGGAGAAATCTGTATCAAGTGGAATTGTCATAGCAGAAAAAAATGTAAGTTATAATATATATGTGATCTGACATTAATAATATTATGTGATATCATTCATGATTTTTGATGTGTTATTTTTCTTTATAAAGTTTAATACCTGATATTTTACTATGACAGTTGTGTGGGTTAAGGCCAATGCCTCTATTTCTCACCTCATGTGTACGAAACATTTGTGTCTTTCCTGTTATTAGGAGATTGTGGCCTCTTCACAGTTAACCCATCAATTATTTTTTAGCTAGATCCATTTATTTTGGGTGTATTTTACAAGTATAAGTTTGAAAGGGCTATTTGACAAATTTCAGCATTAACCACCAACTCTACAGAAATCCTTAACAAGAAAAGGCATTTATGTTGGCCCTTTGCATACAAGCAGTATTACATATCAAAGGTGGAGATACAGTGAGATTTGAGAGCATGACACTAAAGGAGTTAGATTATTTCTACAGCTATTTAGTTGGTAAATACCATAGAAACATACGTGAATGGGTATCACCACCACTAGTGTTTATATATATAATTTAAATCCATGGATTTACTTATGTCAAAAGTCTGAACTAGTTAGAGTACCCAATTGTCATCTATAGATGAGCCACTAAAAGTTCCTCTGATCCCAGTTTCTAAAAGCTGTAGAGAGATGTTGGAGAAAGAGACGCAGGTAAAACTGGCATTACATGCCAAGTGAAATCAAGATGATGCCTTAGAAAATACTAAGTGCTTAGAAAAGGCTAAGTGGCTTCAGGGATGGACATGGTGATGGAAATGGGTTACAATGACGTAGTGAGTTTGAACCTTGTAGGATATGATGAAGCCACCATAGACAAGGCCTTGGTAACCACTCAGAACTGCTTCACACAAGCTACCTGTTTCTGACCATCAAATTCTAAGTTTAGGTTTGGGTTGATAGTTCAGTTTTGCTAGGACTGTGATATTCAGATTAAGAATGCAAGTCTGACTTAATAATGACCACTAATACTCAGAGGTATACTTTGGGTACATCAAGTAAAAAGAACAACTAATTCTAAAATACCTAGAGGCCTTGTCATGACTGCCTTGAATAGTTTGCACGTGTTTCCAGACCAGTACAAGATTATCTAACAGTGTGTAGACTATAAACATGCCCTCTCCAATTATTCAAATGCTATTCCAACTAGACACAAACTCTAACTCTTAGTCAGATTTAGCCTTCAAGATAGTTTTCATAGGAGCTCCTGAACAAAACAGACAGACTTTTAGCCACTTTGCTTTTAGTATTTGTGTCAACTTTCTACTCTAACATAAAAATGAACCATTTCCTTAGACACAACTTTGAAATAGAAATAGACAATTAAATTCATTTAACCAAAATCTTCACTAAATGACCAAAGAGCATTAAAAAAAAATGTCTACAGTGTAAACTGAGATTAAAGCAGAACAAAATCAGGAAATGTAAAACTTCTGTCAAACACCAATAATGGAGGCTATGCAGCTAAAGCTATATGTAGAAATTCTTAACAGATTTTCCCTTGTGGAAAATCCTGAGATTTTTATTTAAGAACTGATACTTTATAGAGGCTGGTTGAGTGAGGAAACTTACTTTCAATAAGGAATATTTTATTTGGGGCACTTAGTTTCCACAGATCCTCAAATCTTGCAGTAGGTTAAATATCAGTGTCCTGTTTTACAAATCATCCAAACTCAAGCAGGTATTACTCATTTGCCATAAGCTGAGTTGGTAGTCAGGAAGAACATGGCCTGGCCACTCTAATTTCAGATTCATCTAATGTTTGAACTTAGTGGTGATAAGTTGTAAATATTCATGGTGTGGGAGACTAGATACCAATTAATTCCACGGTAAATTACTCGTTCATATTATGAAATAGTCCATTTGCTCATTACAAATACATTTGCGTGGAACTGAGCTGTAAAATCAACCATGTGAAGTGTAGAGTATGTTGCTTTTCTGCTTTTCAGGTTGAGGAGCAGGATGTAGTTCCATGGTACAGTACTTATTAAGCATGTGTGAGACAGTGGTTTGATCCTCAGCATTAACAAAAAATCCTCACAAAAATCTTTATTTATGCAAGTTTAAAAAGTAAAGATAGTCACGTATATTCTCATATAAATGGAACAGGCCAACACGAGTCACAGAAGCAAAGTAAAGAGAAGACATAGGGGTTGAGATGAATATAGAAGGCAGAGATTGTAAGCCTTTAACTTTAGTATCCCCAAAATTGAATGTGGAAGTGAAGAGTTTCTACATTAAGAATGCTTATATAAATGATATGAATTGTCTTTTTTGTAAGAGTCAAAATGAATCTTCTGCATAGAATAAAAGATATGCCTAAGCAACATAACATATTTGTATAAGGCCACTAAAAGTCATGAATATTAGTAACAAATGGAAATTCTTAACTTGTGTCAGGCTGAGTAGAATTCAGTTTGGTATTCTACTAAGCTCAAGATTCTAAACTGTTCTTATACAAAAGTAGTAATGATGGGCAGATTTGTGTAAGAAGTATTGTGCTTCTGGTTGGCACATTATCTACTTTCTAATATGGTGAAATTAATACAGACATTTGTAAAAGGTTGTGCAAAACTATTACAAAAGTGAATGCAGTAGTCAGTACACATGCACTCCCACCCTCATCTTCAATAATAATAAAAAAAGCTATCCCAGCACTGCAGAACCTAGAAAGAGCATTTGCTTCAGCAACAGCTGGTAAGCTTTAGAGTGACACAAGTCACCAGAACCGGCAAATATCGCCCAGGTATTTGTTAAAGCTGAAACAGCAGGTTTAAGGCCATCAAGTCCAAGCAGTTACTCAAATCTTTTGCAGCCCATTTACTTCTATTTTAATTATGTGACTTATATTCCAACTTGTGGTCTTCCAAGGGTAGGCAACTGTCGATTGGCATGCGCAGTATGTAGAGCCTCAAGGGGAGGTATCAGACTGTGTTCCTGTGCGTGGGCTGGCATCTTGGAGCCCATTCCCTGCAGAGGAACACCTAACCCAGTCTTGACATTGGAATGAGGAAATTGTATTTACCTGCAGTGAATGTGCCACACCGAGCTGACCCACCTTGGGACTTCTTGCCCTTTTGGGGGAGGGAATAGGGGAATGGGTAGGGAGAATGCTGACTGTGAGGAATTGGGGGGAGGGAAAGAAGGGGGAGCATGGGGCCACATGGATAAAAAGGACATTTTTTAATAAACAATAGTAAAATGAAGAAAAAAACAAAATTCAAAAGGAAAATACAGAAGAAATCAATACAGCAGAAGTTTTATTAAATAAGAGTAACATACAAAGCTGTAATTACGAGGAAGTAAGAAAAGCAAGAACATTAAAGCTGTAAAACTTCCTTGCTACTTGTTGGAGCCAGCCCTACTCCAGCTAGGTAATATGTACAGTTATTGTCATGTCAATTACTTAGGCTGCTGTTACATGTTCTTTGCATTAGTGCACTGTTAAACTAACCAAAACCTCTACCCATGTATGCACCCTTACAAAGCAGCACATAATACCACTACCTGCAAAGTTAACAGTCTCGAATGACAGTGAGTGAAAGGAAACGAAGTGGGTAACGTAGTAAGAAATAAAGGACATTAAAAAGACACGTGCAGTTTAGCTCTTTTGATCAGCCAGGGTTCTAGCTACCAGGGATGGTTTCCACGGTGGAAGGACCTGCGGGGTGGGAATGTGGTCACCAGTGACCTGTGTCTGACGCTCTTCATCTTTGCTTTCGCCATGTCATAATCTCCAGAATCAAAATACATTTGCCCTTTTCTGCAATCATTTCCTTAAAGAATCGCAACCACCAGGCTTTTGTCCCAAGTGTGGATACCTTGCTTTTAATTTTGCTTCTTCAGGTTTCTCTGAACTAGTCCCTTTATCTTCCTCCACCAACGCTGCCTCAGAGATTTTCGCAGACATGCTGCTCCTTCTGCAGAAGGGAGAAGGTGAGGTGGCAAGGCCGCCCACTGACTGCCCTGCTGCCCGCGGCTGCCCCCGGGTTCTGGCCAATCATAGTTTCTGCAGCCCAGATCCACCAGACCCCCGCGTCGCACCCACATGTTACGTTATAATATCTGAAATGTTCCAACAAGTATTGAAACAGCTCAAAATAAAGTCATATTTTAATTTAAAAAAAAACAAAAATATGAATTCACAATCACATGGAATTTTACTGCAGCAAATATGTCAAAAGAACAATTCAATGACTAGTTATATAAAATTAGATGATGTGGTCAACTACATTGATGGGAAAAATCTATAAATCTATCGGTGTGGAGAGTGATGGTTCACTTTATTCCCTATCTGACTGTGTCTGTAACCCCTCAGCCAGTTTTATCAACCTAACTTACCCTAATTTAGAGCATGTGTTTATAAAAACTTTAACACTAGCTCAGGGTATCAATCTTAATAACTGAAACAACATTGGTGGCTGCCACATATGCTCTTAAAATTTTTAAATTTTATTGTGCTCCTATGTATATGGTTCCAAAGTTCATGGAAACAGCCTACCAGTTTTTTAAGCAAAGGAAGAGCTTTGGTAGGACTACCTATTAACGACACAACACATGAAGCCCTGATATCACCCTGTATGGACAACATCAGGTTGACAGCTCTCGCTGATACTATACTATGGCAACTACTGACTTAGTAGCAGGAATCATCTTCTTGTTACAGACTGTGGTTGGAGTTCTGGGCAATTTTTATCTCCTCCACCATTATCTGCTGCTATACTTCAGTGGGTGCACATTAAGGCTCACAGACAGGATTCTGGTGAACTTGACTACAGCCAATGTCTTAACTCTGTTGTGTAGAGGAGTGCCTCAGACAGTGGCATCTTTCGGGTTGAAACACTTCTTCAATAATTTTGGATGCAAAGGTATTTTTTATCTCCACAGAGTGGGCAGGGGTGTGACCATAGGCAGCACTAGCTTCCTGAGTGTCTTCCAGGCCATCACCATCAGCCCCATGGACTCCAGATGGGCAGAACTTAAGGGAAGAAGACAGAAATTTATTAGTTCTTCTGTGTACTTGAGCTGGATCCTGTATATGCTTGTCAGTAGTCTCATTCCTGTGTTCCTGAGAGCAAAATACAAAAAGAACAACACAGCAAACCTAAAAGATCTAGGATATTGTGCTACTACTCTTTCAAAAAGCACTAGTGACATATTTTATGCAGTATTGCAATCAGTTCTTGATTTTCTCTTTGTGGGGCTAATGGTCTGGGCCAGCATCTCCATGGTTCTCATCCTGAACAGACATAAGCAGAGAATGCAACACATGCCCAGGGCCAAGATCTCCTCCAGGTCACCTCCTGTGTCTAGAGCTACTGTAACCATCCTTTTCTTGGTGAGCACCTTTATCTTCTTTTACACACTCTCCTGCATCATTACAATCTACGTAACTTTTTCTGCATATCACCAATTGTTTCTGGTGAATGTATCTGCATTTCTTACTGGGTGTTTCCCCACTGTCAGCCCCTTCCTGCTCATGAGCCACAAGTCCGGTGTGTCCATGTATTTCTGCTTTATCTTCATAAGGAATGCACAGAAATAAACGTTTAAAGGTAAACAAAAAAACTGCAAGCTTTTGCACAATTTTGCTGTTTTCATTATTACACTGTACAATTTCAAATGGAGCAGTCTTTTAATGTAGATATTTTATTAATACAAGCTTTTGTATTAATTTTTTATCTCCATAATTTGTATTAATTAATGAATATTTGCATGTATGTATATGTGTTATGTGCATACATATGTGTGAATAGATTTATTCATATGATAATTATCTATTATGAAATATTTACAAATACTATGTCTATCCTATGTGACATCATGAAAATCACAAAGTAAAATTACTAAAAATATAAATTATATGTTTTGCAGAGTTATCACAGTGATAAAAATGATTTAACATAAAAGTAATATTTTATATATTATTGCAATATTTGCTGAGAAACTTGTTAAATATACTGATTTTCATTTAATTTTAGGTTTATATTTAAGGTATATTTCTTGAAACAGCCAAAATATTTAATTGGCAATATGCAGTTTGAACAGCCCTGATAGTTTGAAAATCATATTATGAATCATATGTTAACTTAAATATTCTCTGTCTCCTATTCTACTTTAATTTGTTAATTTTTCCTGCTAATGTTCATTTTCATAATGCTGCATTTGTGCTTTTAAAACTATAATCTTAATTTATGCTTTTTTAATGGTTTCATTTCCCAGCAAGGTACTGTATTACATTATATTCATTTTCATTCTAGACCTTTTAAAATACTGATAATGTGTTGAATCTCTACAGACACATGAGCCATAAACTACTTAGGGCTTTTCCAAAATTTGACACACCTCTGCATGTCGTTTGCACATGGACACAGACTGCTGTCAGTCTCCAAGACACCTCCTCATGTTCTTCTGTAACTAAACCAAGTGGAGCGTCTATTATGCAGAGCACTTAATGCCTTTACCATTTTATTTTATTTCTGGAGGAATTCAGTATGAAATGTTTTATATGGAATACATGTCCATGCTCTTTTCATGTGTTATATATTTTTTCACACGGTGATGGAATTCATTCTTGCATATATTGGGTTCTTATTTTAAGTTTTGCTCTCTCAATGCATGTGTGCAGGAGTTTAGAGAGTATTATTGTATTAATCACACACTTTTTGTACGGAAAGCTTTGACCAAGTGTGAAGATGCAGAGAGAGTAAAAATACTATGATTTAGTTCCTCAGAATGTTTTTAGGTCTTAGGGCAATCACTCTTTCAAGAGCTCTTTGCTCATCCCACAAAGTGTGCATTTTGCAAAGCAGGTTCACATGATCCAGCTATTTTGACTGCTACCTAGTCTTGTGAAACTTTATGAATGCATTCATTCAACCATGATTCTATGGGTATGACGCTCTTGACATGTTAATCTGAGAGATAAATTTTGTTTCTTTAAATATCTATATGATGTAATTTCTAGTATCCTAAATAGATCCTTACAACATGGAAAAGATGTTAGTTTGAAGAGTAATGATAAATGCTGCCATTATAAATGACAACATATTTAGACTCTTCTTTTGAATATATATGTCTTGATAGCTATTTTTGATCAATGTTTATAAGTACTCAGCTTTGAGAAATACTTGCAAATATCTTCATTCATGGTTAATGAAAAACCAAATACCCTTTTCCCCTCTGTCCCAATGCTTTTTTAGGTCAGGTTTGAAACTAGGATCTTGGCTTTAGTTCTCTATAGGTCTTGAAGACCAAGGAGAGCCTCTCCCTCATACTGATGTATATACCCTGGAGTCCAGCAAGATGTCAGGATGCTCTCATTCAGTTTCCAAATGCACTAAGCAGCCTTGTCCCTGGGCTTAGGCTGCAGCACCTCTTATCACCACAGGACTCTGAGCACTGGTGAGCATGCTGTAGACAGCTCTTTTAGTAGGCAGTACAGTTCTGCTTGTCTTTGTCCAACTGCTATGTCGTAGGTACCAGCCTATCCCACAGCCAGGGAGCTCATCCAAAGTCTTCATGGCAGGCTGCAGGTGAAGGTGGATCTTATGCTCGACTTTGGTCTGTTTCAACAAGTGGTGCCCCAGCTCCGAGGGGTTCAGTGTCCACCTTGCAGGTCACCATGAGGCCAGCCTCGGGAAGAGCCAGGGCAGAGTGCTTTCTTGGCTTTGATGAGCCGGGCAAGTTTGATACAGAAGCTGGACCTGCTCACAGATCATCATAGAATCTCTCTGTGGCTGCTCCTGGGTCCCCAGTCACAGGCTCCGCAGTGTCTGGTGCTCCTGCATAGAGAAGGTCAGCAGATACTGCCACAAGGGACTATCCTCAGGGGGCAGCAGGAGCTGTTGTGACCTGAACCTCCACGGAGGACACCATCTCCCCAGCAAAAGACCAGCAACGAAGGCAGCGCCCAGGACAGGGAGCTCAAGACCAGCGAGGTGGGAACAGACAGCCCAGGGAGTGGCTGGGCCATAGTGTCGGTAGCAAGAGGCAGCAGTGTTCAAATGTGCCGGAGTAGAGCGTTAAGACTGGACACAAATACCTTTATTTTGATTTCATATTTTTGGAGATTTTCCCTCTTAGACGTCCTGGGTTTTTTTTTGTTTGTTTGTTTGTTGTTTTGGTTTTTTTCTCACAAGGTCTTCTAGTTAGATTTGCAAAGCTGTGATAAAACACTATGACCGAAAGAAGCTTGGAGAGAACAGTGTTTATTAATTCTTAAGACCCTCGGGTAATACTGTGTTAGTCAGGAAAATAAGAGCGGGAACTCAAGTAGGGCTGGAACCTGGAGTGAAGAACAGATGCAGAGATTTCTGGGAGAATGTGCCTTATTTGTTCTCTCCTCTGTCATTTTGCAGCCTTTCCCCCTGCCTGGGAGTGACAATGTCCACAATGACATGGATCCTCCCCACCTAAATCATCAAGCAAGAAAATGTACCACAGACTTGCCCTTTTGGGCTTTTACGCCCATGTACTGTGGCCAGTTTATTAAGTGATGTTGCTGTCTTCGAAAATGGCTCTGGAACTTGTCAAGTTGACATATAACTAGCCAGGCCAACTGACCCCTCATGAATGTGACACATAGACTCATCATTGTTGACTAAACATTTACGTTCCTGTCCTTCCCCGACATCTCTAACACATCAAACTTGCACTGATACAACAATATCAAGCAGTGTGAGTTTTAAAATTCCCACAGAATTAAAGAATCTGTACCCTTTTTAAAAAGTCATTCTCCTCAGAACATCTCAAATCTCCAAGTTCGTACTTCTCTAAAATATAAAGTCTGTAAAAATATCCCAATCGTTCCTATAATGACCGTTCTGCTTCTGTAATCTCCTTTACCTATTGCTTGTTTTAATGCCTCAAGTAGCAGAAATTGTGGTTTCTGTTTTTAAAAAATGCAGTATCCTCTCCTTACTGCAGCTCTTAGATTGTCAATCCAGGCTGTTGTTGCAAGACTGTTATAAGTAAATGGTTGTTTGTTGTGTTTTACATTGAAAGTAGCTTCATAGTGGTCATCTTTCCCGTGTGGTCTCGGTCTCTGCAACAGCTTAAAGAGGCTCCAACATCACAGATGCCTGAAAAAGACAGAGATAAATCAATTAAGAACCGTGGAACAAGCAAAGACCAGAACTTTCTATAAGAAGCAGAGACCATTCACACTGCCTGAAGGAAACTTAGACTAACTAAAAACCTGGAAAGGACATGCTCCAAAATGTTCATCTGCATTTAGCCTGTGCATGTAGCTTTCCAGACTTTGTGAACTGCCACACTCACTTAGATGGTTTCTGTATTGCTGATAAATTTGAGCTCTATCTCTCCCCATGTTTAAGTCTGCAAACATATTCTTGCAAGTCATTCTAATAAAACTGATTGGTCTTCCAGGTTGGAATACCTGTTATTAAACTACAGTCTGTAATTTCAATCAACTAATAAAAATTAAAAATAAAAGGCAAAAGAAAGAAAAAAAGAAAAAATGTCTTGTATAACTAATTTGTAAATCAAATTTAAATAGCAGGCATACGTACTGAAAACATTGATCATTCAGAAAATAGTATACTTTTGTGTGTGCTTTCATTTTATGTTTTCTGTAACTAAAATGACACCACTCACAGTTATGGGAATATGAAACTCAAAACTGGGGTGAACAAAAATTCCTGGAAGCAGGGATACAGTAGTACTCAGACTCAAGTTGGTCCTTTGTGTGCATACACCAGTATTTCAGGATTCTTCCAATAAGAACATTTCTGCCACAAGATGATATTTTATATGTACATCTTCAAACTCTAGCATATTCACCAAGGGGATACTAGAAAGAAATTTCTGATTGTTCTTTGAACATTGTCACCTGGGCAAAATGGTTTTCCACAAAATTCTAGGCTCTCCAAGCCTCAGTACACCTTGTTATCATAAGTGAAATAAAAATTACAGGTCTGAAGGGAGTTAAGGTCACAGAGGTACAGACAAATAACCCAGGATCCAGATGACTCAATCCAGCACACTTTCTAAAGAGAAAGAGCATGGCGCTCAGATCCAGTAAAGAGAAAGTGAGGAGAGTCTTTCTTGTGTCAGCCTTTCTAAGAGGCCGATTTTGTAAGGGGAAGCCCATGTGAAGAGTCTGGGTAAGTCACTGCTGAATATACTAGGGGTCCAGCAGAGAACTCCAAATTCAGAGTCACACAGACATCCCAGGTTAGTCTCAGTGGGACACATGCCAAGTTAATACTGTATACACAGAGGTTTATGGGGAGCAGGGGCAGTAGATATGAATGGGGGAATGGGATGGGGTGCAAGGTTAACATTGTTCGTATGTATTACATGAGCAGAATTGGCTTCAAAACTTAATTTTTGAAAAGGTATGTAAGTATATAAAAATATCAGAAACAGGTACTCAGGACTGAAGTAAGAGTGATATAATGGACAGACAGGAGAGAAACTACCAAGGAATGACTTCAGACACAAAAATAAACAGGGCCTTAAATCTTCCATAACCCCTGATTTTCTAATTTAGAAGAATTCTTGATAGCGATAATTGAGGATTACCAAAAGTGACAATTAAAACTTATTTGAAGGTGATTGTCGCTACTTCATAGTCAGATGCCCATCCTCCACTCAAAGATACCTAGCACCATCTATCTCTGTGCACAAGGCTGAATTTTTGATTTCCTCATACTTGTTTTAAACAGTAAAAACTGCAAAGATGATTCCAATCTGTATGTGAAGTGAAATCACTTTCAGATACTGGTCACACCATGCAGTCAGTCAGTATAAACAGAGATGTATCCAGGCTGAGAACATGGGTGTCTGTGGTTATGGTGTAGGCTTATTCTTAAGCTTTGGGCACAAATGTTTTAACAAAAAATTGGCGTATTTACCATGACTTCTTGTAATGACATTGCCTTTCTAATTTTATCTTTTTAAAATCAGTCTCCAAGTCTGCACAAATACATATCTGTACTGTGCAAATTAGATATGTGTGAACCAACGGTTATGTAGTGGCACATGAGAAATGTCTACATTTTCTCAGTTTCTCAAATAATATATAATTGTAATAAATTATAATGTGCATTAAACATATACAATCTAATGACTACATAAAATGTTTCTTAGTTTTTTTAAAGTATATACTTCAACACATTATACCAGGATAGTTTATGTGCATATCTATATTATTATCAGTCACCAATGCTAATTGGTAATAGTTTGACTGACTGATAATATTTGTCACTTAGATGGATCATCTCAAATGAGCAGTAGCTTAATTTCATCCTAACCTTAAATTACATATTGATTTGATTTTTTCTGCATTTTTGCATGATGCAATTGTTGAATGATACCAGTTGTGTATCTTATTAAACTCATGTCCCTAACACAAATTCAAAAGGGTCATTAATATACTAATATGAGGACATTATTATATCAGTGCACAAGAAATGAAAAACAGGTTTTCATTTTTTTTCATATATCAACTTTTATTATCACACCTCAAAGCTCATTCACAGGTGATGTATCCTAAATAGTAAATATTCACAAATATATGAAAAGCACAGCGAAAGTAATACATATGGCCACTTACAACAGAAAGGGAATGTGTAAAGACAAAGCACACAGCAGGTTCATCTGAAGCTCTGACATGGATAGAATTCAGGATTGCCTCTTGAACCACAGTAGTGTCTGTTAGAAAATAGCTGGGTCAAGGATCCTTTGTACCTTTAATAAAGACTAAATGTACAGTTCCTGCATAACTCCACTTCCCTCATCTTAATAATTAAACTAACAGCAGCGAACTGTGATGATGAGGGTGGAGAAATTCTCTTCATGCTGCATTCACAGTAGAAATTTGTACGTCGCTAAAGCTTTCTAAACTTAAGTTTTCAACTAAGGAAAACATTTACTAAATCTTTCTAGAGAGAAGCAATGGAGAGCGCTGAATTTCAAGTGACACATCGCATACAGATCATACCTCTTCTTCCACGCAGGATCCTGAGACTCCAGCACCAGACCTAGACAGAAGAATTACCAGTGATATGACCATGGCAATGTTCTTCTTATCACAGACTGTGGTTGGAGTTCTGGGAAATTCCTCTCTCCTGTACTACTATCTGTTTCTTTGCCCAAAGCAGATTAAAGTGTACTGATTTTGTTCTTATGCATTTGATTGTAGCAAACATCATAACTCTCTTATGTAAAGGAGTGCCCCAGACAATGGCAGGTTTTGGTTGGAAAGACTTCCTCAATGATTTTGGATGCAAAAGTCTTTTCTATCTCCACAGAGTGGGCAGGTGTGCATCCATTAGCAGTACTAGCTTCCTGAGTATCTACCAAGTCATCACTATGAGCCCTACTGACTCAAAGTGGGCAGCACTTAAATTCAAATCTTCTGAGTATTTTGTTTCCTGGATAAACCTTAGTTGGATTCTGAACCTCCTCATAAATATAGTTTGTCTTATAAACATAAGATCGAAACAGGGCAATAAAAACATCACGAGGCTAAAAGACTTTAGGTACTGTTCTTCTGTCAACCTTGGGAAAACTCATAAAATTTTGAATGTTGTATATCTGTCATTCTTTGATGTTATTTGCTTGTGGATAATGCTATGGGCCAATGGCTCCATGGTGTTCATCCTGTACAGGCACAAAAAGAGGATGCGACAATTGATCCGGAGCCAGGTCTCTCCTCGATCCTCACCTGAATCCAGAGCTTCCCAAACTATTCTTTCACTAGTGAGCACCTTTGTCTATTTTTATCTGCTTTCCTGCATCTGTCATATTTGTTTGGTTGTTGTTTATAATCCTTCCTGGTTCCTGATGAATATGTCTGCCATAATCTCCAGATGTTTTCCAACCTTGAGTCCCTTTTTGCTTATGGGCTGTAAGTCCAGCGTGCTGACCTTCTACTTTACTTGTACTAGGAATAGAAATGCCCCATGATCATCTACGTAACACTTACAATGTATATTTGTTCCCAATGTTTAATGCTGTACTTACTCATCATCACACACTATGGATAAATGATGTACCATGATAAATAGTCTGTTGGTACAATAAATGTCAAACTCTTATGAGCACACACCTATATCCACATTTATTTATGTTTTGTTGATTATAAAGTGCCTATGGCTTCAGTTCTATTATTATATCTGTTCTAGTAGCATAATTGAACTTCAAATGAAATTGTTTATTGAATGTCATGTTCAATAAAGCAATGGTGACATCTTATTCTGTGAAATACATGCAATATGCTTTTATTTACTTGACTAATTTGTCATCTCTCAGAAAAGTATTCAAAATAATCTAGGTCAAGTAGTATTTTAGATACTTTCATCCCACAGGTAAAAAGTATTTATAAATCAAATAATTATAAATTTTAAGTGATTTTATTGACTTATTAATTAGCTGACTTTTAAGAGAATAATCATCAATGTTAATAAGATAGTGGTCACGCTTGTGAAGAAATTGGGCTTCGGTTGTATTTTCTTTCCTTTTATCCTTGGTTTCTCTTTTCTATACTTCTTTTGCCCTCCTCTGACCTCCTATCCCATCCTCTACTCCGTTTCACACTTCTATCTCCATTCATCCTCTTTGACTTTGGGGTCACAGCATTCCATCTCCTTTATCTTGAGATCCACCTCAATGGTCCTATGCTAATTTCTTGACCCTCTATGTGTATCCCAGATGCAGCATAGGTAAATAAAGACTCAAAATAGCACTCACCAATGAGAGAAAATAAAACAATGAACACTACTAAGAATTCTTCTAAACTAGAAAAATCAAGCATTGAGGGCATTTTAGGGCCCTATTTATCTTTATGTCTGAACTCATTCTTGGGGAGTTTCCTTCTGTCTGTCTTTGACATCACTCTTACGTCAGGCCTGAGTACCAATTTCTGATATTCTCACACATCTACGTTTCTTTTTGTTAATTAACTTTTAAAACCGATTTTGCACATGTAACACATACCAGCAACTCTAACTCTCCACCCTTTCCAATCCTCTTGTCCCTGTTACTGCCCTTGCTTCTCAGAAGTCTCGCTCAGTATTCCTGGTCACACATTTTTCATGTAACATGGAGCAAAGGCAAACCACAAAAGCTCCTGACCTTTGTGTTCATCTCTCCTTCCTTCTCTTGTATGAAAGGTCAGGACTGAGTTCTATCTTGTATCACTTGACAGGACTATCTCTCTATTCAGGTCCGATTCATCTCATCTGGGTTCCCAGCCATTAGTTCTAATGAAGACCTCTTTACCAGTGTTGGTTTTGTATTCTCTATCTTTAACACCTAGCTTCTTCTTCAGTAGATAGGAAGAAGAAATATAAAGACCCATAGACAGGCATTAGGTAGAGTGAGAAATCTTGGAACACTCAGTCAAAAATGCAATGTTTTCATAAAATCTCTCCTCTCAGGGATGAGGGAAATTTTTGAAAGAGGAGGCAGAAAGGATGTAAGAGCCAGAGGGGATGAAGGATACCAAAGAAGCAGGCTCTTTAAATCAACATTATTAAAGTTTAGACAAATTTACAGACACTTGAGGCATCATACACAGGGCCTGTACCCATTCACTTCAGACCCTTTGCATATATATTATGAAATCCAGTTTAGAGTTTTTATGTGATTTAGAAGTATATTAATGCATGAGTCTCAGTGTTTTGTGCCATATCTTGGTTTCTTTTCCTTGTGTTTGTTTGTTTTTATGCAACTCCAGTGTGTATGTTTTGAGGTTTTTCTTATTACATTTAATTTTATTTTAAATATTATTGCTAGACTTTGAGCTAACAGCTCTTTCCCCACCTCAAGCTCCTAACCTACATTCATCCCAAGGAAATGGCCCTACAGGTTTAGAGCAGAGAAATCTACGGTCTCAAGAGAATAAAGCCTTACTTGATTATGAAAAAATATATTGCTTAGAAGACATTTTGTTTCCAATAAAAAAACAAAAATGGAGCAGATATTGATGGGAGGGAGTTGGGGAAAAAACTCGGAGAGGGAGACAAAGACAAAATCATAAAATGATTTGTGTGATAAAAAGTCATTTTCTTTTTTAAATTTTCCTTATTATTCTCTGATATATTACAACATGACCAAAGTTTTCCCTTCATCCTGTTCTTCCAGTCTCTTCCTTTTATCTCCCATCTGCCCATTCCTCTTCTATCTACACTCAGAGAAGAGCAGGCCCTCTAAGGACATCTACCAAACTATGCATAATATGCTACAATAAGACAAGTATATAGCATAACTTGAAGGCTGAATGAGACAACACAGTAGGAGAAAATGAGTCTTATAAGTAGGCAAAAGAGTCAGAGGCTGCCCCTGCTCCAACTGTTAGGAATCTCACAAGAACACCAAGCTACTCAACTTTAACATGTGGGGATATGTTTCAAATGTGATAAAAAAAAAAATTCAGAGATATCAGAGGGATCTACCCACAGTCAGTCTAGGAGGATCAGACAGTGGTAACTCACACCTTTAATCACAGCACGGGGAATATGGTGACCTATGCCCTTAATCCCATTAAATCTGAGTTTGAGTTCAGTTTAGTTTATTGAGGGAGTTCCAGGCTCCAAGGCAGGCAGTGGTGGTGCCACACCTTTAATCTTAACCTGGATGTGAAACAACTGGGTGAAGAGGGTATTTAAGGCAGGCATAGAAAGACAGAGCAGGCAGAAGAAGCCAGGAGGAGCAAGGCTGAAGAAGCTGGAAGACAGATGTGTAAGATCTGACTGTGGTGTTTCCTCTTTGATGTCTTAGCCTTTCCCTGAGATCTGGCTCGGAGTTTCCTTTATTCATGCAACACTGCAACACGGGTTAGTTTAAGTTATAACTTTGCTGAGCTTTCATAATTAATAATAAGTCTCTGTGTGATTACTGGAGAGCCCACAGTCCCTACAAAAAAGTCTGACTTCATATGGCACCCAACTAGACTGGTTTTTATTACATTTGAAACATATCCGCACAATAGCATACATACAGAGGACAGAGATCACACCCTACAGGCTCCCTCACCTCTTTGAGCCCCCATGTGTCCCAGTCAATTGGTTCTTGAGACCATGTTTTCTTGGTGTTCCTGACACATCGGTTTCCTCTGATCCATCTTCCTCCTCCAATGCAGGACTCCAGAAGCTCCTCCTAATGGTTGTGGGACCATGCATCTGCTCTCATCAGTTGCTGAAATTTTCCCAAGTGCCCCGCCCCATTTTTAGTCATTTATCCAAGTATTGTCTCAAGCCCTTAACTTTTTCCTATTCCAAGCCACCCTGAGCCCACCAGTAAAATCTATTTTATTTCCTCTTCCCAAGGAGATCCTTGTATCCCTGTTTAAACTCTCCTTGTTTCTTAGCCTCTCTAGGTCTGTGGATTGTAGCATGATCATCTTTTACTTTAAAGCAAATATCCACTTATAAATGAGTACATACCATATTTGTCTTTCTGGATCTGAAGTTTTTAACATGTTTGCATTTAAAAGCTGTTTTTTTCTCTTTTAACATATCAACCATAGTTTTCCTTCTGTCCCCTCCTCACACTAATACTAATCCCCCAGCTTCTGCCTATGCTCCATCCACTCCTCAAAGAAAATAAGGACTTCCATAGAAAGTCAACAAAATCTGGGATATCAAGTTAAGGCAATACCAAGCCCATCCCCCTTGTATAAAGGCTGAGCAAGGTATCCCTTGGTAGGAAATTGGCTCCAAAAAGCCAGCTCGTGCACTAGGGATAAATCTTGGTTTTATTGCCAGAGAACAAATAAACTTCCCAAAGCACGTAAATGTCACTGGATGATATTTTTAAGTTCCTTTTATTTGCTTGAAAATTTCATGATGTCATTGTTTGTAAGACCTGAGTAGTATTCCATTGTGCAATGTACCACACTTTATTTATGCAATGTTTGGTTGAGTCACATCTATTTTCTTTATTTTTATTCTTTATATATATATATACACACACACACACAGATATATCCACTCAAATCCATTCATCCATCTTAACCTTTATATGCAGGTACAGTTACCTCATGCATAAGACTCTGGATCTTCTTAGGGAATGAGCCTTACTCTTCTTGAAGATGTGACTAAGGAAAATTTTACAGTATTTTTTAATCATCTCATATTTACTTTCCTGTTTTGATTTCTGATATAGATTTTAAGGGTTTTCTTTTTTCTGTCACAAACCAAAGTGTTTTTCAGAAGTATAATTTTACTTGCTATTTTTTTTCTCCTGGATTTCTTAATTTGTGTTTAAAATGAAAACCTTGATTTTTAGGCATGGGCTTATAGTTATCCCACTTTGTTTCTTTTTTATTTAGTAATTTGTTTTTATTTAAAAAGTTTTTTCTCATACCCACCACTGCTCCAATCCCTTCCTTTCTCCCTCAGCCTCCTCACCCCTCCCGTCCATTCCCCAGAGAGGGCAAGGAGTCCCCAGGTGAGTCAGTTCAGTCTGGCACATCCAGTTAAGGCAGGTGCCAGTCCTTCTCCCTAGTATTGAGGCTGAGTTAGACGTTCCTTTGTAGGAAATGGGCTCCAAGGAGCCACTTCCCACACCAGAAATAAACTCTGGTCCTACTGCAAGAGGCTCCACAAACTTCCCACGTCATTAAACTGGCATCTACATTCAGAGGGTTTAGTTCCTTTCCATGAAGGTGCCTCAGATGTTATTTCAGGGTCAGTGAGCTCCCAATAGCTCAAGTGAGCTGTCTCTGTGGGATTCCTCCTCATAATTCCAATCTCTTTGGTCATATATTCTCCTCTCCCTCTCTCCAGTTGGGCCAGGAACTCCACCTGGTACTTAGCTATGGATCACTGCTTCTGCCTCCATTAGTTGCTGGATGAAGGTTCGATAATGACAATTAGGGTGGTCATTTATTTGATTATAGGCACTCTCCCTCCACTGTTGTGTGGAGTCCTAGCAAGGGACAAATTGTGGGTTCTTGGTTGTTTTCCTAGACACAGCTTTCTCTCTATCACCACAATGGCTCCCTGCATCAAAATATCTATATCATTGTTCTCCCTTTCTGTTGCTCCTCCCACTCAACCATCTCATTCTCTCATGATCTCTTCCCATCTCTCCCTGCTGGTTCCCCCCATATGATTCCAAATTAATCAGGGGATCTTCCATATTTCTTCTTTACAGGAGGCTCCATGGATATCCCTCCTAAATTCCTCCTGTTATGTAGTGGCTCATAGTGAATATATATGATGCCTATCTTTCTGGACTGTGTTACCTCACTTAGGATGATACTCTCCAGATCAATTTATTTGTCTGAAAACTTCAGAATTTTTTTAAACTGCTGAGTAGTACTCCAGTATGTAAATGTAACATAATTTCTTAATCCTTTCTCCAGTTGAGGGGCATCTAGGTTGTTTTCAGGTTCTGGCTATTATGAATAATGCTGCTATGAACATAGTTGAGCTGATGCCCTTGGGGTAAAAATGTACATCCTTTGAGTATATGTCCAATAGTGGTATTGCTGGATCATTGGGTATACTGAATACAGTTTTCTATGAAACCTCAATACTGATTTTCAAAATGGCTGTCCAAGTTTACATTTCTACCAGAGATGGAGGAGGGTTCCCCTTGCTCCACATCTCCTCCAGCATGGGCTGTCATCTGTGTTTTTGATCTTAGCCATTATGACTGGTGTAAGTTGGTATTTCAGAGTTTAGATTTATGTTTCTCTGATAGCTAAAGATGTTAACCAGTTCTTGAAATGTTTTTCTGCCATTTGAAATTCTTCTGTTGGAAATTTCCTATTTAACTCTGAACCCCATTTTTTAACTAGATTATTTGTTTTCGTGGCCTCTGGTTTCTCACGTTCTCTAAGTATTTTACATATCCGTCTTCTGTCAGATATAGAGTTGGTAAAGATATTTTCCCATTATCTAGACTGTCATTTCATCTTATTGAGCATGTCCTTTGCCTTACAGAAGCTTCTCAGTTTCAGGAGGTTCCATTTATTAATGGTTGTTTTTAGTGTCTGTGATAGTCATGTCATACTTAAAATGTGGTTGCCTGTGCCAATGCATTCAAAGATATTTTCCACTTTCTTTACTATCAAGTTCAGTGTAACTATGTTGAGGTCCACTTGGACTTGAATTTTGTACAGGGTGATGGATATGGATCTATATGCTTTCTCCTACATACTGCCATACAGTTATGGTACTACATACCAGCACCATTTGTTCAAGGTGCTATCTTTTTTGTTATATATTTTTGGCCTCTTTGTCAAAAATGAGGTGTTCATGAGTGTGTGGATTAAAATCCGCATTTTCAACTTGATTTTATTGGGCCACAAGTCTGTTTTTATGCCATTACCAAGATATTTTTAATACTGTCCTGTTACAATAAGTTTCCTGGTCCCGGGTGGCAGGAGGTCAGGACCCACAGACCTGCAGTGCCAGACCCCTTAGCGGCCTGCCCTTGCTTAGTTCCCCAAAAATGATTTAGAGGCTTATATTAAGTTCATGCTGTTTGGCCTATGGCTCAGGCACATTGCTAGCTAGCTCTTACATCTTAACTCAACCCATTCTCATTAATCTGTCTGTCATGTGGCCCGTGGCTCACCTGTGTTCCTTACATGTTGCTCCTTTGGGCTTCTGGCTCCATCTGATCTGACTCTACCCTTCTCCTACCTATGCTCTGATTTCCCCTCCTACTTTTTCTATGGTGCCTTTCATGGACCAAAACAGCTCCTTTATTTAAATACTGACATTCACAGCACTCAGAAAGATATTCCCACATCACTGCCCCTCTATAGTATAGCTAGAAGTCAGGGATAGTGATGCTCCCAAGTTTTATTATTGAGCAGAATTTGTTTGGCAATCTTGGGTTTTTGTTTTTCCACATGAAGTTGAATATTTTTCTCTTGAGATCTGTGAATAATTGTGTTGGGATTGCATCGAATCTGTAGATTGTTCTTGGTAAAATTGTAATTTTTACTATGTTGACCATTCCTATCCAAAAGCATGAAAGATCTTTACATTTTCTAATATCTTCTGTATTTTCTTTATTCAATTACCAGAAGTTCTGGTCATACAGTTCTTTCAAATTTTGGTTAGAGTTACCCCAATATATTTGATGTTATTTGCAGCTATGTTTAATTGATTTCTTCTTCAACCTTTTTATCATTTATATATAGGAGGGCTATTCAGGGGTTTTTTTGAGTTTATCTTGTATCCTGCTTCATGTTGTAGTTCCCTGGCAGAATTTGGGGGGTCACTTATGTATACTATTGTATCATCTGCAAATAATGACAGTTTGATTTCTTCCTTCCCACTTATTTGCCATCATCTCCTTTAGTTATCCTGTTGCTCTAGATAAAATTTCAAGAAATATATAGGCATGGAGAGGGAAGCCTTGTCTTGTTCCTGATTTTAGTGGGATTGCTTTGAGTTTCTCACCATTTAGTTTGATGTTGGCTGTCAGCTTGCTGTAAGTTGCCTTTATTATGTTTAGGTATTTCCCTGTTTTCCTGATCTCTCCAAAACTTTTTATCATGATAGAGCACTGGATTTTGTTAAAGGCTTTCTCAACAGCTAATGAGATGACCATGTAGTTTTATTCTTTTGGGTTTTTCATATAATGGATGACATTCACAGTTTTCCATATGTTAAACTATCCCTGTGTCTCTGGAATGAAGCCTACTTGATTGATCATGGTGGATGATTTTTCGATATGTTGTTAGATTCAGTTTGCCAGAATTTTATTGAGTATTTTTGAATGAATATTCATGAAGATGATTGTGTGGTCTATGTATCAGGGTGACTCTAGCCTCATAAAAAGAGATTTACAATGTTCTTCCAGTTTCTATTGTATGGAACAATTTGAGAAGTATTGGTATTAGTTCTTTGTGGGAGATTATGTTGTTACACTGTAAATAATTGTCCCACCCACTGGTTTAATAAAAAGCACTGATTGGCCAAAGGCAGGCAGGAAGTGTGGGCAGGGCTACCAGACTAAGAAAACTCTGAGAACAGGAAGCACAGAGCAGAATGCCAGAGAGAAGCCAGAAAAATCAGAGGACAACTATGCTGCTCTGAGAAAAGGTACGCAGCTGCATGGATGAACAGGATAAGAGCCATGGGTTAGATTAAGGGTAAAGAGCTAGCAAGTAATATGCCTGGGCCTTAGGTTGATCAGCCTAAACCTATCGTATGCATCTGTGTGTCTCTACGGGTCTGTGGGTCTGTTGGACTAAACCTTGAGGTTAGGCCCAAAAGTCCTGGCCAGAAACCTCATACTACAAATGGCAGTCCAATGTGGGGCATATACATGACATATACCCACATACAGCCATAGAAAGCTTAAAAAAATGGTCTAGAGCCCAAAGAAGCTTCTGAGTTGTGTCTCTCACATGAGCCGTGGTACAGAGATGTCCTGGTGAGGCATGTGGACTTGTGCTACCAAATGGTGGGCTTTTGGAGTGCAGCTTAAGGTGTAAAATGGCTTGTTCCTGAAGTCTCACAGGACTCTCAATGTAAGCAAAAAGTTGTAAAACATGGATTATGGATGTTTGTGTTTATTTACAGTAGTGTTTATAAGCTGTTATAGATAAGGGGGAAAAGAATATTAAATGTGGAGTTCTTTTTGTTTTAAGAAAAGGGGATATGTGGGAGATTATGTTGTTACATTGTAAATATTGTCCCACCCACTGGTTTAATAAAAAGCACTGATTGGCCAAAGGCAGACAAGCAGTTTGGGTGTGGCTACCAGACTAAGAAAACTCTGAGAACAGGAAGCACAGAGCAGAATGCCAGAGAGAAGCCGGAGGATGCAGAGGACAACCTTGCTGCTGTGAGAAAAGGTACCAAGCCCCATGGCTGAACAGGTTAAGAGTCATGGTTAGATTAAGGGTACAGAGTTAGAAAGTTATGTGCCTGGGCCTTAGGCCGATCAGCCTAAAACTATAGTAAGCATCTGTGTGTCTCTGCAGGTCTGTGGGTCTGTGGGCCTAAACTTTGAGGTTAGGCCCAAAAGTCCAGGCCAGAAACCTCATAATGCAGTTCTTCTTTGAAATTCTGGTAGATTTGTGCACTGAAGGCAACTGTCTCTGGGCTTTTGCCGGGGGAGACTTTTAATAACTGCTTGTATTTCCTTCTATGTTATAGGTCGATTTAGGTCATTTATTTGGTCTTGATTTAAATTTGGTAAGTCGTACCTGTCCAGAAATCTGTCCATTTCTTTTAGGTTCTCAATATTGTGGATCACAGATTTTTGAATTATGACCTACTGATTCTTCAGATTTCTTCAGTGTCTGTTCTTATGTTCCTATTTTCATTTTTGATTTTGGTAATTTGGATATTCTCTCTCTGCCTTTTGGTTAGTTTGGATAAGACTTTGTCTATCTTGTTGACTTTATTAAAGAATCAAATCTTTGTTTCATTGATTCTCTGTACTGTTTTTTGTTTCAATTTTATTAATTTCTCTCCTGAGTTTGATTTTTTTCTTTTATTATTTTTTAGTGAAAAATGTCATTTTTATCTATGTATCTCCACACTCCCCCTCTATTTCCTCCTCCCAATCCCTCCCTCCGAGTCCACTTTCAGTCTCTTCCTTTCCCATCCACCCACTTCCTCCCCCAAAGGGCAAGAAGTCCCAAGGTGGGTCATCTCACTCCAGGTAAGTCCAATTTACTCATCCCAAAGTCAAAATTGGCTTAAGTGTTTCTCTGCAGGAAATGGGCTCCAAGGTGCCAGCCAATGAACAGGAACACAGTCTGATTCCACCCCTTGTGGCTCCACATACTGCTCATGACAGTTGAAAGCCACCCCCCACACACACACACACATACCCAGCTCCCCCTCCCAATGGATGTCCAATAGCAATTCCCATTTCAGTGAGCTCCCCAGATCTCCAGCCAGCCATCACCGTCACCATGGGAACCTTCTTCATAATCCAAATGCCCTTGATCATACATACTGTCCTGCTTTACTCTCAGATGGATGAGGAGCTCAGCCCAGTGCTCTGGATCTCTGCCTCCACCTCCATTTATTGTTGGATGTAGGATCTATGATGACACTTAGGGTGGTTGTTCATTTGATTATAGGGGAGGTCCTGTTTAGGCACCTCCTCCACTATTGTTTGGAGGCTTGGCCAGGGACATCCTGTGAGTTCTTGGAGGTTTCCCTAGCACCCAGTCTCTTTCAAACCCCACATTGGCTTCCTCATCGAGATATCCATCTCTTTCTATCTCCCTCTTTGTTCCACTCACTCAACCATCTCCTTACTTGGTAAAGGAGTACCCCCAGACAATGGCAGCATTTAGTCTGAAAGACTTCATCCAGGATACTAGGTGCAAATTACTTTTCTATCTCTACAGGATAGGGAGGACAATGTCTATCAGCAGCACCTGCTTCCTGAGTGTTTTCCAGGCCATTGCTCCCCTATGGGTTCCATGGTGGGAAAGTGTAAGTTGCAAGCTCCCATGTACATTGGCTCTTTCATACTTCTGACCTGGATCCTGTCCCTTCTGGTAAACATTGTTTTTCCTGTGCACATAACTGGAAAATTCAGCAGCATAAACATCACAAATGTAAAAGAGTTTGGATACTGTTCTTCTGTTCATCATGACAAAACCAGTGCAATATTACTCTCAAGTACTGAAGTGCTTTTCTTGGGACTAATGCTGTATTTCAGTGGCTCCGTAATAAAATCATCTACAGACACAAGCAGAAAATAAAGCACATTCATAGGAGCAACTTCTCCCTCAAATCTTCCCCTCAGTCCAAAGCCACAAAGATCTTTATGCTCTTGGTGGGCACCTTTGTATTTTTTTTACACAGTTTCCTGCCTCTTAAATATTCATTTATCCCTGATTATCATCCCACATGGTTCATGGTAAATGTTGCTGCAATTGTCTCTGGGTGCTTCCTAACTGTGAGTCCCTTTCTGCTAATGAGTCATAACTCCTGTGAATCTTTACTCTGTTTTCAATGTGCAAGAAATAGAAAATGCTAATCTTTTGATGAACATGTAAGTTATTTGTTTCTGATCAACATTTAGTTGTTAATCTATCACCAGTACATTCTAATTACATTGATGAAACTATCACATAAAATGAGTGTAACACATATGTAAACCCGTGCACATAAATTTTGTGTACTACGTTATGTGTGTATCTACATACCTTTTTTGTGAACAAAGAAATGTCTTGTTAAATTATGTTTCATATTTGTGTCTAAGGATTTATTGCTTTGGAAGAATTCTGCTTTTGTTTCCACAGAAGATGAGAACCTGTGGATTGCTTCCAAGCAATGGTTTCAGCAGCCAAGACCCCCTGACAAAAAATCTCTGATGGGAAGAAATGATTACACCAGCTTCAGGGCTACAAACTATGATCCAGTCTCAAGAACCCATGAGATTTTCAACACCCCATAATCAGCAGGAAATAGTAATGGAAAACTATATCCAAATTCCCAAAATATTTTTTATAAATGTTTGTTTTCATTATATATGGTTAGTGGTCAAATTTAATCTCTAAGAAGAAAAAGAGGATATGGTATATGAATGATTTTTTAAAAAGTTAGATTATTGAATTTACTTAGATCAGGAAATCAGCTGTTAATCTCAAAATGTTTTACATTGGTATGGATTTTGGTTTATTGATATAAATTCAAGGTCAATTATCTTATGCTGTATTTTTGTACTCTTGTTTAAGATATGATGTTTATGCAACTGATTTAAAATTATAATGTATAATTAAATGCATGTTAGTTAGATTTTAGGTATACAAAGATATAATTCAATTAGATAGATAATCTTCAAACACTTCTAAGATTTACAGAATATGGCATTTAAAATGTTTTAAGAACTTATATTGACAGTGAGACAGGTCTGCTCCTGGCAGCACCAATTTACTTCAAGAGAAAAAATGGGCATCGAAGAAACTCCATATGGAGATTGGTTTCTTTTTGGCATCGGTTAAACACTGGACATGAACCTGTTCTTATATTGACTGCTTGACAGTATGCTGTTAGAAGTGGACATGCAGGTTCCATAGGAAGATGACCTCTGAACTTTGGCAGAACAAGCCGAGATGGTCATTCAGGTTCCTGCTTTGCAGTGAAAACTGTCAGACATTCTTCAGGACTTGAGGAGAAGCAACTGATGAACTGTACCAAAATGGGCAGAGCAGATTTCCTACTTCACTGAAATGAAAAGAGACTCTGGGCCTGTAGGCTGAAGATGGATGCCCCAACTTTATAAAGAAACTTTGGGTGACTGTCCAGGCAGATAGGTGTCATCTCTGTCATTTCTAGGTTTTGGAAGTTGCTTGTACTTCCAGTTTACTTGAGTAAATATATCCTTCTGTGGTCTTTGATGTAGTTGAAGATTAGATAGTTATATGTATAGTTTTTCTTAGTTATTTGAAAGGTATATTGGATCTGAAACTTGAGATTCATAAGAATAAGTCAGATGATAGAGTATTTTCTTTAATTTTGCTAAATACAAATAGACTAGATATTGTAATTGTATTTCTTGCTTGATGGCTATTTTGTTATATGTAATTTTGCTATGTTAAAATTGAAACCTATCTTTTTGATTAGACAGAAAGGGGGAAGTGATGTGGGAATGTCTTTCTGTATGCTGTGAAGAGCAATCTTTAAATAAAGGAGCTGTTTTGGCCCATGACAGGCACCATAGAAAAAGTACGAGAAGAAATCACAACATAGGTCAGAGAAGCAGGGCAGAGCCAGAGACAGACCAAGCCAGCTGCCCAAGTGGAAGCATGTAAGGAACACAGGTGAGCCACGGGCCACGTGGCAGGATAGATTAATGAAAATGGGTAAGACAAAATAGCTAGCTAGCAAGGTGCCTAAGCTATAGGCCAAACAGCATGAACCTAATATAAGTGTCTAAATCATTTCTGGGGGCCTGATCAGTGGTGGGTGGCTAAGGGGTCTGGGGCTGCAGGTCTGTGGGTTTGGACTTCTGGCTGCCCAGGACCAAGAAACCTCACTGTAACAGAAGCATGTATCTCAGGACTGTGCTGCTTTTCCCCCCACACACGCTGACTGTTGACCTTAGAACCTAATCCACAGTCCTGAAAAGGGAAGCTGTCATGGGAATGTTTTATTGCAGTTCATGAGGCAGAACAAGGGAGGGGATGAAGGGAAGATGGTTTAGGTTAGTGCTGACATTTGGATAATGGACTCTGAAGATGGAGAGATCCCATAGAGGATCTCTGTGAGCTGGGCTGCTAATGCAACTTAGTGACATGATCTCTGGAGATGGTCACATCTTTATCATGCAAGTAAAGGGCAAGGAAGACTTTACATGACTTGTAGAGAGATGTATTTGTCTGTTGTTTATATTACCTTACAAATATCATGTCAGGTCCATATGAAACTCGATTTCCCTAAATTCTAAAAGGCAAGGGGATAATGGCTATCTGTGGTGCATATTAGCATACTAATGCACACACTGGCTTTCAATATGACAGGTACATGTTACACATAGTCTGTGTGTATCCTAGCTCTTCTCACCTTCCCTCTCCTAAACATGCCCAGCTAATGGGCTTCATTACCTGCAGCTACCCATTCCTCTTATAAACCTGCTATTTCAGGTCTTATAAACCTGCTATCTGTCTCCTTTCTTCCCCCTCTACTCTTCCTATCCCTACGCCCACCCCCATGCACCTGCTTCTCTCATTGCCAAGTCCAGTCTGCTTTGTTTACTACTTTTTCTTGGCTCTGGACTCTAGACTGCCAGCTGTCTCTTTTTCTCCCTCCTCTCCCTCCCTCATCTACTATGAAATCTTCCCCTTCACCACACCATAGAGCACTCATGGCAGTTTCTCCATCTCAGAAGTTAAATTCTCAGATTACTGGCAAGCAGTACGCTGACCTTAAATTTGGGCTTTTGAGAAGGAATAGGATCGAATCACAAGGATGCCCTCATAGAAACCAAGAATGCGAAGTCATTTGGGGAATGAAAGTGTGAAAATATTATTCTTATTTAATATTATCTTACACTTCTGTACTCTGATTATAATGGCAAAACATCTTTTGTGAACTCAAGATCTCATATACATCAGGAAATGACTTCCTCAGTGTTGGAGCATAAAGAACATGGCACTGAAATCTCCATTTTGGTAAAGACCAACAGCAGGGTATTTAGAACGTAATAGGGAAGTCTACAGACACACCTGCATCTCCAACTACTTCATTTGAAGGAAACACTTAGTTGGCTGTCAGGGAGGCTAGTGGATGGTTTGTTAAGCCTAAGCCAGTTTCTAGTGTCTGGTTGATCCTTAAGCAACAGAGTTTTAGTTGTTCTCATTTTTGTAATTAAGTTAAAATCATGCCTGTATCATGGATTATGAAGATGAAGATGTGCATTCCATCTATAGTGATTCTGTGCATCAGAATGCTATGTAAACTCAGTGTAACTCCCAGGAGTTCTCAGTAAAAGGAAAATTAACAGAAATGTCCCAGCTGAGGATCCTTGTGGGCTCTTAGTGACTGGGGCCTGAAACTCATGCTTCATCCTTGCCTTTCAGTATCATCCCATTTAGAGAGCAGAGAACAGACAAGATGGTGGGTGGCCAATGAGGTAGTGTTGAAATAATTTTCTTTATACAGAATATAGTTGGCGTCACTGGGAATTTCTTTACCCTGTATCATTATCTGTTTCTTTACTTTATGAGGTGCAGGGTGAAGCCCACAGGTCTGATTCTGAAGCACTTAATTACAGCTAACTTCTTCACACTCCTATCTATATGAAGGAATACCCCAGACAATTGCAGCCTTTGTATTGACGGTTTCTCTCAGTAACTTTATTTGCAAACTGCTTTTCTATCTCCACAGATAGGGCAGTGGTGTCTCCTTTGAAAGCATTTGCCTCCCAAGTTTCTTCCAAGTGCTGACTAGTGGGCACAGTTTAAAGAAAAGTCTCTCAGGTACATTGGCTCATCTATACATCTTTGACTTTTTAATAACCATTTTTGTGTTATAAATGTGACTGTGAAAAACGGCAATAGAAATAAGATATGCCTGCAAGATTTTGGATGTTGTGCTGTATGTACCTGTCACTTCCTGGTGTCCAATGGGTGAGATTCATGCTTTGGGTCAGTAGCTCCATGGGTTTGTTTTGTATAGACACAAATAAAAAATGCAATAGATAAAGGAACAAAATCATCTCCAGATTCTTCCCTGAATCCAAAGCTACCAAAACAAACCTCCTCCTTCTGAGCACTTGTCTGCTTTTTCATGCTCTCCTGTATCTTTCAAACATTTTGGGGTCTTATTTGTCACCCCACCTGGTTGCTGGTGAACACAAGTGTAATGGTCTATGTTTGTAAATTATCAGCCCCTTCATTAGTTGCTATAGCTATGCTAGAAATAACAAATTCTCAATTATCAAAATGTTAATTGTTAAGCTTTTGAATAATTCTTTTGTTTATAAAAATATTTATGAAAAATGTATTTATCTCTTTACAGATAGACATGAATGTATGTGGACATGTAAGCATGCAATTATGTGTTTCTATCTTACAATATGTCAAGAAAATCATAATGTATGTATGTGATTAAATAGCCAAAGATGAAAGAGCAATGTGTGGGCATAAAGAGATGGCTCAGTTAAGGGCACTGACTGCTTCTGTAAAGTACCTGAGTGATTTCCAACAAGGTGGTTTCTAAACTCCTGTATATCTACTTCTGGCTTCCACAGTTATCAGGCATACATACATATGGGCACTCATATATACATGTAAAATAAAAATAAAACTTTAAATAAGGTGGAGTGTAATTTTAGGAGACACTTGATGTTTACCTCTGGCCTCCACAAACACATGTAACACACATGGACTCACACTTTTTCCATACTTTTAAAATTTTTATCATTTCTCCCTCTACCACTTCTGCTTGCTCCCTCTCAAATTCATGGCTTCTTGTCCTTTATTATACATACATATATACATATATATGTACACATTTTTTGAAATACATAAATGGAACCTGCTTAGTCCATATAGTGCTGTGTGTGTGTGTGTGTGTGTGTGTGTGTGTGTGTGTGTACACTGACCACTTTATACTGAATTAGAAATTGGTTTGCTCGTCCCCAGTCAAGACCCATTTCTCCTTTCAGCATTTACTAGTTCATAGTACTTCTCTAGGGTTGAGACCTCATAAGCTTTCTCCTTTCCATGTTATCATCCACTGATGCCACAGTTGTTCACAGCTTGTTTCAGTAGCCATGCTGATGAGACGTCTTGGGTGTAGCCTGACATTTCTAGGAGGCACAAGCCCATACCAAGCTTCCTGTTGCACTGCCACTTTAAAACTTTACACCCTTCTTTTGCAGTGATCCCCAAGTCTGAGGTGTAAAAGTTGGCATGAGATAAAAATAAATTTTGCAAGAAGCCAACAGTTGAATGTAGTGTTTAGCCTAATAATATAATGACCTGGGGATCTGCAAAGATTCCTGGAAAGGTGTTAAACTGTTAGGCTTGTGAATTTTAGTGTTGAAGTGGGGTGTGTTGAGTCAAACTTTTTAAAGAAGACAGAAACAGTTGATTTATGTGCAATAGCAGGAGAGTTGCTCATGAAAGGTTAGGTTAGAAAACAATGAGTACCGTGGGATTATGCTTTTGGACCTTGTAAATATTTGTCATTATAAGTACTGGTTTAACAAAACACTGCTTAATCAAGTAGCTAGACAGGAAGTAGAGGTAGGGTAAGCAGACTAGGATTCTGGGATCCCAAAGAGCAGGAACAGATGACAGCAAGATGCAAAGGAAGCAGGATGAGAATGCCACTCTGAGAAGAGGTACCAAGCAATGTGGCTAAACTAGATTAAGAATCTTGGGTTAGTTTAAAAGTAAGAGTTAACAAGTACTAAGCCTAAGCCATAGACTAAACAATATAAACCTTGGTGTAATGATTTGGGACTAAACAGCTTCAGGACAGAACAGGCTGGACACAAACTTCATACTACAGGATAGTCAAGAGACAGAATTGATTGGAAACCCAGTCAAATGAGATGGTAGCTATAAGGGTTCCCTTTCTTTCTTGCGTTTTTCCTTTCTGGGGCTACAGGGCTGTTCCATTGTTCTAAGGTGGCATGGAATTCTAAAGTGACTAGGTATCCTCACATCAGGCTGCTTGAGACAAAGCACTTTACACAAGGCAGAGCTCCTTCTAAGTGATAATATGGACATTTTCTATTTGATATATAGTTTGGGGTTTCTATTTCTCTACCACACAGATAAAATTTATTTTCATAAATAAACATTCGGAGACATAAATCAGATAAGCAAATCCCAGAAACATTTGCCAGTTGTCCTTAAGTTCTGCCCAAAGATCTCAATCTGTGTGTGGTAGATCCTCCTGGCAATAATTCCTTGGTTCCAGAGATGACTAATAAAGAAAATTCCCTTCAGAAATAGAGGCTTCTTTGTAGGGTAAAAGGGGCCAGGGAAAAAACACCCTACCCCTGATCAGGACCAAGGGATTGAAATCCCATCAATCCCTGAGCACAAAATTCATACCAATAATTGAGTTTGCTGCAGAATCTGACCACAGAATCCCAAGCTTAGGGCTTGAAAACTCACTAATCTCTGAGCTTGCTCCCAATTCAAGACTTGAAATCCCATCAACCACCCTACTCCCAGCAAAGAAACTCTGTATAAGCTCTGCAATCTGATTAGATAGCTGGCTGTTGCTTCTTGCCTAAGTAGAGGCAGCCACCCTCCTGGTTTTTTCTCTTCCAATAAATCTCTTGTGTAGTGTGGTGTGACACTTTCACCAGAGCCAAGTTGTAACACTTTCCACTCAGTGGAGCAGAGCAAACTGGAGCTAAGCAGAACTCAAACATTTGTTGGGACACCACCCCAACTCCTTGAAGGAACAAAAATATTTGTTGGGGGAATTAAAAAAAAAAAATCCCCTCAGAGCTGCAACACTTGTGTCTTTGTGGTATTCTTTGGCCCCCGATTGTCAGGATACTCTTCCATCTGGGTTGTAAAGCTTACATTCCTGACCAAACCTCCATGACATAAGCATTGTAGCTCTGATGGAAAGGTATCCTGACAGTCGGAAGCCAAGGAATACCACAGAGTCACTATAAGCACAGCAGAGGGTCTGCTCTGCTCCAGCGAAGTGTTATAACTCTGCTAAGTATAACAATTCTGGTCCTCTAGAGGAAACTTTCCCCTGAGAAAGTATTAATAGCTCCAGGGAATGTTGTTTCATCTGGGCTCCAGTGAAAAACATAACAGCATATAACAAACTGACAAACTCTCTCAAGAGACTTACTGAAAAGGAAAATCCAGGAGAGTGGCTGCCTTTATGGTGAAAAGCAGCAAGAAAACTGAACATAGTACAGAGGTTACATAGGGTTTCTTGGGGGGTGGGTGGGGGAGTTTCCAGGTGGCTTGGGATTGGTGGACTTTTGTAGTCAGAGGCAGTGTGTTCTTTCCTTGGTCCTTTTTACTCTACTAATGAAAGTGTGATGATATGGAGAATATAAAAGCTATGGAAACATCTTATTGTATGGATGCACTGTCTGAGAGCATTATCCTGTCTGACACTGCTTGTTCCAGCAGGTGAGATGCATGCGGAACCTAGAGAAAGCTTTTTGAGAGAGGGTCTCACTATGTAGTCTTGGCTGAACTATTAATTCAGGTCCTCCTACTAGACATCCTTCTGGTCAAGACTAAATGGTACCTGTCTTGATGGCTTCAACAAAGTGCAAAAGGATCTCACATTAATCTTCTGGTGTCTGTGGTGCAACTGCAGACAACACAGGAGATATAAGGAGAGAGCAAGGCAGGAGTTCAATGAGCAGAAGTAAACAAAGATGAGAAATCTGTCAGCAAGATGATAATGAACACAAATTTTTCTCATCAGCTAAACTCCCAGATGCAAACTGACCTAGATTTTATCTGGTAAGAAACCATACCACACTGTATCACCCTGCACACATGTGCACCATGCTCTACTACAGGCACATGCAAGACCTGATAGAGACTGTTTTCTTGTTACCATTGAACAGTGGGATCAGATGCCATACATTCTTCTTGATGAGAAGCAGGACAGTCCTTGTTTGTGAACATGTGCTACCTTGTCTTCAACCAACGGGAGAGCCATGGTAATTCTCCCCAGTACCACCTGTGGCTCATACACCACAGCTACATCTTGTGTGGGAGTTGAAAATACTATACCCTAGCACTACTCCCAGATCTTACTCATTTAGCCAAAAGGTATCTCCACACCCTCGCCTGCATCTGGGTTTCTTGGGTCAAAGCAGAAGGGCTGAGTAAAACAAGTAACTGGCAAAATATGCCTAAGATCCAGACTTATCCATAAAGAAGAAAAACCCTGTGCATGTATCCCTATAAATGGTCCTATGAAAAGGACCAGAAAACAACTGTGCAGCTCTGTAGACTAAGCCTCACAGCAGAAAGCAGGGTGTTAGAGCTCATCATAGCTCCACATGGTGTCTATATCTGATTCAGAGTCAAAGTCACCATGCCTAACACTGCCGTGATTAGAGGGCATCTCTTAGGAACCTGAAAGCTGCTGCTCCTGCCCCTTCTTACAACACTGCACTTTTCAGCAGTCTTTGGCTGCTTCTAGACCATGCAACCAGACACCAAGCACTCCTACGAACTTAAAATGTGCTAGGATTTCAGTGTCTCCATCTCAGAAATATGGTGACCTCCTTCCTCCTCAGCCAGCCAGCCCATCCTGGGGATCAGCCACACCTGGACTTCAGTCTTGATCCCCATCTTAATGCCTCCAAATCCTGCAACTCTGTGTACATGTTCACTCAAGGATACTTCTTTCAGTGGCATGTCTTCAAAATCACTATCAAGAAAGGAAAACTGGGTGATGTTTAAGGCAAAGCCACACAAATGTTACTCAAGAGGTAGGTCTCTCATGACCCTATTAAGATGTAGGCCAGGACCAGCACAACTGCATTTCTAAGTATCAAGATTCCAAGTTCTATGCATCAGTCTGTAGAAGAGGTGAGGACTGGATTAACATCAGACTGTGTGCCCACTTCTCACATAGGAAAACCTCCATTCTGGAGCACGCAGCACTGCTTGACAATCCTGCTGGTCTTCTTTACCCCTTGTCCCCCATATCTAACAAGGTCTAATGATATAGGAGCTCAGGAACACGACAGTAGAACTGTTGAAGTCAGTCACTTCCCATCACTAAAGTGTAACTTTTTGTAACCCTTCCAGGTACACAACGTACCTCTAAGTCCTTTGTTCCTTTTTCAGGTTTGTTCTGCTTTGGTCACTTTTGGGGTGATCTTCAAGAGAAGACTCCAGTCACTTCACAGTTCCACAAAGGCTCTATCTTACTCTTCTGCCCTGCCTACACTATGACTTCCTTAGCCTGAGACATCTGATCTACATTCCAGGGACAGAAGGATGATCACGCCTCCCTGTGCTTACCTTGTGAGCACTACTTCTTTCCTATCTTAATCACATTATCAGACACTCCAAAAGAGCCAAAAATTAGCACTGCCATATTAAGGAGAGAGCAGAAGCTGGAGAGATGACTCTGGTTAAGTGTTTGTTACTTTCAGAGAACTCAAGTTTGGTTCCCAAAACCTCCATCAGAAGGCTCACAACTGCTGTATTCCTAACCTCCTTCTGGCCTCTAGAGGTATCTACACACCCATGGCTATACATATAAAAAAAAAAAAAAAAAAAAAAAAACCAAAAAACTAAAAAACTTAAAAGATACTGAAGACAGGGCAGATACTGAGAACGAATGGTTCTGTCTTCAAAGTTCCCACAAAGCACTGTGATGCCGTGTCCCAAGACTCCTCACAGAGCCCTAATGAAATATATTGCAAAGCTATCCCAGTAAGAGCTCACACTGGTCCTGTTACTCTACCACAGGCGCTAACCCAGTTAGCAATACATAAACGTGAGAATTCTGCCAGTGCCTGAAAACCCTGCCCAGTGTCTCTTGCTGACCCGAGTCCTCTTTCCTATCAGGACAGCAGGAGTGACAGGTGCAGGATGGTCTCCTCAGGGAGAAAGCAGAGAACAAGCCCCAGCAGTGCTCCTTCCTCCATTCTGATGACTAAGACTACAGGACCAACTCTTTCTATACCTTTATTTCTCTGTGTAAAGAGTAGGGAAAGGAATAAAATAAAAATGGCACAGTTGACACACACACAAAAAAAAACATGGTTGGGGGGGTCCCAGAAAGGGTGGTGGTATAAGTAGATGGGTAAGGGGTCCCTATTACAGCAGCAGGAGCCAGTGACCTAAAATGCTCCTTCTCTCCCAATAGGGGCAGGAACAGCCAGCTCTTCCTTTCAGGCTGCTGCCCTGCCCCAACTTGCACTGTCCCAGCCCCTTGGGAGGTGGACAGAGAAGTCTTCCGGGGCTACAGAGAGGAGGAACCGTGCTGGGGGAGAGCCTGGGGTCAGACCATGCACAGGGAGTGACAGTCATTGGCCTCCACCACCTCCCTAGGGGAGGTACTTGGTGGGGGTTGGAGGGTGGACACCATAGGCCGGCGACAGTTCTTCTTCCAGCATCAGGCAAGAGACAGAACTGGGGAAACAAGAAACGATCAGGCCTCAGAACAAAACCACATTCTCTATCTACACTGCTAAGTGCTGCCCCATTCCAGGAGCCCTCAGCCTTCGGTAATCCCAGGCCCTTACCAGTCAGAGCCTCCTGGGCAAAATACTTGACATCCACATCCTGGTCTTGGGTCAGCTTCTCCAAGATGGGCTTGACTTCACTCTGCAGTGTGCTGGAAAGGAAGGGGCAGAGAAGGTGATGAGCTCGGCTAGCCTGAGGCAGGGAGCCACAGGCAGACAGAGGGCTCCTGTGCAGGTAAGCATCAAGACGACACCAAGTCACATGGCAGAGCACAGGACAAAGCCACACACAAGTATACAAATGAGAAATTCCTGATCCCTAGGCTTGGAATCAGTCAATGACAGCTCTAGGGCTAGCACAGGATTTAAGTGAAGTCTGTGGAGCTGAGCAAACAGACTTTGTCACTGACTCAATGTACACTCACTGAGGAACTCTAGATTCTTTCCCAGTAAACCCATACCAAAAGACAAGGCCAATATCAGGAATGAAGATCTGCCTGTCTGGAAGTACGTTGTGAGACACGAAAGCATATCTCAGAGACAAAGGTTCAAGGCCATGGAACAGAGACAATATTCCCTTTAGTTAGCAGGCACAACTCTTTCATCCATACAACCAGAAAGTACTAGAAAGAAAACTCCAATCCAAACAAGTTAGCTGTACTCATGAAAATACAGGCAATGGATAATCTCACACCAGCAAATCCCAAAGGGACACACACACACAAACACGTGTGCGCGTATGCAAGCACACGCACAAACACACACACACACACACACACACACACACACACACACACACACGCCCAGCAACAACAGACTTAAAAATAACAGAAACTACAAAACTACAAACACTGGTCATTAAAATCTCTTAATATCAATGGGCTCAAATCGTCTATAAAAGGACATAGGCTAAAAGAATGGGTACAAAAACAGGATCCATTCTGCTGCTGCACACTAGAAACACATCTCAATAGACAGACACTACCTCATAGTAAAGGGTTGGCAAAAGACTTTCCTATTAAATGAACCTAAGAAACAAGCTAGTATAGATATTCTAATATCTAACAAATTAATCTTCAATCTAAAATTAATCAATTTCATTATTTCAGGACAATGACCCCCAAAATTCTACCAGGGAACTCCTACCTATAGTTGATAAAAACCTTCAGCAATATAGCAGGATACAATATTACCCCCCCCCCCATCAAAAGCCCTCCTATTCACAAATGATAAAAGAGCTGAAAAAGAAATCAGGGAAACATCACCCTTTACAATAGCTGCAAGTAAAATCAAATATCTTGGGGTAACTCTAACCAAAGAAGTGACAGACCTGCATGACAAGAACTTTAAATCATTGAAGAAACTGAAATGCTCTTGGGTAGGTAGGATTAACATAGTAAAAATGGCAATCTTACCAATGCAATCTACATATTCAGTGCTATCCCCATCAAAACCCCAACTCAATTCTTCACAGACCTCAAAAGAGCGATCAATACTCTTTTCATATAGAAAAACAAACCCAGGATCGCCAGAACAATCCTGTGCAAAAAAGCAATTTCCAGAGAAATCACCACCACTGACTTCAAGCTCTACTAAAGAACTACAGTAATAAAAACAGCTTGGTATTGGCAGAAAAACAGACACTTGGATCAATGAAACTGAATCAAAGACCCTGACATAAACCCACACACCTATAAAATAATTGATTTTTGACAAAAAATCTAAATATATACAATTGAAAAAAAGAAAGCATCTTCAACAAAAAGTTCTGTCATAACTGAATAGTGGCCTGCAGAAGAGTGTAAATAGATCCGTATCAACCTCCATGGGGATCAAACACCTTAACATAAACCCAGTTACACTGAATCTGATAGAAGAGAAAGTGAGAAGCAGCCTTGAACACATTGGCACAGAAGACCACTTCCTAAATATAATACCCGTAGTAGAGACACTGAGATTGACAATAAACTAAAAAGCAAAGGACACGGTCAGTTAAGACAAAACAGCAGCCTACAGAATGAAAAAATCTTTACAGCCCCACATCTGATAGAGGGTCAGGAAACTAGACATCAAAATACCAAAAAACACAATCTTTAAAATGGGGTAGATATCTAAACAGAGAATTCTCAACAGAAGAATCTCAAATGGCCAAAATCTTTTAAGAAATTGCTCAACATCCTTAGTCATCAGGGAAATGAAAATCAAAACAACTATCTGTCAGAATGGCTGAGATCAAAAACACCGAGGACAGCTTAGGTTGGAGAAGATGTGGAGTATGGGGAACACTATTCCACTGCTGGTGGGAGTATAAAGTTGTTAGAAATCAGTATGGCAGTTTCTCAGAAAACCGGGCATCAATTTATTTCAAGGCCTAGCAATACCACTCTTTGGCACATACCTAAAAGATGCTCAATCATACCACAAGGACACTTGCTAAACTATGTTCAGAATAGCATCATCTGTAATAGCCCGAATCTATCAACTACCTAGATGCCCCTCAACTGAAGAATGGGTCAAGAAAACGTGGTACATTTACACAATAAAGTATTACTCAGCAGCAAAAAAACAATGACATCATGTAATTTGCAGGCAAATAAAACTAGGGGGGAAAAAAAAATCATCCTAAGTGAGGTAATCCAGACCCAGAAAAACATATATGGTATGTACTCACTCGTAAGTGGATATAGTACATGTAAAACCAGGCCACAAGCCACAGCCCTAGAAAAACTAGGTAATAAGTAGGATCTTAAGAAAGAGGCATGGATCACCCTGGGAAGGGAAAAGAGATGAGATTTCCTGAGTAAACTGGGGTCTGGGGCAGGGGCGGGGGGGGGGGGGAGTAGAGAAGGAATGGGCACATGAGGGATCAGGATGGCTGAGTTAAGTAAGGGAAGGATGAAGAGGGAGAACAAAAGAGATGTCTTGATAGAGGAGGCCATTATGGTGCCAATGAAACTCTCCGGAATCCAGAATGATGATCCCAGCTAAGACTCCTAGTGATAGCAGAGAGGGAGCCTGAACTGGCCTCCTCCTGTAATCAGACTGGTGCCTACCCTAACTGTCATCATAAAACCTTCAGTCAGTAACTGATGAAAGCAGATTCAGAGATCCACAGCCAAGCTCTGGGCCAAGCTCTGGGCCAAGCTCTGGGAGTCCAGTCAGAAAGAAGGAGGTCAAGATTAGGATGGGGGAACCCAGAGACAGGTGGCCGGAGTTCATAGGAGCTCAATGACTCTAGAAGAACAGCGAGGGTGTTTGCATGGGACCAAGTTAGGCTCTCTGCATGTGGGTGACAGTTGTGTGGCTTATTCAGTTTGTCCCTGATGCATGAGCCTATTCCCTATGGTGGTAATGACTCTCTTAGCCTAGACGCAAGGGGGAGGAGCTTGGTCCTGCCTCAACTTGACAGACCATGCTTTGTTGAGAAGTGGATGAGGAGGGTTAGAAAGGAGGTGGGAGGAAGGAACGGGAGGAGAGGAGAACTGAGATATCAACTCTCTGGACCCTCATCTGATTATTTTAAACTCAATATAAATGGCTTATATTCCTGGGTCTAAAGTCTCCCTCAATCAGTACCAATAAATCGTCTATAATTTTCTGTGCTGTTACTTAAAACAGGTATCTCTTTTCTCGTTGATAAGTTTTCTGTCCTGTGAATAAGCCACAAGGCACTCACTATTTGAAGGCATCTGGGTGCTTCTAGAAGTCTTATGGCTACTATACTTAAGACCACTTGTCCTGCCCAAGTCATGAAGAAATTCTTTCATATTTTCTCCAAGTTTTATTCATCACCCAGTTCTAATTTGAAAATTAACTTCAAATTAATTTGCTTATGCAGGTAAAAATTTCATTTTATTTTACATGGGCATCCAAGTGATCTAGCCATTTTTAGAAATGGTATCCACTACAATGGTACCCACTGCTCCACACACCTGAGTGTTTTGTGTGCTCTAGAAAATGGTCCAATGAGACATGAATGTCCATCTTGCTGTTTAATTATGTATATACATGTTTCTCAAAGCTTCCCAGGGCACTGTTTAATAGCTTCACTAGAAATGTTAAATGTATTTCATTACATGTATTTTTGTTATTTGATATCTGTGATACAAGTATACATTTTAGATACAAGCATTATCTATATAGACAAACAGGATACATATATAAATACATATTGGCTAATTTTGTTTTATAGCAATTCATTGCAGTATAAGCCCGCAACTATCATACTCTCTTCTTTCATTCTATTTTGTGAGAATGAATTCTCATTCTAAAATGGAGAAAACAGACCTTGTGGAGAGTAAAATAGGCTAGGGTCACATCCAAGAAGACTTCAAACTCTGAGCTATATCTTCAAGTATAGAATAAGCCCCAGACCTCACCTGTTGTCAAGAATGGGTCCTATCTTCTGTAGGGATTTGGCCACATTGAAGCGGACATTGGCGACTGGATCCCCAGCCATACGAAGAACTGTAGGCAACATGTGCTTGGTAGTGATATCCTGCCCACAGACCTCAGACAGCACCTAAAGACCAGTAAATAGCAGAAGCATGATTATGCATGGCTCACAGCTAAGTCCCCATGCCTCCCCATCTTAACAGTCTACCTGAGGAACAAGGGAGGAAATGGGTCTAGAAGCATTACCCTGGGGAGAGGTCACCCTCTTAGAGCTCCAAACTCCCTAACACAGTCTTCATTTGGGGATGTTCTGGACTCTATGTCTGCATTTCCTTCATCCTCAGGGTTTTATTTCCTAACCCCTGAAATCCCTCCTTAATACAATAGTCTCTGAATTGTAGTATGGAGAAAATGAGAAAAATATTTACTCAGTCATATCCAACCCTTTAGCTTCTAGTTTGGGCAGGACTTACACATCAGTAAAGCAGTACAGGTCAGTCTAACGTTAATAAAAATTAGAAGTATACTCTGACACAGAATCAAAGCTGTTCTATGCTTCTGTTTCTATTACATTACTCTTCCAGTCTAGTGAGTATCAACATAAATCCTCAAAGGTGAGCAAACCAAGGCATTGACTAGTTAGGTCCTTCAACGTCTGGCACATCTGGAATTGAACTGGATTAACTCCAGAGCCACACGCTTGCTCTCCTACTCATAAGCAGAAGGTGCTCAGAATTTGAACTGCTGCTCTCACATACAAGCCTCCCAGTCTTGTTATCTGTCACCACACAATTCTGAGCCCCCAGAGGCCTCATGTCACACTGCAGACTCAAACTCTGTCCTGCAGTCTTCAGAGACTCATCCCTGGCACCAAGTAATGTTTCTATTTACAAGCGAAAACACCTGGGTCGATAAGGCCCTCCTTCACCTTCATCTCAGGGGCACTCCCATTCCCTGGGGTTGACAGGCAGTTGGGGTGCTCACATTGATGCAGAAGAGTGTAGTCATGCGATGCAAGTAGTTAGGGTCTCCAGACATGGCTAAGACCTTGGGGATGATAGTGGCATGGGCCCACTCCTTCCCAAACTTCTCCACTAGCTTCTTGAGGTTACTGGTGGCAGCTTCACGGATAGCATAGACTATAGTGGGAAAGGGCATGAGAGGTAAATAAGGGTGAAGGACTGAACAGGAAAAGTTAACAGCCACACCTATTCCTGCCAGACCACACAGCCAAGTTCAGCCAATTCAGCCCAAACAGAAAACTGCTATGCTTTACTCTCAGTTTCTTCTCATACAGCACACTCTCACTACCCAAGGAGACAGCCACCATTTGTCTCATTATTCAGAGATGTTAACAGAGGCTCCACTTATGCAAATTACATCACAAGTTATTTAATGCATACTATCTAAAATTGCCTGACAAGAAAAAAACAGTAACTTTATTATTTTTTAATCATTTTATAAAACTAAGAACAAGCTTCACATGGGCCCAAGAGATCACAGTGAGATTTCTTTATGTTTAAGTATGAGTATAAGGCAGCAAAACAGGAAGGAACATGCTTATGGTTCAGACAAAGTGAAGGAATCAAGCCCATGTCTTTCTGCCTAGTGGCTCTGGGTCCGGGTGAGCAATGACAACAAGCAAATGCACCAGCTCATCTGTTTGTCCTCTGGCTAACCTATGCTGTGTTGCTAGGTGTACTTACCATGATCCACCAGCCAGGCCATACACAAAGAGTTGAGTTTCTCATCAAAAAATTCCACACCCTGCAGGGGGAAAAAAAAATGGCAAGGCTTAGGGGGTAGTGGGAAGGGAGGAGGGAGGGTCCCAGAGAAGCAGGCAGCTCTGAACCCCATCAGAGCTGCCAGTCTTCTTCCTCTGACTAGTGCATCTGCTAAGTCCTCCCTGTCACTACCTATAACGAAACTCCAGGCTCCTAATTACAGCACCACAGCCCTGGCACTGGGACTACAGTCAGACCAGAATCTGAAATCTATCACCTGAGGGCCAACAAAACCTGGCTCCTCACTTACCAGCTGTCCGGCCAGCAGAGGCATGTACTCAATGATGGCCAGCCGCACTCGCCACTTGGCATCTTCGGCCAGCTCCACAATGGCAGGGAGCAGGGACTGAGAGAGCTGCCGGATGCCAATGACCTCATTCACACAGTCCAGGTTGGAGATGATGTTCAGCCGTACCTCAGGACACTTGGGAAGAGAAACAGGAGGATTGAGAGAACACACTACATACAGCAGCCCTGAGATAGGAGCAGGCAAAAGCTCCTTTCTAGGTATTGTCCCATAACATCAAATAGTCAAATATCCATCTAGTCTCAAGGGTAGCTGAGGCTCTGCAAATTGAAACAGAAGCCACTGGATGGGCTTAAGTATCTAGTGGCTGGAACACCAAAGGGTGAGTGTGTAGGACTCATTCTCTATCATTCTCATCACTTCAATTTGCTAATGTCAGATTAGGGAACACAAGCATCCCGAACTCTGATTATATACTCTGTCCATGTCTATTCACTCTCAATCCATAGAGCAGACACATCTACAGGAACAAACACATGTACCAGCTCCAGAGGCCAGGAAAATTAAGTTCTCTGGAAAACCCAAAACTCAGATCTAGGAAACGTTTTTTTTGTCTGTTTTTTTTTTCTTTTGTGGTGACAGAAACTAAGGGAGATGTGAGTGTTAGACCTTTCAACTAACTTCACACACCTTCTCTAAAGAAAGATTTCTGAAGCAGGAACAGCCTATGAAGAAGAATCTTTGTCCCAGCCTGGGAATGGGTCATCATCATACAAGTAGCTACTCAGAACTCCATGAAAGTGTTCCATTAAAAAATATGAACTGCATTTTGGACAGCAGCACCCAGGCTGGCACCCTAAGACCTCTGACCCTCTCTGTCATCCATCTCTAACACTGGCTACACTGTCCTAACAAGATCTTTACAGCGACAGCACTTGCCTACAGATTCAAATCCAATGCCCTAAACTGTCACCACAGTGACATCTTTTGTCCTCTGTGGTCTAGGCCACCTGTACATCCAGGTATAGTGTGACCTGACCAGCTATGGTCAAGCTAATCCATCACCACAGGACCAGTTGGAATAACGCGAAAGGAATAATCATAAGTTATTTATGCTACTGTAGTAGGGTCTCCATGGCACATGAACCTAAAAATCATCGCACAGCTCTCCCAGTAGCTAGTGTTTGAATGAACTATGAGATAGGCTACCCACCTGTTCCTCTCCACTGGCACACTCTGTGGGTCCCTAAGGACCACCACTGTCTTGGTCTTTGTTTATATCATCAACACCAGGGTGAGTGCAAAGTTAAGGCACATGAAGCAATGTCTAACAAGAGTATGTGAATGAGCAGACACTTAGGCCTGTCACCAAGCAGAGTGTGGTGTGAACTGGAGCCCATCATCTCTGCAAAGAGCTGAAAACCTTGCTGGTGCTCTTACCTCATCCTTTAGCTGAGCCAAGAACAGTGGCAAGAGGTGTTCAATGGTGTTGTCTTTGCCCAGAATTGGAGAGAGGCCCATGATGACTGAAGCCAATGCTGACTTCACGTGTTGGTTGGCATCTGACACCAGCTCCTGGGGTCAGAAAAACTCCTTTAGTAGCAAGTGGCTACACACACCTCCACCCTGCTGGCCTGACAAAACTACACTCTCCTACTTGTGACATAGTCAGGGGAGCTCAGGCATGCACTGCACTTATTCACAAGCCATCCCTTGTTTGTTATGTGAGCCCTGCTTCTAGGGAGCCACTGCCCCATTCCCCAAGCTCTGTAGATGAGGGAACTCAGTGGCCTCTGAGGAACAAATACATACCTTAGATCTTAAGATCAGTTGCACCCCTCAGAATTTGCCCTCAGAAAAAGCCGTGACTGTTAAGCCCAGTTACTGTGTATCCCAAAGGACACAAACCTAGCTAGGATCTTATTGTACTCAAACCAAATCTTCACCCCCTCTGGCAGTCTCAAATTCTACAACTAAGCACTCCATTACCTTAATGCAGGGCAAGATCTGGGTCATGATCACATTCTCCCGGCAGTCAGCTGAGAGATTTTCACAGAACTCTGTGGGCAGAGACAAGGAGGTGCTGGTGAGACTTGATGACCCACTTTTGTCTCTCAGAATTCCACCCACCTAGCTGTGTTCTGGTTGCCAGCACCAACCTTTGACCTTGTGGGAGGCTGCAGCCCTCACCTCAGCCTCACAGTCCTTCATCAAGTTCTGGAAGGCGGGTACCAGATCTGTCTTGGTGATCTCAGGCCCCACTGCTTTCTGGAGCTGTACACAAGAGAAGAGAAGCAGCACTGAGAGTCCGGCAGCTACTTAGTGCTAACAACACAGTGAGAGGAAGGCACCAGAACAAAGTTAAGACACAGCACTGGAGACCTAATCCCAGGGCCACAACACGGATCACCAGTGAAGCTACCACCTCTGAACTCTGGCTTCCTCTCAGGATTCTAAGATATCTGTCACAGTATGTTTTCTATTTACTGTTCAGGTTACTTAGGGCTGGATTTTCCATTACCCAAGTAAAACAAGTGGTCCCCACTTTCATCAGACATGAAAACATAAGCATTTGTATTTTATTTCATTGGCTACAAGAAGCAGGTATCATTTTTGTTATTAAAATGAAGTAAGAGTGAGGAGGAAGACATATGAGCCCTGCCAGTCTCAAGAATCCAGGAAAATGACGTATGAGGGTCTGCCTCAACCTGCTTCAAAGACCAGCTGGAAGCAGGATGACTTATGACTACTAAGAAAATAAATAAGTAAAAATCTCGTATAGCCTTATATGATCTTTATACCACCTTTTATTAAGTATATGTTTGTGGTGTTCTGTGAACAGATTGCTATTTCCATGCCCAGGGTCCTGTATTCCAAGGCTTAGTGTAAGCCTGCTTCCCTCTGAGACAGGAGCAGTAGACGACTCTCTTGCACTTCACTGTGCCCACTAAAACAGTCCTTAGGGCTAAGCTTTCCAGCAGACCCCGTAATCATCATCACAAGGGAGAGCTCTTGTCCCTCACTTCTGCCCATTCGCACTCAATTCCAGGATCCCACTGCTCATTCTGTCTCTCACCTCCTACACCCTCTGCAAGGCTATCTTATTGGGACCGTTCCTATCTAGATGCCACTTCCTCTTCCTCACAACCAGCTGGAGCATGACCACGAGGCACAGAAAATAGTACACTCCACCAGCTCTCTTTATGGAGGCTGACCTTCAGCCTGCTCCTTGTAGGCAAGGTATGTGTGTAATTCCTCCACCAAAGGCACTGATAATGACTATGGGCCCGCCCGGGAATATAGCACAGACAGCAGTAGAGCACTTGCCTAGCATGAGTCAAATAAGTCAAACCTTGTGAACAACTTGGGGGGGGGGGGGGGGCTATGCTACCAAGTAAGGAAATTGTAATCTTGTCCCTGCTGTCCAGCTTATGACACTGTTCTGACAACTAACTCTTGAACTAGTCAGGGAACATACTTTCACAGAGTTGGAGCTTGGCTTCAGAAACACCTTAGCATTCTGTTGCCAATCATGCATCTAGGCTGGCTCTTTAAGATGAACGGAATGCTCCTTGAGACTGAGGACTGTGGTCGCATTAATAAAGCATGCCAACTGCCACGCGTGGCTCACTCTTCTCAGAGAATGGCAGCGTTCTTTCCTGTGGAACCATCCCAACCTACCTCTGTGAACTTGTCAGCCACCATGTAGCGGACACGCCAGGACTTGTCCTCAGCAGCCTGCCGCAAGGTGGGCATCACTAAGGCCTCCAGGTCCTCCTGGGGCAGAAGCTGAGCGATGTTCACACATGCCTCCACTGCCAGCAGCCGCACCGAGTCCTGGGGAGAACATGAGGTGGGGTAGGGAAGCAGAGGCCCACTGAGCTCTGAGGGTCCCTTGCATGAGCGAAGGGCATGGTGAGAGCTGGGGTCTGACTCACCTGCTCGTCAGAGGCCAGGTTAGAGAACATGGGAATGATCTCACTCTTGACATTGTCCAGCTCCAGCACCTTGGCAAACTCCCCCAGCTTGGAGGCTGCGGCCCGCCGCACCATGGGGGTGTCATCTGAGCACAGGTTCCGGAAGTACCTGGGATGGATGGAGGACTGAGTTTAGGATCCTGGGAAACCGTAGCAGCTGGCAGCCCAGCACAGTGCAGAGCACTGCTTGCTCTGCTGCAAACAATGGTGACTTTGTACAACTCATGAATTCTGTCTTCCCAGTCCTACAAATGGGAGGGACCAAAGGCAATGGCACGTCCCCACAAAGCTGACTTGAGGTCTCAGTGAAAGAGTACAACATAGTACTAACCACTGGCTGTGGCCATAAAACTGTTCAAGATGCCACTGGCAGGTCTTCCTTGCCAGAAGCCAAAGTCAGAGACACGTAGGGACTAATGGAGACATCATAGTATGTGCATATGGCTGTAACCCAGTACTAAGGAGTGACAGATCACGACCTGGGCTTTATAGGTTTGAGTAGCAAGGCAGCCAGCAACTCCTTGACTAGGGGTCCAGACCAGGGGCAGGCTGGAGGTAACCAGACACCAACATTTGTTGGGTGGTGTTCTGGATTCTGTTCTAAGCAGGCCATGTATAACCAATGGCAGGAATAAATTTCTATGAAGGGAAGCCAGGCAAATTCACCCCTGTGGTGTCCAGAGACCATTGTCAAAGACAAGTCTCTCTGAAGAGAGCTGAGGAGGGAGGAAGAAGGCAGAGCTCATCAATATTAGGTTCTGGGAAGACCCAGGCTTTGAGAAACATTAAAGAGGGTAATAGGGATAAAGTTGCCAAGGGACAAGTGAGACTCACTGACGAAGTTCTGCTTTCACAGCACTGGACACTCGGGGGTAGCAGACCGAGAAGAGGCCACAGGCCGACGTGCGAGAGGTGAACCAGTCTCCACCCGCCAGCCGCTTCACTAGAGGCACAAAATGAGCCTCTAGGTCGGAAGGTGAGTGCTCATGTGAGATGGCGCGTAAGGACTCTACCGCCTTGTCTCGTACTACGGTCTCTTCCACTGTGGCCAGTGACTCAAGGGGTGGCTGTGATGAGAACACAAGGTTAGAAAACAATGTTTTCCCTACGGTCACAGGTATGGAACCCTATCTCATGACCTGATGTCATGAAACTCCTCTCATCTCCCCACCTCACCCTTTTTCAGTGTCCCATAAGGATCCATAAAAGAACAATTCTCACGGAGGCCCATGTGTAACTCTCAACATACAAGAATAATTGCTGATGTTGACTCAAGCACCCATGCACTCGGTTTTAAGCAATGCTAATATATTGCTCACATTATTTGTCATTCCTTTATAAAAAATAGTCTTGATACTGTCCCCATTAATCAAAGAGCAGGAATCTGAAATAGACAGGATATGTAATTTGCCTAAGCTGCTAACAGCTACAAGCCAAGATCTAAAAGACCATCTGGCTCTCCTTCCTGTCAGTACTGGATCCTCTCTGTGTTTCCAGCTGTCATCCAACAGAGATACACAGACAGATATAGTATGGTATGGCCTGGGGCATTCAAGCAGACAATCTTGAAACTCAGCTCTGCCACTTACTAGCTACGAGTCCCTGAAGGATGGCTTAACCTCCTCATGTATCAGATCTACCTGCCTACCCAACATGACAACCATAGCATATATGAGTACTTACTACATGTCAAGTACTCTGTGAGGAAATCTAAGTCATTTATCAGGGTGGACTTCAGTGGCCTCCAATTTACACAGGCAGACAGAAAGGTACACAGACAAATGGAGAAATGCCACTAACGACTTGAAATAAGTGACACCCAAAGCCCCTCCACTCTAAGGTGATCTCCAGACTTCCTAAATCCTCTCTTTCTTGGTCCCCATCAGCAGAACCACAGTTCTGACCCCAAAGTAGAGAAGAGGATTAGAAGGCCTCCCAGCCTTCACTCACCAGCAGGCAGTGCACATACTCAGGTCCTCCCACCAAAGTGGTGAAGGTTCCCAGTTGTTCAGCCAAGGCCAAGAGGACCTCATCTTCATCATAGATGGTATCTGTGGGACAAAAACCAAATTTATCAAAGACTCAAGCAAGCCAACAGTCCTCTGCCTCCTCCCTCTCAGCCTCCCTATCTCCCTACCTACCTTCATGTCCTATCTGCCGAGCAGAGTAAGCCCAAGTCCCACAACTGCCTTTTCTGTGCTAGATGGAGGATGGTAGCTGAGTGCCACCACTACTTTAAGGTCCAGTTCTGGCTTCCTCTCAATGGGGGCAAACACAGCCATGTGTATGCAGCACAGGATGCTCAATGGAACTTCTGGTTATGTTCAGTTTAAACACACAGTACCACTTTAATGGATCTCCTAAGTCTCCAGCCAGAAAATTCTTTCCTACCTTTTTGGGCTTGGTTCAGCCACTGCCACTTAAAGAATTCCAAGAAGCTGCTAGACTAAGTGAGATCCTTTGCCTGAACTCACTCTGTCCCCTCTTCCACTTTCATCAAGTACACTATTAGGAGCTATGGTCACTTGCAGCCAAGACTAGCTTTGGTGTTCTCCAGTTCCTCTGTTAAAAGAATGAGTAACTAAGCAACAAGGGAACTACCTGCCCAACTCAAAGGACTCTCTCGGGTTCTGCCTCTCCTGAGGGAAATGTTGGCTCCCACAATGTGCAGTCACTGGCTGCTCACCAGCATTTTAACATTCTCCATCTTAGACTTGCCATGAGAAAGACTAGCAGAGTAGTCTCAGGAGAAACCTCAGCTACGCTACTGATACTTCAACCTCACAGTTCTATAGTCTGGAACTATAAAACATGGATGCTGAAGACGCCCAGTATAAAGCCTTTGTCCCTAGTAAACTAACAGAGTTCAGTAATTTTCCTCCAAAAATACAAAAAAAAAAAAAAAGCCAACAGCTGAATGTTCTTTAGATATTAGTTGAAGAGGCCTTTAGCTTACTGTTCAGACACGTGTCTGCCACTTGCTGTTCTGAACTTTCTGAGCCCAGAGCAGAAAAAAAAATCTGACATTATTAGACTTCTAACAGCTCAAAAATGAATGTCTGAATCACAGTTCCTTTTCAATCTTTGGTCTCCCTCACTTTCAGGCTCCCACAGTTTTTCCCATCTGGATTATTAAAATGCCACATGCAATTTCAAATAATACATCTGAGCAGTGTTTTCCTACTGAGCTTAGTGAGTTTTCGTGGTCCTGTTATGTGATCTCTGGTGCTGCAGAGGAAGGAAAACAAGGTAGGTCTGACTGCCCATCTGACTACATTGCCTTTGCTCTCACTGCTGACCTTGAGCTTGATGGTTCTGTGCTCTCACACACCCTCTATGTATCCACAGGATGGTCCTAGATATCACTCTCTTTGTACTCCAGCAGCTAGCTGCAGTGGCACCTTGCCCATCTACAGGTGTAAACCTCAGAGACTCCGTATGGTACAGAAAGTCAACCAAAGGCAGCCCAATATCCTCTAGGTGACTCTCCTAGTGCCCCAATCCTGATGGCCTTGTCACCCCACCTCCATTCACTAGTCGCTCGTACTGGTTATTCTCATTAATTGTACATTTCCCTCCTCATAGAATCACCTATATGCAACTCCTACTAAACACTTCATATAGAAGAGCCTTTCAAGCAAGGAGCAGAGCCCAAGTGTTGGACCAGCACTTTGTCTTTAGTAGTACCACTGCAGACAGGGCACTGAACTTCAATAGGCCTCAGCTACCCATGTTCCAAAAGGCTTGGCCTTCTACTCCTCTCAGGTCATGCACAGGATGATCCAATACAAATCCCTCTGTAACAGCACTGGAGACCTTTAGGTCCAATTCTGACTGTGGATGACTGTGGTGGAGGTGAAATGAGAATAACAGCAGGGACTTATTAAGGTGGTCCAAACTGTGCCAGCCACTGTACTGAGTATTTGATGTGGACTTGGTGAAAAGCTAAGAGCGCCCCACTTACTGCTCAACTCGCTGTGTCACTGGCTCTTCACAGCCTTAGTCTTCCATTAGGTTACAGTATGATGCCTATCCACCCAGAAACACTCCGATGCAGGCAGATGTGAAATTAGATCACAGCTCTTCACAATTAACTATTATTGCTCACTATGAAGTCTAAATATAAACTCTCTTTGGTCACCTGAGACAGAAAAACTCCAGGGAAATGAGTTACTTCATCTTTTTGTACCCGTTTCTTCATGTACACATCAGCAACAGTGGCATTCCTTGCTTTAAGGTGTTGCTATGAGACTTGAGATGGCATTTAAAAGTATAGGCACCATTATAAACACTATGTGAAATAAGAGCTGACTCAGTATCACAAGACACCAGTGGCCAGCTGGCATGCAACAACTACATAACAAATGTTAATGATTATTGCTCTTTAATACTCACATCAACAATACAGTGTGGAGATTTTAGAGACTATTTAAAAGTCAACACTGACTGTTGCAGCTGTGATTTAAACTAGGTTCTACTGCTCCATCAATCCATTTTCTCAGAGGACTGCACCTAGGCTCCTCTACAGTACTGCCTCATGCCACAGTGCTATAGGGACGATTTATAATTTATTAATCCACACTGAGACTTCTCACTCACTAGCAAGAAGGACCCCAACTGTCCTCACCTGTAAGAAAGGGCAGGAGCTCACTTCTGGTCCGTTCAACTCCAAGGGCCAAAGCGATGGTGGAGAGCTTCTTGATACTATTGAGGCGAAGCTAATGACAAGACAAGCAAAGAAAGGGAGAACATTAGGAATCTTGGACCCACAGGAGTTCCATTTTAAAACCATTAGGTCAGTACCCAGACTGACCCACTGGTGTTCATGAAGATAGTAAAATACAACCAAGCAATTCTGTGTTCCTGAAAAAATTATTTAACAACAGCAATGGTAGCAATGGAAGCCAGAACCTCCCCTGGGTCTTTCCAATTTTAATCTAAAACTGGACTGCCCCCCCCCCCCACACACTACTGCAGAGAACACTTGAGAGGTGGTGGCTAGAAGCTGGAGGATCAGAAGTTCAAGGTCATTTTCAACTACCAAGTTTCAGGCCAGCCTCAGATGCAAGGGAACCAAACAACCCAGGACTGGTGGCCAACTGTGGTATCAAGAACAATGTAATAATACCCTAAGGAAGCAGTAGCTGGGCACAGTGGTACACCCCTGTGAACCCAACACTCAGAAGACTAAAGCAGGACAATCCTGAGACTGAGACCAGTTTGAACTACGTAGCAGGACCACATCAAAAAACTAAACCTTATCCACGCTCCTGCAAGCCACCATAATTAAGATGATTGTAAACAGAAGGACTACTATGGGAAGAAGAGGATCGGATCGGTGGGAATGGAATGGTACAGAGAGGACTATGATCAAAATGTAGCGTGTAGATACAGAAGAGTATCACACTGAAAACATTATTATGTATAATTAATATATGCTAAAACAACAACAAAAGGAGGATAGCATTAACAGGACTAATCCCCCTTGTTCAGTGGGGCTAACCACAATATGAAGGTGTTTGCTGTCTCCATGTATTTTTGCTTATTGTTTCTGGCTTGTAGCTTCCCACTCTCATAGGTCATAAGAGGCAGACTTGCCCAAAGCCAGTCATAGAAAGGGCTCATCTTCCCCTGCCTTCCTACGCCTCAGTAGCCATAAAGGATTTATCCTAATGGTCAACTATAAATACCATTTCAGAATGGGTCCAGTCGTATTATCTGTCCTATACCTTAGAAGTAATGCTGCAGAGGCTACGAAAAATGCTGAAACCTTTCTAGATTTTCCTGACCCAGTCAATTATCAAATAGGGTATGTGGGAACCCTGATTTACAGCCACCAGATAAAGAAGCACAGGTAAAGACCTGGGACTTGCAACTCCCATCAGAAGACAATCTTAAGAATGAAATCCCAACTGTGGCATCTGACACTCTCCAAATAACATCCCAACTGAACTAGGTTACAGAACACTGGCTGGCGGGGGCTGCTGCTGAACTGAATGAAATGCTTGTGTGCTAGCAGGGAAATCATGCACCATTTAGAATCATTGAACTCTTTTGACTGAGGTGTGAAAAGCAAGCAGTTTTGTTCTTCCAACACATAGCACATGGGAGATACAAACCGGTCCTAATCCCTTGTACTTGCTACCACCAAAGAGCACCTTTGCTAACAGTATGTTTCATCGGAAGATGAAACCATTCTCAATTAAGAGTTGGTCCAAGACCCTATGAGTATCCTTATTGCCAATGGCTCCCTGAAGTTAGGAGAGAGATGAAGTAGGCCTCTCCTGGAATCTCAGAGAAACAGCTGACAATCTGATTTTAGATTTTTGGCCTTCAGGATGTTTAGAGGATACCTTTGTTGTTTTAATCCACCAATTGCAGTGATTTACTTCACCAGCCTTAGCAAATGATGGCTTAACACATACAAATGGTCTGTCTTGAAGTATATGCATGTTAGGTTCTCACTTGATAATTTTCTCCTGAGGGAAAAACATGTGTGACCATACTTCTCCATTTCGCAGAAATTGAGGCTCAGAAAAAGTGACACTTGCCTAAGACCAGCCCTGAGAGCTAACTACGACAACTTCCTTGTCTCTTTCTTCCTATCCACCAGGTGCTTTTTTCTACCTAGGTCCAAAGCTGTCCAAAGAATGTAATACAATGACAATGTGAACAAGGCAAGGCTTGAGGGATTACAAACCATTATCAAACAGGAACACTCTTCCTGGGAAGAAAGAGAGAACCGAGGAGAGTGAGGCCCAAACAACTGGAAAGAGGTCTGCAAATACCTGGACAAGTATGGTTCTCATATCAGGAGATTTACAGGGCCTCTGGGCTCACTGACTATGCTAAGAACCTGTTAAAATGCTGTAATGAAAACTGTACGTGAGCACAGCAGTTCAAGCCGGTATCCCCAGCACTCGGGAGACTATAGCAGAACATCATGTGCTCGAGGTCAGCCTGGGCTACAAAACAATAGCTTATTTCAAAAAACAAAACAACAAAAAATGTACACGCCAAAATTTTCAATGTCACCATGGCTTCTAAAAGCAATGAGACAAAGTGGGCCCCAAATCTCCGTTTGGTAGTAAAATGACATTCGTCAGGATCAAGTACTATAATACCCCCCAAAATTATTTTCAGCCCAACTATAAAATGTGCAAAGAGCTATGGTAAGATTAAAAACAAACAAAAAAAGCAAGTATTGTAAATACTAACAATGCCTAGATGCTGGCAATAGGTCTGCAGGTGCTCAGTTAATGTTCCCGTCTCACAGGCCACTGCCTCTGACCCACTCAGCTTGTATTCACAGCAGAACAGCAGCCATGGGAAGAAGACATGTACACAAACTGGCACGGCTTACTTATATTACAGCAAAACTTTACTTGCAAAACCTGGCAGTGGCTGGATATGGTCCATAGCCTATAATTTTGCTGACCTTTGAACTAGTTTTTCAATGTTCTTACCTCAATTTTTAAAAATGAAATTCTACAGGAAAGCTGTCCTAGTAGCCTGCTTCCTTTCCTCTTTGTGTTTAAAGTGGACAGATGTTTGTGTTCTTCTCCCAGGTGGACTATGGGAAATACATGGGCCAGGGCAACTGATAAGCAGCAGCCCTAATAGTTACTGGGGAGCAATCACATTCAAAAGTTAATCCCAGTATTATTAGCACAAAGCATCTATAGATTGGTCCTTGTATGCTCAGCCAGTTTATTAACACATGGCACAGAGCTTTGAAGCCTCATTCTAGAAATACCACTTTAAAAGGCAAGAATGCTGAGGCTGAGAAGCAGGCACTTTATGGAAAGTATTGAATCCGCCACCAGAACCTGAGCGTTCTGACTATCCACACTGTCAATGTGGAAATATGCCTAAGAGTTGTCATCCTGAACATTTCTCTTTCTCCAGTGTGGGCAGCTATTCTTTCATTCTAATTTTCATTTTGTTAACAATGTCCATTGTTTTCTTCAGGAAGATGGCACTGTGAATGCTGGAGAAAAGAAGCAGAAAGATGTGTAGCTATGTGGCCTGAATTCAAGGCTATATTGTATGCTGTTACCAATCAGCTTAGACCTGGTGAGACTTAAGACAGACTTCTGATCTCCAGAACCACAAATAAAACTTTGTTATTTTATACTGCTAAATGTATGGTAATCTGTTACAGAAGCCTAAGAAAACTAGCACATTGACCTAACCAAGTTCCTTATTGTCTCTGGGTGCACATTTCATCCAACAGCTGAGAACTAGCCATGCTTTGATATCCTCTCTGTTTCAGTAAGCCTCTTCCTCAGCTTCTCAAACTTGGGAGCATTCTAGGAGACTCTCAACTGGGCCAACTCCTTACCCAAATGTTTAGCTGTTAGGCACTCTGCCCAGATCTCACAGCTCCTTCCTTGACCACCAGCAGATATACTGGCTCAACATGACTTCCCATACATACTCTAATACTGTAGCCTACATTCCTTAATTGTTCTCATACTCTTCACAGTCAATACAATATGTATTTGTTTGGCATCCTGCACGAAAAGAAGAATCCTTTTATGGCCACTCTTTGTTCTTTTTATCCTATCTGTATCCAGAGCACAGCTTACAACACAGGCCTAACAATTGCTGATTCATTATCTCAACATGGATGTCTCATCACTTCTTACAGGTGGTAGTATTTCTTTTTTTGATATGGAGTGTCACTATGTTGACTAGGCTGGTCTTGAACCTGCCTCTTTCTCCTGAGAGCTGAGATTACAGGCACACACCATCATACCTGGCTCTGGTTTCTGTTATGTCCCCAGCAACATTCCTGATAGAACTGCAAATGCTTACTAAACACATATATTCATAGAGAATCCCTAAAGCCAGGTGGTTATTCCCATTTAATTGAAGAGAAACACAAATTGCCTGAGTCAATCAGCAATTGTTAAGTGCAAGGCCCAGAAATACAACTCCAGCCTGGCAGGCATCAGATCTAGAATCATAAGGTTTAAAGGCTGAACCCAGCCTCAGGTAACCCAGTGCGTCACAAACAATTCCATACAAAAAGAGAAATATAGGCCCCATAGAGCATGGTACCACAATAACCACTCCCCCAAAATAACAGCTAACATTTATGGGGCCTTTACAAGCAGCCAGTTCTATTTTACTACATTTCCTCAGCCACCGGGGTAAGCCAGGACTATTATTAGCCTGTATTTTGTAGAAAACGAAAGCCAAGGGCGATGAAATAATGTGCACACAAGGTCATCCTCAGGTCCTTGAGGTCTGACCTCTTTTTCAAAACATGAGCAGACCGATTCAAAGGCCCTGGGTCATTCTTCCCCCACGAAACAGAACTATCAACTGGCTTGTCAGTCCGACCTGGAACCGGGTTGAGGGGGAGGTGGGTCTGTCTGTACACGTGACCCATCCCTGAACGAGCCCAGTTAAATCTCGGGAGAGAACACTTCCGTGCCCTCTTTCAGGAGAACTACCCCCAAAATACGAGGTGAGGGTCCGAGAGGAACGGATGGGTGTCCTGCTACCAGTCCCCCACTAGGCCTAACTCTAGAAAACACGAAAAGCAATGGGAAGTGTACCCCGGTCCTCCCCCTACTCGGCTGGTCACGCGGCCCCAGGCTCCCCAGCACATCTCCGGGCGTCCAGGCACAGATCCCCGGAGATCCCGGGAGGCCGCGCGCCCTCAGAGGGGACCCTCGAGGCTTGCCCTCGGCTGGGGACAAAACCCAATCAGGGGCGCCGTCTCATCGAATCTTACCACCGTGAAAGATGAGACCTGAATTCTGATTGGCCGCCGCTGCCTTCCGCCACTCCCGGAGAACCTGGAGCCATCTCGCCCGCATTCCGCGGACATCCCTGTTCCCGGTTTCCCCCCACACACACTTTAACGGAAGGCTTCCCCATACCTGCACATCTTCATTTCGGAGTTCATCTATGAGCACCGCAATGGGGTAGAGCGAATCGTCGCCGTCGGCAGCTGCCATCTTGGCTCCCTGGCGTCTCGGTCGGGCTGCAAACAGCGCCGGGCGGAAAACGGGATCGGGCGGGGCGATGCCGAGGGAAAGACGCAAAGAGGGCGTGGGGGCGCCTGAGCCACGCTACAGGGGCTGTCCCGCCGCCATTGGACGCACAAGGTTGCGTCTGTTTGGTCTGAACTAACGAAGTCCCGCCTACTTCCCATTCACCATTGGTCGGGCAAACCAGATTGGCTTTCCGAGGTAGGCTCGGAAGCGGAAGTGGGGTATCTTAGCGACCAAGTTTGTTCCCGCCTACATCGCCGCTAGCAACTGCAGAAACAAGCAGGGATTTGACCCAATGAAGGTCGAGAATGGGCGGTGGCGAAAGTGGCTCGGTGGGGAGGCGCGGAAAAGGCTTTAAACCCGGGTGGTGAGAGCGGCGTGTGACGTAATGAAGGTCTGGTTGCTCTGGTTGTGCTTCTGCAGCGCTGCACCGTCCCAGGGCCACTGCCTTGCTGGCTTCCTACGACGGCGGTCCGCGGTTGAGGACCTAGGTCCACCGGCCCTCCTGGAGAAACTAGAGTTGGCAGGGCAAGGAGGAGCTTCTAGGTAGCTAGTTAGAAATCAGCGAGCTATTTGAGGATGGAACACCACCACCCCTCACCATTTCAGGCTAATTGTAAAGTATCACAATCATTTCTCCGTAAGATTGAGAAATGATCGTATGGAAGGAAGGTGAACGTAGCAGGGTTGGTTGGTAGCATGGCTATTTTTATATTTGTTTTTTGTTTCTTCTGGCCCTCCCTTCCCCCTCTCTCAGACAATTAAGAAAACACCCCCATAGGAAGTGGGCATTTATAGTCAGTGATGTGCATTTGGATCTTTATTGTTACTCTTGACCTTGAGTGGAGACCAAAGAACTGGAGAGACTATGAAGGCTCTTACCAGTGCTTTCTTGAAGTGCCATTCCTCATTTGAATGATCTCTATAGAAATCTCTCCCCTCATCTGTTTCATCTCCTTTCATTCATAATAATCTTTTCCAGTCTCATCTTAACACTGTCCTGGGTCAGACATTCAGACATTTTAGGAAATATTGGATTTTTTTTTTTTAAGAATCACAAGATGGTTTTGCATCTTGCTTTATTACACACACACACACACACACACACACACACACACACACACACACACACACAAACATAACAAACATCAGTATAAAACATTCTGGGTTCAGACTTTCAGGGAAATATCAGGCATCATCCTATCATCCTACAGAATAGGATGGGGCTTGGGATGGGACTGGGAGGAAGTGAGGAACAATCTTTTGTTCAAAATTTCCAGTCTCTATTTACGTTGTAGATGGCTTCTAGAATATGCAAGTTCTGGGTTCAAAGCTCCACATGAGAAAAATAAAAAGAAAGAAAAGAACCGTTAAAGTTTGACTTTCAGTTTCTGTCCTCCTTTCCTCCCTCCCTCTCTCCCTCCCTCTCTCCCTGTCTCCCTGTTTCCCTCCCTCCCTCCTTGTCTGTCTGTCTCCCTCCCTTCCTTCTTCCCTTTCTCTTTTGCTTCCTTTCTTTTGTCATAGGAAAGGAGCAATGGGTGAAAACTAATTCAGTATGAGTATCACAGTGAGTTTTTCCAGGGAAAGAAACCATTAACCACCCCTGGAAACACACGCACTACAAATGAATAATAGAGAAAACACACACAATTAGTTTGTTGGAAGAATACCGGTGGCACCCATGAATAACAATCCTCTGTGACTTGCATAAGAGGACAGAGGACGGGAGGATGGGTTATAGCCCTTTACCCTTTAGTTATCTTTAGCTGTCAGAGAAAATCCATTACAAAGAATGACATTGAAGAGTAAAGACCATAGGGTAGGAATGTAGCTCAGTTGCTAGCATGCTTGCTTAACACACATGAAGCCCTAGTTAGCAGTCTGTTGTTGATAAACCACTCTGACCAAAACTGACCCGGGGAAGAAAGGATTTATTATCATTTACAGGAAAGCCAAGGCAGGACTTTGAAACAGGAACCATGGATGAGTGCTGCTTATTGGCATGTTTCTGCCTGCTTGATAGCTTGCCTACCTAACTACACACGGTTTTGTTCACAGTGGGCTGGGGGCTGAGTCCTCCCCAAATCAATCACTGATCCAGAAAATGCCCAGCAGATTTCCACAGACCATTCTGATGGAGGCAGTTTATTCACCGACAGCCCTACTTTCCAGGTAGATTTTTGTCAGGTTCACAGAAACCAGCTGTGACACCTCAGCAGCGTATGAAATTGAGTATGGTGGTGTACACCTGCAATCCCAGAGCGGGAAAGAGACGGGCTGCATAGTCTAAAGGCAGTGTGGCTTACATGAGACCTTGTAAGTAGGATAGGATAGGAAAGAATATTGTGCTTGTTCAGGTTAGGCTCTTCATGGGTAACCTCCCTGTTTTCTTCTGTAGCACCCTATATCCACAATGTCCTACTTAATTTTTAAATTTAATTTTATGTAAGTTTTTCTTTTTTAACTTTTTTTTTTTACTTTACATACACCTACCACAGTTTTTCCTGCCTCCCTTTCCTTCCCTCTTCCCACCTCCCTTCTACCCCCCCTCTCCATTCACTTCTCCTTTGTCTCCATTCAGAGAGGGCAGGTCCCCCATGGGCTTGAACAAAGGATGGCACAGCAAGCTGAGGGTGAACCCAGCTCCTCCCTCTGCATAAAGGCTGGGCGAGGTAATCCACCGTGGAGAACCGGTTCCCCAAAGCCAGCTAAGTGTCTGGGACAGGAGCCTCACCGACGGACCAAGCTACACAACTGTAACGCCCATGCAGAGGCCCTAGGTTTGTCCCATGCAGGCTCCCTAACTGTTTGTCCAGAGTCCCGTGAGCTCCCAGAGCTCACGTCAGTTATCTCTGTGAGTCCCTCATACAATCCCTCCTCTCTTTCTTCAGCAGAACTCCTGGAATTCACCCCAGTGTTTGGCTGTAGATCTCTGCATCTGCTCCCATCTGGGTAAAGGCTCTCTGATGACAATTAGGGTAGTCAGCAATCTGATTGCAGTAGATGGCCAGTTCAAGGCACCCTCTCCACTGTTACCAGAAGTCTTAGCTGAGGTCTTCCTTGTGGATTCCTAGGAGTTTCTCTGGCACCAGGTTTTTCCCTAACACCAAAATGCCCCTCCCCCATCAATATGTCTCTTACATTTCTCTTCCCTTCTATCCTGCCCCCAACTCTGGCACCCAGCCCACCAGTTTACCTAGGAGATCTCTGCATTCCTCTTTGGTCCCTCTTTTTATTTAACCTCTCAGGGGCTCTGGATTGCAGGTTGGTTATCCTGTACTTCACTGTTAATGGAAGATGACATTTTCTACACCTTCCTCAAAATGCCTCTGCCAGTCCCTGGTTGGGACTCAGATTAGTGTACTACTCAACCTTCATCAGAGAAATTTCTTCTTGCAGTAGAAGGCAATTTAACACAGAAACTCATAATGGCAATGTGCAGAAAGTTAGAGGCTTTGCAGCACTCAGTTCTAAATGAGATGTCATTATCAATCTCCTCCCCTCAAGGCTCAGGGGTCTCTGTGGAAATGGAACCAGAAAAGGCATAAAGATTGTTAGAGCCACAGGAGGTGGTTAACTCTATTGTTAGAGCCACAGGAGGTGGTTAACTCTAAGGAAACAGTATCTTCCAGACACAGTAGGGCTGATGCACATATAAACTCACAGAGACTGTGAGAACAAGCACAAGACTTACACAGGTTCAAACCATACAAAGGCATAGTCCTGGGAAGGGAAATGACACTAAGTCTCACCCCCTAGCTAAAAGGCCATTTGCAACAGTTTTCTGGGAAGGGGAACAGTTTTCTCTGATGAAATGTTACTGAGTATATCGTCCACACTGTATACTCCAAGGCAGGACCCATGACTAGGAGTGACTGACCAACATAAAACATGTTTGTATGTATGTGTGTGCTTTCTGGCTTTGTTTAGGAATTTTTTGTCTTACTAATTTTTTTCTGTTCATTTTGATTTTTGGTTTTTTTTTTTTTTTTGAGAGGGGGAGTGATGTTATTAACAGAATTTATAGTAAGTTTTCCATACATATTTTTATGTTCATGTGAAATAGATAATGATTATTAAAAAAAAAAACAGGAGTATATGCAAACAAGTCAGAATCTGGGACAGTTCTCCAGTTATGTATTTGCACATCCCACAAGAGTGGAATGATGGCAGTCTGCAGTGTGACTCAGCAAGCAGATGTCAGGAGATGTAGAGGAAGCAGTGTTCGTTATGAGGATTTGCTATTGGGTACATGGTGTTACTAGATGGTGGGCTATTCTTGTGCTCTGTCTCCTGTCTTAACACAGTTACAGATATTATGTGTCAGGATAGTGTGCAATGAAATTTAGGAACATTAAGTCACTATGCATTTGAGACACCTTGTGTAGCAATTTCTTCTGCATTGAAAGATTTCCTCAGTAAAGGACCTGGGAAACTCTTGAGACTCAGGAAGTAAACAGACTTGCCTAGGTACACTGCTACCCCTCCTCAGGGTTAGAGAAGCATTAACTAACCAGTGGAGCTTCCTATAAGCTGTGCAGAAGCTCCAAGACTGCGTCTTTCTTGAGATGCCACCTATGTTAGGTGGGCTTTTTGGTGATACAGCTTCATTTTATTAATTCCTGATCTTGAAAGTAACCTCACTTGTACTCCTGTAGGTAACTGCAATAAAAACTCACTGGTTCACCAAGTTGGACTTTGGGAGAATTACTACCTTAGTCTGTCAGTGGTTTCCCTATCTTGGGTGATAAGGTTTGTATGTAGTATCTCCCTAGGAAAATTATCACACAATAGGCCTCCTGGGATAGGCATGGACCATTGAACTGTTCTGTTCCCCAGACCCTTAGGGAATAGGCAGGTATAATTGTAGGAAAGTTATGTAGAGCACTTAATAGAAATAATGGGTTGGTTTGAGTACCACAGCTCATGCCTCATCTTCTCTAGGAAACAGACCAAGGCTGAAGTTCGCATGCAGAAGTTCACCTGGGAGATGTGTGGTCCTCTCTGAGATGGAATTAAGGAAGTGGATTTAGATAGGAAATCATACAATTATATCATTAAACTAAGATTTATAATGAACCTCCAAAGGAGTTGGACTCAAAGGAGGTTGGGCACATGGGTTATGAAAAAGAGTGGATCTCAGAATTGCACCATGATACCCATTGTACCAGGTCTTCTGTGGGACCTTTGGGAATGTGAAATTCAAAAGACTACCCATAGGAAAATTCTAGAGACAGTCTCATGGGCTATCTCAGGAGCTACCTCTGCTGTTTTAGAAGGGCTTGGGCTTGGAACTCAAGACTTTAGGTACACATGGAAAGATACAAAAGCCAATTTATAGGGTTTCTTTGGAAGATGTAGAACCTAATTGAGCCATGGACATCATCTCAGCATCTCTTCTATGAGTAGATCCAGGTAAAATCACTGCTTAAAGAAACATTCAGTTTATTTGGATCCTGAAGTTTTTCTTATTTTATTTATATCCATCATTCCATTGCAGAATTTTAAGAGAAATATTCTGAGATATTAACTGCATTTCTGGTATTAATTTTTAATGTCATTTTTTGAAACTAAAATCTTGGAATAGTAAGATGACTCATTGTATAAGCATGGAGAATCACTTCAAATGCCTAGAACCCATGTATATCCTAAGACTGTGTCCCAGAGCTGAGGTCCTAGAGACAGGGATCTCTGCCTGGGCTAGTTGGGGGTTACACTCACCTCTTAGTCTGCTGTGGACCAGATCTTATTTGATTTTTAAAGGAAGATTAAGGCTTTGTCAATTGACAGAAATGAGCTCTGCAGAAATTGTTGTACCTTTAACTAATGAAGAAATTGAACAATTATGGGAAGAAAGTGAACCTTAGCAAAGAGCTTGAGAGAGATTAACAGCAGATATCACCATAACAATCAAATTGAATTTATAAAGGTAATTAACTGAATTCTTATTTGTGTTGTATGGGATACACCAATTTCAGAAGGTCCTACATTTTATATTGATGCAAACAAATCAGAAAAGGCAGGTTACAAATCAGAAGATGTAAGCAAGCTCAAAGCTCTTATAATTCTGTTCAAAAGTCAGAATTATATGCTATTATGATGGAATTAATGAATTTTACAGAATCTGTTAACATAGTCACTGACTCTCAGTATGCAGAAAGAGTTGTTTTACTCATTGAAACTCTAATTGTATTAATAATGAGTCAGAGCTAACTTATTTATTCTGTTACAAGAAATAATCAGTAATAAAAATTATCTTTTCTACATAACACACATCTGATCTCATACAGGTCTGCCAAGCCCCCTAGCACAAGGAAATACTTAAATTGATAAATTATTGATAGTAAATATTCTATAAGCCTCAGAGTTTCATTAAAAAGTTATGTCAGTAACAAAGATTTAAAAAAATATTTCTCCATCACCTGGCAACAAACCAAAAAAATGTTGTAAATAGATGTCTCACCTATTTCTTCTATAACCAAACTCCATCACCAATAGGAAGTAATTCTAAAAGTACACATAGCAATAAATTTCACAGATGGGTGTGTTTTATTTTACAGAATTTCAAAAATTAAAAAATATATATCTTATAATAGATATGATTTAGAATTTCAATGGGCTTTGTGTTCAGAAAGACTTAATTCTGTAACCACGCATTTGCTAGAAGTTATGGTCATTATAGGAATACCTGTACAAATTAAGACTGAGAGCACTCCAGCATATGTTTCTAGTAAAATGAAGAAATTTTTTGTTTATTCTAATATAAAGCATATAGGCATACCACACAATCCTATGGGGCAAGAAGTCATAGAGATATCAAATAAAACTCTAAAGGATATGCAAAATAAACAGAAATAAATACTAAAGACTCTAGAAATCGACTACATAGTGCTTTATTAACTTTGAGTTTTCTTAATGCTAATGAGAAAGGAACAACAGCTGCTGAAATGCATTGGTCTATGGAAAAAAACAACTGAGCTAAATAAGCCTGTCTACTTCAAAGATGCTGACCTCAGAATGGAAATCAGAATATGTACTACCTTGGGGAAGGGGTTTCACTTAAGTTTCCACAGGTAAACAAAAGCTATAAATACCATCAAAATTAATAATGATTTGATTCAAACAGGAGAAACTTCTTGATAAGGAGAAATGATGACTCATCTACTATTGTGACAATTCTATAAGTTGTAAGAGAAATTCAGTGAACAAGGGTGAGGGCAGGGTTTTGTTTTTGTCTTTATAGAAAACTATAAATACCCATCTTCAAGAATTTAAAAGACCTTGGGCATCTAGGTGTCTAAAGTAGAAGGGAAGGCTATCCAGAAAAAATTTACAAGGCAAGGAATACCAGAATTTTTGGTACCAATATACTCTACAGGGTAAAATCTCACTGTTTAACATCTATATGTCTTTATTTGAAAAAAAAAAAGTTGAAGTTCAAGTTTAATTATAAATTAAAGATGGCTTTGGAGTTGGAATGTGGCTCTCTATTTCTCTAAACGCAAGCACGCTTGTCAATGAAAAATATAAAATATTTTCTGACTTTTTGTAGCTTTCTATACATTGTGTTGGGTTTTAGTCTCTTACCAGTTTTCTGCAGTGAACCATGACAATGCCTAACTGCAATATTTGAAGTGTGCAAAAGAAGATGGGGCTTCACAACAATGATTTCACATGGACTTTGACAAAGCCACTAGTCTGACAAACAACCAAAGATTGAATTTAGACTAGAATCTGCTCAGGATAATTTTGAGATGGCCAGCAGAGATGAACCAGCTTCACAGACTACTCTAACTAGGGTTTGAGACAAGCCTTACACTTTCTCATTATGCAGAGACTGGACAACAAATAATACAGTTACTTATTTCAGGACTTGACAATATAAAAAAAATTATTTTCAGGATCCCCTGAAGATGCCATTGCCTCCAGACAGCAGGAAGTAAATTTAAAAACATGACATTCACATTCCCAAGAGGTAGGGTGAGTTGTTTGGTCTTTCAATGGGTTATGGATGATTGCCATTGTCTAGGGTAATTGGTTACACATTGTTATTGATTATGGTTATAGAAAAAGCTGAACAAGGGAGGTTAGATTCAGGGTTATTATTTGAAAAATAGGAGATACAGATATAGGATATAAGGGTATATTATTGAATCTACTTTTAAGAAGCAATTACTAGTTTTAAATATTTTACATTGGATTGGAGTTTTTGTATATTGTATACAAATTGTGCATATTCATACAAATTTGAGATTAATTGTGTTACTGTACATACATTTCTATGCTTGTTCAAGGTATTAAACCTATATAGTTCATCTAACGATGTAATACAAATTGCTTATCTGTGAAAGTTATTATTGCCAACTAATTAGGATATAAAAATGCTATTAGTAGTTAGACATTACAATCAAACTTATAGTCATACTAGATATGTTTTTAAGGTTAAACAGAGGTATATTTAAGATGGACATGCCATCTTCAAACACTTCAGAGATCTAGAGAATAAGGCACTTACGATATTTTAATAACAAGTTTTTGTTATTTTTATGAAATTGGGACATCTGTTCCTTGCAGCACTAATCTACTTCAGAGAAGATCATGGGTATCAAAGAACCTCGATATGAAGTTTTGTGGCAAAAGTTAACTACTGGGCAAGAAAGAGCCCTTGCCTCAACTGCTGATAGTATGATGTCCAGGAAACACACAAAAAGAACTACTGAACCTTGCCATGACAAGGTAGAAAGGTCTTTAAGAATATCCTGCTTCACATAAAAGGCCAAAGATGGAAGCTTCAACAGTGCAGACAAACCTTGGGCAACTATCTAGGCAGCTGGCTGTTGTATTCTGTTTGGCCCAGACTTTCCAGCCTAGCCTAGAGGTTTGAACCTGAGGACCCACAGACTCACAGTCACATGAACACAAACAGACACTTACATTAATTTTACACTGATGAGCCTGTCGCTCTGGCATATTGTTAGCTAGCTCTTGCTCTTAAACTAACCCGTGATTCTTATCCTGTTCAGCCATGGGGCTAGGTACCTTTCCTCAGAGCAGCATAGTTGTCCTCTGCACCTGCTGGCTCTCTGGCATCTCTGTGGCATTTCTTCCTATTCCCAGAGTTTTCTTAGTCTAGTAGCCCACCCACAGCTACCTTCCTGTCTACCTTCAGCCAATCAGTGTTTTTATTAAATTAGTAAGCAGGACAATTATATACAATGTAACAATATAATCCCACTATAGCTAGGTATTTATTTTTTCTTACATCTTTGGAAGTTGCTTGCACATTATGTTTACTTAGCTAATGTTATTTCCTTCTTGGGACTCTGAGGGAGTTGAAGATGAGGCAGTTATAGCTTTCTAGTGACAGTTTTAGAAAGAAACTCATATAGAGGTTAATGTGGATAAGTTTAAGAGACATCAAAAGATAATTTTCAGTTAGTAATATAAGTTACATAGAAAGTGAATTTGGTACAATCCTTTGAACTCACAAAAATAGAATATAGTAGAATATTTTCTTTGAATTTGTCAATTGTTAATATATTGGACATTACTCATTTAATTATTGCTTGTATATGTTGTAAAAATTATTGTGCCTATTGTATATATATTTTTAAAGTTAGTCTTAATATTTTTTATTCTTTACACAAATGGGATATGTGTCCATATATTTTATATTTAATAAATTCAACCTGTTATATCAGAGAACAGAATCACCTACACTTAAAACTTGACAGTCAGAGAGACTCTCCCCTTTAATCAAGTCACTCCAGATGACAAAATGGTGAATCATGCCTTTAATTTCATCACCAGGAATGACCAAGTGGTGACCCACACTTTCAATCCCATCACTCAGTAAACAGAGATCTTTCTGTACTTCTGTGAATTCAAGGCCTAACAACCAAACAGTAGTAGTTCACACCTTTAATCCTTAAATTAATCCTCACACCATAATCTAGGATTACAATACAGAGTTAAACCTGGAAGTAAATCAACGGGAAAGAGAAGCCATTTAGGGATGAGGAGGAAGAGGAGGAGGAGGAGGCAGTCATTCAGGCATTCTGTAGAAGGGAGTAGCCAGGCTGAGGATTCTTGATGACAGCATTTAGCCTGCTTGGCCTGAGAAGTTGACTGGGTGAGAACTGACTGTGTTCTGTTTCCTGTCTCTGATATTCTAGCTTTTCACTGTATTTGGCTCTGGGTTTTTATTAAATACTAACCAGAATTTGTAAAATAATGAATGTATAAAATCTACAAAGAATCAATATAAATGTCTCATAATTAGGATTTATACTCTATGTAAAACAGCATATATTTGTCCAAGATTCAACAATAGAAGATGTTTCTTTAACTATACCATCTTCAGTTCTTTTACCAGCCGAATTTCACAGAATTTAATGCCAATAACCAAGTCATTTAACCTGTTGGCGCACAATTCTCTAAATAGTTGAAAGATTCTGGATTGTGATACAGATTAACTTGTTCTCTTAAGAAGACAACCAAACCTAAACATACACTGACTCTGTCTTACAGAGTGTTAGCTCTCATTTTATAGAGATCTAGGGATTTGGGATAAGAGCTATAATTATTTTCAAACTCCATGAAAGTTTGATATCATTCTGGAAATTATCATCACACATTGGCTGTAAGTATAAAATGTTTGAAAGAGAAACAAACAACTCAGGGAATACCAGGCAACACAGACACTCTGATGGTGTCTGCTTGTTTCCTCACAATTTCAGTATTGGTTATGGGCACATGTAATTGAGTGTAAACTTATCCTTAAGATCATTAATAAAACCAGTTTCACAAAGATAAGTGCTAGCAAGTTTTCACAACCATTTCCTTCAAGAGAAATGTGAGCCATCTTTAATTGAAAGCAGAAAAATTTGGCTTCATGAATCAGAAATGACATTGAACTAGTCTTATAACACCCTTATTTTTATAGTAATAGTAAAGACAGTAGGGAGCAGAATTGTAAAAATAAAAACCACATATGTTAGATTCACTTAAAAAGTTATCTCCCAGCAACATCCACCACTGTTATTGGTTTTACTTGCTTCTGCAAAAGTTCTCCAATATGTAGGTGCTTGGTCACCTATTCTCTAGAAACTGAGGCAAAAGATTTAAATCTCAACCCATTTAATTTGCCTTAAGCAACATTACTTAAGATTTCTACCACAGGGCACTATTTACTGACAGTGGAATGACTTCATGCATGCAGCAGCTCTGTAATGCTACTTCAGTTTCTAGTTTCAGCAAGATGAAAATCCAAATGAGGAGTGTATAGTCCCTTAGGAAGACAAGGGACTGTTGAATTAGATGTATGTTGATGTTTCAAAAGAACATAAAATTTTAGATACTGTGAACAAAAGACATAAAGTCTTTATCTATCATATAATTTGGGGATTTGGGATTTCTTACTCAGGATTAGCTTATTTTTGACCAAATGGCATCGCGACTCACAACAAAGGGGCCTACAATAGGAAAACACAAAGAAATGACAGCCGTGATGTTCAGCAGCCACCAACCAGGATTGTATACAAGAGCAATGCAACCATGTAAGATGGAGGAGAGGGCATAAAAACCTAAAAAGGTGAAGACCATGGCAAGGATGCTCTGGGTGGCTCTGGATTCAGGGGATGTTCTGGAGCAAACACGCTTACTGCGGATATGTTGAACCTGCTGCTTGTGCCTGTAAAGAATGACAACCATAGAGCTGCTGGACCAGATAATGATGACAGAAAGCAAAATTTCAGGAAAAACAAAAAAGGCTGTATATAATGAGCTCATAAGGTCATCATGACCTGAATTGGTACAGTATTTCATATCACTTTTATGTGTCAGGTTATTGCTGTTTCTCCTGGCATACATATACACAGGGAAAATCACATTCCCTGAAATATAGAAAATCCAACAGAGGGAGGTGAAGAGGCCAATATAGTTTGTAGTTTTGACTTTAAGACCATTCCAACAGGAGTCACTTGGACTGATGGTGATGGCTTGGAAGACACTCAGGAGACAGGTGCTGCCAATGGACATGCTCCTGCCAAGCCTTTGAATATACAAAAGAAGTTTGCAGCCCAAATCACCGAAGAGCCCTTTCATCCCCAAAGCTCCCGCTGTTTCTAACATACCTTTAGAAAGAATAATCAAGAAGTTGGCTGTGAACAGGTGTGTGAGAATCAGATCTGTGGTCTTTAATGTCTGTTCAATGTAGTAACGTATGAAGTAGCAGGAAAGAAGAGAAAAATTTCCCAGAGTTCCAACTATGCTCTGCAGTAGGAACACTATTGCTATTGCCAAATTCTTGAGATCCATTCTGTCATTTAGCACTTTTCCACCTTAATTGTGGCAAACAATAAAATCTCTGATCAAAACGGTGACTTGTTTTTTTGTTGGTGAAAAAGAATTACGTATGTTCAAGAATTTAGTCCTATTGTGGGCAACATAGCAGTACCCTCCCCAAAAAATATGTTGGCAAAAATATTTTGTTACCATTACTGAAAATTTTAGAAACTTTTCTTAGAAATGTCTGAATTAAGATTAGGGCTGGTAGGGTCTAACCTAAGTCCTCTGCATGTGTTTGCTCTTTCTTATGGGACTCCTAACAGTAGAAGCCGGGGATGCTCATTTCCTTTTTTTCCTATAATGAGACTCCTTTTCTTCTACTGGGTGGCCTGTCCCAGCCTTTATGTGATAATCTGTACCTTGTCTCATTGTAGCATATTATGCAGTGTTTCGTTGATATTCTTAGGAGACCTGCTTTTTTCCGAGGGGAGATGAAGGAAGCATGAACCCGAGGGAGAGGAGAGATGTAAATGAAGTAAAAATGTAATAATAAGAGAATAATAATAATAGTAATGCCAATTTTCACTGGGAGAAGCAATGGCCAGTGAGTAGAAATGGAAAGGATACTCACTTCTAAATTCCATAATGACTTGCTATTTACAAGTCATAATAGGGGATAAAAGACTTTAGTAAAATCCTTCAGTGTAACAGAAACCCATAAATTTCCCATGTGGAATTTAAACCTAAGAAATAAAAATATTTTCCCCACAACAAGGTAAACATTTATTTATTTCCACATAATGCAATGTTTACTATACAGTGAAAACAAACATCTAGTCATGAATCATAAAGTGATACTTGAGAATTTACCCAAAGAACTAGCCCTCATTAAATTTCCTATAAAGAGGCAGGTATAGGAATTCATGCTTGGTCCCCCAGAGAGGAAATTGGGGAGAATAGAAACTCACTCAGGAAGCATTCTTACTAAATGAGCAATAAAAAGACAGCATAGGAATCATATCAACATAAGTCTCTAATAAAAGTGCACTCTTAATAAAGAGCACACAAGTGATAAATGTCTGATTTTCTTATGAGATCCACTGTCCAATGTCATCGTAGTGTAGCAGCAGATACGTAAAGTTAAAACTGGAGAAAATGCCAGCTCTTTGTATGGATGTAGATCTCAACAAGCATCTCACTCACCCACATTGTGATGATATTGAAACAAGCATTTTGGAATGTGAGAAACTATGTATAACAAAAGATACACAGAAGATGTGTTATTTATCCCACACATTCAGGTTAGCCTTCAACGTTCACAATTCAAATATATGTGAGTTATATGTTTTAACTTTGACCTGCCGACATGTCCTCTAAGAGTTTACATAGTCAGCTGATTCTCTGATGGTGCTGTTCTCTGCAGCAGTTTAAATGAAAGACTTCAAGGTATTCACACAAAACAAATGCCAAGGAAAAGTAAGAGTTCATATATTATGATTCTACTTAGACAAAGCACAACACAGATCAACAATGTTCCAGCCTCTTACAGGTTAAGATATGTTTATACACATGTAGAATTATGACTCCACCCCTCATTAGAAAAACAACAGGATACTATCAGTGAATATGATGTAGAATTGTATAAAGCTAATCTCACTTCGTAATGTAAGCTGGACTAGAAATTTCTGCAATCCTCCTGCTTTTGATTCTGGATTCCTGGGGTGGAATATTAGATATTACATTGATTCTTGAATGATAATGTTGCCTAGAACTTATCACTTTATTATGAAAATGGCTCAGTTGGTCAAGTCTCTTCCTTGTATAGGGGAGGGTCCAACTTGGGTCTCCACACGTCATTATTAGAAAAAAACTGTATTAGTATACATCTGTCATCTTCACTCAGTATTGGAGGTATCAGAAAGATCCATAGGGCTCACTGACTAGCCAGCCTAGAATATTCTGGGAAATAAATCCCAGATAGAGACTTGTCTAAAAAAAAATAGAAAAATGAAAATTTATAAATGTAAAAAGTGTCTGGGGAAGAACAACTAATCTTGGCCTCTGGTCAATTACACACACACACACACACACACACACACACACACACAACTGAGTCTGCTCCTGAACTTGTATGTACTGGCTGATTATCATACATACATGCACACATACACATTAAAAAAATTAAATTATTATTATTACTACTTCATATTAAAATGCTTACATTTACTAATCTGTTAAGTCAAACATAGAAATAGGTCACAATTTTGGAAATATATTAAACTATAAGGTATTCATAGAATCTGAAGAGTACACTTGTACTTTTTCTTTTTTCAACTTCTTAATCTCTTTTTCTCATATGGGCATGTAGAAAGACTTCCCTTCTTTTCTTGTTCTTCTACCCAGAGTAACACAAACTACTTACCTTACTCTTCAGTGCAGAACCCTCTGTTCAGTGTGTACTTCGTGACACCCAAAAATTCAGCACCATTATGATGGAGTCATCTTAACTGTGAGATAAAGGTCTGTGGCTGTGACCTCACCTCCCTTCTGAATTGCAGTTTTTCCTTCTGCAATGACAGCTCTTGCTTTGGGAGTCAAAAACTTTTCCCAACCTTTAAAAAAAAATATCTAATTAACAAAGCTGATTGTTTCTTGTGATTGTCTATAAAAGGAAGTTCTTACATTCTCATAATCTCTGAAAAATGATCTACCACTACAAAACTGTATTTCAGGGAAAGACCATTTAGTGCCTGAGAGCAGAGTCCAAGTCTAAGAAGTGTATAGGAAATATCTCAGGAATGCTCCAAACAAACAATAGATTTACAACTTGGTTTCATGCTGAAAGTTCAGACATTGATTTAAGGCTTGGGTTCGTGAGTATCTTAGCCAATAGTTTTCCACAATCACTGTATGATACCCGTTTACTCAATCCTGAAATGTCAAGATGTATAACATTATGCTTATGTACGCTTTTCTTTAAAAACCCTCTCACCTCTAAGCTTGGGGCCCAGTTCCTCCACTGACTGCATCAGAGCAAAGGGTTTTGCCTGGACTCATTAAAACCTGTCCAAAAGTATAAACTGATCCTCATGAGTTTGCATTGAATCCAGCTCCCTGGTTGTCTTGGAGGATCCCTTGACACGGGTACAACAGACAATCATTAAGGTCTGTGTCGAAGTCTTACAGAGTTCTATGCAGCCCTATGGACTTCAGTGAATCTTGATTCTTCTACAGAAAGTGAGGTTGATTATAAATTTTCAGGTCCCAGAGCCTCCCAGTGTTCTCACACTGTGCAGTACAGAGTCAATCTGGATTTCAGAGACATGTACTGAAGTATTTGTAGGAAGAAATCTTTTTAATCTTTGTCATACTTTTCCCAAATTAGCTGGGATGATGATATGGAAATATGCTAGGGAAGATGTGCATATATCACCCAGCTATTTAATGAACTCAGAACACAGCCTTATTCATTAAAAAATTTATGTGTCATGATTCTTCACACACACACACACACACACACACACACCCACCCATGTGTTCATTAAGTATTCCACAAGTGGAGGGTAGCTTCTTAGAATAGGGTGCCTACATGGGATCAACCTAGGCCCTCTGCATGTGTGTGACAATTGTGTAGCTTGGTCTGTCCCTGAGTCTCCTAGCAAGGAGATCATGACCTATCCCTGGTGTGCTTAGCTGCTTTTGTGAACCTATTACCCTACCCATGCTGTATTAACTCCCCCAGCCTTGATGGAGGGGGAGGAACCTGGTACTACCTCAACTTGATGGGCCATGCTTTGTTCAAACCTCTGGTAGGCCTGACCTTTTTTGAATGTAGAAGAGGAAGAGTGTATGGGGAGGGTGGTAGATGGGAGGTGTAGAAGGGAACAGGAAGTGGGGGAGGGGACAGGAGGAGAGGTGAGAGGCAAAACTGTGGCCAGTATATAAAATAAATAAATATTAATTAAAAATAGGTTAAATTATTAAAAAATCATTAAGTGGAAGCTGGAATAATCCACCATTGTTTTGCTTATTTGAAATATGTGGAACATTAATCTTTTGCAATTAAGAAGAAAGAAAATGTAGATGCTTACCATGTTCTCTCTGGGCAGTAAGTGTCCTTCTTTGGGGGACAGCAGAGACCTAGGTCAATGCACAGAAGACATCAATCCTACTGATCAACATATGAGTCTTCAATTTCCATAACTCCCTGAATTTTAGTAATTCAATACAGTATGAATCTCAAAAATATTCTCCTTAGGGTCAAGGTTTATTAGAAGAAAATTTGTTGGTTTGAATGATAAAGGTACCCTACACAGCTACAGGAAATGGAACCCTAGGAGCCTGCTGTTTATATCCTTTGGGGAAAAATGAAAAGTGTAACCTTTGGGAGAGAAAATGCTTTAGTTAAGAGGAGTTTGATATTAAAATCCTTGTGCACTTCCAGTTGGCTCTCTCTGCTTTCTGTTGCTTTTGAAGATGTCTCTTTGGGGACAGAACTCCTTCGAGCTCTTTTTACTTTTCTCAATATTCTGGGTTCAATGGACTTACTCTTTATTATCTTCCCTCGTGCACAGTCTCAGCTATGTAGCCACTCAACAGGAACTCTTCAATTTTTGCTACCACCGGCATTGCTGCTGTCACTGTGGCCATGAGTTCCCTGTTCTCTCCATTCAGGAAACACTCACCCTATACACACAGTGTACTTGCGGGATGAGTAAAGAGCATAGCTGAATAAGAACATTTTATTAGGCATAGGGAGGTAAACAACATACATCACTAAATAGCCTGCTATATAGTGGCTGTAATTCCATCAATTATTACAGCATTCCATATGCATGGCTACCAATTAAGATAAATCTTACCATGACATTTATGTAAGAACCAATCACAAGCCTTGCCAAAGTTGATCTACCTTTGTCTGGATTGTAAACATTTTGGTAGATAATAAGGTGAGCTGTTCTCCTGTTTCCTCAAGCATGCAGATGACAACTATGACCACTTTTAAAGAAGCTGGGGCACAACATGCAACAACTCCAGGCAGGGTCAGTAGAAGATAATGGACACACCTGCATGTTGCACTCTGCTGCAGACTGGAGCACTTGGTGGAGTGAGACATCCTGAAGGGGAATTCTGTGTCATCTTCAGCGGCCATACGGTCATTGACATTTGATACTGGTGTGACGTTTCTCAACCGGTCTGTGAAATAATTCAAGCATCCAAGACACTAAGATGTCAGTTCCTCCTCTAGGAAAGAAGCCTGAGAGATGGCAGCTCCTTCTCAGGACCGGAGAACAAAGCAAGTGTTTGAAAGATGTCCATCAAAGATCTGCAGAAGTTTATTTTAGTAAAAGAAAAGCTAAAAACTATAATATTCACTATAATAGTCTTACCCAGAAGATATCTCAATAACACTAACCTCATTTTCCTGTGCTAAAGCAATCATCAAAATTTTGGGGAGACTTGATTTAGTTGGTATGTTTCTGTGCTTCTAGATTCTTTTTCTCTGCACCATAAACTTCATGCCATTCTTTGCATTATCCCATAATTTTCACATTTTCCAACTTAACTTGGATATTATCCTTGTGGCTGCGAGTCTCAGAATTTATCATCTTTTCAGTTCTTTACTGTCTTCCTCACTTTAACAGGTGTCATACACGTCCTCCGTTTATATCATTTCTCTTCTTGTTTGAGCACTTCTGCCTGAATAGAACCTTACACCTTCGCTTACCTGATTCCCCGAGACACCCTCTCACTCTAACATCTCACTGACAGGTATGACCACATTTTGCTGCTTTGAACAGCCCATTCTATAACCATAGCATGTGAAGTGTTTACACAAAACAAGTTCTGACCAGAACAAACAGAGAACACAGGAATTGTTGTGTTCACCTGCTTTCCAAATGGATAAGAGAAAATTATCAAGGGGAAAGCTCTGGGCATCTTCTAGGTCATTCTTCAATACCTAGTGATGGGATTAACTTCTCTATTTGACAGGTGTTTGCTTTCAAAGACACCTCAGCTCATGTAAGTTGTGGTAAGATTGTGTTAAGGTAAAATGCAATAGCCAGCTTGTTACTGTCTGTGGTTTCCATTGGCTTCTCAGCTGGAGGAATTCATTGGTCTCTAGCCAAGTCCTCAACCTTGTTCCGGGTATAATAAGCCAGTGCACAGCATTCAGACTCCAATCCCAGTTTAAAGGTAGTTTCAGTTGCCCATGGTTATCTTCCTCTGAACTGGGAAATCTTTGACATAGTTTATTTAAGTATAACTTCTGTGTACCATTATAATCTATCTATTCTGTAACCACTCACTGGTGCTAATTTTATATGCATAAGTACTCGTGTGAGCATATATGCAAACATATTATATACAGGGTTTGTCTGCATCCTTGGTGTCATGTATCCAATATTGTAGTCATACATTTCCTGGATGAAGACAGTCTGCTGAGTGCTTCCCACTGTCTAATATCACTGGTTCTATTCCTTTTGAACCACATTATTCATTTAATTGCATTGATGTTCATGTCTTCTGTTATCATTGAAGGCTGAGCAGACACCAGGGGTTGGACTGCCACCTACAGACATGTTGGAGATTGTCATGCTACCCCTTGAGCCAGACTAATCTGGGTGATCTTGCTGCCAGCTGCTGCGCCCATGGTAATATTCATGTACTGGATGCTGCTAGGAATCATGTCTAGGCCCGTGATTCAACCACTCCAAGTCTGTGGTCATATCCAGGACCTGTGTTGCCATCAAGGTTCATATGGACAATCAAGGTCTGGACTGTGACCTAAAGTGATGTTATTGTTTAGAGTTGTGCCGCTGCCTCGGCTATGTAGATTTTAGCCACCCAGAGACATAGTTTCACCTGGCCCTCGGCTGCTGTCAAGCACCAATTTGGCACCATAGCCTTGTCACAGCTTTGGTCTGTGTTGATGTCGATGGTTCCTGTTACCACTGAAGACAATAAAGGCTTCACAGCATTGAACCTGTTCCTCGTGCAATTCAGTTCTTGAGAGAAATGGCCCAGTTCCCCACCAGCTGCAGCCTTTGCAAGACGGGGCCCTATATCTTGTGTGGGTAGCACAATAGTTTTGACCCTGTTGGGGATACCAGTTGGCTGACCCATAAGGTTTTAGGATAAGAGAGCTACTCCCACTATCTGTCTGTCATGTTGCATCGTGGAAGAGAGACAAACGCCTCCCCTGTTCCTTGGCACCCTCTGCATGCAGGAAAGATGATTCTGGGGGCAAAAGTATGAGAGAGCTGTCCATTCCCCTCATCGGCTGATGCACACCACGGGTAGATTTTACACCTTGCCTGGGCAGCATAAGAGATCAGACCATGATAATAGGGTGGTGCTGGTGATCTGGACCCAGGAACGTGTATGAGAGACTTGGCCCACCCTCAGCTGTCATACGGTGGAGTGGGAAGAGAGAGATGCCCTCACCCATCCTCGACATCTCAACACTTGTGGTGGGTAGGACAATTGGCCCTGTGGTCATGAGAATCTGCTCCTTACCAGCTGTAGCACTCTTGAGAAGGGGCCCTGCATTTTGTCTGGGCGACACAATAGAGCTGACCCATGGGGAAGGGGCTGAGAAGAGACAGGGAGGGATATGTTGGCTATGACGGTGTGAGAACAGGAAGGCTTATCTCTCCTCTTTTTTTTGGAGTGGCGTTGGTGAAAAAAAAAAAAAAAAAAAAAAAAAAGATGGCTTCCCTGCCCCAGCTTACCTTGCAGCAATCTGGAGAACTTGCTTTGGAAGCAGAAGAGTAGCAGAGCTGGCCTTGCAGCTTACTAACTACAGCACTCAGGGGAGCAGGACTCGATCCTCACTTGAGCAAAACTGTAGAGCTGTCATCGGTAGTGTGGGTGCAAGTGAGATAGCCCACTTCTTGCTGCCTGTTCCAGTGGGTGGCCTACCAGACCAATGCTGGAGCGCTTCCTCACCTGGTACTGCGCAGAATCATAGCTGAGCTGGTCAGTCCCAGTATCCACATTATCTATGAACTGCTGGAGCACGTCAAGGAGCCAGATCGGTTCTGCAGATCCAATGTTCCAGGATCTTTGTGACACAAGGCAAAGAGAAGATATCCAATAGGAGTTCCAGTGAGGGCTTAGTAACTAGGGTGAAGCAGGAGCCAGAGGCCTCAAACCAGACCAATGACTACAATGGACACTTACAAGTCAACATGTATGGAATTAAGGGGATCCTGTGTGACTTACTGTGTCACACTAAGGCTTTACTGATGTTGTTCTTTTATTTGTATGTTAGTTTTTGTTATTTATTTTTAAAAATTCAATTTAATTTTGAGATGGTAGTTTCAAGGACAGAGAATAGTTATGAAAGGGTGGAGAGATGAATGGGGTCACAATGCATGATGTGAAATCCCTGAAGAATCAATAACAAATTCTCAAAATTAAGTCTTATTCTCTATATAAAACTGCATAAACTTGTCAAGGTTCAACAACTGAAGATGCTTCTTTTATTATACAACCTTCAGGTCCTTTACCAGCTGAATTTCACAGCATTTAATGCCAATAACCGAGTCATTTAACCTGTCAGCATCTCTAAATCATTGAAAGACTCTTGATTGTGCTACAGATTGTCTTGTTCTCTTAAGAGGACAAACAAGCCTAAATAAACCTACACTGACTCTGGCCTATAGAGTGTTAACTACCTTTTATAGAGATATAGGGATTTTTGAATAAGAACTGTAATTATTTTCAAACTCAATGAAGTTTGGGATCATTCCAGAAATTATCATCACACATTGGCTGTAAGTATAAAATGTTTGAGATCATTTTAGAAATCCTTATCACACATTGGCTGTAAGCATGAAATATTTGAATTTGAATACCCTGTGCCCTGTTATTTATAGCATTTGGGCAGGATTGGTTGGTGCAATCTTTGGGGGTGAAAATGCCTTACCTAAGAGGAGTTTGATATTAAAGTGCTTGTGCAGTCCCAGTTGGCTCTGTTTCCCATTGCTTTTGAGGATGGGATTACTCTGTTTCTTGCTGCTTCTGTCTTCCTGATGATTGTTACTCTGCTTCCCTGCCATGTGGAGTAGTTGATAAGGATACAAATATCCACAAACCTTTCCATCTGGACATTGTTTTATATATGTTTCACCATGGCAACAGAAAAGTAACTAATAAGTAAGTTGTTACCCAATAGTGGAATCTTGTGAAACTTCTAGCCATGTTTTTGGAGGAATGTGGAAGAGCTTTGAAATTTGGATTAGAAAAGCATCTAGGAGCTGTAAGCAGAGTTCAATGGTCCCTTTTATCTGGAACCTTGAGAACTGTAGGGCTGAGAGCAACACGGACTTTAAAGGCTGGTTCAGGGGTTTCAGAAGGAATGAGGAACCTTTAACAGCAACCATAGAAAAGGTTTTATATTATGGGGAAAAAATTGAAGGCATGTAGTGTCCTAAGTCCTATGATCCTAAATTTCCTCAAATTATTTTGGAGTTAAAGGCTTTGCTAAGCTTCTTTATTGATTAAAACAATATTTTCTCACCATGCCACATTTCTTTTTTGTTGGATTTCAAATGCATATTCTCTATCATTCTGTTTGGAAGCATTGATATGAGTTGTTTTGGGTTTGTTTGATTTTTGCTATAATAGAGGATTGTAGTTAGAAAATTGCCTTGAGTCTTAGGAGAAAAGTTTGAACTGTATTGAGACTTCTAAAGTTGCACAAAATGCTATTTTTGTTGTAAGATGGTCATGGGCCTGTGTAGAACAGGAGAAGGTGTCTTGTTTTATGCATGCCTATTATAGGCTTTGGCATGTTTATGCTTGACTTCTTATTGGTGGGATTCTATGGAAAGTTTATGAAAATATGTAAATGGTGGATCCTTGATGGAGGGGGTGAAAGTTATGAGCATCAACCCATTTGTATTGCTGCCATCTTTGCTTTCTGGGTGGTAGAAATGAGATCTCTTTTCTTTTTGTTTTGGATGTCTGTTGTCATGCTTCTCTTCCCTTTATCTTCTCCCTCTTTTATGCATGCTCCCTCTGGAACCATTAGCCTGAATAAATAATACCTTTTACGAGTCAGCTTGGCCTCGGTCTTTTAGCACAGCAACAAAAAGTAACTTCCTCATAGTCATGCTATCATGCTGCTCTTTTTTGCAATAGCCCTTTATTTTTCCATGTTCATTGACGTCCTGCTTAACTCGTCTGAGCCAACGAAATCAGTGCTTGAATCTATGGCTCAAAACTTATGGCCAATTTAAGGAAGTTCTTGCAGTTTGGGGAGCTAAGAAGAAGCTAAGAAGTTATTCTTATGAAGGACTGTGTACTAAGAACTTTGCCTCTTAACCCTTGGCAACTGATTGATTTCCACAAGAATATTACCAACAACATTGATATTGCAATTATACCAGTAATTGCTCAGCATTTGCATAGCTCCCAAAACTCCTTTGTAACTTGATAATAAACCTCACATAGGAACCATTTGAAAACTTTAGATAAAACTACAGCTTTTTTTGTCATCAAGAGTTCTAGCAGGAGTGACAAACTGTGATGCTACTCTGTGTCTTACCACACATAGACAACAGTTATACTGTGATCAGTGCTGCCAAAAGATAGTTTATTTGTTTATCACAGGGTCGCTAAGAACTTTTGGCTAAAGATTAGAAAAACAGAGATTAGAGCAAGGCTTACTGAAGAGGAAGGTTGTGGCTTCAAGAGCAGCCACGATGGCAGTATCCTTTGAAGTTGGAAATCAAGATCTATGAAGTCTCTGCGAGGTGCTCAAAGCATCCAGGATAACTTTATGACCATCCCTTCTATATACAAGAGGACTGTTTAGTCTCTAGTTCCTCAAATCAAGAGGATTCAAAGCAGTCATCTGAGAGCTGTCAATCAAAGGGTCAGATTTATCAGTAAATTTGCTTAAAAGAAATCTAAAAATTAATGTCCAATACCTTGAAGATCTCACTACATAACAATTTGTAATGATATTTAACAGCGTTAATTTCTTAATCAAATTTGCTAGGGTTGGTTTTTGGGAATTTGGTTCTACTTCTGTATACAATTTCTGCACACAGTTGTAGTAGTGGGGGTTTCTTGGTCCTGGGCTGCCTGAGGCCCAGACCCACAGACCTGCAGCCCCAGACCCCTTAGCAGCCCAGCCACCTGCCGCCGCCGCTCAGGGCCCCAGAAATGACTCAGATGCTTATATTAACTTCATGCTGTTTGGCCTATGGCTCAGGCACATTGCTAGCTAGCTCTTACATCTTAAATCAACCCATTTCTATTAATCTGTCTGCCACGTGGCCCGTGGCTCACCTGTGTTCCTTGCGTTTTGCTCCTTTGGGCTTCAGCTCAGTCTCCCTGACTCTGCCCTGCTTCTCCTACCTATGCTCTGATTTCTTCTCCTACTTCTTCTATGGTGTCTGCCATGGCCCAAAACAGCTCCTTTATTTAAAGACTGATATTCACAGCATACAGAAAGGCATTCCCACATCACAGTATGTCTGGGGATATTATTTTCTTTTTTGGATGTGCTCTCTGCATTTACTGTCCTAACAGACTTTGGTATACACCCACCCTATTGTCTTGACCACACTGTCTTTTTATATCTGAGACCTAAGAAACACTGCTTAAGATTTATATGAATGAGTCATTGCTTGGTGATACAGGGCACAACATCATGCTGGGTTCACATCTATCTTGCATCTATAGGTACCACATAAAAACTCAAACAACTATTAGAGTTTACATTAGAAATATAAATAGCTTCCCACAAGTTTTATTCTTACATTTTTCAAATCAATTTATTGAGAATTTTATATAATGTATCTTTGTCATATCTAACATCTCTTCCTCAAATTTTTCTCAGATATATTCTTACCTCCCTACCCTAAAATTTCATGTTCTTTTATTTGAAAGCCAACAAATTTCATTTTGTCTTGATAGAGTACTTTGGTTGTTTTGCCGGGTGTTGAATTTGCTCGGCCTAACTGTGGTCACATTGTTAAAGCAAACAAACTCTTTTCTCTTTTCCAGCAGTTATCAAATGCCAATAGCATTTCATGTAATACTAGAACTTCATGTCTATCTCCTTCATATTCCTAGTATTAGAATATTATTTGACTTCATCTTGTATACATGCACAACTGCATTAGTTATAGAACATGAAGAAATCAAGCAGGTCCTAACTTGTAAGCTTTATACGTACTGGTTAGCTTTCATAGTGCTATGAGGTGGTATATTCTCTACTGAGTAAAAGAAAAAAGTAGGTATCACCCAGTCATAAACCCTATGAACTCCATAATAAATGTCCCCAAGGAAAAATGTCCCAGTTATGCAACAGGGGCAGAAATATGGCAGAAGTAACCAACCACATTATGGTGTGGTTAAAGGGAATACTCAATAAGGTAAAGTTTATAAGTAGCACAGTGAGTATGGTTAAAACCCTGTGGCTGCCTAGAGCTTAGTCTATTGGGGAGAATAACAAACATTAATCTGTGAATCAATGATAGTACTAAAATAATCTCCCCTTAAACTGTTATGTTGATATTAAAGGACAAGAAGGATAGCATGCTTACTCTGCATTATTCAAAGGTATAACTTATATTCTTATTGGAAGATTATATTATTATTAACGTATTTCTTATTCAGGAAAAACATTTTGGAAATAGTGATATCATGGTTCATGATAAAGTGGCCTAAAGTAGGAAAACACATAGAGATGAGGGCTTTAGCATGCTTACTCTGCATTATTCAAAGGTATAACTTATATTCTTATTGGAAAATTATATTATTATTAACATATTTCTTATTCAGGAAAAAGATTTTGGAAATAGTGATATCATGGTTCATGATAAAGGGGCCTAAAGTAGGAAAACACATAGAGATGAGGGCTGTAATATTTACTATCCACCAACTGGAATTACGTGAAAGAACAATACAGCTTTGTAAAATAGAAGAAAGTGAATAAAACACCAGAAATGTACATATCAGGACTAGAATGTTCCAAGTGGCTCTGGATTCAGGGGAGGTTCTGGGGGAATAATGAGAGCTGTGAATATGTTGAACCTGCTTTTTATGTTCAGACAGTGTGATAATCATGAAGCTACTGGAACTGACCAGGAGCACAGAAAACAAGATTTCAGGTAACACCCAAAATACCATGTACAGTGATTCTATTATAGTATCACGACCTGGAGAGGAGGAACATAATTCAAAAGTACTTTTTTGTGTCATGTTTTTGCTATTTTTTTCAGTGGATGGATACACACATAAAATTAAATTCATCAACATGTGTAATATCCAGAAGAGGGAAATGGAGAAACCCATGAATCTTGGAGTTTTTACTATAAAATTCTTCCAACAGGAGTTCTTAGGGCTGATTGTGATGGCCTGAAAGACACTCAATAGACAGATGGTGCTGATGGACATACTCCTGCCAAGTCTGAGAATATAGAAAATAAGTTTACATCCAACATCACTGAAGAGCTGATTCCACTCAAAAGCTCCTGTTATCTGCAGGATTCCTTTGGAGAGAATGATCAAGGAATTGGCTGTAAATACATGTGTAAGTATCAAATCTACGGTCTTTAATGTGCCTTTGCTGTAGTAAAGGAGTAGATAGTAGAAAAGAAAAGAAATATTTCCCAGAATTCCAAGTGCACTTTGAAGTGAGAGCGCTATTCCTATTGCCAAGTTCCTGGATTCCATCCTGTCATTATTCAGCATTTTCCTTACAAAAAAGACATCTCAGAGTCCAATCATTCCTTGAATTCTCTAGGCTTGAATGTATTTGTGATAGAATCACTTGAGCTCAAGATTGCAAAGCTACAGTCTGCAAAACAGTAAGACAATATTTTATTATCATTAATAACTTTCAGTTAGCTGAGCATGGTAACACATGCCTTTAATCTTAGCACTTTAGAGGAAGAGGCAGGCAAATATCTATGTGTCTGAAGCCAAAGTGGTCTACAAAGCAAGTTCCAGGACAGCCAGGGCTGTTACACAGAGAAACCCTGTCTCCAATAACAAAACAAAAAAATAAAAAAAAACTTAAAAAACAAAACCAAACCTATCAGTGAAATTTAGAAGGTGATAATGTATGTATTTATAGGTAGAACTCCCCGCAAAATTCATAGAAACATAAGCATCAAGAATAAGTGCAGGGAAAATACAGAGATGAGATCAAATGAAAAGTATGTTCACTTCTGTTATCCAAAATGACCTGCTCTTTACAAGTTATATCGGGAGAAAAGAGACTTAAAAGTCACCATTTTCAGCATGAGAGAATTCCATACAGTCCTCAAGTGATAGGAAGGCATTTAAAAAATGAGCATAGTGAAGTAAACCATAAAATTTGAGGAGTAAGGAGGGGATGTGTCTAGTGTTCTTATGTCTATTGTTTGGTGTCATCCTACAGATGCATACATATAAAGGAAAGATTATAAGATACACCAATTATTTAGTTATGAGGAAAAGGCAGGCATCTTCTCAACTTGTATTGGAATTCCCACTTCTGAAAATATTTAACAAGAATGGTATAAAAAGTCTCACTGTAGTGTTAGTGTCTACAAAGTCAGAGCTCACAATGTATATATTTTTATACATTTATATAAAAATAGTAGTATTTTATAACTAAAGATCTCTGTATATGTTTTTTGGAAGTGTTCTGACAAAGGTGATACAAAGTGATGACTTCTATAGCAATGTAAATGAAATATCTAAGTAGTCACAAAAATCAAATCTATCAAATTTCACCCAGAAAAATATGGGCTATTATATAGTGATTGCATTTGGGCAACACAAAACGTAGCCATAGAACTGATCAAATCTCTTGAAGGTTAACTTAGATATGAACATATATCTCCATTTTCATGATCTGACTCAACACCACACAGCAAAATTATTGAAATAATGTCATTGAATTATAACAAATATAGTTGCCAATGTCCTATTTCTATTTGGGAGATTGAGGAGTTCACACAGAGCCTCATTCTAATTATAACTTGGATCTGGCTACAGTCCCACTACCCCAGACTATGGATTTCTAGAATGGCTACCTCCAGGCAATCTTCAATTTTTGATGTATGTACCGTAAAAAGGTGAGCTTCATTTGAGAATTTTAGTGAGATTTTCTATCACCTCTTACAGGAACAGAATGTGAGTTGTTTGATGTATTACTTAGAGATGATGGGTAATAAGTAGGGGTTCTCTACAGAATGTACAAGAAACACAAGGCAGAACATAAACCAAGCAAAAGACTCACAGTCGTGAACATTGTGAATTCATTACTATACTCATTTTAACAGGGTCTTGCATCTTGGTTACACTTTATGATGTTTGGGTGCTCCTTTAGTTAATTAAATCATACAACAAAAAACACTTGACAGAATATACATTTTATAAAGAAACTGAAAATACAGAATGTATAGGAGCTCCTTTAATTCCACCCACCTGGAGTACTCAGCTTGTTGACGTGGCTGGATATGTGCTCTCAAGTATGCTGTACAAGAATGTCACGGAAGATCTGTAAGGATAGAAATATCAGTCATAGTCACTGGAAAGTACTCCAGCCTAAGAACTGCCATGAGATTGGGGATATCTTAAAATCAGTGATTTAGAAATATAATACAACAGATGTTTAAGAATTAAGAATAAGGCCATTAACCCTCATTTACTGATGAGAAAGTTGAAATGGCATGAAGAAAAAGTACCTATGGTTTCATCTTTTCACTGAATCATCTGGACATCTATTTTCCAGTGCCTAAATCATTCTGTCACTTTCCTGTGACTGCCATTTGTCTGAAGACCACGAGATTTTTACATGAGCATACAGTATAGCCCTATTTATTGCATTAATCAAGTATTCTTAGTAAGAAGTACTTGTATAATAATTCACTGTGTTGAGACTTTCTACTGTGTAATGGAAAAGTGCAGAGAAGTGACTACATTCTGATGTGGGAATGCCTTTCTGTATGCTGTAAATATCAATCTTTAAATAAAGGAGCTGTTTTGGGCCATGACAGGCACCATAGAAGAAGTAGGAGGAGAAATCAGAGCATAGGTAGGAGAAGCAGGGCAGAGTCAGGGAGACTGAGCTGAAGCCCAAAGGAGCAAAACGCAAGGAACACAGGTGAGCCACGGGCCACGTGGCAGACAGATTAATAGAAATGGGTTGATTTAAGATGTAAGAGCTAGCTAGCAATGTGCCTGAGCCATAGGCCAAACAGCATGAAGTTAATATAAGCATCTGAGTCATTTCTGGGGGCCTGAGCTGCAGCAGCCTGCGGCTAAGGGGTCTGGCACAGCAGGTCCAGGGTCTAGGCCTCTGGCTGCCGGGGACCAAGAAACCCCACTGCAACAACATTCACTGTGTAGAGAGTTCACTTAGCATCTTCTGTAATTTCTGTGTTTGATGTGGACAGTGATATTGCTCTCATGATCAAACAAAGACTGAAAGAAGACGTTTCAGATGATGGCCTAAATGCAAAGGTTTACTTTGGGCACTTTAGTGTCCTGGGAAATGGGAACATAATCTGACTGTTTGCACACACAATCACATCATTTTGTGCTCAGTGATGCTATGTCAGCCACATTTTGAAATGTTCAAGTGATATTCAGTTTATTTCCACTCCATTTTAACTTGCCAGCATATAAAATACAGATTTTTCTATATTTACAGAAACTGACTATATCTAAGTTGAATTTCTTTCTTGCAAGAAAAATCCATCTTTTTAAATCAAAATATTTTTTTATGATTTCATGATAGAAATCATGGTTGTATCTCTTAAATGAATAAATGAACCCTTTGATTTTCATGAACTTGTTCAAAACTCATAATTATTTTTGAAACATGAAAAACAACATGGTAACTAATAGAAATTAAGTTATAGTTTTGGTAGGCAGAGAGTTCCTTCAGTAAACTGCTTGCATCACAGGTAGGAAGATGCTTATTAAATCTCCAGAATGTATCTTAAAACATAACTGGAATGTTGTCATATACTCTTTAAAAATTATTTAATTTTTACCATTATAACATAATTATATAATTTTAACTTCCAATCCTGCTTCCAAACCCTCTCATATACTCCTGATGTGTGTGTGTGTGTGTGTGTTCCTCAGTACACAAATACAGCACATTCAAACTGTATAATGTCAGTGGTATGTACATTTCAGTGTTCACCATTTAGTGTAGAAAACAACAACAGATTGAAATACAGAGTGTGGAGCCCATTCTTAATGGAAACATTTACTATTTAATGCTTGAGACTTAAGGCTCACAGACCATTTTTGATAAGGAGGAAGAAAGACTAAGTGCCAGAGGAAAATGAAAATTCATGTGAGCATGTGTGTCCTAGGAGTGTTCAAAGGTATATCTATAATGCCTCACCAATAAGACTGCCTCAGAGTGATCTAAAGAAGAATGGCAATAGATTTGCTAATGTCATATGCTTTTGATCTAAGCACTGGAAAGACAGACATAGGAAGTTATCTTAGGATCACTGACTAATGTACTTAAAGATTTCATGTAAGTGAGAAACCCTGTTCCAAAAAGAAACAAGATTAAGCTCAACTCAGGAAGGCCAGCTGAGGAGGTTGTGCTCTGAATAATCAATCACAATCAAATGAAAGGGCACACTAATACAGGTACACAACATATCCAAATAAAAGAAATAAAATTATTAGCAATCCATACTTAAATGCTTGATTGAATCTGTGATAACATATGAATCATACAATTAACAAAAAAAATGTGCTGTGGACACAGTTCAATGATCACATCTTGTGAACACAGTGCAGTGACTTCATCTTTACCTGCCATGCCCAAAGTTGTAGGTGCCAACAGCATCAGTCATGAAAACTGAAATATTCATCCTGAGGTAGGAGCGACAACTGAATATCGCTGAACAAGGCGAAAAGACAGAAAAGCATTCTTCCTTGACTAACACTGTACATAGCTCACTACGACAATGCTACTTTCCCTTTAACATGTGTCCCAAGTCTGAGAGGAAAAGCAGATTCTGCAGTCTTCACACCTCTCACTCTTAGGACTCACTCCTAGACATTCATATAATTCTGCATACAGTCATGGCTTTTACTATACAGGCAGGTTCAGATTCTAGCTTTTTTTTCCCCCAGAATTAGATGACTATGAATTTACTTTAATTCTCATTATACAGGTGAAACTTTTATACCATCATCTATGATTGTCATATTGAAAAATTAGTGTATAACTTATGTAAGATATGTGGTGATGGAAATGTAAATGACAAAATTACTATGATTCCTAAGCATCTTTGAAATCATATTCATTATCATTGGGATCATTTTTAAAAACAGTCAACTTCAGAGATTTTGTCAAATGATTTTTGAATTTCAACATCAGGCCTTAGTTAATCTTCTAGCCCAGAAAATTTCCTATTCCTTTGACTGAAAGGGTCTGCAGGTGTTTCCAACCCAGAATCCTGCCTCTAGACTTGAGCAGAGCTAGTCCCTTCTTTACTCACCTTCCAAGACTCAGTAGAAACTGCGTACTGCCTTCCTCAGAACTACAATCTTCATCTCACTTGGTTTGGAAGCTGGTAACCTCTCTGAGACCTTTTCCCTCTTTTGTTTTGTTCCTTGTGAGTGTCTCAAAAGAGACAAAATGTTTGAAGAGCCTCTTAGGATTTTATGATCACTGAAGGCTAACAGGGAGGGAAGGTGCTGGAAACATCAGGGTTTGATGTGTTAGAGTCTTACAAGGAATCCTGTGTATCTGATTGGACTCCAGCCTTCTCTGGGGGCTTCTACACAAATCAACTTTCTGAAAATTAATTTGTATGTCCCACAGCCGTCCCATTGCATAACACTCAGCAATGCAGAGTTAGTCAGCAGTTCAGAGGTAGCTAATGAAGTATCAGTAAGAAGAAAATCCATGGCATCATCTGTACTGAAAACTATTTCCCTCTTTGTAAAACACTTTGTAAATTAATTAGTATTGGGGGTGTTAGGAAAAGTCACAGATATCTCCCCAGCAGTCCAAGAAGCCAGAACACAGCCCTATTTCTATAAAATATTTATATGCAACTAGAATACCTCAAATATGTCACCAACATTCATTAAATGTTGATGTGGGAATGCCTTTCTGACAGGCACCATAGAAAAGGTAGGCAGAGGAATCAGAATAGGTAGGAAAGGAAGGGTGGAGTCAGGGACAGACTGAGCAAGTTGCCCAAGGAGCAACATGTAAGGAACACAGGTGAGCCATGGGCCATGTGGCAGACAGATTAATAGAAATGGGTTGAGTTAAGATGTAAGAGCTAGCTAGCAATGTGCCTGAGCCATAGGCCAAACAGCATGAAGTTAATAAAAGCATGTGAGTCATTTCTGGGGGCTTAAGCAGCAGCAGCAGACAGCAAATGGGTCTGGCCCACAGGTCTGTGGGTCTGGGCCTCTGGCCACCCAGGACCAAGAAACCCCACTACAACAAAATGTCACATAATGCAGGCCTGTCTTCTTAATAGGAAACTGAGATAAAAACATGAGAAGTCTTCTGTTCTTTCTTCTGAGAAAATTGATCATTCATTTTTTTAGAAATTAGTGAGCAAACTTAGAAACTCAAAGGTTTAGATGTGCCTTCTCCACTAAGCATTCCCATGTTAAAAGTCTCAGCCAGTAGAAAAATTAGATTGCAGTCTGAATCCAGGACCATTTCTCATCTTCCTGCTGCCCTGAGGTCTCATATCTCCCTGAAATTCAATAAATTTACTAGAATAAGTTAGAAATATAGAAATTGTACTTATGTTCACAGCTTATTGCAGGTTTGTTAACTTAATTAAAATAAGACAAAGAAAGAAGCAGATCAAGCAGTACAGCACAAATTCTGGTTGTTATTTCATGAAAACCCAAAGCCAGATATTGGGGAAAAGCTGGAATATCAGAGAGAGGAAACAGACCACAGTCAATTCTCACCTAGTCAACTTCTCAGGTCAAACAGAGTAAATGCTGTCTCTAAGAGTCCTTGAGGTTCTGCACCATAATCCTAAAATTAGGATTAAAGGTGTGAGATACTACTGTCTGGTTGTTAGGCCTTGAACTCTCAGAAATACAGAAAGATCTCTGTCCCTTAAGTGATGGGATTAAAGGCATTTTAATATGGTGACCCATGCCTTTAGTCCCATCAGTCAGGAGACAGATCTTTCTCTATCTCTGAGAGCTCACACCTTTAATCCACACTCTAGGATTATGACGCAGAGTTGAACTTGGAAATGAAACAGTTGATCAAGGAAGACATTTAGGCAGGAGAAGGTAGACATTCATGCATTCTGTAGAAGCAACCAGCCAGGCTGAAGACTCTTAGAGATAGTATTTACCCTGTTTGGTCTGAGAAGTTGACTGGGTGAGAACTTTCTTTGGTCTGTTTCCTCTCTCTGATATTCCAGCATTTACACAAAATCTGGCTCTAGGATTTCATTATATACTAACTAGAATTTGTGCAATTATGCTCTATTTTGTTTGGTTTGCTTCCCAACTGGAAATCCATGAAGTTCACCTGACTCTTTCTCTATAAATAATTTTCAGCCCAGAGTATAGAGAAGATATTTTTCCAGCCAGATTTCTAGAGATGAAGGCAGCATCAGGCTGAGGTACCAACTGTGACTTTTTCTGTACCCAGAACCACAATTTTGCAATTTTCATGTTTATCTGAGGTGGCAGAGTTAGGTCTGGCTTTGGAGTTAAGAATATTGTGAAATGTTTCCAGTTTCTAATTACCAGAAGAAATTATGAGTTTATCATTGGATCTCCAAAGTGACCAAGTCAATGTGATGCACTTTATATATAAGGTACTTAGAATATCACTGGTTTTGATGTCAGAAAAGAAAGTTAGACTACTGAGGAGCTAGGAATAAGATGGAAGTATTTGATCTGGAGGAAAAGAAGGAAGTCGAAGATCTGCAATCAGTGTACCTGTTTCCCTAGCAGGTATTGACCTTTGAGTTTGAGACATTGTATTTTAGTTATCAGGAACTCTCCTAGTAGTCTAGACATTGGTGTCCAATGCGCTTAAAATGACCAGGATAAAAGGCAGTTACTATAGAATTATGAGGCATGGATCAAGGGGTAAATGTTATATGTTATGTATTTCGTTTTTTAATGCCTGATACAACCATTGCTTTTAAGGTTGTTTTCATGAAAGGTAGAGCAGCGAATTGGGATATTTATAGGAAGAAATATTTAAATTTGGGCTAAATAAAGAAGGTAGACATAAATGATGGTCAATTGAGTTTTCTTGAATTACTGAAGATAAAATGGGTCAAATCTGTGGCCTTTTGGATAGAGAGAATAAAGAAGCACCTTGGAGAAATGAAATGAAAAAGTAGTGCACTTGTGAAAACCTGAGTCAATGGTGAAACATACAGACCAGACAAGTGTCCAGCATCTGGGAACCTTTGGTGGACTCTCTGAATGTGAAATGTCCTGAGATTTAGCACTGAACCCATTGTACAGTCCACACCCTGCTTCTTTATCAGCTTGAATTATAAAAATGACAAATTGTCACTATTTCCCTTTTCTGTTGAGGGTTCTGAGAAACCTTTAGAAGTCTGTGTTCAGCTGGCTGGGAATATTGGTGGTAAGATTCTAACAGCCATCTCAACTTTAGTGAGTATTCTTACCTGTGATTTCTAAACATTTCTTCTCAACCCAGGTTCTGTGTAATAAGTAAATATCTACTCAGTCCAGATAGGAACCTAATAGCAGGTCAAAATATTTATTCCACCAAAATACAGTTTAGTGAACCAGTGGATATTTGAGGTTACTCAGAAGAATATAGGCAAGGGCTTACACACAGAAATATAAATGGCTCAAAGAAAGGTTTACTACCAAAGCCTTCCTCAACATGGTTGGCACGTTATGATATGATAACTGTAAACATGGAGCAGATAAACAGGCTGGCCTTTGTCTTTTTCATGTAGCTCAGTTGCTCTGAGATGCTTCTATGCAGATAAACTAGTTTTTGCTTCTTTAAGGCAACACAGTTTATCTAAGAAAATCTCTAAGTAGTCCTTATTTTACACACACACACACATTATGAGGGAAGAATCCAGTGAATCTGCTTACTTTCAAGACTTTCTGAAGAGTTTAATTTGATTGCTTCCTAAGTTTAATGAGATTTACTGCATGATGTAATGCTTCTCTTCCTTTTTGTACATCTTGCTGCTTCATGATTTTTTATACAAGACAGAATTTGTCTCAGGAGAAATTGCTTCACAGAGCCAGGTAATTGAGACTAAAATTCATGAAGCTCTTATGCTTTTTAAACCATCAAAATATTTATTTATAAAAGTTTCAAGTTTAGTTGTAAGGAAAATTGTATGCTTACTTTTAAATGAGTAAAGGAGCACATGGTGTCCAAAATTCTTATGTACTATGAGAAAGGAATATTCATATGTCTTAGCCCTGCCTGTTCTTTTTCCTCACTCACCTCTACCTGTTATTGTTTCTTTCTTCACTCTGCCCCAGACAACAGGCATTCTCTCCTTTCTTGAGTCAAAGTAATATGTGTCATAAAACTGCCCTCAGTTACAGGCAGAAAAACATGACCATTGTTCAAATACTGCTTTATTATACTGACATATATTGCAGCCCAAATTGCATAAGGGCCATTACTTGTCCACAGTAGATAAAACCTCATTTTAATGAGTTCCACATTCTTGAAAACACTCACACCCTTCACCATACTAACCCTTCACAAGCTGCCCTCAGTAATTCTGTTTCTTGAAGGAGCATTTCTATGTGGTCCTATCTAGCATGCTTTTATCATTTTAATTCACTTTTCCAGCCAGTCAGTATGCTATGTCTTTATTCTCAGTGGCTTTAGCTGAAATGAGAATCAGTGATTGAGTACGTGTTAATTAGAGCCAGAATACTTTCCTTTTCTTTATTCATATGCTTTATTTCTTGGCAAAGTTTAATCATTGTTCTTTCTTTGTAATAAGCTATGATAAAAGCTCAATCACTCTTTATATTTTCAACTTATTCTAGTGAATTGTTGGTTTTCAGGAACTTATAGGTGTGTGACAAGTGATGATAATTCACACTTATCCATTGGCCTATAACCCACCCCCCCCCCAAAGTGGATAGTTTGTGGATTAAAGGCTAATGTTGACCCTATAATTTTATGTTTCTTCCTTGATTACTCAACAATAAACGATCCTCACTTTTCTTATTCAATTTAATTGTAGACTTCTATTTTTTTTCATTCTGGGATTTCAGACTGAGAAGCTAGCACTAGGTTGTGTGACACTTAATATTGGCCTAATTTTTAAGAAATGACACACATACACACACATATATATCTATTAATAAATGAATTCTTATAGGATAAAGCTCTGTTTATATCATTTCAGGCTTAATGAATAACTTGTAGCATATTTTCATATCTGTGCTTCAAGTTAGTTATATAGAATGCAATAATTTCTAGAGCACATTATGACATTGTGCTTTTCCTTTTACTGATAATTCATTAAATATCTAAGATTTCCCAAATGATTCTGCTCTTTTGCTGGGTGTATTAAAGTGCCATAACCTAGGTGTGAGAAAATTACTAACTTAATTGTTGAGTCTAAAAAGTTTGTGAGGACTGGAGTCTAGTGAGACACCCAGACTTCTACACAAGTCTTTCATATGAAAGACTGATATTTTCTACAAGTTCCACATGAGATGTTGTCTGCCTCTTGGGGTAATGAGACAGTGAGAGCTTTGACAAGCATATTGTTTTTCTGGAGTCTTTAAGAAGAAACTCTTAATTGCTTTTGGTAATTATCAAGTCAAAAGTTTTAGAAAACTTTTTGGCTACTAATGATAGCAGAGACATTATCATGGCAAATGAAATCAAAATTGCATTTCAGAAGGGACTTTAAGTCACAGAGCCAGAGACCTTTGTCCCAGGTCTCATCCTTTATTTTAGTGCTGTCTGTGACACAATGATGGTCTGTAGATGAGCCTCAGAGGAAGGAATCAGTTGAGTGTCTTTCATTCTAGAAAGTGATATTTACATTTAACCTAAACAAAACAATTGTAGTGAGGAAATGAACCTGGTATGATGTCTTATCATCTGGGCCCGAGAGAAAGAGCCAAGAGTTTCCACATTTCCCACAGAGGAAATAGAAACATGTCAGGACATTCCCTTTATATACTTACTTTCAACTACATCCACTTATCATAGTTCATGTAATTTTTTTTCTAAAAGTAAACCTTGTGAAAACTTTGTGCACTATGCCCCATTCCTAGCTCACAGCTTTCCTACACAGGCACCCACCAGCAAAGAAGAAACTTAGTTTCTATGGCACACTATCTCATTACAAATTAGTCTTCCTGTTGTATATATAAAGGTCAAAGTACACTAACTAATTTCATAGTTACCACTGTGGTTCTTTTCCTGAATAACAAATATAGTTTATTCAAACCGAACTTGTACTGGGACAGTTGCCTGTAAGATGAGGCAAATATCAGAACACTGCCTTTTTACATTATGAAATTAATTTGGGTTACTATGCATTTTACAAGAGAAAACTGTATAAAAGTTTAGTGTTTGAAAGTGTGGCCAACATAGCACTGTTTAGCTCATATGTAGGTGACTTACTTTGCACACAGCTCAAATGTAGGTGACTTTCTTTGCACACAGCTCAAATGTAGGTGACTTTCTTTGCACCAAGCCTGATATTCATGTGTTTTATGTCTCCTCATTGCCCACAAAACTCTTTAAATCTGAATCGCCGTTTACCAAATATTCTCTAACATCTTGTCTTGGCAATGAACAGAATGGCATTGACTATTTCAAACATTTATGCAAATTTCTGAAGGTACAAAACCAGACTTACCTCTAAATTATAACTATTATTTTTAGATTGCTACATTTGTATTTTTCAATTCAGTTTTACAAAGATTCTTAATATTATGAAACTGTAATATGCATCAAAGTACTGTATAGTTGGTATGATAAGTGCAGCCAAACTGTTTGCTCGTGTACAGAATCATGTCATTCAAAAGACAAATGTCAGTCATTGAAAGTTTTCAAAGTGACTCCCAGATTGAGAAAAAGGGATGGTTTACACACCTCAGTGTGCTGAAGTAATTTGGGTGTTTTCTTTCCTCTTTGCATCATCACTTTCTTGTCTAAACTGACAAATGGTTGAAACTATTACACTCAAGTTTGTAACGTTGAGTGTGTGTCCCTTCTTGGTCATCTTCTCCGAAGGTGTCTTCAGGGTCATAGGCACTCTTAAGTTGAAAAACTTACTAATGTATTTTTTTCCTTATCATAGATGTGACCAGTTGTTTCTACTAACATAATTGCTCGTTGCTGTGATGGTGTCGAGCCATCTCAGTCAACATAAAACTCTAGGTGGGTAAAACTGTAAATGATTCTGAGTACAGTGGGTGCTCAGTTGCTTTCTGTTTTATTATGTATATCCTGATGGATGTCTGTTGTAATGGGGTTTCTTGGTCCCAGGCAGCCAGAGGCCCAGGCCCACAGACCTGCTGCACCAGCCGCCCACCAATGTTCAAGCCCCCAAAAATGATTCAGACACTTATATTAGCTTTATGTTGTTTGGTCTATGGCTTAGGCACATTGCTATAGCTCTTTCATCTTAACTCAACCCATTTTCATTAATCTGTCTGCCACATGGCCTATGGCTCACCTGTGTTCCTTACATGTTTCTTCTTTGGGCATCTGGCTCAGTCTGTCTGACTTTGCCCTGCTTCTCCTACCTATGTTGTGATTTCCCCACCTACTTTTTTTTTATGGTGCCTGTCATGGGCCAAAACAGCTCCTTTGTTTAAAGATTGATATTAACAGCATACAGAAAGACATTCCCACATCAGATGTCAGTGTTTCTATGTATGTAATCCATAAGTGCCTCAGAAAACAAATATATGTCAGTTTCATTAGGAACCTCAAAAGAGCTCTCAATATGCATCCCCATTAATATGCACAGATATTCTCACTTAGAATCATGGTTTGTCCCTAGAATTACCAACAATAGCTTAAACGCATTCAAGAACTCAAGGTCTGTTTTTGTGATATATACATTCCAATTAAATAAACAGTTTGAAGTTGTAGGCCTGTAGCTCAGCTAGTAAAATTAGCAAAACCAATCTAAAATATAAAAATAATATTGACTGAATATAACAATCCCAGGGAACCAGATTATGAAGCAAGATTATTGCTGAATATTCCTGGTCAGCCTGGATTGTACAGTGAATTCTTATCTGAAATAACTTCTCAAAATGAGAAAAAGTAGATATTTTTAACTAGTGTTGTAATAATTTAAAGGCATTTCACTAATAGTAGAGTTCTATTTAGTTATTGGTGAAACTGGAGGTGTTTTCTCTGTGTGTTAACCTTTAAGGGACTGAATCACTTCCTGGTGTGTGTCAGTGTCTTTGATTTTGTGGTGTATTGCTAGCTTCTTTAACACTACTTCCCAGAACAATGCTGTGTGAATATGAGTTGAATTAGTGTGTTGTTAATGGGTACATAATGGTAGTGGTGACTGGTTTGAATCTATCACTTGCATATAATTTCTGTACTTTGTCTTAGAATACAAAGATGTAATAGTGAGCATGATTGATGTGTAGACTTGTATCTAATCCAGCTACATAAGGCTCTTATTTTGCAAAATATTTACAACAGAGTATATACCATATTCAGTGTTTGAGATACTCCTTTAATTTCACTTTTTATTTAAAAATAGATGTTTTTTCTTGTATAATATACCCTAATTACAGTTTACCATTCCTCTGCTCCTCTAACTTACTCCCACCTCCCTTCCTACCTGCATACACTTTCTTACTATGTCTAATTAGAAATAAGTAGGCTTCCAAGTGATAACAAAATGTAATAACTATCCCAGTTAATTTGGAAAAGACAAACCAACAGAAGAAAAATATCTCCAAGAGAAGGCATAAGAATTAGAAATGCACTCACACATTCAGGATTCCCATAAAAATTCTAAATATATATATATAGTACATTTACAGAGAACAGGTACACATCCACATCAGCCCTTTGTAAGTTTATGTGTGCTTTGCTCAGTTGGTTTAAAGGGTCTTGAACTGCTGAGGTCCTCCAGCCCCTCTGGCTCTTACACTTTTTCCACCTCTTCTGCAGGGTTTTCTGAACTCTGAGTAGAGGAATTTGATGGCAACATCCCGTTTGGAGATGTATTCCAAGATCTCTCTTGCTGTGTATTGTTTGGTTTTGGGTCTTTGTGTTTGTTTCCATAATCTTGTGTAGAAGGCTTCTCTGATGATGACCACGTAAGAAACTGATAAAAGAACATATCAAAATATTAGTAGGAGTAACTTTTACTTTTTTTTAAGGGCAGAAGTACTTGGTTTTATCTCTGAGCATAGATTGGTGTTTACATTCTATTTGTAATAGTCTGTAGAGTTCCTTTTCATAACAAAAATACTTAGATATAAGGGTGAAGTTTCTGTGTGGCAACAACTGCATAGAGTTCAGTAAATGTTGTGGGTATTGTCTTCAGTAATGATGCTTTGCTGTCAGTCTATGGGAAGTAACCTATTATTTTGACAATTTTGTCAATAGTTGTTTTTGAAAGAGTTATTATCCTCAGCTACTTACGGTTAAAGGGTGGACCCAAATACATTTGTCTGCTCTAGCCACTACATATCTGAGACTGGAATGGATGTAGTCAGACAATTTTGAAATTAAAGAATTTATGTTTTCTTCCATTTTCTTAGTAAGTATAGATTTCACAGTTTTATAGACGCATAGAACTAATATAATGAACATGTATAAGTACCCTATAAATATTAAGTGATTTATTAAATCCTTTTGTGCTAAAATTTAAATACTATTATACACTGATAACTGAAGTTGGTTGTCTCTGCAGTTATATTTGTCTTACTCTGGAGAGGCCAACAGCATGGTAGTTGTTCAGTTCTTAAATCTGTATTTTTTTTTATCCCAGTCTGTTTCCAAAACCCTAGCAAACCCTGAAGGGTTATTGGTCTTTAGTCTACAGTGGAGACTTGGAAGAAGGTTACAATATCAATGAAGGAACCATCAGCAATAGCACAAAAGTATATCACTAGTTGTCAAAAGAGAATTCCAGGCAAGAAAAGAACTCTATTTCTCATATCTAGGCTTCTATGAAGAACTGTTAATCACACCCATTCCAGATCTTTACACAGCAATTAAAGCAATCAATATAATTCTTGAGTTGGAGCTTTCTGTTCAGATGATTCCAATTTGGGGCAAGTTGGCATTAAGACCAACTATAATAGAAATAAACAAGCACATTTTGTTTTATTCTAGGAATCTTACAATTTCAGCCAAGATGAGTTGAAGATTGATAGAATAATATTATAGTTTTATAGACTCTGAAAATACTTTTAGTCATTGTTTTAAACAGGCTGGATAGACAAAACCAAAGTGATCTATGCAATTGATCCTTGTCATACTCCATATTTCAGTCAATCTAAGTCTTTGAAATAAGATAGGATTGTTAAAAAACCATTAGTCCATAACAGTGTCCAGTGAAATGGGACACTGACAAGGTAAATATCTCAATTGTTGCACACAATCTTAGAAAACAGCATCATGGAGAAAGAAGTTCTTCATTTGTTGACTATAGACACAGAAAACACCAGTGTTGTGAGTAGAATATATTTATTTTAAAGAAAAGATAATTTTGTGGTAAGATAGTGTTATCACCATAAAAATCTTTGACGAGGTTAGCAGACATCATAGCTGAAAAGCAATACTGGTTTCCTTTGTCATTTGGAAGCTTGTATGAAGAGAAACTGTTACAATGAAGTTTCTTGGTCCCAGGCAGCCAGAGGCCCAGACCCACAGACCTGCAGCCCCAGACCCCTTAGCCACCCACTGCTGTTCAGGCCTCAGAAATGATTCAGACACTTATATTAAGTTCATGCTGTTTGGCCTACAGATCAGGCACATTGCTAGCTTGATCTTACATCTTAACTCAACCAATTTCTAGTAATCTGTCTGCCACGTGGCCCGTGACTCACCTGTGTTCTTCACATGGTGCTCCTTTGGGCTTCTGGCTCGGTTTGTCCGACTTCACCCTGCTTCTCCCACCTATGCTCTGATTTCCCCTCCTACTTTTTTTTATGGTGCCTGTCATGGGCCAAAACAGCTCCTTTATTTAAAGATTGCTATTCACAGCATACAGAAAGGCATTCCCACATCAAGAATCCTTATCAGAAAATCTTTACAACCTGAATATTTCTGCTATAGTGACAGTGACAGCAACAAAGGTTCCTCATGTAGGGACCTGTCTGACCATATGACCAACTAGTTAGACTTCATTACGCTAAAACTTCTAGAGATTCTTTTAAATAGTGATATTATCTGGGGATTAAGTCAAAATCCTGACTTCAGGCAGATGTTCATCTTTAAATCATATCAACAAAGTAAATGTGTCTTGTCCTGAGAGAAAAAAAATGGGGATTGAAAAAAATGAGCAGAGTAAAATAAAAGGATCCAAGGGAGATAAGAAAGAATAGTTAATTACTAGGGGCTAGAGGAAATGGGAAGGTGATGATATATTGTATATTTAATAAAAGTAACCTAAAATATCAGAGAACAGAGCCACCCAAAGAGCCAAACCATGAAGTTCAGGGAGTGGTGACCTACACCTTTAATTCCAGCACTTGGGGGTAGAGATCCCCTGGATCTCTATGAGTTCAAGTCCAAAAAGAGCCAGACAGTGGTGGCACACAACTTTATCATTAAGAAAGTTGAAACAGGACTTGAGATAGCTGGGTAGAAAAAAAGGATAAGGGGAACAGGACAAGAATGTTCTTTTCACCTACATTCTCTTTCGGCTGAAGACTCAGAAGGATTCAGTCTCAGGATTTGTAAAGACAGGACCTACCCTTTTTGGCCTGAGGAATTGGCTAGGTATAAACTGGATGTGGATTGTTTTTCTGTCTTGCTGACATTTCAGCTTTCCCCCAATATCTAGCTCTGGCTGTTTATTTATTTTTTTATTCAAAGGTGAATAATGACCGAAAGTTGTGTACTGTGCTATTCAAGCTTGTTAGGCCAAGAGCACACAGTGATGACCTAACATTGCAATTAGGTATTAATGCAGGTCAAGTAGGAGGGAGACAGAGATGTTAGTGGCTGGTATTTACAGAAATGCCAGAAGACAAACAGGTGTATAAATGATGTGTTTGAAATATAGAAAACTTTCTCAGAAAGGTGACAGAATAGAGAGTGCAGAGAAAATTAGAAGTACATGAAAGTCATGGATGATATGGATATTCAAACTTTTAACAGTCTCCATCTAGAGAGACTGACAATATAAGGGTCTTTCTTCCAAAAAGAAACCTGACTCTATCCCCACCAAGAATGCACTTGTGAAGTTACCCTGTGTAGAAGCTACTGAGATTGTAATTAGTCCTCTGCTATGGCACAGATGAAACAGAGGCTTGCAATGGAATATTGTATTAGTTATTCTTTTGCTGTTATAAAATACCATCACAAAAAGCTACAGAAGAGAAAGTACTTCCTTCAGTATATGATTTCAGAGTTAAAATGTCCATCATCACTGGGAAAATGCTGCAAGAGTTAGAAAAATTAAGGAGGTGGGAACAAAAAAACCAGCTGGTTACCTTTTAACACATAAGAAGCATAACATAGAGCATTTATTAAAATAAGGCTATATAACTCACAAACCCTAGCTACAGTGATGTGTTTCATCCATCAAAGAAATCCCAACCAACTAAGAGATATTTAATTTCCCCTAGCAGTGCAAATAATTGGTGGGCAAAAGCAAAAAAGTCTTGATTATATTTTTCACTCACATAACAACATTTTGTTTCTGTTTTGCCATATTATGAGCTTCTCATGGTGCAAAATCCAGCTGAGCCAGCTTGAAAAGTTTTCATAATATTTATAAAATGCTAAAACTCCAAAAAGTCAAATATTCACAATCTCTTCTAAGACTCAAGGTACTGCCTTAAGTTTGAGCCTTTGTAAAATCAAAATATAAATTAGTCATGTCTAGTATGACATGGTATAGAAAATATACATTTCCAAACTATAAAGGAGGGAAATGAGGGATTAGTAAAGAAACATGACAAAATGAAGAACAAAAGCCAACAGACACAATATGATCTACTATATAGCTCCATTTTCACTAATTGGGGCTTATATGTCTCTACCAATCCAACTTTATGCCTGCAGCATATATATCCTTCCTAGTTCATTTCAATATGTATGCAACCCTTCTTGGCAAATTTCTCTGCTCTGGAAATGTTCAACTTCTCGTGTCTCCAGTGAAACTCAGAGTTAATCTTTACTACTTCACACAATGGCCTCTGATAGCCTCTTTGTAAGTGCTATGGCCCTGTAACATGTTGTTTAGCCTCAAATACTCTTAGAAACTGTAGAAGAATTTGTGATCACCTTTATCTTGTATCTTTCTTATCCCTTAAACCATTAGGATGTGGAAGACACACAGAAATGGTGTATAGACATATGAGACTATGGCTGGCATTTCTCTTTAAACCACCAAAGTGTTGGTGACTCCAAGTTTTGAGCCATCTGATAGAAATGAGCATTTGAAAATTGTGTCTCAAGTGACACCCATTATTTCTTATGATTAATATAATTTAATGAAAATATTTTTAAATCTCAGTGATATCTGAGTTTTTAATTCACTATTGTAATACAAGATCGTCCAGATGAAAGGAAGTAGTGACATCAGAACCCTGTGAATTCTTTATTCAGGCTATTATATGCACAGGGTAAGGTGCTTACACTGACGTAGAATGCTTCCAAGTACTCTGGTACAGAGTATCTACATTGTTATATCAACTGTCTTTGTCTCACAGATATACATCTTGAAGCTTCTCACAATTGTTGTGTGCTGTGATAAACCACCAGACAACACCTGATGTGACACTGAAGTCATAAATGGGTGTATATCCCCTCTTCTACTGGCTTTCTGGGGATTAGAAAAACCTTGGCTACAGCCCAGGACAATGGGGTAATTTATTATATACTTGTTATCAAACCTGACACCTTTATCAAAAACCTTTAATCATGTCTTTCAGCTTGTCTGCTGGAACTGAGGAGCACCTAGTCTCAATGACTCTCAAACTAACTCTCATCTCCATCTCCCATTAAATGTCCTGTGTAACAGCCAGATCAGTACTTAATACATAAGGACGCCCCTCTTGTCAGAATTGCCTCAATGTCTTTCCAAACACAGGTCCCTAGTACTTTCTAGTGACTTACTTCATTTCTTCTTTTGAAAAAAAAAAAAAAACTAACTAGAGAACCAGAAATCACTCTGAAAAAAAAATGGGAATGATCTAAAAATATCATTTCTTGTAGCTTTCTATACCAAATGTTTGACCCCCCACTGTATGAAACTTTGACCACACTTTGTCTGTTAGAGACACTCAGAAATATCTCATAAGTGGCTTTGCTGATTAGCAACTAAAAACTTTTTGAAAAGCCAGTGTTGTTATTGCCACTGAAGATGAACTGAAAATTGCAGTCTAGAAGGGAGGTGAGGTCACAGAGGCATTAACTCATATGTCAGGGTTATGTATATGCCACTGTGCCACAGTGCTGGCTGTCATGATGTCTGATCTCTACACTGAGCTTACCACGCTGCAGATTGAGGAGTCAGGAGAGTGTTTGAAATGTTAGTCTCAGAGGCACAAAAAGAATAGAGAGATGTCTCAAATATGAAATAAGAATTCTGGGTTAAGAAGTAACTGAGGTAAAATCAGGATGAGGAAGAAAATTAACTTACTGGCCAAGAGCTGAATGTGTTAAAGAGAGGTCTCCCTTACCTTGTACAAATCTCTGTAAGGCCCTAACAGTGACTCTGGGTGAATGATCCCATGGCAATGAAATCTAAGTTTGAAGTAATCAATCAATTTGATACTTATGGTACATTTTATGAAGTGCAAAATGATTTTAGCAGTATTATTGTGTATGTGTGTATTTCAAAATTTAATGTCAGCAGAATCTTAGAAATTAAATAATAAAAATTGCATCATCCTGGTGATATAATTCAGTATCTGTATAAAAATTGTTTTTATGTAATGCTATACATATCATACAGGCACAAAGACAGAAAATGTGTCTTAACAATCACTGGCATAATGATTGTGGATCTTCATGCTCTTCACCCAAACTTGGTTGAAATGGAGTGTTGTATTAATTTTCCAGCTTAGCCTCATGGGCCAGACCCGCAGACCCACACTCCCATAGTCCCACTGAAGCATACAGACACATACATTAATTTTATGCTGATTTGCCTAGGACCCACACACATAACTTGCTAATTCGTTACTCTTAAACTAACCCATAATTCTTATCCTGTTCAGCCATGGGGCTTAGTACCTTTTCTCAGAGCAGCATAGTTGTCCTCTGCATTTGCTGGCTTCTCTGTGGCAACTTTTCCTATTCCCAGAGGTTTTTCAGTCTAGGAGCCCCACCCACACTTTCTGTCTGCCTTCAGCCAATCAGCACTTTTATTAAACCAGTAGGCAGGACAATTATTTACAATGGAACAAAACACAATCCCACTACATTTCCCCCTTTTCTTCTTTTTAAAGCAAGAATCCCAAATCTAATTCTCTTCATATAATTTTTTCACTATTATCTATAACAACTCGTAACCAGCAAAGACAAACATCCATAATCCATTTTTTGGGAATGTGGGTGTCATTCTCTAGGCTACTTCCTGCTGAGTAGGGATAATCCCATGGGGACCCAAAGAAATATTTAGGATTATGGACAAGTCCTCGGTGAAGTAGTCTGTAAGGGTGGATCAGCTCAGCCAGTCTCCTTGAAGTTGTTTTCGATGCAGAGTTCAGAGGAAACTTGAACAGAGCTGCTCTGAAATGCTGAATCATCTAGGTTATCTGTTTCCCCTGGAGACTTTTAAAGCAGTCCTTAATCAAACTTTTTTTTAACCAGGAATAAATCAGATTCTCATTTTCTATGGAAATAAAAAGAAAATCTCTCCTCCAAAGTAGCATATTTTGATTTAAATTTTAAAGTCAACTTGTTTTCAAAATATATAGGTTGAATTAATTCAACAGCATTTAAAATCAAATGTCTTTTAGCAGGTTTTACTACTTCACTTTCAGTCAAAGAACTTAAAGACAAGACAATAACATACAGTATCCAGACACTCTTTGTAATTTCCGTCTTTAGGTGGAGCAGCAGCCCTGGCGTGGGACCACTCCTATCCTCAAAAATGTGTCTTAAGGTTCAGTTTATATCAGTGAATGTTAATACACCCTTCAATAAATATTAATCCTTTATATAATATATTATGATGTGGGAATGTCTTTCTATATACTATAAATATCAATCTTTAAATAAAAGAGCTGTTTCGACCCATAATAAACACCACAAAAATAAATTAAAAATGAAAAGAAATTTTTAAAAAGTCAAACAGAAACAAAACAGGAAGGAGCTCAGTGTCCCAGTGTCTCCTTCAAGAGGTCTGGCCACACCCTGTTCAGGCTCCCAGAACTCCAGAGACACACCTCCAAGCCTTGTCAGCTGAATTCCACCACATCCTTACTTTTTTGATGTGTGTATGTGGAGGAATTATTTCAGTTTACATGTTACAGTCCATTAATATATTATCCAGGAAAGTCCAGATAGAGTTAAAAGCAGGAGTTTGAAGCCAGCCAAGGTAGACTTCTTATTGACTTGCTTGGCTACCTTTCTTATACACCTCTATCTCCCTAGAAATAGACTCCACTATAGAGCATGCAGAGCCATCTGATAGCTATTAGAATTTTTAAAATGCCTCACAGACATTCACAGGATAATATAATATAGGCAACTCCTAATAGTGACACCACAGATAATTCTGGACCGTGTTAAAGCTGATAGCTGAGGCTAACTACTATGACATATAATAAGTGATTTACAGAATGAGGCATATTCCAAGCCCTGCAATCTTCAAAAATTGTTATATATGTGGTGGTATATTCAATAACAATAGCCTGAAATATCATAGGTCAGAGCCAGGTAATGAAGGTCAGGGAGTGGGGACTCTCACCTTTAATCCCAGCACTTGGGAGGAAGAGATCCTCTGGATCTCTATGAGTTCAAGGCCAGCCAGGCAGTGGTAACACACAAACCTTTAATCCTAGCTAAAGGAATGTTGAATGAGGAAGTTAGATAGCTGAGCAGAGGGAGAAAGAGGGGATTTTAACTTTCCTTGTTACTTCCTGGTTGGCTGAAAAGAAAGAGGCTGGATTTGGAGGGTTTCTTAGAGACAGGCTGACAAATTGGCAGGTGGGAAGTGGCTGTGGTTTGTTTCTCTATCTCTCTGATATTTCAGCTTTTCTTGGATATCTGGTTCTGGGTTTTTTATTATAAGACCAAATATAATTTGTGAAATTTTTATGTTATAATATAAACATAGTAATATGCATATACTAAAACCAACCTCTTTTTTAGAAATAGGATGTTTCTAATGCAGTATATCTTGGTTTCAATTTTCTCTTCTTCCTAGTTCTTCTCCACCTGACTCCCATTCAAGATCCACTCTATTTCTATCTTTCATTAGAAAAACAGAGGATTTTTAGACATAACAACAAAATAAAAATGAAATATAATAAGATAAAACAATAATCATCAAATTGAAGTTGAGTATGAGTTGTTCAGAGGAATAACTCACTAAGCTGCTTCCGTGAGTTCATTAGAAGAGAACAGACATCTAGGAGATCACTATAAGTATAAAACAATAAAGTATAATACGATAAAAACAGGAAAAAAGACAGAGGGGTCTGGGTCCTTATGATCTGGGCTGCCTGAGAGTATCCACAAACCTCCTTGGTGCCTGGTGGTGCTGGGTGGTGGGTTCTGGGATAATGAGAAAGTATATGGTGGAATAATGAGATAGAAACAGCAGTAGAATGGTTCATGTGTGTGGCGAGGATGGTGAGAATTGTGCGGATGTTGGCAGCCTATTTGCCACTTAGGACCTCATATCCAGGCCTATGCTGATGCCTAGGAACATATATGTGTCTGTATTTTTCTACCACAGCAGGACTCTGTGCTGATATTCATGACCTATGTGCCAGTAAGGGCAAGGGAGGCCTATGGTTTGGGTTGGTGTCTGAGGGCCATTCCACCATGAGGACCATGAAAGGCCCATATTTCAGATGCAGATGAAGTTTATAATAATATCTATGGCTCTTGTTACCACAGAACGTCATAGGAACCATGTGTGTTGAAATCCCAGTACTGTGCTAAGCCAGATCCTTGTCTCATTGGCTCTAAGAAAGCTGACCTTGCTTATTGTTGGACACTACAACAGGAAAGATGAACATTCTTTCCCACGGGAGAGTTGTCTTTCCTGCAATCAAGCAAGATACTCCCCAGCTATAAACATGTGTGTTGGAGAGCTATCCCCAAAGACATGGACTAGGAGTGCTGGATTTTCCTCTTGTTCAATGGGATAGTCAGACAAGCTCAGCCACTATCAAGACCTACATTTTGGGTTGGACACCCTAAACATCTACTTCATCTATGACCTGCTGGAGTGCAAGAAGGGACTAGTTTCAGAATGATAACCACAGAATGTCCACGCCTAGGGGCAACAGTAGGAGAGGAGTTTCTCCTCAGTATCCAGTGCTGATGGTGTGTCAGAGGCCTTGAACAAGACCAATGATTTGTTACAATGAAAACTTAGTGGGTAGGGCTGATTGTATAAAATGGTATACTGTGTATACACTTCGACTACCAATGCTACTTGGATGAATGAGATACTGAAAAAAGGGAGGAATTGAGCAAGATGGTAGTGTTTTGATTGATGTTTGTTTTTTTTTCAATTAACATTTTGGAAGGTTATTTGAGAGGTATTCTCTTGCACAAATTCTATTTGGTATATAATGAAAACTTTGAGCCAGATATTGGGGGAAAGCTAGAATATTAGAGAGATATAGAAACAAACCCAGACTCTTCTCACTTGCCAACTTCTTAGGCCTCTCTCCATGAAATCCTGATTCCAAACCTCTCTCTGTTCACTAGGGAAGTCTCTGGGAAAGTTAAAAACAAAACAAAACAAAAAAAAATCCCCTGTTGTGGGATTCAGGTGTCAGCTGATGGGGTCCAAGGAAGCTTATCCAGAATCCCGGGCTCCTGGAGGGGGTGTGGCCAAACCCATTGATAAAAGGCTGCTGGGATCTTGGGAAGGCCCATTCTTTCTCTCTATTTATTTATATATTTATTTACCTGAGCGGGATAAATGCCACGTTGGGCGCCAGATGTAGGCGGAGTTTACCCACAAGGACACCAATATCAGATAGATATTTATTAAAATATAAACCAACACTCACGGTACAGGTAACAGATTACAGTGGCACCTGAATAGGAACCGGAGTCTGCAGACGGACGGACGATGGGATCCTCCCTCCAGCAGCCAGGAACCAGGAAGAGAGCCTCCCAGCGTCCCAGCAGCCCTTTATCAATGGGTTTGGCCACACCCCCTCCAGGAGCCCGGGATTCTGGATAAGCTTCCTTGGACCCCATCAGCTGACACCTGAATCCCACAACAATCCCCCAAAAAAACCCTCTTTGCTTCCTCTGTTGAGTTATCTTAACTTTCTCTTTCCAAACTCCTAAAGCTAGGATTAAAAGTGTGGGTCACCTCTTCCTGACCTTCATTGCTTGGCTCTGGGGTTGACTCTGATATTCCAGATTAATTTTATTAAATATATATCACCATATATCCCTTTTGTGTCAAAAATAAAAGAGTATTATAACTAATGTAAGAAAAACTACATACATTCGGAATAATAAATATATACAATATATACAAACAAAATTACATTAGTATTATCCGGTCAAGGAACAATTGGCAAATTCAAAGAAAATATTTCATTATTTATTGTATTTTGAGAAGTCCAAAGGATTGTACCTAATTCAATTTTTATTCAACTTGTATTACTAACTGAAAACTATCTTTTGATGTCTCTCAAACTTATATACTTTAACCTCTTAGTGAGTTTCTTTTTTAAAACTGTCACTAGAAAACTATAACTATCTCGTCTTCAATCTCCTTAGAGACCCAAGAAGGAAATAATATTAACTAAGTAAACAAGAAGTGCAAGCAAGTGACTTCCAAAAATGTGAAAAACAAAACAACTGCCTGCCTAGACTGTCACCCAAGGATCCTCTACAGCATTGGAGCATCCACCTCAGCTATGGATCTCTGCTTCGGCCTCTACCCATTGCAGGATGAAGGTCCTATCATGACACTTAGGGTGATCACCTGTTTAGTCACCCTCTCTAGTATTGTTTGGAGTCTTAGCCAGAGATATCTTGTGGGTTTTTGGAGGTTTCTTTAGCACCAGGTCACCGTTAACACCATATTGGCTCCCTCTGTCAAGATACCCATTTCTTTGTTCTCCCTCTCTGTTGCTCCTCTCATTCAACCATGTTCTCTCATGATTTGTTCCCACCTTCCCTTGCTTGCTCCCTGTTATGATCCCTTCTCTATTCCCAGGGGATCCCTATATGTCTTCTTTAATTTTCTTCTCTTACCTAACTGTTCAAGGATTCCCACTCCTCTATTTAACTGATCCAGTGATCCCAAAATTCTTTGTTATTGCTTCATGATGGCATTTTTTGTGATGGCAGAAGGCCTATTGTAGAGAAATTTTGTGGCTATACCAGCAGCCATCTTGGTAGTGGTCTTTTCCAAGATGTCTGTGAAGTTCTCGAAACATTTAGAATATCACAATCACATCTTTCCCCACAGACAAGGACTCTATATGAGTAGAGGCTCCTGATTAAGATATATATAATTGCTCAGAGATTCTAATCAAACATTCAAGTTCTCCAGGACCTTAGTTTAGTTGAAGCAAATTTATTCACTACAGTTGCTTAGCATGCATCTCTTTGTGATAATATATTGTATATTTAATGAAATAGTCTGGAAAATCAGAAGACAGAGCTATCCACCGAGGCAAACCATTAAGGGTCAGGAAGTGGTGACTCATACCTTTAATCTCATTACTTGGGAGAAAGAGATCCAGAGGATCTTTCTAAGTTTAAGACCTGACAGAGCCAAATAGTGGTGGCACCCACCTTTAATCTTAGCACTAGGAAAGTTTATCTGGGAATTGAAATAGTAGGGTGGGGAAAGAAAGATAAGGCAGGAAAGCAGAAGTTCTTCCCTGTGTTTGTGTACTCAGTCAGTCTGAGGGCTCATGGAGACAGGACCCAAGTGGCTGAGGTGTTGTCTGAGAGAAAAAAATGGCTGTGGTTTGTTCATTGTCTTTCTCATTCAGCTTTTCTCCAATATCTAGGTTTAATTATAGTACTAAACAGAATTCATGCAATACATCTCAATAACTTTAACCATCATTTACCAGCAGTCAATTATTTATCTAAACCTAGGCATAGTTGACTCCTTATATATGCCTCTACATTTCCAGTTTTCCATAGTCCTCATAGTTCTTGGTATTTAACCGATGATTTATATGACTCTCTAAAAATTTTGGCCAAACTGCTAGGATTTGGATGAGGAGAATTATTTACTTTATGTCTCTGTACATTACAGTTTCCATACCCCACCATTTACTTCATTGCCATTTTAAACTAAAGCATATTGAATTCCTTTGGACACAAGTGATAAGCTTCTTTTTACAAGACTTTCTCGCAAAAGTCGGTGTAATGGTTCAGACACAGCACATAATCTGAGGCTTACATTTTCCTCTTTCTCTGAACAACTCATTCTGACTGCTCACAGTTACCCTGTATAACTGCCCTACACACCATACTGTATTAAATTATCAATGATTTTTCTAGAGACTCTGTATCTTAGTCACTCTTTCATTTATTTTAAGAGGTTCAATAACCAATGCAACTGTTATAATAGAAAGCATTTATTTAGGGGCCTGCTTACAGTTTCTGAGGCTTATTCTATTAACATCATGATAGAGAACTTGAAAACAGGCAGGCTCCGTGCTAAGAAAGTCATTGACACTTATCCTGATCCACATGCAGAAAGACAGTTTGGGCTGGACATGAGATTTTAAAAGATAAAACACACTCCAGTAAAAGATTTTCCATAACAAAGCCATGCCTCTTTATCCTTCTAATTCTTTTAAATAGTACCATCCCTGATGACTAAGCATTCAAATATAGGAGTCTGTGGTAGCTAGCAATTATTATTCAAACGGACACACCCTGTGAATAGAAATATTTACACAAAACACATTCTAGTTAAGATAGAGAAAGAGAGAATTGTTATTTCCATTAAGCTACCAGTAGTGCTAGACAAATTTCTCCAGATAAACAAATTTCTCTGGATAAACTGGATAAAGTCTTGAATGACTTTAAGGTCATTTTTAGTCATCTGGTGGCTGTTAGGTTGCATCTTGAGCCATAGGGGGTTGTTTTCAATGACACCTCATAAAAGATAATTTGGGTAGGATGGACATAAGCATTGCAGAACTAACCACTGGCTGTGGCTTCCACTGGCTGCTCAGTTATAAAGTTCTGGAACTTTATCTAGGTCCTAAACCTGGATCCTGGCAGCATAAGCCAGTGCACATTATTCAGACCATATAACAGTCATATGATCAGTTATTGGGGATATTTCTTTCTGAATGGGACATTCTCAACACAGTTGATATAGAGCATTTATTTTGATGTGTCACTATCTTCTTTTGTTTCTAATTGTTTGTGCTAATCTCTCACATGTCTAGTTTATGTAATGTCTTATAGGTACTATGTGTGAATAGTAAAAATTATATTATACAAAAGGTTCTACTGTATTTTTGGCTTCCTTCATCTATTGTGTTTTTGGATATGTTTCTTCTGGAATATGAATGTCTACTACATTTCTGTTTACTGTAAAATAGTCACAAGTTCCCGCCTTTTAGCTCATACTGACTACTTTAGTCTTTGACTTTAAAAAAAAAAAAAATAGATGTTCTCTTACCACTTAGAAGAGCTTCTGTTGTAATAAGGTTTCTTGGTCCCAGGCAGCCAGAGGTCCAGACCCACAGACCTGCAGCCCCAGACCCCTTAGCCGCCTGCCATTGCTCAGGCCCCCAAAATGATTCAGATGCTTATATTAACTTCATACTGTTTGGTCTATGGCTCAGGCACATTGCTAGCTTGCTCTTACATCTTAACTCAACCCATTTTTATTAATCTATCTGCCCCATGGCCCGTGGCTCACCTGTGTTCCTTACATGTTTCTTCTTTGGGCATCTGGTTCAGTCTGTCTGACTCTGCCCTGCTTCTCCTACCTATCTTGTGATTTCCCCACCTACTTTTTCTTTGGTGCCTGTCATGGGCCAAAACAACTCCTTTATTTAAAGATTGATATTCACAGCATACAGAAAGGCATTCCCACATCAATATTCTATTGTTAAAAATGTATTCTACACATGTAACAGCTTTAGACCTTGTCTACTTTCAGCTCTGAATACGTTTCTTTTACTATGTCATCTTTATATCCTTGAGTTGTTATAGTTTAACAGGATTTTATTTCAAGAACCAAACCGTTTGGTTTGGATAAACTGTACGGATAATTGAAGTCTTTTGTACTGTAATATAAATTAACAGATAATCTCAATAAGAGACTCACTTTCAAGTTATACAGTAACTATATCTTATAAAGTTAAGTCAATATCTAGAAAGCTGAGGATTTACTAAGCTATTTTATGTAGAATCACAGATGTAATTAATTTTATACTTGTTGAACATCTGATATTTCCCTATAAACATTTAATATAACCTTCATAAAAAAATAAGATTCTTATATGAGAGACAGAGGTGTTGACTACTCGTGGAAGAGCTGACATTAAAAACACTCTGATGAGTTTTGTTCTCTCCCCCCACCATTTCCCCATCCTAGTTGTGTGAAGTAGGCAAATAGGAGTCATACAGTCAGGAATACCTTTCATTGCAGTCTCTGAGGAAAATAATCTTATAAAGAAAATACCTAGGTATAACCCTCACCTCAAGGAGAAATATAAACTTTATTTTCTTTACCATTAAAACTATTTTGTTCTTAAATCCAGAGATTGACATAGATACTGTCTTCCAAATTTCTTGCTTATATAAATACAATGAAGTACATATGCTGAGAGCTACAGAAATGTGAAGTGAGAACTCAGTTGAACTATTAGATCCAAGGGACTGGGTTGAGGTAAAGCCAAAACCTCAAGGAGTTTTGCTGTTAATTGCCTTTGAATATGTTGAAGTGTTTTCTACAGAGGATTTCTTGTGTGTGAATGCAGTTTTCCCCATTTGTTACTTCCTTGGAATTTAGTTCTCAGGAAACATTAGCAGTCTGATTGCTTATTTGTTGGGCACAACTTCTCCCATACATTTGAGGGCTTATGGATATTCTCTCCTATCTGTGCATAAAAACAGTCACAAAGACAGGATCTTTTATCTCATTAATCAGGTCTTTCTTCCTGTGCTCAGAGCAGACTCAATGTCTGCCTTCCCTGTAATTACATTAACTAGTAAACATCCGGAAGAAGTCAGTAGTCAACAAACTGTGGTGAGAATCAGACATTATTGAGAGAGACCTAGAGGAGTAGCTTTAAGGTCTCAAGAACCTGAATGTAGCATGGCCAGCCCCGTTGAGAACCCCATTGAAAGCTACCTCTCCTGTTTTGTTCTGCATTCTAGGGGAGAGGATTGGCACCATCACTACATGAGACAGTTCCACTTTCCAAGAATTTCCTTAAGGTTCAGTTTGTACCAGTGAGTGTTTATATATCCCCTTAATAAATATTAAGTCTTTATATAATCAATTGTCAATAAATAATTCTACTTGATGGCAATGTAGAGCCTAAGATTCTCCAGAGCTGGGATGGTAAGTAGTTCCACAATATTCAATATAGCTTCTGAGAATTGGAAAGGTAAGCCTGGCTCTGGTACCTCTGCCATGTTAAAAAGCTGAGAAGGGTGGAATCAGCAATCAAAGCTGTGCTTTACAGTATAGCATTTAAAAAGCTCTTCTAGTCATAAAATGATTAAAGACACACAATAAAACAGATTCAGATTTAAAAAACCCTCTAAATGGGTTACAATGTGTATAAAAAATACATAAGCTAAAAAATCATAAACATTCTTTAAAATTAAAGTAATAAAAATATAATAAGCCACATAAAGATAAAAAATACACAAAGAGTTTAGATTATGTCTATTATTGTTTTCTTTTAATTTTTTAACTGTTAATGAGCTAGCTGCAAAAAGACATTTGATTATAAAGGCTGCTGCTAAGTTAAACCTACAAATATGTTTTAAAAGTATTTTGTCTTTAAAATCTAAGTCTTAAAAACATGTTGCTTTAAAAACAAAGTTCTATTTTTGTGTTCATGAAAGCTATAAACCTATAAATTGTTTCAAGGCTAATATATTTTAATCAGAAAAGACCCCCTAAAAATCTCTAATAGGAGATTGCCAATTAGCTTCAAAGCTATCAACTATATGCTGTGAATATCATTCATTAATAAAGGGACTGTTTTAGCCTCTGGTAGGGAATTTTAGACAAAGGTGGGAAATCTGAGCATAGATAGAGGAGAAAGATGGCAGAGTCAAGGAAGATGAGATCCAGTCACCCAAGAAGCAAGTCATAAAGAAATTGGTAAGTCACGAGCCACATGGCAAGAAAGATTAATAAAAAGAAGTTTAATTAAGATACAAAAACTAGCTAACAATATGCCTGAGCCATAGGCCAAACAGCATGTGATTAATATAAGCTTCTCTGTGTGTGTCTCTATTCCATTATGGGTCTGTGGGTCTGTACCTCAGGGCTAGGCCAGGGCAGAACCTTCATATTACAAGTAATCCATTAGAAATTTTTCTCAGATATTGAAGGGCAGCTTCAGATAGATGACCCTACTGATAAGAGCTAACTATCAAAGTCAGAGCTAACTAACCCTAGGCTTTCTAACTCTCTATATTTGTGCCTAGATTCATTAACACAAGAGCCTAACTATAAGCCTATGCTTTCTGTGTGTTGTCCTGCCAATAAAGATGCAATAAGAAGAATGTCTCCAAGTCTGATGCCTGTAAAGATTCCCTCACCGGTAGCCACGTATCTTCCTGGTCCCTGAGAAAAAACCTTGTTGTGGCTGGTCCCCTAAAGATTTTTGTTATAAGTACACAGAAGACTTTGTCTATAAGTAATAATATGCATGATAGAGTCAAGTAAACTTATTGGTATCATCTTGTACAACTATATAACACAGTGCTTACTTCTGATAATAATCTGTAATGCACATACTACTCCATCACTTTTTAGAAATTTGCATTGAGTGACTACTTTTCAGCTCTTTAATTTGCCTCAAGCAACAATGCTTATGATTTCTGTTCATGAAACACAGTTTATCTAGGACAGGACAATATAAACCCAAACACATTACAGCTTACTTTAAGAATAACAAGTAGATTCTGCATTAATTTGTCTGTTAATTTTGAAGTAGACTAATAAATAAATAATTACATACTGAACAGAAAGCTATCAAATCTTGCACCAATAATACAATTATGTGATAATTCCTTTCCTCATTCAGGAAAAAAGAAATTTAATTACAACGGAGTTATGACTAATAATAAAAGGGCTTATTGTGGGAAAACACAAAGAAATGATGGGTGTGAAGTTCATTAGCCACCATCCACTATCATGTGAAAGAGCATTCCAACCCTGTAAGATGGAGGATAGAGTATAAAATCCTAGAAAGGTAAACACTAAGACCCAGCAGAGGGAAATTACAAGTTCAATATACTTTGGGGCTTTGACTTTCAAATCCTTCCAACAGGAGTCACTCAGACTGATGGTGATGGCCTGAAAGACACTCAAGAGACAGGTGCTGCCAAAGGACATGCTCCTGCCAAGTCTTTAAATATAGATAATAAGTTTGCAGTCAAAATCATTGATAAACCATTTCAGCCCCCCAAACCTCTATTGTCTTTAGCATTCCTAAAGAAACAATTATCAAGCAGTCAGCTGTGAACAGGTGTGTGAAAATCAAATCCTTGGTCTTTAACTTCTGTTCAGTGCAGTAGTGGATGAGGTAGTAGGAAAGAAGAGAGAAATTTCCCGGAATTCCAACTGTGAAGTAAAAACACTATTCCTATTGCCAAGTCCTCGGGGTCCATTCTGTCATTTATCACATTTTAACTGCATAAAATAATGCAAAAATACTTGGTTAGGAAAAATGATATACTGAAATTACTATAGTTACTGTGTGGGTATACCAGAATTACTTGACCTCCAGATAGCAAAGCCAGTATATGCAACACACCAAGTCATTACCTCAAATAAAACTTACTTTGACATCAGTAATAACTTTTCACAGCACTCCTGAGTGTTCAAATGTACATGCTCAGTAAGGAATAAACAGGGTAAGAATATCAGTGCTTTCACTGGATTTGACTGGATCATGATACCATAGTAACTCTTTTGTAACTGGTAGAATAAGCAGGCATCTTACAGAATAGAAATGGTGATCACACTGTAGCCAGTATTTTGGAATCTGGAAGTCTGTATGCTACTGCAAAGCATATAAATTTACATGTCAATCTATGGCTATGCCTTCAAAATGCACAATTCATTCACAAAAGTTATCATCTATCATCTCTCTTTAGATTCCTATACTTCTTTTAAGAGTGCACAACCTCAGCTGATCCTCACGTGGTGCTGTCCTTTGCAGAGTGTAAATGAAAAATAAAAAAATTTATAAAACCCAAACGCAGGAAAAATAGAAATAAAATAGGAAAAACATAGAAGTTTTATATTGCAAGCCCAATTAGGCAAAGGACAACACAAGTCAGCGTTTACCCAGTTTCTAACAGACTAACATAAATAGATACGCATCTTCCCACAATTTTACTTCACCTGGTAATAAAGCAGAGCACTATTATCAGTGACACAGTTTTGGATTGTACAAGAGTAAACGGTAATTTTATCTTTTTACTTTTTGGCAGAAGATTTTAGAAAAGGTCTCACTCTGTAATGTATACTGGCCTGAAACTTACAGAAAATATACAAATAAGCCATGCATTCCTGAGTTTGCCAACCCATTCTTGATTTTTTTATTTGTAAATTTTAATGAACTGGCCATTTATGTGTTCTAGGTGGATTTTTTTTTGTATTTGTTGTTGTTAGAATATCACCTATCACAACATATAATTGGAATTGTTGCAAGGGTTAATAAAATGTCATTGTTATGATGTATGAGTCTCTACAGGACAAAAAAATAATGTAACCTCAATAACAGATCATGACTTTACCATGAAAGATCTATGGATATACACATGAGGCAAAATGTGAAGTTATTATCAAGTTCATTAAAATGGTATCCAGAGCCTTTGTTTGGAGTGCAATGGCCATTCCACCCACAGATCTTCAGGGAAACTGAGAATGTTAAGTATGTGGAATTGTCTTTATAAGGAAAAAGTTGTAAAACCTATTTTTCCATCTAAAAAGCAGGAAATTGAAAGTGATTAACAGCCTGTTGATCTATATTTTCTGTTGATCCAGGCTTTATCAATCTCTCATAACCAAAGCCAGAGATATTTAATAGTCTAAATGATGCTTATATTATTTGTATAGCCAGAGGCTTCCACACACTCCTACAACAAGAACCAAGGGGTGGCTAGTAGCCCAAATAAACTCAATGTTATCTGTGACTGACATCAGGCAAGGTCTTTTCTCAGGCCCTTAAGCTAATACAGGCAGTGTATCTTCAGAACCCATCTTTTTAGAGAAAATCACAGGTACCCTGAATAGAGTATTCATCCAATTAGTCTTCCTTGTGCACCAGGGATTGTATTACACCAGAAAATACATTTTCAAATTTTATTGTGTTGAAATGCACTGGAAATAAACCACATAACATCATACTCCTCAAGGTTTGATCCAGGACTATGTAATCAGTCAGAACCAAGATTTTGTTCTCACCTCTTTACAGATCACTCCCTGCCTTGACACCTGAAGATACTCCTTCACTAATTGATACTTAATAAAACGTTATCATGTTTGATAATAAAATAGAACAAGGAAGGATACTCACCAATGTACAGCATTGTACCAAGAACATGTAAAAACTCAGTATGTTTGGAAGCTTCTTAAATTTTATGCACCTGGAGTACTTGGCTGAACACACTGCAGAATACTACAGATCTATGAGAACAGGAATGAATGTTCACAGCCACAAAAAATACTCCAACATATGAGTAGTTAAGGTCTTGGAGTCATCTTGAAATAAATGGTAAAGTGGAAAGTGTTAGGATTTCTGACAAGTCGTAGATATGCTGCTAAATGCATTATTCCAACATGGCACCAAGGCACACTGCATGTGAGGGGTACACTCCTTTTATCTATATGCATGAGCAGGCATGACCACATAAACTCTGCATGCTACCCATGCCTTTATAAGCCAAGACTCCACTTTGTTACATCTCTTCATCTCTTTCTGCATGTTTCCATGGGTGTCTCTGTCACAATCCTGTTAAATAAACTCTAGCATGGGTTACTGGTATTTGTGATCTATTCTCCTCCGTATGTCAACAGCAGAAAGAACTCCCCATTTGAAAGTCTGTTAGAAGGACTCTAATCCTCATTTAGTGTAGGGAAGGAAAAGACATGAGAAGAGAGAACTGTATGGATACACATTCACACTATGAGACATCTGGACCATCCCTGGTTACAATATCTAGGTAACTCTTTCAGTTTCCAGTGGCTAACATTTGCTTTTAGAGACAAAGAACTATTTATAAGAACACACAATGTGGCCACATTTGTCACAAGAACTGAAAACGTTCTTGCCCATGAATACTTACTAAAGATTTCATCAAGTTCATAGATTAGCTGGAATTTGATTAAAATTGCAAAAGTGTTTTTATGTTGAAATTACTGCATAAACCTGTTTATTTGGCGAATCATATGATTTTAATAACTATTTGGGGTAGACAATGTCATTGTCTTTATTGTGGGAATCTCACAGCTTAAGAAATAACTTTCCAGGTTCCCAAAGGGTTGTGGCAGTGAGGACATTTAAGAAATGTGAACATCTATGGGTTGCTTATCTGTTCACATTAGTTTGTGCCCCACAATGATATGACAACCACATTTAAAGTATACAATTGATGTTCTACTTCTTTTCATAACTGACACTTGTAAATAAAAATTCTGGCATTATTTTAAAATGCTGTGCTCAAGTTATAGTTCAGTCAAACTGAAGCCTGTGGTCAAGTTGGGTTGATGAGGGCAGTTCAGACTCAATATTTTTTTGGCATCAAACAAGTTTCTGCTGAAACACATAACTACTAACAAATAAAATATATATAATATAATAAAATACAGGAAAGTAATATTTTATGTCACTATGCAGCATAAAATTTACCATGTTAAGAAGATAGCTCTTGTGCTGGTTACTTTTCCTTGTATGTATGAGAGTCTTAGTTCCATCTGAACAATTAATAAAGTATTGTGTGGTGGAACACAGCTACCATCCAAGGACTGGTAAGTCAGACCAGGAGACTCTTGGAACTTCCTGTCAAGCCAGCCTAGAACATTGGGAGAGCAGGAGATATCTAAAAAAAAATACATACAAAATAACAACAATCTGAGGAAAGACATCTGAGTTTCTCTTCTGACTTCATAAATAGAGAATCACAACACACACAGAGATACACTATAATGCACATAAACAGATATACAGTCATTAACACATACACATACAAACACATAATCACACAATCACATACACATAAACATTCAAGTACTTGCACATAAAATTATTCTGTATCATACATATACACTCACTTCTCTCCAGCATCATATATATTCTTTTTCTCACACAAACTCATAGATAAAATTTGAACTCACCTAAAATCATACATGTACCCTAATAGAAACACACATACACACAGAGAAATTAAAGGATTAGGTTTATTAATTCCTTTATCAAGTCAGAAATTTGATAACTTATTAAAGTTTTAGAAAGACTAAAGTACAGTATCACTGGAACACTATGAAATAGCATACATTGTAATAATTTAAGTTAAAAAGAAAATGTAATGTGCCAGTTGTTACTCTATGTTAGCATCCTTGTCTATCAGAAACAAAACTCTGGATTGCCTCAACATCCTGCACTGAAAAGCTGAAAAACTCATTCTGATTTTTCAGTGACATGAAGATGTTACTAAACCAGGAGAAATAAGGGAAGATACATTTGTTCCAGAAGAGAAATATCCAGGACTCATAATTACAACATCATTTTCCACACAATACTGTGTTCCTAAGTTCAAAAGGAAAAACAGCCTCATTTGTCATGATCAGTAACTGTGAGAATCACATCTGGCCTCAGTCCTAGATGTAATGCTGCCTAGAAGCAAGTTTTATACGTGCACTTGCAAACTTTGTAGCTTTATAAGATCAAATGGTTAATATTGCCCCCCCCAAATCTATATTAGTCACATGTAAAGTTGAACAATTAGTCTTTGATTCATGTGAATAATGTGTAAATATAAATTTCTGTGTCAATAGCTATAATTCTTTAACACTGTCAGTTGAATTTCTTGATTATTTAGAACATTAAGAAATCACCTGTGGTTTTGTTGTATTTTATTGGACAAATTTATAGGATTCTTTAATGGGAAGGGTCTTAGTTGTTTTTTAGAGCTCATAAAAATATTTCATCTCTTGAATGAAATTTCACTGTGTCTGTTTTCAGCCCTAAAAATCGATTTCCAGACATACACACTTACTTTCCTACTTTCTTTTCTGGGTTTGCTTCCAGTATGGAATACTAAATACTCACCTGAATCATCTATGCTGACCTGTGTGCTTAGCATGGAGCTCCTGACATCTTGACATTTGTTCTGGTGGGATATGTAATTGTACAACTCTGAGATAAAGATCTGAGGCTCTGTGACTCCACCTCCCCTTTAAACTATAGTTCCCTTTCAACCACATTGATAATGACAGTACTTGCTTTGGGATAATTACAGAAGCTCATTAGAAATTTCTTCTAAGAGCCTCTAAAGAGGTAAATTTTTCAGTGGAGGTTCTTACATTCTCATGATATCTTAATGACAACAGTGTCAGAGGATGTAAGGTATATCAAAGTTTCATGTGTGGGAATCTAGCAAAGAGATTTGTATGTTTAATTGTGCTCTAGCTTTCTGAGTTCTTCTAAAGAAAAATAAATAGATAATTAATTATCAGACCCACATTTTGCCTTATTTTATAGCACTCACCAGAACAGAATTAATCAGGAATTCAGGACTAACTCATGAAGTGTCTGCTAAAGAAAAACACGATGTCATAGTCTGCACTAGAACTCATTGCTATCTTTCTAAAATACATACATATTAACTTGAAATGATGATTTGTAAATGTACTAGAAAAAGTGACAAATATCACCACAGCAATGCCACAAAGTCTGAACATAGTCCTATCCATCATAGATTTTAAATACAACTATTATTTACAAATGAAATCATTTGTTTTCATTAAGTATTCTGTAAACTGAAGCTACATTTTCAGTGTGAAAGCACTGAGTGGAAACTAGAATCAGCAAGCATTAAATTTGCCAAGGAAAATATAGAGCTTTATTTCTTGCAGTTAGAGAATAAACAAAAAAAGTAGAGTTATAACATTCACTATCTCTTCAGTAATCATCCTTCATAGTGGACTTTGGAATAATAAAGACAGTTTACACAAGGCAATATTATCACTGATCCACTTCTAAGTCTTCAGTTCTCAGGATTTGTTGAGTTATGATAATTAAATTCAATGAAGTACAAATATAGAAAACTGTCTGATGTGGGAATGTCTTTCTGTATGCTGTGAACATCAATCTTTAAATAAAGGAGCTGTTTTGGCCCATGACAGGCACCATAGAAGAAGTAGGAGAGGAAATAAGAGCATAGATAGGAAAAGGGTGGAGTCAGATCAGATCAAGCCAGAAGCCCAAAGAAGAAACATGTAAGGAACACAGGTGAACCACGGGCCACATGACAGGCAGATATATGGAAGTGGGTTGAGTTAAGATGTAAGAGCTAGCTAGCAATGTGCCTGAGCCATAGACCAAACAGCATAAAGTTAATATGAGTGTCTGAGTTGAGCAGCTAAGTGGTCTGGACTGCAGATCTGTGGGCCTGGACCTCTGGCCACCCAGGGCCAACAAACCTCATTGTAACAACTGTCTGCTCATTGTCATGGTTTATTAGATGGAAAATAATGTGGTTTAGATTTTAAAAAATCCCTCAGAGTGTTAGGAATTTATCACTTGTTGCCCAATATTTTAGAGAGTATTTATAGCCTTTCTGAATAAAATGATTTCTTGGGCAGGGATATGCTATTATAATTTTTGTACATATTTTTTGTTTCCTGATGTTGTGAAGATGCTGTCATCTAGATTTCTGGTGGTTCACTGCTCTTGCTGTGATGCCTGCTTTATGTTTATATTTCTTCCCACCATGAAAAAAATTCAATCTGAAGACCAAATAGACTGTCTTTTTGTCTGTGGTGTTCAGTCATGGTGTTACATCATAAAACAGCAACAACAGGAACAATATAATATAACTGACACATAAGTTTGTATCAACAAGTGGGATGGTGCTATGGAGACTGTGTGGCCTTGTGGAAAATGTGGAAGAATTTGAAAAATAAAAACAACTGTATGCTACTAGAGTAATAAAACATTCTAGTTGGTGCCCAGAAAACTTTACTAATGAGAATAATATGGACAATAGGTTTTATAATGAATCAATGACTTTAACAGCAATTGTGGTAAAAGTTATCTTTGTGGTATGTTATCAATTAACATGTCTGTTTTCTTACTACATCCTGAGCCTTTACATTAGGCAGAATTTAAGAATAATGAAATTGTTTCCTTGGCCAATAATATCAAAGAAAACATAATAGTAACTATGAAACAAATATTATTGATAGCTCTTATGAAGATCTACAGAGGAAAAAAAGCAAGTGGGACAGGAAAACATAAATTGAAAATAAAAAGGACTGGGAAGCTTAATGCAAGAGCCAAGGCATGACACAGGCTGAAAGAGATGTTGTAATTGATGGAATAATTAGTAGCATTAAAGAGAAACACCCCGATTCTTATTGGAGTCATACGCAGATTGTTATCAAGGAAAAATCCTACCCATCTTAGATTTCAGGAAGTGAAATGATAAAGCCTGAGGGGCTTCTTGCTTCTCAAAATAATTGTTTCACCATACCACTGATGGTACAACTATGGGTGATGGTGATGAGAGTCCATTCCAATACAGATGCCCATCTTGGCATCTTTCATATGAGGCTGTCACTGAAGGCATGCCACATGCAAGGTTTGTTCTTTCCATAGTTTTAGGGAGCTGCAAAGGACAAATATTATATGTGATGGACTCTTGTTGAGAACACAGGAAGCCATTATAAAAAGCTGTGAAAATGGAGTGTAGCTAAATTCCAGTAGAGAGCACATAAATTAAATATGCCAGAGTGTTGATATACTGAGCAAAAAGAGTTGCATACAGGGAACAAAAGTAACCTTAGAGAAAGATTATGTTATAGGCAACAAATTTAGAGGTCTGTATGTAGTTTGAACATAAAGTTCCATACACAAAATATGGAACTACACTCTTTCTTGATTTTCTGCTCAGGTTCTATCTTGCTTTTGTCCATATTTGTTCACTGTATATCCATTTCTCATGGTTGGAATTGAAATACATATTCTCTGCCAGTCTGTGTTGGAAACATTAAGATGACTTTTGATATTACAGTAGATTACATTTAAGAAATTACTTTCAGTTTCAGGAAAAACTTTTGATGTATTTTTTAACTGTGCTAAGACCTTGTATGAATGCCTTTTCTATCATAAGATGATTATGAGCCTAAAGGAGAAAGAGGAAAAAAATTACATGAATTAATGCCATAGCATGTAAACACTTAAGTCCTGGGTGGTGGAGTTCTACAAGATATTATATATGTAAATGTTGGAGAGTCAATGGAGGGAATATACTAATAGGGAAAAGTTGTGATAACTAATATCTCACTTTTAGTATCCCCATTGATTTCCCACGGATATACTTCTACTCATTTGTGTTCCTACTGGAAGCACTAGGGTCAATATCATATGGAAGTGGATTCTGTCCTGATATTTTATAACAACAGCAATAAGTAATAATACACACAAGCCTTCACTCTGTTTCCCAAATCACTTTATTTTTCTGTAACTTGTCCTAAATCCTCATTTCATTCATCTCAGCCCAAAATACATTGGATTTACTCAAATAGATTGAGTGACATCATTCCCAGACAAATACACAACACACTTGGTGATCGAATCCATGGAACCAACCAGTTGGCACTATTTAAGAAAGTTCTGTAAGCTTTGGAAAGTAAGATTTAGTTGGAAGAAGAAGGGAATTCTTGGTCTGTTGAGAACAACTTTATCTCTTAACTTCCAGCAGATATTAAAAGATCATCTAGTGTGTGGCTAGTACTATACTTGGAAGCTCCACATTTTTGTGAGATACACAGGCAAATCACTCTGCATGTCATATCTAAGAGAAAGCAACACAAGTAGGAAGAGACTTTTGGAGGCAACGCTTTATTTTTAAAATGTTACAAAATGAGATGAGTGAGGACAGTAGACAGAATAATGACCTTTCATATTTAAAAACAGAACACTGTTAAGAGCTGACTTACATCACCATAAGAATGACTACCTGCAATATACAGTTTGTATTTCCACTTCAACCAGCAAGGCACTCACTCAGTGGCTCCCAATTCCCAGAGTATAAAATTTTTGTGAATCAGTCACAAAATCCACATGGGAACTAATCACAGCCTTCAGTAGCTACACACTACTCTTTGTAATTAGAAAATTTGGCATAAATTATATGAAGAGGTACAGACAAAGCACAATGTATTGGTGGAATTGCCCCATGGTCACTGAAAAGTTTTGTCTACAGACTAGAGCAGCTGTGAATAAAGTAGAACTTCCAAAAGGGGAATGTTGTAGTTACCCAAGCCATGAAGACAATGTCTGTTAGAGTTGGGAGTTAGCATTCGCGAAGTACATACAAAATTCTCAAAGTGTTCAGGAAGGCCAGATGACAATCCCTCATACACCTAAGAGTCCTCTTTAGTCTACAGTTCCTTGAGAGGGTAAAGCCCAAGGCAATAGTTTAATAAATGGTAATCAAAGGGTCAAATTAATTTAAAGAAGATTAAGCCCTAAGGCTATTTACCATGGAGTTCTCTCAATAACATAATCTATTGAAAGAATATTTAACAGTGATCATCTTCTTATTAAACATGTTGTAGAATTCCACTGCCTGGGATCTGTTTCTTCTGTATACTTTTTTGAATAGAGTGTATGTGAGGACATTATCCATTTTGTTGCTCTGTTTCCTGCACTAAGTATCTTCATAGATTACAGTACTTGGGTTCAGTACTTCTCGGTCTCCTTAAGAATCTGAGATCTGGGGCATGTGAAAACTAGTCACAGGCCAGCCCAGAGTCCTGAGGCCTAGGCAGGGCCATGCCTTTAAGATTAACAGGCAGAGAAATTGGAAAGAATGAGAAGCAAAACAGTTCATGTGCTGTGGATAGAAGCAGGCCTAAAGACAGAGATGAGGAACACGCTAAGATGGATGATCTATGCTGTCACCTGAGACCATGTGATACCAGAGCCCATGCTAACAAAAGAGCCAAGTGTGAGACTGTGACCCTACTGCAGCTGGAGCTTGTGATAATTTACCTTACTCGTTTTCTTCAAGGCGATATAGGCACTGATGGGGTGAATGCTCACCTGAGACTATCTTGATGTTTGAGGGCCAAGCTGACACCAGGGCCCTGGTTACATCAGGCCTGAGCTGCAGCTGAGAGTCATATCTTGGTCCATTGTTCTACTCCAACTAGGGTCTGTGCTGATGTCAAGCTCAGTTACCACCAAACAATAACTAAATACCTGGGGTCTGGGCTACCATTGAGACCATGTTGGTGTTCAATATCTACAGTACTTCCCTGGCCATACAAATCTGTTTGGCATGTGTTGTTACCCTGGGCCATGGTGATATGTTGGACCAAGCTGTAGCCATGAGAGGGTCTGTGGTTCTACTACAGCTGTGCTTGTGTTGATATCTAATGCCTGTGTTTCCACCAGGCTATGAGAGATCTCAGTGTCTTGGGCAACAGAGAGTTGATTTCACTCTTCACAGACAGCCTGAAGGGGAAGCTTGCTTTCATAGGGAGAATAGGCCCCTATATTCTGGGGCCTTGGAAAAAATTATGTCCCCTTGCCAGCTGCTGCAACAAGAGAGCTGAACCCATGCACACATGCACACATTAGACTCGCCACTCGCCATATGCACAGGAGATTTGGCCGAGATGGTATAAACATGGGAGAGCTGTTGCCAACCTTGTCTGATAGAATGGTCCCAGTGGAGACCCAGACTGACCAACTGATATTCTACCCAGGCCCATATCCAAAGCTTTGATTTGGCCCACCACAATATCTACTGATTCTACCATCTGCAGGAGTGAGTAAAATGTCTAGTCCTACAGAACCAGAGCAAAAGAATCTTCATGACTTAGGTCAACAACATGATATCCTAGAGAATTTTAGTGAGGGTCCAGTAGTGATGGTATACCAGAAGCCAGAGGCCTTGAACCACCCTGAATAGTTGTTGCAATGAACATTTGAAAGAAAGCTGTTTGAGTAAAAGGTGTACTGCATGGCACACCATAGCTCCCAAGGCTGATTTAAAAAATGGATAAGTGATGGAGAGGCAGAATAGATGAGGGAGCAAAGTGATTTTGTATCTATTTTATTTTATTTTGGAGGAAAGGGGCTACAAGATTGAATGGCAAGCATTAAAAGAATTGGAAATGAATGGCATAAGAGTTCATGATGTGAAATTCCCAAAGAATCAATAGAAATTATGTTCTTAAAAGCGAAGAATCTATGATCTACCCCATTTACTTAGCATCAATGAATACGACTTAAGATTTCTGTACCTAAGATATGCTTATACAAAGTAGAACACCATGCAGCATTTACCTTTACTTTGTTTCTATAAATAGTATATGAAAATTCAAAGCCCAAGAGTATACTTTAAAAAGACAATTGGGTTTCGCCACAAATTTTAATATTCTTATCAACTCATTTAGATTTTCGTACAAAATACATTGATCATATTCAACATCTCTTCTCCAAATTCTCTCATATATATCACTACCTACTCACCAGATTTCAAGTTATTTTATTTGCAAACATATTACATACAATTTGTGATTACCAAGTATTATTGAGTATGTGCATTTTCCCTGCATGTGTTCAATCTACAGGGCAGCAATACCATTAATGGAAACTGATTCTCTTTCTAACAGTTATCAAATGCCAATTGCACTTCGTGTAGTGATTGGACTTAGTGTTTCTCTAATACTTGTTCATAATGTTGGTATGTTTTCTGATTTGCACAGGTCTTGTCTCTGCTGCTGCACAATGTCCATGACTTCAAATATCTGACTGCAAAATACTTGAGTCATAATATATGAAATCTAGAAGATATTTACTTAAAGTTTGATCTCTACTGGTTAGCTTTCTGAGTAATACAAGTGTTATGAGCTCTACTTGATGAAAACAGTAATCAGTATTACCAAGCAATGAATAATGAGAGCTAAAAAAATAACTGGACTGGCAAGATAATCTCAATTATGCAACTGTGGAAGAAGTATGGCAGAAGTAACCAACCACAATATGATAGGATATAAGCCCCCCCCCCAGCAAGTAGTTAATGTGGCTGAGAACCTGTGGCCAGTCTGGCCTTAGGCTACAATACAGAACATACTACTGTCATACTGTGGAATTAACTTATCTTTAAAATAACATGTACCAAAAAGTATTAGACTGATAGTTTTAAGGTCATGAGTGTCTAAACTTGTAGGTATGTAACATTACAATGGTATAATTTACATAAATTATGGTAAGATCATTTTATTTTTATATTTCTTTTCCAGAAAAAGCAAAATCTATGGAAACCAATGGAATCATGACTCATCACAAAGGGGCTTAAAGTAAGAAAACACATAGAAACGATGGATGTGATATTCATTAGCCACCATCTGGGATTATGAGAAACAGTAATGCAGCCTTGTAAAATGGAGGATATGGTATAGAAAGATAGAAAGGTGCCAACCAATAAGAGGATGGTCTGTGTGGCTCTGGATTCAGGAGAGATCCTGGGGGAAGCATGGGTATTGAGGAAATGTTGAACCCTCTTTTTGTGTCTATAAAGTATGACAATCATGAAGATGCTGGAAAATGCAATGAGCATAGAAAATAAGACTTCAGGAAACACCCAAAATGCTATGTACAATGAACCTACTATTTTATCACGACCTAGAGATATGCAGTATTCAAAATCTCTCTTGTGTGTCTTATTTTTCCTATTATCGTTGGTCAACCTGTACATGGGGAAAATCAGATTTACTACCATGTACAGAATCCAGAAAAAGGAAATGGAGAGACGAACATATTTTGGAAGTTTGATTTTAAGATATTTATAGTATGAGTCACTAGGGCTGATGGTAATGGCCTGGAAGACTCAAATGACAGGTAGTACTGATGGACATGCTTCTTCCCAGTCTTAAAACATATAAAATAACTTTGCACACATCATTGAAGAACGGTTCCCCCCCCCCAAACTCTCATTATCTGGGGAACTCCTGTAGAGAGAATGATCAAGAAATTGGCTGTGAAGACATGAGTAAGAATTAAGTCTGTAATCTTTAATGTGTGTTCATTATAGTAAATAAGTAGATAATTGTAAAGGAAAGATATATTTCCTAGAAATCCAAGTGCACTCTGAAATGAAAGCACTATTTTTATTGCCAAGTTCCTGGAGTCCATTCTGTCATTCAGTACCTTTGCTTTTAAATTATGACAATTATGTCTCTGTGCCAGATCATGCATTGAAATATTCTGTCCTTTTACTCATGAGGAGGACAACTGCTTGTGTTTAAAGTTGAAAAGGCAGATTGTGTCACTTCACAAGACTATCTAAAAAATAAATAAGTTTTCAATCAGTTATTACTTGTAGTGAAGTTGTTGACACCTATAACTAACTGCTAATACTTAGAGAGTGAATTTCTAGTACATATCTATGCTTACTAAAATATTTAACATTAAAAAGAAGACCATATTCCAATGCAAAAGCAATCACCAGTTGAGTCTAAATAGAAATAATCTAAATTATAGAATGAACTGTTTTGTATACATCATATCACTGTGAAAAAGATTTTACTCTACATATTCAAATAAAAGACTTACATGTTGTCCTCATCCAAAGTTTAAGCTTAAAAATTTACATTTTAACTTAATGAAGTTAAGGATATTTTTATGTTCTTACATGAGAAAAGCACATAATATAACATAAAACACTTTACTAATGGCGTTCAAATGTTGAGCTAAATAATGCTAACTTAAGAGATACTTAGCATCAAACTTCACACACACTCACAATTATTTTCTAGGTTCTAGGGTGGATGGAAAAGAGAGAAAAATATGCATTCTCTTTGGTTAACTCATATAAAGCATACAACCAACCACATTCAATGTGGAATAAACAGAGAAAGAATCTCCTATATTCTAATTAGATCCATCACCAGATGTCATAGTGCAGTAGCGGAAATATTAAGTAAAATAACAGGAAGCATTAGCTCTTGGTAAAAAGAAGGATAAGGTAGGAAGGTGACACACTGCCAATAGTATTCCAATTGAGTCAATTTTTACTGGAATAGATGTCCATTTGCTTGTTCAAAATTTCACTCCTGTGGGAATGTCTTCAAAGAAAAATCATAAATATATGTGCAAGAAATATCTTCTTACCAAGACCTTCCAAAGCTTTTTTGGAGAATACACTGTCTCAATATGACAGGATGGCACATACATTTAATCTTTGCACCTAGGAAGAAGAGATAGGCACAACAGTATGAATGCAAATCTGCCTACTTTGTACAGCGAATTTCAGGACAATCAGAACCACATAGTCAGAACCTTAATCAAAACACAGGCACACACACATAAACAAACAAAAGGGAATATACTGCCTCTGCTGATATTCATGGTGCTGACCTCTTTATCAGTATTAATAAATAAGACATGTATTGACAAAGACTAAATATATTATATTTTGATTTATACAGGATTTTTAAATTATATATATCCCTTGAGACAAATCTCACTTCAGGTCATCAGTGATCCAGTTTCTTACAGCTTAATGCATATTTGAATCCATATCTCCAGTCTTATTCTACCAAGAATCTAACACAATTCTATGATTGATGTAAATGGCTTAGAAGTACAACAAATGTAGTTGTCTTTGTGTTATTTTTATTTTATAAAGTATAGAAGTTCAGACCTGGTTCACTCTGTAATTAAGGCTTACCTGGAACTTTTTGCAAGCCTGTGAATTCCTGGAATTACTATATTCAGCCCACTTTATTTTCTTTATGTATTATACACTAAGTTGATTTTTCCTTGTGAATTCTAGTGGTCTGGGCATTATGTGTTCTGTCTTTCTTTTGTAGAAAAAGTAAATCTAATAACCTTTCAAAACTACAGAAAGTGAGTTTGTTTTAAGGGATACTTCAATTTGATTGACATGAAGTATGGTCTCTAAAAGAGGAAAGTCAGAGACCTACTGGTCCAGATTATGACTCAAGCAAAACTGTTCATGAATATTAATTTGATGAATATTGTGACTTTATCCACATTATAATAATATCCTGAATCTTAGTTACATTTTATGATATTTTAGTTGTTATTTTAGATATCATACAAAGAAAGGCCTTCTTTTAATATACAGAGCCTTAGAAAGAACAGTATAAAAAACAGTACACTTAGCAACATCTTTATTCCACCTATGTGGAAGACTTAGTTTACTGAGGTGTTAGAAATACTGTCATAAGATGGCATTTTAACATAATGTGTCAGGAAAGAAAAATATTTCAAATCACAGAAAATTCTCAAACTGAGCTGCCAAGACCTTAACAGTAAATGACTAGTAGTGTAATGCCCTATGTTCAAGAATCAGCTATCAAAACCTGAGTGCTTATTCAGTGTATAGAACTTATAGAAAGGGAAGAATATTGAACACATAGGAAACTATCCTCTCCCAGACAGGTATGAAACATACCTATTTTCCAATTACTGCAGATGCCCTCTCAGTTTTTAGTGAAAACAATTAGTTTTCCGAGCCATAAAAATTTCAGCTGTATACAATGTGATCACATTTACTACATCAACTAAAACCAACCTTTCTCTTAGAGGAGTGCTTACTGAAGATTTAATTACACTGAATCTTCCTGGAGTCAGACTAAAAATCAAACAAACAGTGGTGGCTGTTCCTCTGGCACCTCCTGTGATTTGCATAGAGGTTTGAAGTACATGATATAATTCTTTTCACTGCCACGATAAAACCTGAGGATAAAACCTTGTCAATGATTTCCTTGAAGAAAAATGGTCATTCTGAGCACATCAGACAGTTTAAAATGAGGACATAGCCTGGCTGCTTCCACAGACAGCCACCAAATTTTTTACTCAGCAGTGTTACATCAGCCACATTAAAAAATATTATGGTGCTATAAATTTTATTTTTATTCTACCCTAATTCAGCATTATCTAAAATTAAACTTATTTTTACAGAAATTGCATGTGTCCAAGTTGGATTTAATGAGTGAGGTGACACCAAAATGAAGCAAGCATGTCTTTATGATCTGATAGTAAAACATAAGGCTAAATTCAAACAAAGAATTGAAAATAATTGCTTTTTATACACCTTATTTAAGACTCATAATCATCTATGAAATATGAAAACTAAATATGAAATAACTTTGTGACATAGAAATTAAGTTATTGCCATGGTGAGCAGAGAGCTCAGATGATAAACTGTTTGCATTGTAGGTAAGAGAATAGTGTTCACTCTCTAGATCTTACATAAAAACAAAACAGATGTATTGTAGTATACTTGTAATGTAAGCTCCAAAGAAGCAGAAAGGGAAGTTTGTGTGGAAATCACTGAAAGGAAATTAGAGACCCCAGTTTGAAGAAAAAAAAAAAAAAACAAGTTAAATTATAAAAGAAGTCTAATGGAACAATGGAGTCATAGTCCTTCTGAACTCACAGTACAATGTAACACATACACATTCACACGCATGCACACACAGACATGCACACACAGAGATATACACAATATATGTACACACAGAAAAATAAGTTCTTGCCAATTTCAAATTGAATCTTATATTTCTTAATCTCTAAGTTTATCATACTGGTAGTTAAAAATTCCAATTTTTCAACCACACTTAACTACAAAATATGATTAGATAGAATATTAGATATAAAATATGCATTTGGTAACTTTAAACACACAAGAAAACATGAGTGAACTGATAAGACATTTCCATGTTCAAGTCTCTGCTTTCTCTGCCCAAAATATGGGTTCCCACAACTTCAACTAACAGAATTAGGAACTGAATCTCAAATTGGCATACTATTTGAGTGTCAGTGAATCAGAAGAAGTGACAGAAAATGGATTTTTTCCCTGATGAATGAATTGAAAGGTTCACAATTACAATCTCACCTTTTCCTTCAGTCCTATGTTCTTAAGTTCAAGACTTAAAGCTTCCTCAGTCATCAACACTGGTTCTCAGGACACACCCAGATCCTGCACCAGTCATAGATGCAGTAAGGGTAGAACCACTGCACAACCAGAGGCAGGTGCAGCCAGTTCTTCCCAGAATGAGACAATTTTGATAATTTTATCATATACATTAAGCTTCCATACCAGCATCTATGTTTGTCATCTTGAGAATTTATCTTCTGGTTTACATAAAATATGAGAAATTGGAAGTAGGGAAAACATAAATATTGCCATCCTTCATCACCTTTGAGGTTAGATTCATTATCACTAAGATGAATCATCAATATCTGGCAGAAATTTTGTTACATATGTTTTACACATCAGGGATTAGCAAAAAGTCAGGAAAGCTGTTTTCTATAATTCTATGTATAGCTAGAAAACCTTAGTCTTTAAATTCACACTATTCTGTTTCTATCTAGAATACATTTTCCACACATGAGCACTTGCCAGATCTCTCTGCTATGCTTGCTCTGCCTTCCAGGCTGAAAAACATAATCACCTCTTGAATCGTTCTCTCTGCAAACCATCAGGTCAGGGTTCAGGGTGCAGCTCCTAATCCAACAGAGAGCACTGAAAATATGAGGCAGCTCAATGCGCGATAAAGGATCATATCTCTATGATCTCACCTTCCTTCAGAACCACAAACTTTTTACCTGTGGTTGGAGTGATTTCACTGGCTTTGGGAGCTACAGACTTGGCTGAAATATTTTTTTCTCCATTTGCTAATTAACATTGATAAATGTTCATTTCTCCAGAGGGAAAACATGTTTGTGGAGCCCCCCCCCCCTTTTTAATGATCTCCAAAGGCTGAGTGGAAGGAACTGTTCGAGAAATACTAGCTCTCCTGTGTTGTGTCTCTGTAACTTTTTTTCTCTGGGTTCTTTTACACAAAGAGATTTTACTTAGTTTTTAGACCACAGTGCTGACTCATTTCCAAAAATCGACAGGGCAGAATCTGTCAGGAATCTGGGAATATCTAGTAAAATATCAGTAAGATACTTTATTACGTGATGTAATAATTTGCACTAGAAACCATTGTAATCTTGGTACAACTGGAGGCAACTGGAAATGGTAATATGAAATATGTCAGGAAATGTTACAAATATCAAGTAGCATTGATAATAAGTCAGAGCCCTATACAAGTAAAAATTATAAATATAACACAGTGGTCACAAATGAAGGCACCTATATTCATTAAGTTGAAATAACCAAGTGCTGTTTAAATCTACAAGCTGAAAAATCTAGTTTTTCCTCCTTTACTGAATATTTTATTTTTATTTAATATATGCTGATTATGGTTTCCATATTCTCTACTCCTTTCCTCTCATCTAGCCTCCTATCTGGGTCCACCCCCTTTCTTTCTCTGATTAGAAAACAAGCATGGTTTAAGAGATTATAATAATATAATGTACTATAAAAATGTAATAGATATAATTAATATAATAAAACAAAACAATCACCTCTGAAAAAAACAAACCAGAAATAGAGAAACTAAGAAAGAGATACTGACGCTGAGATCTACTTATTCCCACATAAACACAGAAATGGAAGCCATAATGTGTACTCCAAAATCACGCAGGGTAAAAAGATAAGAAAAAAAAATAAAAGTTAGAAAAATATTTAAAAATCATAAAATTAAACATGAAAGAAAAGGACCATCAAAAGTTGACTTCCTTTTCTTTTAGCATAAACTCTGCTGCACATGTGACCTACCTTCCTTAAGAGAAGTTTGTTTCTCTTCAGTGAAGTCCCATTAGAAAAAACTAGATTTTAATTTTCAAGTGTTAATTGATTGAAGACACGTACGGAGATATCAACAGGATAAAGTGTTCACTTCTTTCAGCTCTATGTTTCCATCTAGTCTAGGTCCATACCGGACTTGTATGTGCCATATAGTCTTTGTGTTTCCATGTATGTGCATCCTGTTGCGATTCTAAGGTCATATGTCTGCCACTCATCCTCTTTCTGTTTTTTATGCAAGGTTATCTGATCACTGAGGGGAAGAAGATAATGAAGTCATTCTGTTTTAGGATGAGTGTCCCAAAGTTTCCCACTCGGAATTTTTTGGTTGTCTGTCTGGATTTACGATCAGCTGCTCCATTAGAAAGGTGTGCTGATGATGGCTAAACAAGACATATTTTTTTCAATATTTCAGAAAGTTACAAGGAATAATTTGTCACATTCCTTTAGGAAAACAATATTATTTGTTTTCTCCTAGGTCCATTGGCTTAGTTCTGGCCTCAGGTTCTTAGTTACCCAACTAGTGTTGTGTACGAATGCCATCTGATGGAGTAGCCTTCAGTCAAATCTGATATTGTCTAGTTACTGCTATTAGTTTTGTACCACCATTGTAAATCGAAGGTTTGGTAGAAATTTACTTTTTCACTTGGGTAGCATGATGATCATCATCATATACTGAGAATAATAGAGAAAAAGTCTCAAGGTATAAACGAACTTAACTCTATGACAATGAGTTGTGTATGTGCTGTCTTTAGCAATAGGGTTGCTGACAACTAGCAGAGAGCAATCTATGGCATTGGTAACAGTTCTGTTTCTTTGTGGATTCCTGTGTCAACCACTTAGCTAACAACTCAGAAGCTGACATTCCTAAAATCAGAAGCTTTATTTGGTGGCAAAGGATATCCATTTGAAAGTATGCCTTCATTGATAAACGGTGACTTTATTTAGATGATCAGCATACATGTACATATTTTAGAAACCTTTTACTACATTGTTTTCATATGACCCTTTGTATTAGCTGTTTCATCCTGTATCTTCTCCCTTGTCTGTCTTCTCCACCTTATCACTTAGTCCTCCATTCTAACCACCCCTCTCCATTGTTCATTCATAGTTATTTTAAATACTCTTCTCAAAAAGTTTATCTGTCCATCCTAAGTCTCATTATCTGTATTTACTCTCTGTGATTCTGTGTATTTTTTCTTGGTTGCCATTGCCTAAGAGGTAATATCGACATATAAGCAAAGTACATACCATATTTGTCATTGTGTGACATAGCTGCCTCACTAACAATTATTTTATTTTCAAGTAACATGCAGTTTTCTGAGCACTTGTACTCAGAAGCTTTTGTTCACTAGAAAATTTCAAACACCTGGCAGATAATTCTCAAATAAATGGCTCAGAGTCTTTACTATTATAGTAACTTCTGAGCCAGAAGCACAAGCATATTTCTAACTAGCTATGATGCTTATATTAACCAATAATTTATATCTATATTTATTCACTTGGCTTGGTACTTGCCTCCTCTAGATATGACTGGTCTCTGATGACATTGATTTTCCTCTTTCTAGAATTCTCCTAGTGTGGCAGTCTCACCTCTGCTTCCTGTTTTTATTAAAACAATGCCAGTAACAAATCTTTATAGTATACAAAAGCATTATTTCACAAGCACTTCATGATTTCACTTGTATGGGATAGTATTCCCTCGGCAAATATGCAATATTTCTTATCCACTGTTTTGTTAACAAATATTTGGGTTTTTGTTTTTTGTTTCTGGCTAATGTGAACAGAGCAGCAATGAACGTTGTTGAGCAGGTCTCTTTCTGGCATAAGAATCTTTTAGATATATGCCAAATATGACATAGCTGAATTTGGGGATATATCAATTCCCATCTTTCTGAGAAACCACCGAACTGATTTCTATAGCGGCTATAAAACTTTAATTTTTACCAGCAATGTTTTTATGTTTGCTATATTATTGGCAACATAAGCTATCACTTATTTTTACTAAAGTAAAATTTGGAGGTATAATATAAAATTTCAAAAAAGTTTTGATGCGCTTTCCCCTAATGGCTAAGGATGCTGATCATTTAAGCGTTTCTCAGTCATTGACATTTATTTTTAGAATTTTAATTACATAGCTATACTTTTACTAAAACTGGGTTGTTTCTTGTTATCCCATTTTGAAGTTATTTTAATGTTTTCAATATCACCCACATCTCAAAGGAATATTTGGGAAAATTTTTCTGTTTGTCAAATGATATGATTTGAAATACAGAAGCTTTTCAGTTTCATGTGGTCCTATTTTTAAATTGTTGATTTTAGTTCCTGTGCTATCAATGTTATACTTAGAAAGTCGTTTGCAATGAAAATGACTTATGTCTATTCCCCAAGTTCTCTTTTATCAGGTTTAGTGCCTCTGCTTTTTTTTTTTTTTTTTGCTGAGATCTTGAATTCATTTAGGGCTGAGTATTGTAAAATATGTTATGCATGAACCTCTTTGGATTCCTCTATATTGGGCCATCTAGTTTTACCATCACCATTTTTGGAAAATGCTGTCTTTTTTCCAGTGTGTGTTTCTTAATCAAAATTCAGGGGTCCATAGGTATGTGAATTTTTATGTCTGGGTCCTCAATTTAGTTTTATTAACTCATATGTTTGTTTTTATATCAATACTCTGCTTGGAATATTACTATAGGTCTGTAGTGCAGTTGTAGCAGGGATGGTGAGAACTCCAACAGTTCTTCAAATACTCAAGAATCTTTTAGCTTTCTTGTTATCTTTTTTATGTTTCTATATAAAGCTGAAAGTTTTGCTTTCAGGATCAGTGAAGACTTGTTTTGGAATTATAAATAGCATGGAAGTTAATCCTGTTTATGTGGAGATTGGTCTTGGTAGGATGGCTGTTTTTATTATAATGACCTAATGAATTCTTGATCATGGAATGTCTTTCATCTTCTGGTATCATCTTTAAATTTTTTCTTTAATGTCTGTAAATGTAAATTTGATCTTTTCCCCCAATTGTATCATATTGATCTCTTTTAGTTGTCTTATTGCCTTAGGTATAACTTCAAGTACTATATTGAATTGGTATGGAGAAAGGGAACAACATTTATTTTTTCTGGTAGTTTCCTTATGGGAAAAGGGCAAAGAGGCATAAAAAGAACTACTCAGTCTCTGGTAATAAGTTGAAACAAACAAGCTCAATTTATTTAAGAAATGGGAAAGATTAATATACCCTCCACCTGACGAGGAGGAAGGGCTGAGCTTTGATGGCATCTGCTGCTGCATGGTCATCTCTCACTGGTTCAGGTCATTTTACCTCAGGACTCTGTCTATGTTGCTAAGGCCTCCAGGCAGACCCCAACCTGGCTTATAAAAAAGTGCCCACTAAAGGAGCCCTCGTAGCTATGAGAAAGTGTTATGAGCACATGGTTTAAGGCACCAGTTATAACCAGTTTGAACTTGTTGCAACCAGGCTGGCCCCCACGCACTTAGATGCCTTCAGGGCCTATATATCCCACATTTCCGTCCTTTTTCTAATTATGAGACATGCTCAGTAGAACCCAGAGTGTCTTGTCTTGACATTTTTGACCCCACCTCTATTGGACTAAGCATTGGAACTTCACATATTTTAGGTTGGCCTGACAAACAAGTTCATACCCATCTTTGGCTAACAACCTTTGAGTAGTAAGTACCACACCCAAAGAGCAGTCCAGGTAATGGGCTTAGGAAGTAGTCTTTTGAATTTCAGTGAGCCATGTGTTGTACCCATGTCAAGGGAACTCCCTAAAACCACCAGGGACATGGATTCAGTGTAAACACATGAGGCTTAAAAAGAACCTGGGCCATGGGTCAAAACCTTTGTTCAAGCACAGTAGAGGGTTTTGGCCATGAGCTCAGATGTGAGGGGGGAGGTTTAAAGAAAAGCATACATAAATGGGGTACTACACATCTGTCTTGGCATTCCAGGATTGGGCACAGAGGTATAGGGTACAGTAACAATTGGCTACCCTTTTGGTGTGAATCTAAGCCTTGAATCTGCTGGCCAAACTTTCTGCTACAATCCAACTTTTGAATCTATTGGCTGTCAGACACACTCGAGATTCTTTCCAGGCTCGGACCTGGACCTTCCCTTCCCTCAGACATTAAATGCTCTCTTTCATGAAATAGTTTTGTGATGATAAATCCATGCCTTCACACTGTGAATGCATTACTTCTCTATGAGGGCTTTACTCTGGGAGCTTGAGAGCCTCTCCACTAAAACCTGAAGGATCACCTTGATGTCTGATCTTTGCTGGTGAATATGCTGTAGTAGACACTTAAACCAGAGAAGAATTAAAAGTACCACCCCACCAATTAAAACATAAGCAATGATCCAGGAGAGGCTTAGCTGTCTTTTAAGATTATTTTATACATTAGTCAGAAAACTAGTTTTCAGGGACACGGCTGGCACTCTGGTTATATTTAATAGATTGACTTATTCCCAAAGCAGGATGTAGTTATTTATCCAGGTTCCTTTTGTATTATGCCGGTCCTTTTCCCTCCAATGCTAGACACTCTATAAGGGTGAGGCAAATTGCCTGATATCTAGAATTACAGGCTAATAATGACATGTCCCTCAGTAATGCCAAATTTTTAGGCATTAGGTCAATTTGTTCTTGCAATGTATGTATGGCCTGATGAAGATGCTCATTAATGACTTTCAGGGCATGTAGTGCCTCAGCAGACTGAGCTACCACTTAATTTAAGGTCTTTGCTATGGTTGCAGTTTGAACCAATAAGATTGTTTTAGTCACTGCTCCTCCCACTTCTAGCAGGATTGCTGTAAAAATGTCACATTTAATTTCACAGTCTCTCTTTTTTTCTATATATACTGTCAACAACTGGATTTGCGTTATGATTGTAATAGCATAAAAATGAGCGCCATTAACAGCAGGAACCCAAATGGCAGCTGGTCCTTTTATAAAGATAGCTGTTTTTGAATATTTCTGGCAGTCAGCTGTTTGTTAGAGAGCAAATGTTCAGGGAGCACTTAAAAACAATTTTTTTTAGTTGAGTCGTTAATTACCAAAATAAAAATGGTGACTGGGCACAGACCAGGGCAACCCTTCAACTAATCTTGTAAATTTGTTGTACTTTTGTTGTATTTTTACTTTTCTCCAAATTTATAACTTAGTTTTCAATGGAGTATGTCCCATTATAGAAACTTCCATCTTTAAAAAATTAGAAGCTATACATTAAGACAATTGGATGGGACACATAAATCCCAATTGCCCAGAACTGTATTACATCTAGATTTTTATGGTCTCTATTTAAACTCCCAAGGCCAAGCATCCAACCCAAGTGCCCAAGGTCCTGGGTGAACAAAAAGCATTTCAGCCCAGCCATAAAATATCTTCTTGCCCAAAGATAATTAATCAGCCAGCAGCTGCACCAAACAGCTAGGGATAGAAAAGAAGCTTCCTCTGGGCTCCTCACCTCCCACCCTGATAATGGCATTTCTTTGATCTTTGTTCTAAATCTGTATCTCAGAGGAGGGCACGCACTCCTCACTAACACTATTATGTGACAGCCAGGAGCTGAGCCCAGCTGTACAAGTGAAATAAACCTTGCTTTGCATTTGCATTCAGAGAGTTGGTGTGATTCTGGGAATCTTTCTGGGTGTCACTGAGACTGGGCACAACAGTTACTACACATATATTTCTATGTTCATTCAAGGTCTTGTGCCTATACAGTTTATCTAAAAACAATACAAATTGTTAGTCCTTGAAAGTTATAATTACCAACTTATTAGGATATAATGAAATACAAGTTAATATTTTCATATTACAATCAAATTTATAGTCACGTTAGATATGTTTTTAAGGTCAAGTAGGTATATTTTAGATAGACATGTCTTCTTCAAACACTTCAGAAAATTACAGAATGTGACATTTAAGGTATTTTAATAACATAGATTCTTTATATTTTATGACAATGAAACATGTCTGCCTCTGACAGCATAATCTACCCCAGAGAAGGTGATGGGTATCAAAGAAACTCCAGATAGAGTAGACTTTCTCTGTGGCAAAAGTTAGCCATTGGGCAAGAAAGTGTCCTTGCCTTGACTGTTGACAATATAATGCCTAAAATCAGGATGCACAGAACAAGCAGAAAAAACATTAGAATTTTGATAGAATAAGGTAAAAAGGTCTTTTAAATTATCATGCTTCAAAATTAAGTCTCTCCCATATACTAGGCCTGTATACTAAAGAAGGGCATCCCAATGCTACAGAGGAAACTTAAGTGACTGTCCTGGCAGCCAGCTTCTTCTGTCATTTTTCATATTTTTTGGAATTTGCTGCTTGTACTTTTCTATTTACTTAGCTAATAGTATTTCTTTTTCAGGTCTCTGAGGGAGTTGAAGTTGAGATATTTATAATCATAGTTTTAGTGACAGTTTTATAAAAGAAACTCACCAAGAGGTAAAAGTGTGTAAGTTTGAGAGGCATTTAAAGATAGTTTTCAGTTGGGAATACAAATTAGAGAGAAAATGAATTAGTTACAATCTTTTGGACTCACCAAAATAGAATAAATAATAGAATATTTTCTTTAAATTTGTTAATTGTTTCTGGGCTTGGCATTACTGGTATAATTATTAATGGTGTATATTGTATATAGGTATTGTACCAATTGTATATAGTTTTTCTTATATTGGTTGAATCCTTCTTATTTTTGAGATTGAAAAGGATAATCAGGGATATATACTTTAAAAAATAGCCTGAAATATTACAGGAAAGAGCTAAGCCATGAAGGTCAGGGTGTGGTGACCCACACATGTAGTTCTAGCTCTAGAAATATTGGACAAGGAAGATAGCTGGGTGAATAAAAAAGAAAGAGGAATTCAGCTTTTCCTGCCACTTCCCTGATGAGCTGGAGAGAGGTTTTGGCTAGAAGATTTGTAAGAAAAAGACAAGCTGAAAAATTAGCTATATTAGAATTAGCTGTAACATGTTTCTTTATCTGTCTGAACTTTTAGCTTTACCCCAATATCTGCCTCCCTGTTTTTATTACAATACCAAATAGAATTTTGGGCAATATAAATCTTTCTGTATTGAAAATTTATAAATTAAATAATACCTGTGGTTGCAGCATCTTGAACCTGTAGAAAGTAGCTTCCATATATCATGTATTATATGTACATAACATTCAGGATTTTATGTATCAGACTGCCTGGTATCAGATGTGGGGATAATTTGTGGAAAACATATTGAGCATGTAATCCCCAAGACAGCCTGGATGAAAAAATGCTGTTAAATGTGTTACATAAAAGGTGAAAAGACCTGGATGCAAAGAGTTTTGCTAGAATTGGATGAAAGTTCTACTCGTTGGAGAATTCTGAATAAACTTTAAGGTTTACCCTATACAAAAAAATCTGTTTCCCAAAGGATTTGCATCTTTTATCTTCAAAAATTAGACTCTCAAAAACATTTAATTTAAATAGTTATAAAATATTAGAGGACTCTCTATCATCTGTCAAAAGGAAGTAGAATCTGGAGTGGAGGATTGACTCATAAGTACAAAGGGGCTCAAAGTGGGAAAACATAAAGATATAATGACTGTGATCTTCATCATCCACCAATTTTGTCCAGACAAAAGAGCACTGCAAGCATGTGAAATGGTAGAGAGTGTATAAATAGCCAGAAATGTCAGCATTCGGACAAGGATGTTCTTGGTGGCTCTTGACTCTGGGTTGTTATTATGAAAAGAACAAGTGTTGCGAATATGTTGAATATGCTGTTTGTGCTTATATAAAATAACAATCATTGAACTGCCACACCAGGTGATGAGGACAGAAAACAAAAGTTCAGGAAACACAGAAAAAGCTATGTATAAAGAGACTGTTACTTGGTCATGGTGTGCAACAGTAAAACGTTCGAAATCTGTATCTTTTGTTATGTTTTTCTTTTTTAATGTTATGGACATGTACAAAGGAAAAATAACATTTACCATGATGTGCAAGACCCAACAGAGGGAAATATAGAGACAAATATCCTTGGAAGATTTGACACTAAGATTTTTCCAACAGGAGTTTCTAGGGCTGATGAGGGTGGCCTGGAAGACACTCAAAAGACAGACGGTGGCAATGGATATGCTCCTGAAAACTCTTAGCACATATATAAAAAGTTGGTAGCTCCAATCTTTGAAGAAATGTTTCAACCCAAAAGCTGTCATTGTGTTGCCCATTCCTTTAGAGAGAATGATCAAGAAGTTAACTATGATCAAATGCATGAGAATTAAATCCAAAGGCTTTACTTTGTGTTTCTTATAATAAATAACTAGGTAATAGAAAAGAAGAGAAACATTTCCGAGAATTCCAACTGTATTCTCTACCAAGAATATTATTCCTATTCCCAAATTCTTGGAGTCCATTTTGTGACTGAGCATAATTTACTTCAATTTATGACAGCATTTATTTCTCAGAAAAAGTCTGAGTCTTTTAGCTAACAAGGTCCTGTTTACATGACGACACAGATGCACAAGTATTACATTAACTGAAGACTGAAGCCCAAAGGTGGTCAGTACAACCAGGTCCTGCCAACATCACGTCTTACAGTTATTTTTATCACCAATGACAACAGGCAATAATAATGTATTCTTCAAATGCACATATTTATAGAGCAAATGCCTATTATATTTTTCACAAAAGTCAGCCTTAACAATAGGACAAAGATATCCTGTTAGAAGTAATGACCAGAGACTTCAAGATAAAAGAATGGTTAATTTTACAAGTCAACCCATACTGGATAATTAGTCTTCTATTGTCATCTTATCCCAGAAATAAATCATTTTCTACTTTTAGTGCCATTTACCATATCAATATTAACATTAACATTGAAACATTAAAACAATAAAGAATGTTTTTCTAATCTTTGATAACCTTGTAACAGTAATCCTCAAGTGAAAATGATGAATTAGATGTTACATTAAGAGATAACTCCTTAAATCCCACCCCTATACATACACTTAGAAGAACAGTTGTACAGCTTTAAAAGTGAGGTGAAAGAGGAGACACATTCTGCATAAAAAACTGTTATCTAAAACAATGGAGAGAAAGCATGTGTATAGTTACAACATAAGTTAGTTATAGGAAGGTATTACTCTATCAATAATACATATGGAAAAATGTCCCGTGTTTCTATATGATATTTGTTTTTTGGTGCATCTCTCAGCAGTAGAAATGTGAAGCACAAGCAATAGGAAACAGTAGCTCTTTGGAAGCATGTGGACAAAACAATAATCCTAGCTATGGTGTTCACATTACTTCACACTATTTCCTAAATGAGAAGCTGTGAGAATATAGAACAGATGTACATGTTCACGTAGAAAATCTAGATTGTACAGACTGCATGTGCCTTCATAAAGCATACTCAGAAAACGCATCTAATGAAAGACTCGAAAACCAAGAAACCTGTACTTTAGCAGTGCAGTAGTTGACTGATGTTTTTACAGTGCCACCCTCTGCAGCAATATACATGAAATTAGGAGTAGATTCACAGCACCGAAACCTACTTTAAAAATGTAAGAGATCTTGCTCTAAGGCTCAAATTAGGAAAACATGGATGCAGCATTCTAGTCTATCAAAGCTTAGAAGATACATGAACCTACCTATAATAATTTTTACTCCTGAAAGTAACCCAATAAAATTCTAGTATTAATACAATGACTTAAATTGAATAGAAGCTTGTCAAGGACATTTTTTTTTTTTTTTTATTGTTTAAATGTGTTTTCAGACAGTGTCTTCTTCAGGATTGGATGATAGACTGGAGTTGCTATAGTCTTTTTTTCTCCGTTCAGGTATTGACACCAAGTGAATTTTTAGTTTCTGAGTTATATGTGACATAGTGAGGTGACTTTCATTTAGAATCTGTGAAAATATAAGCAAATGAACAAATCGAAGAACATATATCTTTTAAATCAAGAAATGCCAACATTTTGACATCTTGAAGAAAATATTCAGCAGTAATATGTACCCCATGTTTGAGAATCCAACATAAGAGCCAGAATATCCAATTGCCAAAGACAAAGAAGAGAGAAAACATTCAGAATGTTGTCTTCATATTATGACCAGAAAAGGACAATAGAGATAGTTAAGCTATTATATTTCTTGCTTTATCAGAAGGGCACCAAAGTTCAGTCTCCAAAATTTACATATAAATCTGGAGGTGGTGGGGGGTCACAGTTACAATTCAAATAGTAGGGAAGGGGCAGTGTCGCACCTCTGTATTAGGTTAACCAGGAATCATAATATTTTCTTAGAGTTTCAGATGTGTAAGAGGCACTGTCTCCCTAGGAACAAGATAAAAAATGTCTCAGGAATTAGAACTGAAATTATACTCTGAGTCCACACTCTCATATGAGTACATGTTTACATGAACACAAGAGAGCTCCCTCATACAAACACAAGGACAAATAGGGAGACATTAAGTCATAACTAATTTCCATTTAAATCTTTATTTAGTAATGCCTTTGTCAAGTGTAATTATTAACAATAGATCAAGACTTAGGAACAACTTCTAAACAAAAACGTATACACAGATACAATTTGTAAAGCTGAAATCTTATGAAGTTCATAAATTAAAGACCAAATGGTAAATATGACATAGGCTGTAGATGCAACCTAAATTTAAGCTTTTGCCTTATGTGCATAAGGCTTTAAATTCTGAAAAATTCATCTCTAAAGAAAACTCTTTCTGAAATTGTAGTGGCCTCATAATATCACTAGAAGAAAGAGACAGAAACTGTATGTGTGCTAAACCAGAATTTTGCAAGCCTCAAATCAGCATTACAACTTTACTTAACACAGTGTTCTCAAGTTCAAGATGAAAATCAGTGACTGTTAGGAATGAAAAACCTCATGTCTAGTCATAGAGAGATGCCTTGACACATTTCTTTGGGCATCTTCCTAGTTTTCTTAGTTCTATACAGAGGTCTATTTAAAAACCCAAAGTCATTTTCCAAAACTTGTAACTGTCATACTGCAAAATTATTTTTTGATATATTCATACAGTAAATAAAAGCCTGAATGGTGTAATTAACATAATCCCATAGATCTTGGTTCCTTTCTAGTTTTCTTAGTTCTATCCAAAGGTCTATTTTGAAACACAGAGTCATTTTCCAAAGCTTGTAACTATTATACTGCAAAATTAATCTTTGACATGGGCATACAATAAATAAAAACTGAATGGTTTAATTAACATAATCCCAAAGCACTTTTAAATCATATTTTACTAAGTTTCATAGTTCTCAATAAGCAGCCTGATGAGGATTTTGTTACACTACTGCTTTATCAAGAATTATTATAAGTTCAGAAAGACTATTTTTTTACTAACTTGGACTACAGCCTAGAAAGTTGCTCTGTCTATTGACTGAATCTCTACTGGTCTGTTTCTATCCAGAATTAATTTGAATTGGTATAGACTTATCATGACTCCCATCCTTGCTTTCCTTTCCTTTGATGATGAAAAACAATTTGCTCACCTCACATTTCCTTCTGCAGAACTTTCAGCTAGATGTGTAGCTCCTGGCATGACAGGATGAGGGAAGGAGTCCAACCCTAAGATAAAGGTTCATAGATCTGGGACCTCCACTCCTTTCAAAAATGCAATTTTTATCTTATCTGCACTTATGGTGACAGAGCTAGCTTTGGGAGTCAACAACATCTTTGAATTTTTTTTTTTGGTTGCTTATTATCAAAGACTCTGATGTGTTTCCTTTAAGTGCATCCAATGAGACAATGTGTCTGGGGAAGTTTATACATTATTATGATGCCTGATGGCCGACTAGAAGGGTTCAGTGAGTATTAAAATCTCATGTGTGAGAGTCCTTTAATGAGGTTTGTTTGTCTCTTTGGATATGGATAGTCTTCTCTGGGATCTCCTAAACAAATCAGTTATGAACATTTGGATCCTAGTGTTGCTCACCTTTAGAAGACTCTACTGAATACAATCATTTATGAGTTCTGGGAATTCTACCAAAGTACAAGTGTGACATTATAATCCATTCTGCAAATTACTGCTTTAAATTGAACTCAGTGCAGTTAGAGTGTACACAATCTTAAAATAATATGCTGGAGAAAGTTACAGTTATGAACCAAGCAATAACTGCAAAAAGAATTATCCTAGGAGAATTTATATATGTAATTATTTTTTACAAATGACATCAAATATAACCAATAAATTTTCCATAGAGAATTGCCATTCTTTCTTTCCCAAAGCAGTAAATGGAAAAGAGAACAATCTACAGTCTCTTTTTAAATTAATTAGATGAGGTATACTCATTATTTAGAATTGAATGCAAAATATAAGAATTAAACTTGGAAAATTTTCTTCTGTACACAATTTCACTTCCAAGGTTTTAAAAAAAACATATTGATGAGAGTGACAGCATCTATAGCACACTATTTTTGATTCCACAAGAAAAAAAAAGAACTTTGGTCATTCGGGTACAAAAGATTATGGATTTATATCATCATTTGGAGCAAGTAGTTTTGAATTATTATTAGGTAGGAGAAAAACTATAGCTAGTTTCAGATTCTTCATACTGGATGGCTGCATCAATGATAGAGAAGTTCCTTGGATGACTGTCCAGGAAGCCAGGTGTTTCATTTTTACATTTTTTTTGAAGTTGCTTGATTGCCCAAGCTATGTAGTTAGTTAATATTACTTCCTTCTTTGGTCTCTGAGGTAATTGAAGATGAGAGAGTTTTGCAGTGATAGTTTTAGTGAAGAATCTTTGATGTTAAGGTGTGTAGTTTGAGAGACATTGTTGTCTCCCGAATAAGTGCCATTCTGGGCCTTATGGCCCATCCTCTTCCCCTAAGGACTAAAACCTTGTTTACAGGGGGAAAAAGGAACTACAAATCTCCTTATCGCTGCCACCTGCTGAGTGCTAGTCTCTTGGGATCCTCTATAACCTTGGGCGTGCCCTGATGAGGAGGCAGGGTGTGTAAGAGAGTTAAGGTGACAGAGAGCTGAGACAAAAGAGACACAAGGAGGGACTCAGGCAGAAGCGGGAGAAGAGGCAGAAGCTGGGGACAAGCATGGATTAGAGTCAGTGTGTGTGAGCAGGAGCAGAAGGAATCCAGCATGGCGGGAAGCTAGAGGGGAAAAAGCTAGGCGAGATGCAGTGGCAAGACAGAAGCATGGCTAAGGGACAGACAGGTCTAAGAGATAACATGTACTGAATAAAGCTCAGGTCTCTCAGTGTATGGAGAGCCTGAATGATGGAACCTAAACGACTCCTGAGTGTAGACTTAATTAATCTTGACGCTCCTCGCCTGGGACAAAACTCGGACCACAAAGAAACCGGACGTGGTAAGACATCAAAATAATAGTTTTCAGTTAATAATACAAGTTGGATTAAATGTGAATTAGCTATAATCCTTTGAACTCACCAAAATAGGATAATTAATGGAATATTTTGTTTGAAATGTCAATTGCTAATGGTCTGGACATTACTCATTTATTGTTGGTAGGTATTGTATATAATTATTACACCTATTGTATATGTTTTTCTTATGTTAGCTATATCCTTACTTGTTAATTTTGACAAAAATGGGGATATGTGAGGATATGTTTCAAATTTAATAAAAAACAGTCTGAGATATCAGAAGGATCTACCCACAGTCAGTCTCAGAGTATCAGAGTGGTAATTCACAAGTTTAAACCAAGCACAGCCAATATCTGGGAGTGGTGACTTTCAACCTTAATCCCAGCAAAGTAAACTGAGTTTGAGGCCAGTTTAGTTTACAGAAGGAGTTCCAGGCCTCCAGGCAGGCAGTGGTGGTGTCACACCTTTAATCATAACATGAGTGTGAAACAACCCATGTTACTTTAGCCATTCTAAAAGTATTATGCAGACTGTCTGACCTTAAATTCACAGACCTCTAATGTCTCTTCACTAGGTTGAAAAGTATACCATCATTACCCACTTAAAAAAAAAAAAAAAAAAAAAAAAAACTTATATGTGTTTAGTCTCTTGAGGCAAAGTCACATTATGTTGCTTTAACTGTCCTGGAATTCGCTATCCCAACAAGGTTGACTTTGAAATCCCAGAGATCTTCCTTACTGGGCCTCCAGAGGCATAAAATTTAAGGCATTTACGACCAGATGCCTGACATGTCTATTATGTTTTTATAATAGATGAAGGAGAAGCCACATTTGCAGGCAAGAAGTTCAGTACTAACTACTTGCTCAGGAAATTCTTTTATATGTAAATGAATTCTGAGTGCCTAACTCAGACTCTGAGTTACAGAAAAGTAGCTCCTCATTTGCATGAGCACTCCAGGAATTCCTGAACATTTTACTAAGTTAAGATTTACTGCTGAGAACCTGCAGTACCCTCTGTGAAGAAATGGCAGGTCCTCAATATATTCATTTAGGAAGGAATTTAATACAAAAACAAGCTGAGGAGCAGAAGAAGCTCAGGCTTGAAGATCATACTGTTTTTATGCTGGTGAAAGGGGAAGTCCTATGCTTTATTCGGCATTGGTATAGATTAGACTTAACAGTAATATAATGCTGCCTCTGTGAGACATCTAGTAATTGATTAAAAGGCCACAGCATGCCAGGGAACACATTCAATACTACCTGTCCCTAAAAGTTGCACTATGATTAGGAGCAGGTATTCTGAACAAATGTTAACTCTTTTCTAGTGTCTTCTATGTTGATGAAAGAGATAGGAATATGCCTGAATTAAAACAAAGTAACACAGCCTCACAGAGTTAAACAAAGAAAGCATAAAACACCTAACACTCCTACAAATAATATTCCTCAGCTGTCAGACTCTTCCTGCTGATTGAAGTAGAAATCTCTTCCATTTGAGGGACTAAGTGTCAGGGAGTATGAGCTCCCTAATGGTTTATCCAGCTCAATATGGTCAACCAATTATCAATACATATACAACAAACAATAATGGAGTCAGGAGGTTTTATTCACATATTTCAATATACGTTTTCATTCTTGCTTATAAGAAAGAAGTTGGGAGGGCCATGGGACTGGATGAAATGAAAAGATAAAAGGAAATGTGATTTAATATCTTGTAATTAACATTTTCTGGAAATAAAACACAAGGACTAAATAGAAGACTCAACAATTAATAACATTGTATATTGTTACAGAGAACCCAGGGTCCATCCCATTCATAGCTAACCATTTGCTGGAACTCCTATACCAGCATCTGCATTCTTTAGGTCTGTACACAGATAGATGAAGGCAAAACATTCTAGAACAATTCTTAAGTTAAAAAGAAAAGAAATCTCTACAGTGATTTCACAGCTCTGAGACAGGCAGCAGCCCGTGCTAGTTAACAAACTCTTATCTTGCATGGAAGTAGACATGGATTTCTGCTGAGCCAACATGCTCAGAGATAAATGCAGCTTTATTCTGAGGTTAATAGAGTTCATTATAGCTATTCATCAAAGAGTATACAATGCTTGAACTTTTCTGTATTTGTGTTCTCTATGTGTTGTATCTCTGAGAATTACAGCATTGGTACAACTATCTTTTGATTCCACATAAATATTGCATAGATTTTGAAACAATCTATATTAATTCTGTTCATTATTTGATTTACACCTAACACCTTGTGGTGTTGTAATGGGGTTTTTTGGTCATGAGCGGCCAGAGGCCCAGACCCTGCCATGCAAGACCCCTTAGCTGCCAGCTGCTGCTGCTCAGCCCCCAGAAATGACTCAGACCCTTATATTAATTTTATGCTTTTTGGCCTATGGCTCAGGCACATTGCTATCTTGCTCTTACATCTTAAATCAGCCCATTTCTATTAATCTGTCTGTCACATGGCCCGTGGCTCACCTGTGTTCCTTATATGTTGCTCCTTAGGTGGCTTGCTCAATCTGCCTAACTCTGCCCCACATCTCCTACCTATGCTCTGAATTTTCTTTCTACTTTTTTTATGGTGCCTGTCATAGGCCAAAATAGCTCCTTTATTTAAAGATTGATATTCACAGCATACAGAAAGGCATTTCCACATCACCCCCCCTTTCTGTCTAATCAAAAAGGAAGGTTTCAATTTTAACATAGCAAAAGTACCTACAACATAATAGCCATCAAGCAAGAATTACACTTATAATATCTAGTCTATTTATTCTTATCATGTACCTTATCTTTATGAATCTAAAGTTTCATATCCAATATACTTTTCAAATGACTAAGAAAAACTGTACATATAAATATCTAATCTTCAACGACATCAAAGACCTCAGAAGAATATGTTTACCCAAGTAAACTGGAAATGCAAGCAACTTCCAAAATCTAGAAAGAACAGAGATGATACCTATCTGCCTGGACAGTCACCCAAAGTTCCTTTATAAAGTTGGAGCATCCATCTTCAGCCTACAGGCCCAGAGTCTCTTTTTATTTCAGTGAAGCAAAAAATCTGCTCTGCCCATTCTGACACAGTTCATCAGTTGTTTCCCCTCAAGTCACAAAGAATGTCTGACAGTTTTCTCTGCAAAGCAGGAACCTGAATGACCATCTTGGCTTGCTCTGCCAAAGTTCAGAGTTCATCTTCCTATGGAACCTGCATATCTAGTTTGGACAGCATACTGTCAAGCAGTCAACGCAAGAACAGGTTCTTGTTCAGCGGCTAACCATTGCCACAGAGTAGACTCCATATGGAGTTTCTTCAATGCCCATTTTCCTCTTGAAGTAAATCGGTGCTGTCAGGAACAGACCTGTCTCACTGTCCAGAAAAGTCTAAGTTCTTAAATCATTTTAAATGCCATATTCTGTAGGTCTTAGAAGTATTTGAAGATTACCTACCTAATTGAAATATATCTTTGTATACCTAAAAATCTAACTAACATGCATTTCTTAATTATACATTACAATTTTAAATCAGTTACATAAACATCATATCTTAAACAAGAGTAGAAAAATACATACAGCATAAGAGAATTGACCTTAAGTTTGTATCAATAAACCAAAATCCATACCAGTGTAAAACATTTCAAGAATAATAGCTGTTTTCTTGATCTAAGTAAATTTAATAATCTAATTTTTAAAAAATCATTCATATACCATATCCCCTTTTTATTCTTAGGAAGAGATTAACTATGACCATTAACCATTTATAATGAAAACAAACATTTATAAGCAATATTTTGGGAACTTGGGTATAGTTTTCTATTACTACTTCCTCCTGATTAAGGGATGTTGAAAATCTAATGGATTATTGAGACTGGATCATAAACTGCAGCACTGAAGCTGATATGGCCATCTCTTCCCATCAGAGATTTTTTCAGGGGGTCTTGGTTGATGAAACCATATTTGCTTGGAAGCAATCCACAGGTTCTCATCTTCTGTAAAAGCAAAAGCAGAACTCTTCCAAAGCAATAAATCTTTAAATACAAATTTCAAAATCAAAATATCTTTAAAATATATATTCTTGTTTAACTTAGTAGCCTTTGCATTTACAATCCATTGTCTTTCTGCAGTTAGCTCATTAACAGTTAAAAAATTAAAAGAAAACACAATAACAACCAAAATCCAGATTTTGTGTCTATTTTCCATCTTTACACGGCTTATTATGTTTTTATTACTCTATTTCTCTTTTTAAAGACTTTCTCTACCTTCTTTCTTTTCTCTCTGAAGCCTATGTACCTTTTATACACATTGTAACCCGTTTACAGGCTTTTTTTTTTTTTTTTTTAATTCTGAGTCTGTTTCATTGTGAATCCTTAATACACTCCCTATCTTGTCACATAGTTTTTGCAGATTCAGTTGAATCAGTAAGTTCTCTTACAGGGACCGTGTCTCTGTTCATGGCCCCAAACAGAGCACACCCAAGAAAATGCTGCTACTAAGAAACTGTCTTTGTTTCCCTTTTGTTCAAAATAAACAGAAATCTAAAATCTATCACGTTACTGAGTCTTCTGTGAGATTTCAGGAACTGGCCTGAATGCAGCTTACACTTTCTGCCACCATTTTGAATGTGACCTGGACACCATGCTTTCTTTGTACAATGACCCGCTTCAGATACACAATTTGGAAGCTGCCTTGGCTCAGTTTCTGTGATCTAGAACCCTTTCTAATCTTTCTCAGGATTTAAGTGGATAATCAACTTACATTTGACACCATCTGTTGTAATGGGGTTTTTTGGTACTGGGCAGCCAGAGGCCCAGACCCTGCCCGCCAGACCCCTTAGGCACCAGCAGCTGCTGCTCAGCCCCCAGAAATGACTCAGACACTTATATTAACTTCATGCTGTTTGGCCTATGGCTCAGGCACATTGCAAGCTAGCTCCTACATCTTAAATCAACTCATTTCTATTAATCTGTCTGCCACGCAGCCTGTGGCTCACCTGTGCTCCTTACATGTTGTTCCTTGGGTGGCTTGCTCAATCTGCCTAACTCTGCCCCACTTCTCCTACCTATGCTCTGAATTTTCTTTCTACTTTTTCTATGGTGCCTGTCATAGGCCAAAACAGCTCCTTTATTTAAAGATTGATATTCACAGCATGCAGAAAGACATTTCCACATCATTGTGGTATAATATTTACATTCCAGAGACAATTCTTTCTCTTACTTTTATAATTTCTATATGTTTCTCCATAATGCTGAAGTAAAAAATCCCTTAAATGTCTCTGGTTTTATACTGTGATCATGTTAAGAAGTTCAGAAACAGATTTTTTTTTTTTTTTTTTTTTTTTTTTACCTGAGCAAGTTCTTAAGAAAAAGGAGATCTCAACATAAATGGTTCCACATGCTTTAAGTAAGGTCCATATAATTTCTTTGTTTAAAAAAGGCATTGTTTTAGAAATAACTCCCATGATCTTCCTGTCCCCTGCAGATAAGAATTTAAACTTTTTTTTTTTTTTTGTCTTGGGTGTTCTTGTTTTATCTTGGCTATTCTTGGTAGTTAAACTGATTACTTCTGGAATTCAGTAAAACCCACAGAGTTTGGTATACATGTGATGGAATATTTTTAAACATTAATATTAAAGTGCCATCATAATTTGAATATTTGAAGAGATGGGATCCACCTTTAGTTCTTTGGTGGCTCCTCACACATTCAATTCTATAACTTAGTGCCCTGGCCCATGGGGTCTACAATGTGGAGCTAAAGATGGGGGCAGATAAATGAAGAGACCAGAAATATGAAGAACCAGGACAATTCTCTTAACAAGCTGCTTTTATACATTCAGAAGGCTGGATTGTCTTCTGGGTCTTTTGGAAACTGCTATGCTAAGTATTCTGTACAAGTTGTGATGTAACCAGTTAGACTTAATCAGAGAATATAGACTAGATCTGAGAAGCAGCATAAATCATCTCTTAATCTGACAAAAACAGTACAGTTCCATTTTCAAAGGTGTGAGGAAGGAGGTCATATTACATACATAGTAAACACTCAGTTTCACCTGCTTCCACTCATCCCATTTTCTCTCCTGCCTTACATATTTCGTCCACATACATGATTCTTTGTTCAGAGATGGACAAGCCTCCCATGAACAAGAACAAAGCATGAGACATCAAGTTAAAGCAGGACCAGGCATATTATACAGTATCCATGCTGGGTAAAGGAACCAAGCATGTGGAATAGCTTTCCAAAGAACAGATTGAGAACCATGGACACATCCTGATCCCAGAGCTAGAAGCACCACCTTCAGACAAAACAACACAACTGTCACATTGTATTGAACAGACCTAAGAAAATGTTCTTGTATTCGTTTGCAGTTGTAGAGCATCTGAGTCCTACAAGGAGAATTTTGGATTTCCTATAACCTTACATATGACCATTTAAATTAGTCATGATCAATAAAATAAACAATAAAGCAAAAAAGGGTTCCATCCGCTACATTTCTCATTGTCCCACAACTATGACCATTACCAAATTCAAATGTCACTATCGTCCTTGACTTCCAAGCAGACATTCCAGACTATCTGTCACTTTCTTCTCCTTTATATGGTTGATATTCTTCTTTACTCAAAGCACAGTAGTTCTAATCCTCTTTACTTTCAGTCCTGCTTGAAATGTCCATCTATCAACATTCTGTCTGGTATGTTTTCACCTTACATTATCCTCCAATTAAAACATGGTAGCTCACTCATTGTGTTCTTTTGGCTCAAAAACCCGATATGAAATTTGAGATATTTTTTCAAGTTCCTGAGTGTTTTATGCCATTTATCCCTGAAACTGCCACAAGCCTCTATAATACCTGAAATTTCTAAGTGTTTTTTAGTCCCCTTAGCCTCACTGTTATCCACAGATTCTCTTATGGTTCTTCTTCCAATTTCTCTCATTTCGACCAGAATCCAAAGGGATTTTTTTTTTTTTCATTAGCAAGACCTGAAAAAAATGTTCTTCCAGGACTTGTGTTTGGAATCCTGGATATGGGACTAAAACAAGCCTGGCCCCTAAAGTATGCTAGGTTTGGAGTATTTTTTGTGCCCATGTCTTCCACTACTGAAGGTGAGTTTTTTTTAATCTTGGTAAATTTTGAACCAATTTCAGGGAGTATAACACATTGTGCCATGTTCAGATTTCATCAAAGCTCTACCAGGGTGATGACATGTATCCATGAAAGATTCTACTAAATTAAAAATTCAAGACACGTAGAAGATCACAACTGATTTCATTGGTCATTTTAATATTTGTACATTGCTAGGAGTTGTTATTTATATTCTTCCATTAGGTTTGTATGGATAAATAAATAAATTATGGCATGTGCATTGGTTTCTGAACTATCTATCTGTGGCTTGGACTCCAAGCAGGTTTATGAAACATGGTTCTCTAGTTAACAGCATCTACAGAAAACTTCTCAAAGTCTCTAGTACCATAATCACCATATCTAAATCGTTTTTTGATCAATTTACTCCTTTATAGGCCTCTGCTTATTATACCCACTCTCACATAATAACATGTGAATATTGATGAAAATATAGTGTATACATAAATCGGTCTTTCCCATGTCTAAACATTTAAAATCATATTTTAATTCTACTATTTTTACTTCCTGACATACTAAACTTTTCATATGCTAATGGCATAAGAACCAAAATACTCACTTGACCAACATATTAAACTCTTTAGAGAGACATTTTTGATAGTGTGATATAGATTATTTAGTTGTTCTAAGACTATAGCCTACAAGAAATATTAAATTGAAATGTGATTCGAGGAGTACTGAATATCACCTTGCATAGTTTGCATGTCTTAAATTGAGTCCTGATGTGGGAATGCGTTTATGTATGCTGTGAATCTCAATCTTTAAATAAAGGAGCTGTTTTGGGCCATGGCAGGCACCATAGAAGAAGTAGGAGGAGAAATCAGAGCTTAGGTAGGAGAAGCAGGGCGGAGTCAGGCAGATCCAGCCAGCCGCCCAAGAAGAAACATGTAAGGAGCACGGGTGAGCCACACGGGCCACGTGGCCAACAGATTAATAGAAATGGGTTGATTTAAGATGTAAGAGCTAGCTAGCAATGTGCCTGAGCCATAGGCCAAACAGCATGAAGTTAATAGAAGCGTCTGAGTCATTTCTGGGGGCCTGGGTGGCTAAGCGGTCTCGGGCGGCAGGTCTGTGGGTCTTGGATCTCTGGCTGCCCGGGACCCGAGAACCCACTACTACAGAGTCCTAACAGTAATTAAGTTTGGAATGTATGAATGTTTGGGATTCCTCTTTATCTCTTCAATAAATATCAACAGAAAAGTCAAGAGTGGAATAGCAATGATGCTGTTTACATTCCAGGTTGTATCATACATTGTGAACATTACAAGGAAAACTTATACACATTACCAATATTGCTGACATCAATGGCAAAAAGTGCTAGAGGTTGATACAAAATTACATATCCTTATGTTAGAAAGCATAAGGCAGAACAGTTTCCTACAGGAAACGATTAGATATCTACTACAGTTTGCCTTGAATGGTGACGGTAACCTCGTCTCTTTGTGTAAGGTAACATGTCATACACTCCATAATTATACATTGTTCCTGTCTTCTAATCATCATGTTGGCACTATAAGGTTGCACAATACAGCAACTTCTGTGTCTGGAACACAAAATTGCATGAGAAGATCATGAAATTTATAAACTCTAAACATCGACCAGAATTCTTAACTATAATTCTGAATTGAAATTTTCTGCTATAAATAGAACATGTTGTCAAGTCCTGTATAAAATTTAAGTTGAATAAGCTTAGATATTGTCCACTGAAGGTTTTTTCCCAAGAAACACCACACAGAGTAACACAGGTATTACTAGACTTAAAACTGCTCTACTTTGATAATAGAAATGTATTGAGCTAGACAAAAACCCAAAAACTTCTTATGCTTTATATAGCATGCCAAAGTGGATTTCTTTATGATGCTTTAGGTGTATATTGAACAGAATCAGTGACTAAACATAAACATAGAAGCCAAAAGCATATTACAAACACACGATTAGATTAGGAGCTTTTTGTACTTATTATATAGAGAAAGAGAATTGCAATGTAGTGGAGTTGTATCTCAAAGGAACTGACCAATAGTAGGAAACCCATGGAAATTATGGCTGTGTATTTAGCAGGTACCACCGGGGTTAAATAAAGCAGCAACAAAGCCCTGTATAACAATGGAGATTATATAAAATGGATAAAAGAAATAGACACAAGGAACAGGATTCTCTGAGTGGCAATGGACAGGGGAGATTGTGCTAAAGTTTAGTTGGTCTAAACTTTAAAGTTAATTTTGGTCTGTTATGACTTTCAAAGTAAAGAAAGTGTAACGATATATGACCCTGGGATTTATAAACAAAGAAATGTTTCTTAAGCCAAGAAAATAAATTTTTTCTTAAAACAAATATACAGAAGAAATAACTGGAAAGGTGGCATTGTTCACATTGTATAAAAATAAGCGTTATTACAAAGTTAAGATTTAAAACAGAAGTGGAAAATAAAAACCACAAGACTGTAAGAATGTTGACAGAAGTTCTTAAAAATATTTTTGTATTTCTTAAAAATAAAGCATTTAACTGCCTCAAACAGTCACTCAACTATACCTCAATTCTTATATCACTAAGGACATATCCACTTATTAAGATCAGGGAACTCAATGAAACTATTGTAAAACAGAAGACTAAGTCTTTTACTGTGTTTCAAGTGAAAATCAGATGTGACTAAAAACACAATGAGTTATTGGTCAAGTAGCTATAAACAAAAATCAGTCAAATCAGTTTCTAAGACATTTAAATACTGAGACATTGTTGAATGAGGAGAGTGTTTGGGCTTTCAGTGGATTTACTTTCAAAAGTCAATTTATTGTAAAAATGTGAAAAGGCCAACTTAGCCCATGTAATACTGAAATTCTTACTTTTTCTGATTTTTAAAAAGTCAGCATTAACATTAGTCACTTCAACATTAAAATCCCAACAAGATAAATAAGTGATTTAAATGAAAATGTTGAAAATCATAAGCTGGGCAGTGGCTTGTGTGGGTCTAAGGGGATCAAAACAAAGACATTCTCAGCTGAATTTGCAATTCAAAGCCACCTTGGCTTCCTAAAGACCAGGTCACAGAATAAGTAAGTCTGGCTCAATTTGAGCTCATGTGTGTTATTCTATTTTTCAAAATGCAACCAACAGTTACATTTATTGGTCATATACAAAAGATCTTAGCTGTGTGTGGCAGCATAAATTTTAATTACAAGGTTCTGGAATCAGAGGCAAGCAGATCTCTAAGCTTTAAGACAGGCTTCTTTATTCAGCAATGTCAGGCACACCAAAAATATGTAACTTTAAAGAACCTAAAACAAAGGCCAGAAAAGCTGGTGCAAACCTTCATTTTCAGTACTTAGGATGTAGAGGCAGATCTGTCTCTCATTTCAAAACTAACCTGGTCAACATTTAAGATCCAGGACAGCCAAAGCTACATAGAAAGAATATGTCAAAGAAAAAATAACAAGTCAAAATGCAATCTATTTCTATTCCATCAAATATAAACATACCTTATCACTTAAGCCTCAAGAGTCTTTAAAATTTCAGGTCATAGAGACATAACATAAAGAAACATTGCTTCCTGCCTTTCAGCTTTGCTCTTACTACTGTCTCATGCTAACCTAGCTCTCTTTTCTAGCCCACACCCACTTGCTTAGAGATATGGCTAAAAGAGGCAGCCTTACATGGACAATTAAAATCAACATAATTTATATCAGACAAAGCAATCAGAAATTCTGATCTAGGCACACCCTCAAGTACTATCACATGACTCCAGTCTTTGACAACTTGACAGCTGAGGCTACTTAGGATGGAGACACAACAGCATAATAAAAGGTGTTAAAGATTCAAAGTCAATGTTTAAATCATATCAATCATTTAAGCATCAAAAAAACCATACATGATGATGGCAACAAATGGAAAACAAAGGTTTGTCAGAAAATAAGAATTTCGAAGCCTCCGAGTATAAAAACTAAAATTGTCTTTCCACAGAATATTCTCAAAACAACAAGTACTCAAGGAATTCATAACAGGAAACTGTATAAAAACAAAATTGCTGAATGTCCATTTTCTAGAGAAAAACAATATAATGAGAACAATAAAGCTACTCACATGGAACCACTGAAAAACATGGAACATAAAAACATAGCTACAAATATGCACCATAGTCCCTTCAACAAGAATAAAAAAATTCTACTAAAAATAAAACTAAAGAAATCCCTGACACGGAGTCATTTTGTACACACCATTTTCTCCTTTGTCAATAGTAGAAAAAGTTAGGTGACGACCATGTTCTACTACAATTAGAGAGATTCACTTGAAGCCTCCTGATGTTTTAACTTTCTTGAAAATAGTTGGTTATTAAAAGGATCTCATTCTCTTTTAATAAAGAAAAGGTGCCTGTTAGGAATACTTAGAAATCATTTTGTTTTTTGTGATTGATCATTATGTGTATATCTGCATCAGAATGTAGAATTTAAAACTTTGTAAAACTAAAATTAAGCTAACAGATTTTAAAGAGTCAGTATACACCTAAAGCAACTTGTTTTGCTATAATTAGTGCTTTATTAGTCACATTTATTTTGAAAAGAAGTCTTTTTGCCATTTTTAAACATTTATAGTTGAGAGACACTGTTTTCCATATGTATACAGAATCTTGAATTTTAGATAATTATAAACCTCTCAACTTGAGTGTGGGTTTCTGAACTCAAGTCAGTACCAAAAGAATATGGCCTGAGGCATATGCCAAAACTTGTTTATCCTGTAAACCAAAATTCTTTCATAGATTTAAACAATAAAAACAATAAAACCTAAGTAAATAAGAAGCAAATAAATGATGCTTGAGAAGATGATGTATCAAGATGTTGTTAATGCTAAATATGCACCATAACTGAATACAAAAAATGCCAAAAATTTACCACACTACAGCTGATTATAAAGCTATATGCACAGTGGTAATACCCAGTACAGGACATTCAATGGGATTATGAAAAAAACAGACACAGATGGACATAATATTGTAAAGGTAGAAAAATCCTGTTTGATTCTTTCCACTTGACTACCTTCTTGAGGTCTCTGAAACTAGCCAAGGTTGACAGAGTTTCGGCTCCATTGTATCACTAAATTAGATGGCAGTTTCTTGGAAAATCTTTCTTCACAGGATTAATGGCTGTTTGCTCAACTGCACACTGATCAGCAGCTTGACCTTCTGGACTTCACTTGAGTGGGACCACCCAAGATAAGGCCTTACATTCCTGAAGTAGCCACCATGGTGGGGCCACCCAGGAAAGCCCTGCCATGAGAACTCTTAACCATGTACTGTTTTGCCAAGGCAGGAACTTTCTGAAGCTTGCACAATGTGTCCATTGTGACCATTGCTCTAGGAAATGAATATCCTCAGGTGGTCTCCTGCTTGCCCAAGAGTATTGTTTCACAGGAAATATGCCTGCCTGCCTGTCAGCATTCCTAAACTCCATCCTAAGCTGATCTTTGGCCCCGCCCTGTGGTAACTTTCCTAATGCACCAGGATTCCTGTTGAGTCCAGACGTATCCTCTCCCCTACCCAGAATGCAGTATAAGAATCCTACTCTGAAAGCATTTGCGGCTCTTGGCTTCTACAGTGCCTCGAGCCTGCACATGTGTGTATACAGGTATATCATTCATATTCATTAAACTTTCTTTTTCTTTAAAGTTAACAGTGGTCATTAGCCATGGTCTTGGAGTGTCTAGGGGTGCTAAAGTTAGGGGTACCCACCCGTTACATATGGAGGTCCCACTGAGATTATTCAAAGACCCCCGTGGACCACTCTGTTTTTGAGTACTCACAATCTGGCAGTGGCTTTTGCTAGGAGACAGGCGTGAGCACTCCCTGGCTGCAGCTGGCAGATGTGTCAGGGAGCCATGGGCCATGGGCAACCAAAAGCTTGGAAGCCCATCCGCTGTCTTAGACAGAATCTGTAGAGAGGTTTGGACAATTAGATCTGTTTTTATTTTCATTTTACCATTCATGGCACAGCCAGCTTTGTCTGTGTTGTCTATGTGTCTCCGTCTGTCCGTCTGTCTCTGTTTTGTTGGACTCTGTCTCCTTGTTGTCAAAATGGGTCAAAAATTCTCAACCCCACTCTCACTTACCCTCTCCCACTGGTCTGAAGTCTTAGACTGGGCTAATAACTTATCTCTCATTGTTAGGAAAGGTCAATGGTAGACTTTTGGTGTGGGATGCCCCCCCCATGGGCACTTTCCATCTAGACACCATCTGAGCAGTCAAAGCCATTGTCTTCCACCCAGGTCCCCTTGGACACCCAGACCAGCAGCGTACATTTGGGTCTGGGAGGACCTGGATGAAAACCCTTCCAATTGGGTGTAGCTGTTCCTACCTCCTACACCAACTCCCTTGACATTAGGCTTCTCTGAAACTATGCTTCCTCTAAAATCCTCCTCTAAGCCCTTGCCCCATCCCTCTATCTACCTCTGCCTACTAGAGTCTCAGATCTGACAGAACCCCTGGAGCCCCCCCCCCCCCCCCCCGCCCAGGCACTTCCAGCACCATTGGGAGTGAGACCAGTGCAACTGCAAGGGATCCGGAGCAGGAGAGCCCAGCCACCTGAGGGTATTGCCGTCACTCTCCCTCTCTGCACGATGGTAGATGATAAGCACCTTTCTCAGAAGATCCTGTTAAACTATGTTTTCTTATCAGCCCACTTGAGAGAACTCTCTTTAACTCTGAGGAAAGGGATCAAATCCTATTAGAAGCTCAGAAACTGGTCCCCAGCTCAGACGGCCACCCTGAAGCAATTGCCTAATCTAGCTGTCCCCATTGGGATCCGAATACTCCTGAAGGTAGGAGACACCTATTACTCTGTCACCAGACTCTTAATGGTGAGTCTCCGAGCTGCAGTATGATGCCCCCACTAATCTGGCCAAGGAAAGAAAAGTGATGCAGGGGTCTGATGAGTCCCCCTCTAAGTTTTTAGAAAGGCTAATGGAGGCGTATAAGTTATACGCCATTTGATTCAGAATCAGAAGAACAGAGGGGGGTGGTAGCAATGGCCTTTATAGGACAGTCAGCAACGGACATTCACAGAAAGTTGCAGGGAATGGATGGCTTACAAAATATGGCCTTGAGAAACTTAGTTAGAGAGGCTGAGAAAGTGTTCTAGAGAAAGGAACAGCAGAAGAGGAGGAGCATAGATTAGAGAGAGAGAGCGAGAAGAGAGCAAGAAGAAAGCAAGGAGAGAGAGAGTAAGAGAAAAGAAAAATAACTGAGAGATAAACAAAGGAATAGAGAATTAACTAAAATCTTGGCTACCACAGTCTACAGGCAAGGGAGACAGAGTAAAAGTAAGAACCTGGGCCCGTGCCAGAAGCTTGGAAGAGTACTGGGCTAAAGACTGCCCCAGGAAAAGGAAGCCAAAACCTGAGGCTAGTACAGCCAGCCTCCTCACCATGGATTAGGGATGTCAGGATTCAAATTCCCTCTCCAAACTCAGGGTAACCTTTAATGTGGAGGGGACTCCAACTGACTTTGAGGTGGACTTAGGAGCGGTCTATTCAGCTTTACAGACCCCGTTATGTCCCCTCTAACAAAAAAATCATTAGTCCAGGATGTCAATGGTGCAACTAAAAAAAACAATGGACTTAAGAAAAAAAAAAAATGGATCACTCTTTCCTAGTGATTCCCGAGTGCCCGGCCCCGCTGCTAGGGAGAGACTTTCTTACCAAATTGGGGCAAAGATCACCTTTAATCCCCAGGGCCCCCAGGTGGAATTCACTAACCCTCTACACAGCCAGCCTGCTGTAACCAATAACAACCCCCTGAGCCAGGGGAACGGAGAGAGGGCTGGATTCAGGCCTTCACAGAGGCATGAGCAGAAATGGCTGGACCAGGCCTCTTGATCCAGTGGCCCCCTGTGGTGGTAAAATGTGAAACCTTCAGCCACCCCCATGCGGGTCAGACAGTGCTATATGAGCAAGGAAGTCAAGGAAGAGATCAAACCCCACACTCAGAGACTCTGGAGCAGGACATCCTGAAACCATGTCAGTCAGAATGGAACACTCCATTGCTGCCCATTAAGAACCCTGAACGGGAGACTATAGACCAGTCCAAGACCTGAGGGAAGTCAACAGCCAGGTGGTAGACAATCACAATATCTTGGACCTGAAAGATGGATCCTTCTGTCTGTGTCTCCATGAGTCCAGCCAGCCTCGTTTGCCTTTGAGTGGACAGACCCGGAGAACGGGTTCTCAGAACAGCTCACCTGGACTGGACTGCCTAAGGAATTTAAGAACTCTCCTACCATCTTTGATAAGGCCTTGCATCAGGACTTGGGGAAGTTATGGGCCTCCATGCCTGAGGTTACTGTATTACAGTATGTTGATGACCTGTTACTTGCAGATACCTCCATGGATCAGTGCCAGAAGGGGACTCAAAAGCTGCTAGCTGAATTGGTGCTCGCTGAATTGGCTATACTAGAATATCGGGCCTCTGCTAAGAAGGCCCAGATATGCCAACCTGAGGTGACATTCCTGGGCTACACCCTTCGAGATGGTAAGAGATGGCTGACAGAGGCTAGGAAGAGAACTGTAACTCAGATTCTTCCCCCGAAGAACAGAAAAAGTCTTAGAGAATATTTGGGGACATCAGGATTTTGCACAATATAGGTACTTGGCTTTGCTGCCTTGGCCGCCCCCTTATACACGTGTTAAAAAAATGGGACTGAATATATATGGGGAAAAGAGCAACAAGAAAGTTTTGACCAAATCAAAAGGGCATTGCTCTCTGCACCGGCCCTAACCCTACCCAACGTAGAAAAGCTGTTCATAGTCTACGTCCATGAAAGAGAGAGAGTGGCCCTAGGGGTTTTGACCCAGTCTCTGGGTCCCTGAAAAAAGCCGGTAGCATACCTCTCCAAGCGGCTGGATGCAGTTTCTTGAGGCTGGCCAAGATGCCTATGGGCCATTGCAGCCATAGCCTCCCTAGTAAACTGACTCTGGGCCAAAAATTGACTGTAATTGCCCCTCATGCCTTAGAAAGCGTTCTTAGACAGCCGCCAGACCGATGGCTGACTAACGCTCACATTACCCATTACCAAAGTCTCCTGCTGGACAAAGACCTCTGCAGGTAAAGACATTGAACACAAAAAGGAGATTCTGGCCCTCCTAGATGCTGTCTTGCATCCCTGTGAATTAGCAATAGTACACTGCCCTGGACACCAAAAGGGACAAGACCCGGTGGCCAAGGGCAACAGAAAGGCAGATGAGGAAGCTTGGGCAGTCGCAATGGAGCCCACTGCGGACATCTTGGCAGCAGAGATTGACCCAGCACCATCTCCCTCACCCCTACCTCAAGAGGTGCGGGCCTACATCCAGATGGTGCATCAATTCACTCACTTGGGAAGTGACAAGCTGATGCAGCTACTGAAGGACAACCGAGACTTAACTACCCAAGAGAAGAAAAACCTGGTAAAAGCTGTAGTCAGCACATGTGAAGCTTGCCAGTTGGTAAATGCCTACCCATCCAGGAGAACGAGTGGCATCTGGCTTCGAAGAGGCAGGCCTGGTCAGTTTTGGGAAGTCGACTTCACTGAGGTAAAACCAGCCAAATGTAGACTAAAATACCTCTCAGTTTTTGTAGAAACCTTTTCAGGATGGGTAGAAGCCTTCCCCACCAAGCACGAGACCTCTGCAATCGTGGTAAAGAAGATCATAGAAGAAATTTTTCCCCGATTCAGACTTCCCAAAGTAATAGTGTTTGATAATGGACTGGCGTTTGCAGCCCAGGTAAGTAAGGGGGGTAGCCAAGATATTGGGGATTGGTTAGAAACTTCATTGTACCCCAAAGTTCAGGACAGGCAGAGAGAATAAATAAAACCATTAAGGAGATCTTAACCAAATTGACCATGGAGACTGGCCACAGAGATTGGGTGATGCTCCTGCCCTACACCCTTTTCTGAGCTCAATACTCCTTCCACTAAAACTAATCTAACCCCCCCCTTTGAGATACTTTTTGGATCTGGGAACCACCTCTGGTGTAACCCCTTTGTCTGCTAGGTTGCAGGCCCTGGCTAAAATATAACATTTTTTGTGGAAGCAGCTCTCAAACCTTTACCAGCCCAAGGGAGATAGGACCCCACATTGCTACCAGGTGGGAGACTTCATCTACACCCGGTGACACCAGCATCAGACTCTTGAACCCTGCTGGAAGGGACCCTACCAAGTCCTGACCACACCAACAGCGGTCAAGGTAGATGGCATTGCAGCGTGGATCCACGCTTCTCATCTTAAGCCTGCTCCTGATGACCAATAGACTGTGGAAAGAACTGTTAATCCCCTCAAGCTCCGTGTGTGGCGCCAGTCCTCTAGAGAAGAACCCTCACCATCCGATTGAGCAGACATGGCAGGTGATATCTGGGACTGGAGACACGGTATGGGAGATGTCCTCCTCCAGACATCCCCAATGAACATAGTGGCCTAGTCTGTATCCGGACCTCTGTCAATTGGCTGATTATAATTATAATCATTATAATTCTGAGATATACCCATCATTTACCCTGCCCATCTGCCCCTGTGTGCCCCCGAGGGGAACCGTGAGTGGAAGCCCTCACATAGCAGCCCAGGATGTGAGGCTCCCTGGAATAAGCGGGTCTTGCAATGGTTACCCTTCTATGTGTGCCCCCACGATGGCAGAGATAGGGCAACAGCTTATAAGTGTGGAGAGGTAGAATCATTTTACAGCCAAGCCTGGAGATGTGAGACAACAGGGACCTAATAAGCATAGTAAGGGCTTCCCATTGAGTTGACACCACCAACTTGATTTGTTGTCAGGGGAAGTGGATGGGTAATGGGCCCTGAGCAGATTTTACTTGTAACGCCCTAAACATCACTTTGACTACTAAGGAAAAAAGCCAATCAAGATTGGCTGAAAGGCAGACAGTGGGGTTTGAGACTGCATAAAGATATAATGATGGCCTCACGTTCAGGCTTAGATGCCACGTTGGCCCTAGGAAGAGAGAGCTGGTGGGGCCCAACAATGTACTAGTCGATCAGGGCCGGCCTCAGATATGAGATCCCCAGCCTAAACCTACCGAGGCAACACTATGAAAAGATACAAAGAGATTAGAGATATGCAGAAGAGAAAAGGGAGAAATGTGAAGATAGAAAAATCCTGTTTGATTCTTTCCCTCGATCCCCTTCCTGAGGTCCCTGAAACTAGCCAAGGCTGACACAGTTTTGGTTCCATTGTATCAAACACACTAATGGCAGCTTGCTCAGAACAGAGTTTCGGCCCCATTGTATCACTAAATTGGATGGAAGTTTCTCAGAAAAGCGTTGTTCACAGGATTGATGGCTGCCTGGGACACAACCGGCCAGCCTGAGCAGGACCACTCGAGATACTTCCTGAATTCCTGAGACCCACCTGGTCAGCAGCATGACCTTCTGGATTTCACTAAAGTGGGAACACCCAAGAACTTTCTGAAGCTTGCTCAATGTACCCATTGTGACCATTGCTCAAGGAAATGAATACCCTGGTGGTCCCGATTGCCCAGGAAACTATTGTTTCACAGGAAATATGTCTGCCTGCCGGTCAGCATTCCTAAACTCAGTCCTAAGCTGATCTTCGGCCTGTCCCTGTTCTAACTTTCATAGTGCACCAGGACTCCAGTTGAGTCTAGACCTACCCCCTCCTCTACCCAGAGTACGGTATAAGAAATGTACTCTGAAAGCATTTGTGGTTCTTGGCTTCCAAAGTGCCTCAATCCCGCACATGTGTATATCATTCATATTCACTAAACTCTCTTTTTCTTTAAAGTTAACAGTGGTCAATAGCTGTGGTTTTGGGGTGTCAAGGGGCACTAAAGTCAGGGGTGCCCACCCATTTGAAAATAATGGACAGAATATAGATTGTTTTGAAATCTATGAAACTAACCTGTCAATATTTATGTGGGATCAAAAGATAGTTGTACCAATGCTGTAATTCTCAGAGATACAACACATAGAGAACACAAATACAGAAAAGTTCAAGCATTGTATACTCTTTGATGAATAGCTATAAGGAACTCTATTAACCTCAGAATAAAGCTGCATTTATCTCTGAGCATGTTGGCTCAGCAGAAAACCATGTCTGCTTCCATGCAAGATAAGAGTTTGTTAACTAGCACGGGCTGCTGCCTGTCTCAGAGCTGTGAAATCACTGTAGAGATTTCTTTTTAACTGAAAAATCATTCTAGAATGTTTTGCCTCTATCTATCTGCGTACAGACCTACAGAAGGCAGATGCTGGTATTGGAGTTCCAGCAAATGGTTAGCTATCAATGGGATGGACCCTGGGTTCTCTGTAACAATATACAATGTTATTAATTGTTGAGTCTTCTATTTAGTCCTTGTGTTTTATTTCCAGAAAATGTTAATTACAAGATATTAAATCACATTTCCTTTTATCTTTTCATTTCATCCAGTCCCATGGCCCTCCCAACTTCTTTCTTATAAGCAAGAATGAAAACGTATATTGAAATATGTGAATAAAATCTCCTGACTCCATTATTGTTTGTTGTATATGTATTGATAATTGGTTGACCATATTGAGCTGGATAAACCATTAGGGAGCTCATACTCCCTGACACTTAGTCCCTCAAATGGAAGAGATTTCTACTTCAATCAGCAGGAAGGGTCTGACAGCTGAGGAATATCATTTATAGGAGGGTTAGGTGTTTTATGCTTTCTTTGTTTAACTCTGTGAGGCTGTGTTACTGTGTTTTAATTCAGGCATATTCCTATCTCTTTCATCAACATAGAAGACACTAGAAAAGAGTTAACACTTGTTCAGAATACCTGCTCCTAATCATAGTGCAAATTTTAGGGACAGGTAGTATTGAATGTGTTCCCTGGCATGCTGTGGCCTATTAATCAATTACTAGATGTCTCACAGAGGCAGCATTATATTACTGTTTAGTCTGATCTACACCAATGAGGAAGAAAGAGCATAGGACTTCCCCTTTCACCAGCATAAAACCAGGATAATGTTCAAGCCTGAGCTTCTTCTGCTCCTCAGCTTGTTTTTGCATTAAATTTCTTCCTAAATGAATGTATTGAGGACCTGCCATTTCTTCACAGAGGGTACTGCAGGTTCTCAGCAGTAAATCTTACCTTAGTGGAATGTTCAGGAATTCCTGGAGTGCTCATGCAAATGAGGGACAACATTTCTGTAACTCAGAGTCGGACTTAGGCACTCAGAATTCATTTACATATAAAAGAATTTCCTATAGCAAGTAGTTAGTACTGAACTTCTTGTCTACAAATGTAGCTTCTCCTTCATCTATTATAAAAACATAAAAGACATGTCAGGCATCTGGTCGTAAATGCCTTAAATTTCATGCCTCTAGAGGCCCAGGAAGGCAGATCTCTGGGATTTCAAAGTCAACCTTGTTGAAATATGAATTCCAGGACAGTCAAAGCAACATAATGTGACCTTGCCTCAAGAGACCAAACAAAAATAGTATAGTGTTTTTTTGTTGTTGTTGTTTTGTTTTTAAAGTGTAATGGTGGTATACTTTTCAGACTAGTGAAGAGGCATTTAGAGGTCTGTGAATAAGGTCAGACAGTCTGCATAATACTTTTAGAAAGGCTAGAATGACATACAAGGACTCTGTCTCAAACAATACCAGCAACAAAGATACCAGAAAAGGCACAAAATATGAGCACATACATGAGAACAGATTGTTAAGGTGTCAGTAAAGCTATAATACTCAAACATTTAAAAAACTTTCTTCATTTTTACTTATATGTTATGTATGAACACTTTCCCTGCATGTATGTCTATGCAGTACATGTTGGCAGTACCCAGAAAGGCCAGAAGAGGGCATAATGTTCTCTGAAACTAAATTTACAGAGGGCCTTGAGCTTCCTTGAGGGTTCTGGGATATAACCTAGGTTCTCAGCAAAAGCAATCAGAGAGTGAATCTTTTAAAAATGTATCTGAGTATTGTGTTCAAAGATGCCTCTCTGTAGTATGAATTACACCATTCAGAATACATTAAACTCAGTGAGAGCTCAGCGATAGGGTGAAATATTAAAGAGAAGAAACACCACAGTCAAACATCACCCAGTTTCCTCACCCTTACCCTTGTGTCTTCTTCTGCCTGCTCTGTCTTTCTAAGCCTGCCTTAAAGACCCTCTTCACCCAGTTGTTTCACACCTAGGTTAAGATTAAAGGTGTGGCCCACCACTGCCTGCCTTGGAGCCTGGAACTCCTTCTGGAAACTAAACTGGCCTCAAATTCTGTTTAGTTTGCTGGGATTGAGGTCATAAGTTACCACTCCAAGATATTGGCTATGGTGGGTGTAAAGATGTGAGTTACCACTCTCTGATACTCCTAGACTGACTGTGGGTAGATCCTTCTGATATCTCAGATTGGTTTTTATTAAATTTGAAACATATCACCACAATCACCTTTTGTGTCAAAATTAGAAGGATATAGTTAACATAAGAAATAACATAGACAAAAGGTACAATAATTATATACTATGTATACGAACAATAAGAACAATAAGTGACTAGTGTCCAGATCATTAACAATTGACAATTCAAAGAAAATATTAACTATCCTATTTTGGTGAGACCAAAGGATTATACCTAATTCACATTCAATCTAACTTATATTACTAACTGAAAACTATTTTTTTGATGTCTCTCAAACTACACACCTTAACTTCAAAGATTCTTTAGTAAAACTGACACTAAAAAACTATAACTCTCTTATCTTCAACTACCTCAAAGACACTAAAGACAATAATATTAACTAAGTAAATAGTATGGGCAAGGAAGCAACTGCCAAAAAAAATGTAAAAATGAAACAGCTGGCTGCCTGGAGAGTCACCCAAGGTTCTTCTGTGTCACTGAAGCACCCATCCAATACGAAGAATCTGAAACTAGCTAGCTTTTTTTGTAACTAATAATAATTCATAACCAACTACTCCAAATGATGATATAAATCCATAATCTCTTGTATCTGAATGACCAAAAACGTAATTTTTTTTCTTGTGGAATCAAAAGCTGGGTGAAAAAGCAGATTCAGAAAGAAAAGGGGTTAAAGTACTTGGGGAAGCAAGGCCCCTGGTGGAGGAGGTGCCTGAGCATGTTGTGCCACAGATAGGATGTTACTCACAGCTCCTTTGAAGAATCTCAATCAAGAACTATGCTGCAGGAGAAGTTGTCATCAATTGCCAGAGTGGACAACCCTATAGGTCTGCAGTCCTATAGCTTGGTCCTGACTTTGCACCAAGTTAACCAAGTCAGCATACTGAAAGTGAGTACCTTCAGGGCCTGGCCCCTCCTCGGGAGGACCACTGTAGGCCAATATGTAACTATAAGTACCTCATGTCAATTCTCCACTATTCTCATTGTGACTTGTACCCAGGTCAGTCATCTTCTGAGCTCTCAGAGGCCCCTGCCACTCTTGCATGCTCCATACTGCAAGAGTTGTTACTCCATGAATCCCTGCTTGAGCCCTGCTTGGAACCAGTCATGTCTGTGCCCTGAAGTGCCCATGGTCTGCCTCAGTGCCGAGCCACTAGGTAGCTGAGGTTCCCACCTGGCTGACCTTTTACACTCTCTGGAGGCATCAGAACCTGCCTGTATTTCAGTATAAAGAGCTAGGGAGTACTTGGGTAGAAGTACTCTTAATCTGTTCCATATTGTCATTCTGCCTCCTGAAACAGTTAAAGGGCAAACAGAAGTATAACAAATAAGCACATAAACAAAACAGATCTCATTGCACCCATGGACAAAAGCAAAACTGAGATGCTTGATTCTCAATCCAATTGAAACCATCCAAAGAAGACTTCTTTCAGTTCCACAGTCTGTACTACTTCAGGGAGTCCAATTAAACTTGGTGACATTTAACAATTTGGGGCTCATTTACAAAAAGAAATCCAAAATGTCCAAAGGTCCATTTAAAAGAGAATATCAAAACACAAGGACACGAAAATAAATGTAAACATAGAAAAAGAAGTAAACACAGCACACACAGAAAACACAAAAGTAGACACAAAACACTTACCAGAATCAACCCACCCCTCATTGTATATATAGTAGGATGTAGAAGATTGCTATTCACACTGTGTTTAGGAGAAATGAGGAAAAAGGCCTGTGAAGTGCAGAAAGATTGCAGAGTCGGCTATTACAGCCAAGGGCGAGTGGCTGTTGAAATGCATCTCTCTGCTTGGCTAAACAAGGTGTTTGTTGCAGTAGGTAAAATCAGAAGTCGTTGTGCTGTGTCTTTAAGCACAGTATAAACTGTGGGAAGGGCTTTGGTCACTAAGGCCACACTAGCCAATCAGGCTCTCCAAGCAACCTGTCAGTCAGAAGTGGTGCAGGGTTTTTTCCGGGTCCAGGCTTCCTGCTTGGCTGGGAAGAGGAGCAGGCTCCAAAACGGAGCTGAGCGGACAGCACGTCTGAGCCAGGAAACCGTAATATGGTGAGTTAAGTGCTGATGTCCACAGATCGGGTGGAGCCCGTGATGAAGGGCGGGAATTGCTGTGCTGTGCCCTTCCTGGATCTTTATCTGAGTGGGAACAAGCAGCGGGATCTTTGTCCAGATACGTCCGACGTGGTCCTTGAAACAGCCTGGACCCAGGCCAAGCCTTAAGTAACATTGCTCCATGAGGTGAACTTGCTCCCAGAATTGGAAGCAAGGAGATATGTGTAGGAACACCTTTGTAGCCAACTTCAACACACTCTCAGTGTATCCAGGAAGAGCAGGTCGCATAATTTGAGGAGGCTTATTTGCTGCAGTACATTCTAGGGGTTCGGCTCTTTGAATTTAACTTATAAGTGTAAGATACATTTATGTGTATAATTTTGTGTGTGTAATAAAAAGCAGGTTGCATAATTTGAGAAGGGGTAGTTGCTGCAGTACATTCTAGAGGTTTCATTTATGTGTATAATTTTGTGTAGGTAATAAAAAGCATCTCGTGTGTTAAGCAGCTGTAGAAAAATAGAGTTGATATAAAAATATAACTCTAACACCAATCCAAATTAAATATATGCAACCATGCTTGTTAAAGTTAGGATTGTAAGGTGCACAAAATATTGTCTAGATATTTGACTCCAAACCATTACAAAGGAGTGAGTCCTGATTTACAACCAGCCACTAGGGCCAAACCTATATCAAAGAAGAAAACTTAAGAAGCTAGTCATTGAGGCATTACAGCATCACTACCAACTTTAAAGTTATGTGTGCCAAATAAAAATAGTTTTATTTTTTAAAAAGACATTGATCTCCCAATTGGGCAATGTGACAAACAATTTATAAGTAAAACTGTTTTGTTAACACCTGGCCTTATCAAGCCAGACTTTAATTCAGGCCATCAGGCAGGGAGGAGGGACATGTTTAGATTAGCTAATATAGCCTGGGGCCTGTCTATGTCCTTGAAGCTTTTCCCAATAGTCTGATATAGTGACAATAAAACAGAGCTCTTTCAGGAAAACCAGGAATATGTTTGGGAGAATTGGTGATGATGTGGAATCAGGGCAGTTGTGGGGGTTTGCTTCATATCCTGAGAAGGAAGCCAGCACCTTTCACCACGTGGAGCTGTGGTTATCGGTGCCAAGACCATTGTGGCCTTAGTAATGTTCTTGAGATATATCCTGTGTTCTCCTTGTGTAGTACTGTTTGGCTGCCCTTCCTGAGTCTGTCCCATTGTAGGATAGTTTCTGCTGACTTTACAGCAGTCATCCATTTCCTTCAACTTTCTCTATAGAAGTAATATACAAAATGCTGTTCTCCATAATAAGGTTACATGGCCTGTAACATAGCTCATGCTATATCCCCAGAGCTTTTGTCTTTTCACCTTTTCTGTCTTCTACATTTCCTATCATTCTCATGTCCTGCTACATTCTCCTAAATATCCTGTGACTTATTAATATATTACCTGCTGCTTCAGGTAATTTTAATAAACGTAATTATTTAAACTGTTTGGAAATATCTTATCTGTATAATACCCATCTCCCTAAGTGGCTAAACCTCTAAGTTGTGCTTCCCTATTTAAGTTATTCAAAGTGTAACCTAGAACATGAAGCTGAAAATACAAGGATGACAGCATATATTGAATGTAAAATGTATATAGGATCCTGCCTCTTTGAGTATTAGCCAAGATGGATGCATTTTATCATTAAAGGTATTGGTCTTTATTAATCTCATAAGTGTTTTAAGTGATTTCTCCATGGAAGGCATATTAATTTTAGAACAGATGTATTTCCATCCTGTTAGCAAAGTTTTTCCTGTAGAAGCTCTCTTATGTTGGCTAAGGTGGCTTTGATTTCAGTCTATTCCTCTCCAGGGCAATGACCTTGCTGTCCTCTCTAATGCATCTTTAAAGTTCTTAAATGAAATAACTATACCATCTCAATGTTTTAAAATTATCTCATTGATTGATGTAGTTGATTATCCAATGCAGTTACCAAAAAAAGCATTTTCGTGATAAACAGTAATTTTGCTTTCAAACCAAACCAGAAGAAATATTATATTTTATACACTTGAGGGAATAAAGGTTAGACAATCAGGGTCTGGATTCACCATTATGGAAAAGAATCAGATTGTGGTAGGGGGCATTATCTTTAGTTTCCCAGCATGTTTTAGTTTGTATTTACAAAGGATCATAGACCAAAGTATGGGTGGACAGTTTGGGAAGCTTAGCTCGAGCCAATGAATATTCAATTTGAAATTAGAAACTCTCCTATACAGATATTTCCTATTCTGCATGACACAGTTATTTCTGCTCAGAAGTCTGAGAAACAGGTCATTCACTGTAACTTTATATGTCAGGTTATGGATCTAAGCAACCAATATTTGCATATGGGCAACATCAATCTATATCTTATCATGACATTTCCTTTAGTAGGTAGGGCTTACTGTTTTTCAAAGTCAATGTTACTAAGTTTTCTTTATCTTAAAAATGTATCATTTTTATTTTTAATGTCTCTTATTTGTACAATTTTAAGATATTTGCTGTAATTGCTTTATGCTTTTGTGTATATTGTTTCAATTCTCCAATGTTTCTAGGTCTGTATGAGTTTCATTTCTTTTCACTCCATTGATGTGATTATTGATCTCTCTGTAGAACAATGTCTCCTTATATGGCTTTGAACATCTCATTCTGCCTCCATTGCCCTGTGCTGGGAAGATAGTCATAAAACTCTGGGCTTTGACTGGTCAATGAGGAGGATAAACAGGCCAGTTAGGTAATGAGTGACCTCCAATCTTTCTGATGCTTAGTGAAGACTTTTAAATGAAGAGAGACCTGTGTAGGAATTGAGTTTATTCACCACCTGTGAAGCTGGAAGACTCACAGTGCAGAAAATAAGATGCAGGACAGAGGTTGAGATTTTTCCTGCTTGAACAGTAGTTGAGATTGACAATGTAGAATTAGGTAAGTTATTTTAGATGCTCCTCCATAAATCTCCTGATTGGCCAGTTCTTAGGGTCCACAAACAAAAGTAATCAAGAATCTGGATAATGAATTGATTTGATCACAAAAACCAAGTTGATGTAGTTATAGTAGTTCAGTCAAAAAAGATCCGAGAAAAATATTGTGTTCATGCCTAAGAGGACTATTACTTTCTGGTTTTAGATGTCCAATATGAAAAAAAAAAAGTTTGATATATTTTGGGTGTACTATGTTACAAGTCTGCAGTCCATGGAGCGCATGGCTCTATTCTTGTTTCAAATTTTTAAGATCATTTTTCAGATTATGACCACAACATACCTATATTCTATTTTTTGTCTCTAAACCCTTTCATGAACCCTCATTTTTTTTTTTTCTATTTCATGGCCTGTTTTTCTTTATCAACAGTCAGAGAGTAACAATTGCAACTTTTGTTTGGCTGCAGGATTTTCTAGCTATGAGGCCATAGGTTGGCTGCACTGATCATTTAGTGTATTTTGAAAAGAGTACACAGAGCATCCCATCCTTTAAATTAGGAGCAAGATGTGCTCTTGGAGAGCAGAAGAATGTGTTCAAAAATAGAAAGTTTGTAATATATGGCCCTGTATGCTGGATTGAAAGAGCAGAGCTGGAGGGAATAGCAGTCTGATTTATTTAACTCTGATCAAGTCTTAGAGAAGCTTTTCTTATTCTTAGGTTCAGCTGGGTAGCCCTAGCTCATGAGGGACTTTTGGAATCCTTACCAATCAGAAATATTAGTGGCAGGTATCTTGCAGGTTTCTTCTAGGAATTTTCTCTGACTTTGCTTTTATGTGAATCTATGCTGTGGTGAGTATAGTGTTTTCAGAGCAAGTCTGTTGAGCTGTTATTTCTGTTAATATTTGTCTGAACCTTGGGACATAATTTGATTCTCTTGGTGCATGTCTTGACCTGGGCAGTGATCTTTATCCTTTGAGCCTCCCTGTGATTGGATTACAGTAGGAGTAGACTGTGCATCCATGCCATGGGAGAAAATGATGCTTGTACCATCAATATTGAGTGTGCACACACAGCCATACTTTTTGAAGTAGAAAGACAGATTACAAAAGTGAATGTCTTATTTTTAAAAGTTTTAAATATTGCATTCCAGTTTTAGCTGTCTTCCAAATGTTAAAAATAGTTTAGAAACTTATAGGAAGATGGCCATGTTGATTGTTTTTCAGCAATACATGTTTAGAAGGCTTCTAAATTTCTGCTACCAAAAGCTGTAATGACATTTTTCCGTTACGTTTACTTCTAGGGAACAAAAGTTTCTCTTGCAGAGATTTCTCAGGTTCGCATCATGTTATTCAGGTAGATAATATAAAATTCAAATCATGTGCTATATTCTATGTGGCAGAAAGTATAGTTAAAATTATTCTTCTATGTTTTGGGAGGTAGGTATCACTGGGGCTGGGTTTACCTGAAAACACAAGGAGGCATATGGGGCTATAGAACCATCGCAAGAAGCCACGTCAATTTGCAGAGAGAGCTCTAGGGCATGAACCTTCTGTCTTTAGAAGAAATATCAGTAGCTGGAGGATCATATAAAACAACTCAAAGGTTCCTCTGAGTTAATTTTGTGGAAATTGTGAAGTCTGTTTATTTAATTTCTATAGACATAGAATCTTAGGTACTTGTATAACATGCATCAAGATCCTACATTTTCTGGTTAAGTTGTCTTTGTTCTTTTTTAGTTCATGATTTTACTCTCTATCCTCTTTATTCCTTCGCAAATATTGCATGCATTCTTGATTGTTGGATGTTTCTGCTATGTGTAGAAGTCATAGGATGTCCATCTGTGTCCTGTTTTTTCATAATCCCATTGAATGTCCTGTACTGGGTATTACCACTGTGAATATAGCTTTGTAATCAGTTGTAGCGTGGTAAAATTTGGCATTGTTTGTATTCATTCATGGTGCATATTTAGCATACACAACATCTTGATACATCTTCTCAAGGATCATGTATTTGTTTCTTATTTATTTTGGTTGTATTGTTTTTGTTGTTTGAATCTGTGAAAGATTAAGTTAAGTTTAGAAAGAAATCTGTTCTGCCCATTTTGTTATAGTTCAGTCACTTCTTCTTGTGTCCTAAACATTGAATTCTCTCTTCAAATTTCTTTTCTACTTTTGCTTAGGATACTTGTTGGCTATTGGTCTTGCACTGGTATTTAGCCTTAGATGGAATTTAGCTCGCATTTTGGATTGCATTCCCAAGCAACCCAACTCCGGGAAGTCACGGACCACGCGCACCAATGGCTGCTACCAGCCTTACACTGTCCACATCCACGGCCCATCTCTGACAGTCTTCTCTGAAAAGCAGGAACCTGAAAGACCATCTCAGCTTATTCTGTCAAAGTTCAGAGGTCACTTTCCGAAGGAACCTGCATGTCCAGTTAAACAGCATACTGTCAAGCAGTCAATACAAAAACAGGTTCTTGTCCAACTGTTGTCTAAATGATGCCACAAAGAAGGTAGACTCCATATGGAGTTTCCTCAATGCCCCTTTTCCTCTTGAAGTAGATTGGGGCTGCCAGGAGCAGACCTGTCTCACTGTCCATAGAAATCTAAGTTATAATATTTTATTTTAATCCTTTGCTATTTACATGAAGCTTTTTATGAAATTCGGAGACCTCTAGTATATTTCTTATTAATAATTTATCAATTCTCTTATTACCTTGTGATAAAGGGCCTGGCAGACCCATATGGGATCAAGTGTGTTTTGTATAGAAGGGATGATTTCTATTCCATATTTTTTCTTGTAACTGAATGAATAATGAAGTGAATTCTGATTCATCATTAATAAAATCCACCATTTCATTGTGTAGAACAACTCTTTCTGCATACTGAGACAATGACTATGTTAAGAGGTTCAGTAAAGTCCATGAATACCATCACGATAGAATATAATTCTGAATTCTGAATAGAATTATAAGGGCTTTGAGCCATTTTATTTATATGTTCTGATTTGTAACCTGCCTTTCCTGATTTGTTTGTATCGGTATAAAAAATAGAGGCTCCAGAAATTGGTCTATCTCACACAATACGAGGGAGAATCCAATTAGTTTTCTTTAGATATTCAATTCTTTTGCTTTGGGGATATTGGTTGTTAATGTCTCCCCAAAAATTACTGCAGGCTCTTTGCCCAGCTTCACTTTTTACCCATAATTTGTCAACTTCTTCATTAGTTAAAGGTCCAACAATTTCTGCTGGGTCCATCCCTGTCAATTGACAAAGTTAATTTTCCTTTAAAAAGAAGTTCGGAGATCTTTTCCACAGATGCCTTTAATTTCTTACTCGATTTATGTGGAAGAACTATCTATTCCAATAGAATATTTTCCCTTTGCATTAAAATTCCTGTAGGAGAATGCTTAGAGGGCAAGATAACTAGAATGGAATTGAGGTCTGGATCCACATGTGCCTCCTGTAATTTCTTTTCCACCAAAGCCAATTCTTTCTCAGCTTCAGGTGACAATTCTCTTAGACTATTTAAGTCCTTGTCACCATTTAAGGTTTTGAACAAACTATCTGGTTCATCATTTATAATTCCAATAGGGGGAGTAAGTTGGCAGTGTCTCCTAGTAGTCTTTGAAAATCATTAAGTGTCTTTAATCTATCTCTCCCAATCTCTACCTTTTGGGGTCTAATTTTCTGTTGACCTATTTTATATCCTAAATAATTAATAGAATCCCCTCTTTGTATTTTTTTCTGGGTAAATCTGTAATCCCCAAGCAGGCAAAATTCTTTTCACTTCCTCAAAAATTTCTTCTAATGTATCAATATTTGAACTGGCCAACAAGATGTTTTCCATGTACTAATAAATTATAGATTGTGGGAATTTGTTACATATTTGTTCTATTAGCTTTTGCATAAAATACTGGCACAGAGTAGGGCTATTCAGCATTTCTTGAGGGAGGATCCTCCACTGGAATCTCTTTACAGGCTGAGGCTTAATATAAGTGGGCAATGTAAAGGCCAATTTTTCTTTGTCTTGTTTTTGTATTGTAAAAAAATCTTTTAAATCAATAACTATAATAGGCCATTCTTTAGGTAACAGAGAAGACAAAGGAATCCCAGAGTAGAGAGAGCCCATTGGCTGGATCACCTTGTTTATCGTCCTTCGGTCTGTTATCCTTCTCCATTTTCTAACTTGTTGGCTTTCTAAAAGAACCAACTCTTTGTTGCACTGATGCTTTGTCTTGTTCTCTTTGTTTAAGTTTTATTAATTGCAGCCTGATTATCTCCATCTGCTCTTCCTGTTGAGTTTCTTCTCATTATTCTTGAGCTTTCACCTGTGCTTTTAAGTCTGTCACGTGTTACTTTCCCATGTTTTCTATGTCGGCCTCTAGTGCTATGAAATTTTTTCTTAGCAGTGCTTTCATCTTGTCTCACAATTTTGGGCATGTTTTGAATTCATTTTCATTGAATTCTAGGAGTTCTTTAATTTCTTTTTTACTTCTTCCCTGAACTAGAGTTTGTTCAATTGAGAGATGTTCAACTCTCATCAGTTTGTAGGCACTTTGTGGTTTCTCTTGTTGTTCAACTCTAACTTTAGTGCATATGAACTTATAGTAAACCAAGAGTTATATTCACATTTTTGAATCTATATTTGTTTTATGATCAAGTATGTTGTCAAAGCTAGAGAAAGTTCCATGAAGTAGTGAGGAGAAGGTATGATCCTTTGTGGTTGGAAATATGCTTTGTCTATATCTATTAATTCCATTTGAGTCATAACATCCATTAGATTCCTTGATTTGCTGTTAAGATCCTGTCTGGTAGAGTTATCCATTGGTGACAGTGGGGTATTTACATCTCTCACTATTAGTGTGTAGAGATTGATGTGGGGTTTAAGCTTTAGTAATGTTTCTTTTTCATATGTAGGTATCCTTGTATTGGGGATTGGGGCATAAATGTTTAGAATTGAGAGTTCTTGTTGATGGATTTTTTTCTGAGATGAATAGGGAATGTCTTTACTGATCTCTTTTGATTGATTATTAATTTGAAGTTTACTTGTTAACCATTAGGAAAGCTACAACAGCTTGTTTCTTTTAGTCCATTTCACTGAAAAGTATTTTCTCAACCCTTTATTTTGAGCCAGTGGGTTTTTTTTTTAATTTGAGGTAGTTTCTTGTGTGCAGCAGAAAGATGGATTCTGTTTTTATATATATTTTGTTAGCCTGTGAATGTTTATCAGTAAACTGAGTCCATAGCTATTAAGGGATTTTAATGACCAGTGATTATTCATATTTGTTAGTTTTGGTGGTAGTGTTATGTGTTTCCTTTCTTTGGGATTTTAATTTGTGGATAATCTAATGCTTGTGGTTCACGAGTATTTCTAAGTTGGTTAAATCAGTGTTTTCCTTCTAGTGCTTTCTGTACGGCTAAATTTGTGAGTAGGTATTTTTTTAAATCTGGTTTTATCATGGAATATCTTGTTTACTCCATTTACGGAGATTGAGAGTTTTGGTGTGTTTAGAAATCTGGGCTGGCATGTGTGTTCTCTTGATGTTCTTATAATATCTGACCAGGATGTTCTAGCTTTCATGTCCTCCAATGAGAAATCAGATAATACTCTCATGGTTCTGCCTTTATAAGTTATGTGGCCTTTTCTCTTTGCAGCTCTTAAAATTCTTTGCATTTGTTATCTTTTTAGTGTTATAATTATTATGTGCCAAACAGTCTTTTTTGGGATGGTGTACTCTATTTAGTGTTCTATAAGCTTTTTGTATCTTCATAAGCATTTTCTTTCTAGGTTTCAAAATTTTCCTCTATGATTTTATGAAAAATATTTTCTGTGCCTCTCAGCTGGTTATTCTGAAAGGCTTGTTATTCAATTTCTATTATTCCTATCCTAAATTTCATGGTGTCCCCGATATCCTGGATGTTTTATATTACAATTTTTTATAACTTCTGAGGGTTTTTTTTTTTTTTTTTACTAACAAGTGCATTTTCTCTATCATATCTTCCACTCCAGCGATTCTCTTCTAATTTATTTTGTTCTTTCTGTTTAATTTTTGCACGGGAGAATATTATTACTATTTCCTTTTTGCTGTCCTAAAACTCATTGTCTATACGAGGATACCTTTTAACTCAGAAGTAGACATGTTTACCTTCTAAGTGCTTCGATTAAAGGCATGTGCAAGTATACTCAGCTTCTTCATCGTCTTTGACTGAGTGCTTATACAATTTCTTTGATGAGTTCTCTGTAGTATTGATTTCTTTTCTTCCCTCTCTACATTAAACAGCCATTTCTCTTGTAAAATGTTTCAAAGCATTCAGAAATGATAGAGGTAGACCTATTCAGTTCCATTTTAAAGTAACTTAAAATTGAATAGTAAAGTGTGAGTCATAGAATGACTGTGAAGCATGAAAGTTGTGTGAATATTTTGTCAAAAATCCCACTCACTTACTATGTTGTCAGTATTATGTCTGTAACTGTATACATGGATTTAATTATGGATGGCATATATTGTAGGAGGCAGTGACCTATAAAGATGTTCAAGTCGGCTTTACTCAGGAGGAATGGTCATTGCTGGATCCTTCACAAAAGAATCTGTACAAAGATGTGATGCTGGAAACCTGTATGAACCTCAGTGCTATAGGTAACGCTGCAAAGTTTTGTTCCTCTTTTAAAGTAAAGGACAATTGTTTCTTACTTAGTGATGCCCTTTAATTTTGATTGAGAAGAAGACAAAATGAGGTGAATAAATCAAGTCTGATTCTAAATTACAATGACGATAGTAACTTATTTTTTTCACAATTCCAATAATATTCCATTCATTTCTTTATACTGTAATGTAGGCTACAATTGGGAAGATTATAATATTGAAGAACATCGTCAAAGTTCTCAAAGACATACAAGGTAATTTTTAGGTGCAAACTGATACAAATGTGTTTCTGAAAATATCTTAATGAACTGCAATTTTTAAGGAAAATCAGAAACGTAAATTACTTATGTAATAAGTGTATGTTCAAAACCCTTTAATAAGCCAATAGTCCATACTAAAGCTTGTGTTACTGATAAAGTTCTTCTTTTACTAAATTGAGTAAGAAAGGAAGTTAGATTTAAGAGTTAAGGGTGTGTATGTGTACAGAAACCTTAAACCCTATATCCCAAAGTCAAGCTGTATGAATACAATGTAGAAATTTTGATTTGTTATTCTTCTGTAAAATGTATATCAAGTCACTGTGGCTCTGATATCTAAACATACCCATATGGAGAAAGCAATGCATCCCTCTCATTTTCAGAACAACTAGAAGAAATATAGTACTCCATTTAGAGTAGACTTATTAAATGTGGTTCAAGTTAACAAGTAATTATTTATTTAGCTTTATTGGAAATAGGTCAAGAAACACACTACAGAAATGCTTTATGTACCTTAAGACTGTGTAAATACTTGTGCTTGCTCTGACTTACTTTGAAAATGTAGTATGACTCATACAAAATGTGTCAATAGAATGAGTTGGGTATATGCCAAAATTCTTTCAGTTCTCGTCTATATTGTTAAAAGTTCTTATAGAGAGAAAAGATGCCATAAATGTATGTGAGCCAGGCTAAAAAGTTTCTTACCATCATAGTAATTTTGAATATGCAAAATAATTATTATAAAGAGGAACAACAAATGAGTAAACAAATTGATACAATCTTAAGATCTGTTTTCCCTTTATGGTTAGTGATAATTATAAAATTATTTTTTACAGATATAGTTATAACACTGTTACAAATGTGGTTAAGGTTTTACATGTGCCTGTTGTACTTCCAGGTTTGAAAGAAGTCAGAAAGGACAGCAATCTTCTGCATATGTTCAGTATGTTAAATCCCTTGCATTTCGTTATCATGATGTTCAAAGTCATGAAAGAATTCATACTGGAGAGAAACCCTGTGAAGATATTGACTATTGTGAAGCCTTTGTATTTAATACTAGAGATAGAATCCAAAAAGGTACACATACTAAAGAGAAACCCTATGAATGTAATCAGTGTGGTAAAGCCTTTACTGAGAACAGAACTCTTCAATTTCATAAAAGAACACATAATGGAGAAAATTCCCATGAGTGTAATAAGTGTGGCAATGCCTTTTCCCGTAACGGGTATCTTACACATACTGGAGAAAAAACCAATGAATGTAATGTGTGTGGTAAAGCGTTTGCTAAAAACAGTCTTCTTAAATTACATAAACGAACACATACTGGAGAGAAACCCTATGAATGTAATCAGTGTGATAAAGCCTTTTCCCGTGACAGTCATCTTCAACGGCATAAAAGAACACATACTGGAGAGAAACCCTTTGAATGTAATCAGTGTGGTAAAGCCTTTACTGATCACAATTCTCTTCAAAGACATAAAAGAACACATACTGGACAGAAACCCTATGAATGTAATCAGTGTGATAAAGCCTTTACTGATCACAGTTCTCTTCAAAGACATAAAAGAACACATACTGGACAGAAACCCTATGAATGTAATCAGTGTGATAAAGCCTTTACTGATCACAGTTCTCTTCAAAGACATAAAAGAACACATACTGGAGAGAAACCCTATGAATGTAATCAGTGTGGTAAAGCCTTTTCATGTCACAGTTATCTTAAAATACATAAAAGAACACATACTGGAGAGAAACCCTATGAATGTAATCAATGTGGTAAAGCCTTTTCCCATGAAAGTCATCTTCAAGGGCATAAAAGAACACATACTGGAGAGAAACCCTATGAATGTAATCAGTGTGGTAAAGCTTTTTCTTCTCACAGATATCTTAAAATACATAAAAGAACACATACTGGAGAGAAACCCTATGAATGTAATCAGTGTGGAAAAGCCTTTACTATAAAGAGTACTCTTCAATTACATATAAGAACACATACTGGAGAAAAACCCTATGAATGTAATCAGTGTGATAAAGCCTTTACTTATTACAGTTCTCTTCAAAAACATAAAAGAACACATACTGGACAGAAACCCTATGAATGTAATCAGTGTGGTAAAGCCTTTATTTATCACAGTTCTCTTCAAAGACATAAAAGAACACATACTGGAGAGAAACCCTATGAATGTACTCAGTGTGGTAAAGTGTTTGCTCAAAAAAGTAGTCTACAATTCCATAAAAGAACACATACTGGAGAGAAACCCTATGAATGTAATCAATGTGGTAAAGCCTTTTCCCGTGACAGTCATCTTCAACGGCATAAAAGAACACATACTGGAGAGAAACCCTATGAATGTAGTCAGTGTGGTAAAGTGTTTGCTCAAAAAAGTAGTCTACAATTCCATAAAAGAACACATACTGGAGAGAAACCCTATGAATGTAATCAATGTGGTAAAGCCTTTTCCTGTAACAGTCATCTTCAACGGCATAAAAGAACACATACTGGAGAGAAGCCGTATGAATGCAATTTGTGTGGTAAAGCCTTTTCCTGTCCCGATTTTCTTTCAGTACATAAAAGAACACATACTACAGAGAAACCTTATGAATGCAATCAGTGTGTTAAAGCGTTGGCACAAAGAAGTACTCTACAATTCCGTAAAAGAAAACATACTGGAGAGAAATGGTAAGAATGCAATCTGTGTGGTAAATCCTTTTCCAGTCACAGGTATCTACGAATGTATATGAGAACGCATACTGGAGTGAATCCCTATGAATGTAGTAAGTGTGGTAAATATTTTACTCAAAAGACTACTCTTCAATTGCATAAAAGGATACATACTGGAAAATAACCATAGGTGTGTAATCCATGTGGTTAAGACTTTATGTGTCACAGTCAACTTCAAACACATTAAACTACACATCTGCAGAGAAACCATATGAATGTAATTAGTGTGGTAAAGTCTTTTTCCTTCAAAAACATCTTCAAACATTTAAATAGAGAAACCCAATGAATGTATTCAGTTTCCAAAATCTTTGCTCAACACAGTGATCTTAAAATGCATAAAAGATCACATATTGGAGACAAACCCTTTGAATGTAATTGATGTAATAAAGCTTTTTCACATCAGAGTTCTCTTCTCACACTTAGAAGAACCTTTGTGTATAGAAATCCTATGGATGTAATTAGTGTGCTAAGTATTTTGTAGGTATCCGTAGTCTTCAAAATACTGACAAAAACTACACTGCAGAGAAACTGTATAAATGCAATCAGGATGATAAACGATACAGAAATAATACTTTGTGTGCATTCAATCTGTTAATGCTTTGACATATTGCAGTAATCTTTGAGTGCCTGAATAAACTAATAACTGAAATCGTCCTTAATATTTTAAGCCAAGACGTTTTTGTTTAGTTTCACAAAAATATTTGATCTGGAGACAAATGTTCTATGGTATCATCAATCTTTTTAATTATTACAAATCTAGTTTTTGTTTCTTTGTGTGTTTAAACCTCCAAACTTATTTAAAAACTGCCCTATTAATTTAAATGGTCAGGTAACCACTGGAGGAATTTATAATCCCTTCAATGACATGAAATAGCTAATTTAGATGGAAAACTTTATGGAAGTGTATTAGTTCATTTCTGTTATTGTGATATAACTATATATTGCATCATATATATATAATTAAATAATATATTAAAGCCTATTATGTCATTTTGAAGTTAAGAAATAAAAAAAGCTCATAAGAGAGAAAAACCATATTCATTATAATAGCTTTTTGTAAAGACTCTAAACATCATGGTGGACTTCAGATTCAGAGAAAAATCATTTTCTCTTAATTAAATCATGGCCTTTAGTGTTCTTGCCTTGACTGATGTATACTTCCCTGTATTTACTGGACATGCAGCACCCCTAAAAAATGACCACTGAACTTTCACCCAATTAAATTACATGATATTTGAGGTTTCTTCTTTTCCTAAGAGACTGACAGACATTCTACAGGATGCAGGGAGAAGAAACAGACAAAATTCCCAGAATGGATGAAACTGCTTTTCATCTTTTCTGCTTTATTGAATGGTATGCCAATAAATCAAGATATGCAGGATAAAGATAGATGCCCTATCTTTGCAGAAGAATATTGTACAGGAACTCTGGATGACTGTCCAGGCAACCAGATGTTTCTGCCATTTCTAGAACATTATGACTGTCCAGGAGACTGGATGCCTCTGCTGACTTCAATTCAGAATAATAATTTGTACAGAAAACATTCTTGCCAGGCTAGGCATATGCTGTACTTCTTACTTAGCTACAAGTGAGATAGAGATATGTATTAGTGTTATAGAACACATGCAAAAATTATTAGTATTCAGAGATCTTAAGGTGAACTGTCTTGTGGTAGAGTGAGCCCAGGTCTACTACTGTAAGCAATACAATTATAAAAGGCAGGATTTGTTCATTAAGTAGGGTTAGGGGTCCGAGACTTTACAGGAACTCCAAATTGATCATTCTTCATAATCTGATATGTTTAGTCCAACCAGTGTCTCTGACTTGTCTGCCTGTACTATCTCTCCACCAAGTTAGTCCATCACCCAAATCAGAAAGGAGGAAAAGGAACTTCAATAGAATCAGAGGAGTAAGAAAAAAGCCTTGCATTTCACAGACCAAAGGGAGGTATTGGCTGAAGAAAACAACAAAGAAAAGAACTCCTTCAGGATTCAGTGGGGTAGATGATGAAAGAGGCAAGTGTGACATAGGCAGAGAGCAGAAAAATTGCAGAGAGCAGTAAATGAGCACAGTGTCTGGGAAGATATAGCAGGTATTTATAGAGACCATACTTCTTTATAATTAATTTGGAGTTATAAAGTGTTTCTCTACTTATTTTTGATATACTGAATTTTTTAAAATTTACCACAGTGAATGAAACATACCTATATATTTCAATGTACAGTGTCATTTATCTAAGCTATATAGAATATAGTCACTGTCACCTGGGATAGAAAGCTTAAAATTCATGAGTTAGAAATCCAACAATTGAATTTGGACATAAAAAGTTAGAAAAATATTGTGAAACATTTTTCAATAAATGTACATGATCCTGATAGAGAAACTTAAAGTGCTTAGAGAATTCTCTGTAAATAAACATAATGTTGACACTATAAATGTTTTTAAAATGTGATATGAGAAGACAAGCCTATGTGTGTAAAGAAAGCCAGAAAAATATCAGACAATCATCCGTGGGTTATTTCCTTTTAACCTAACAGTCTTGCTAGTCAATTTATGATTACCTGGCTTATAAGTTAGATACTCATTTTTTTTCAGCTGCCCTCATTTCTTCACCACCCAGTAAAGAACAGCAAAGTGTTTCATACTGTACCAATGAAGTGAGGTTTTATAAAGATACAATTTACGGAAAATTACATCAAGGGAATTTTTCTTTAGTATATATAACTAAAATGTGGACCAAACCAAAGGAAACAAAGCATATTTTGGTATTAAATCACCAAAAATATGGACAATTCATGAGCAAGACTATGGAATTAAAGATACTTTACTGCCTGCTTAACCTATGAAGAGAAAGAAGTCTGCTGCCAGCCTCTGGTTTTACTCCTGAACATTGATAGGCCTGGGAACCAGGACTGCTGGTTGAAATTATTCAGTGAAGGGTCCAAGTCTGGTTGTGAAAAAAGGAACTTGTTTAAAAAATTTAGATTTTTAAATGTTACCGTTTTATATTATGTTCATGGGTGGTAAAGAAAAAAGGACCTAGAATCTGATATTTATGGGGTCGTAATGGTCTTTTTTGTTTGAAATCAAGAAGATAGTCATTGTAGGTGGGTGCACAAAAAGAGTCTGACCCATAGCTGGGGGAAATTTGAGTTTAAGAAAAAAAATTAAAAAGCCGATATTTATGAATAAAATAAGTCATATTTAACCAATGTGTCCAGATTAAAAATTATGTTGATTTTTTTAATTGCTGAGATAACATTTCAGGAAAAAAGGCAATATAAGTTAACGAGGATTTATTTCAATTGATAATTCCACATTAGTCCTTCACTGAGGAAAACAGCAGAAATTCATGTGTAGAATATTGAAAAAGAAATTAATACAGAGGCCAGGGAGAAAAGTTGTTTAATGCCTTGATCCAAGTGGCATGCTCTGTGCTTTTTGATAAAACCTACGACCTATAGCCCAGAGTCGGTTCCCCCATATTGCCTTTGTCGTCTATATTAATAATTAATTTTTCAATGAACTTAAACTACACCAATCGTTTTGGGGTATTTGTTCTCAATGGAAAGTCCCTCTTTCATATGATGCTAGATGGTATCGTGTTGACTTAATACTGACCACCACAAAATGGTAAACAGAATAATCAAATATTTATAACAAGATAGACGTATGCTAAATCACAACGATTTTTACAGCGCCACTGAGTCACGCCCTCTGAGAAGGTTTGGTCTGGATCAGAAATTGAGAATCACAGAAAGATAGGAACATCACAACCCATTTTGAATGGGACCACCTTTGGAGAATGGTCCTGAATTCTCTAAGAAAAAGACTGAGCAAACCCCAAGGACTGTGTAGTGAGCAGCGTTTCCTTCATGGCGTCCTCATGGGCATCTACCTTCAGGTTTCTGCCCTGCTTTATATTCTTCCAATAATGACACTGATATGGGAGCATAAACCAAATAAACCGTTTTTTCCTCCAAGTTTCATTTGGTCATAGTATTTAATAGTGGCCGTATTAGCACCATTTAGGAAATACAATAATAGGTGAGGAGTGAATACTGGGGACATAAACCATGAAATGTTTTACTGTAGTTAAGTCGCGCATGTTAATTTAGATCTAAGTAAATACCTGACACATGATAGCCCGTGACCTTCCTGCTACTTCATGGGACTTTGAGAAAATAAATGTAGACATAGGCCTCATATGCACTCACCTACCAATCCAAGAATTCTATAATTCCTTTAGTCTTATCCCTCGGATCCTACATAGTTTGTTACCGGTTGAAATAAAGAAAAAGACCTCGGACCCAGATTTCTTGCAAGATAAAAAGAAAAAGTTTAATTTTCACTCATGAGTGGACTCAAGGCACTGAGAGGCCAAGAGCCCCGAATGCTTTTAGGATAGAATTTTTATACTACACTTTGAATTGGGAGGGGGAGTGTGGTGAGGTAAGGAAGTTGCAAGGTTGCCAGGATGAAGAATGCTTGACTGCTTGTGATTGTCTCAGGTGGTCCCGCTGGAGAGATCACAGCATGATGCATGAGCTCCAGGAGGTCAAGCTGCTCCAAGGGGGAGTCTCAGAACTCAGGGAGCAAGGTGCTATAAATCTTATGAGCAAAGCTTTTCCCAGAACCCGGGCCTTGAACAAACTGCCACTACATTGCTATGAAACAATGGAGCCGAAACTCTTTGTCCTGAGCAAGCTGCCGTGACATGAGAGGAGAAGCAAACAGGAGTTTAGAATATTCTATTAACAGGATTTTAGAATTTTCTATTTTCACATTCCTCCCTTTTCTCTTCTGCATATCTCTAATCTTAGAGAGTTGAGTCTTTTTGTAGCCTGTCATAGTGTTGCCTCATTATCATGAGCTTCACTGCACCTATTTGTCCCTGGAGGAAAGTTGAAAGCCTATTTAGGATGCAGGGTCCAATAGTGACTATCAGTAGTAGTATAATAAGTGGCCCTGCTAGAGTTGAGATCAGGGTGGTCAACCATGGGGACTTGGTGTACCATCTTTTAAACCATCCCTGTTGTTCTAATAATTTTTGTTCTCGGGTTTTTAACCGTTCTTTGAGCTTTGCCATAGAATCTCTGACTACCCCCGTATGGTCAGCGTAGAAACAACATTCTTCTTTTAAGGCTGCACATAAACCTCCTTCTTGGAGGAAAAGCAAGTCTAAACCCCGTCGGTTTTGCAGTACTACTTCTGAAAGTGAGGTTAAGGACTTTTCTAAAGCCTCTATAGACTGTTCTATAGCTTTGAGGTCTTGAGTAATTGCTAATTCTAGTGAGGCCATCTGCTTGGGTCCTTCTATTAGGGCTGCTGTCCCAGTACCTATTCCTGCCAACACTCCAGCCCCCAGAAGTGCCGCTAAAGTCAGGCTGATGGGTTCTCTTTTAAACCTGTTTCTTATATTGACTTCATTTTCAAAGCTCTCTCCTCTGTGATAGGTCAGGCGGGGAAAAATTCTGACCATAACACAGAAGTCTCTGGCATTATTAAAAATTTGTGTGGAGACACAGGGAGTTATTCCCGTATTGCAGGCCCATCTTGTCCCTCCCTCTGGGATCAGGTAGGAGTTGTTTGGAACCACTGTTAAGGTTCGTTGGCAAAGGGACTTTTTTAGACTGGTTGGGGTCCCTAAACATGTTCCCCTCCCAGTTACTTCTGGAAGGGTCAACATATGACGTTTACTCCAATCACATCTGGAAGAGTTAGTACTCTCAATGTAATTCCCATTAATTGCTATTCCTTCATAATAAGGGGGGTCTGCTTGTAGGCATATCCAGCAGGAGTCAGTCAGGTTAGGTTGAGTACTGTTGAGGGCCTCGAATCCTCCCTTTACTAGATCTAATAGGCGCTGGCCAGTAGTTGACTTTGATTCCCCTATATAATGGGAGGATGCCTTTATTGTTCTAGGCAGGAGTGTCACCTTAGTAGGCTGGGGATCTCGCATCTGAGGCCTGCCCTGATCAACCAGCACTTTGTTGGGCCCCACCGGCCCTCCCTCCTTAGGACCAATGCGGAGTCTAAGCTTGAATGTGAGGCCATCGTCATATCCCCTTTTATACAGTCTCAAACCCCACTGTCTACCTCTTAGCCAATCTCGATTGACTTTTCCCTTGGTAGTGAAAGTAATATTTAGGGCGTTACAGGTAAAATCTGCACAAGGCCCACCAACCCATTTTCCCTGTCTGCAAATCGAGTCGGTGTAGTCAACTTGATGGGGAGCCCTTACTACACTTATTAAGTCCCAAGAAGAGGTGGGCCTCCAGTATGTATTCCCTGTTGTCTCACATCCCCAGGTTTGGCAGTAGAATGATTCTATCCCTCCACAGTTATAAGCTGTCTTTCTATCTCGTCCATCCCGGGGGCACACATAGAAAGGAAGCCGCTGTAAGGAAGCCCTATTCCAGGGCCCCGCGCATCCTGGCTTGTCAAATGCGCGCTTCCGCTGTCGGGCCCCCTCATGGACACAAGGGGGTGGATGGGCAGGGTCAATGGTGGGTATATCCCAGGATTCTAATCCTGCTGCCAGCTGACACAGGTCAGGATTAAGTTCAGGCCACCATGTCCACTGGGGATGGTGTGAGGAGGATATTTCCCACACCGTGTCCCCAGTCCCAGATATCACCTGCCACGTCTGCTCAATCGGTTGGTGAGGGTTTCTCTCTAGAGGACTGCTGCCGTACACGGAGCTTGAGGGGATTATCAGTCCTTTCCACGGTCCATCGAGCATCAGGGGCAGGAGCAGGCTTAAGATGAGAAGCGTGGATCCAAGCCGCGATGCCATCTACCTTGACTGCTGTTGGTGTTATCAGGAGGATCTGGTAGGGTCCTTTCCAGCGAGGTTCAAGGGTCCGGTGTTGGTGTCTCCGGACATAAACGAAATCTCCTACTTGATAGTGGTGTGGAGTTCCGTCTCCCTCAGGTTGGTATAGATCAGACAATTGTCTCCACAGGCTATGCTGCACTTTTGCCAATGCCTGTAACCTAACAGACAAGGGGGTATTTGGTATATTTAAATCAGAGTTAGCCAGGTCCCGTACAGGAGGATGAGTTCCAAAAAGAATTTCAAAAGGAGTTAGACCAGTTTGAGCAGAGGGAGTATTTCGGGCACGGAAAAGGGCGTAAGGTAGGAGCATTACCCAATCTCTATGGCCAGTCTCCATGGTTAATTTGGTTAGGGTCTCTTTAATGGTTCTATTCATTCTTTCTACCTGTCCTGAGCTTTGGGGTCGGTAAGCACAATGTAATTTCCAATCAATCCCCAATATCTTGGCTACCCCCTGACTTACCTGGGCCACAAATGCTGGTCCATTATCGGACCCTATTACCTTGGGGAGTCCAAATCGGGGAAAAATTTCTTCCATGATCTTCTTTACCACGATTGCAGCAGTCTCGTGCTTGGTGGGAAAGGCCTCCACCCATCCTGAAAAGGTGTCTACAAAAACTAAGAGATATTTTAGTCCATATTTGGTTGGTTTTACCTCAGTGAAGTCGACTTCCCAAAACTGACCAGGCCGGTTGCCTCGAAGCCGGATGCCACTCATTCCCCTGGACGGGTAGGCATTTACCAACTGGCAAGCTTCACATGTGCTGACCACAGCTTTTACCAAGTTTTTCTTTTCCTGAGTGGTTATGTCTCGGTTGTCCTTCAGTAGCTGCATCAGCTTGTCTGTTCCTAAGTGAGTGAGTTGGTGCACCATCTGGATGTAGGCCCGCACATCTTGAGGCGGGGGCAAGGGAGATGGTGCTGGGTCAATCTCTGCTGCCAAGATGTCCGCAGTGGGCTCCATTGCTACTGCCCGAGCTTCTTCATCTGCCCTTCTGTTGCCCTTGGCCACCGGGTCCTGTCCCTTTTGGTGTCCAGGGCAGTGTACTATTGCTAAATCACGGGGAAGCAAGACAGCATCTAGGAGGGCCAGAATCTCCTTTTTATGTTTAATGTCTTTACCGGCAGAGGTCAGCAAACCTCTTTCTTTGTAAATTGCTCCATGCACATGAGCAGTGGCAAAAGCATACCTACTGTCTGTATATATGGTAGCTCGCTTTCCCCTGGCCAATTCTAGAGCTTTTGTTAGGGCCACCAGTTCAGCTTTTTGTGCAGAGGTCCCTTCAGGGAGCCTTTGTGACCAAATGACTTTTTCTTTATCCACCACCGCGGCTCCTGCCCTGCGGCTCCCTTCGTACAGGAAGCTGCTCCCATCCGTATACCATATCAAGTCTGAGTGAGGCAAGGGAGTGTCTTTCAGGTCTTTCCGAATTCCGACCTCCTCTGCTAATATGTCCTGACACCGATGCAAGACTGATCCCCCTTCCTCTCTGGGTAGCAAGGTAGCTGGGTTCAAGATAGCTGGGGAGCCAAAAGTAATCCTATCTTTGTCCAGCAGGAGACTTTGGTAATGGGTAATGCGGGCGTTAGTCATCCATCTGTCTGGTGGCTGTCTAATGATGCTTTCTAAGGCATGAGGAGCAATTACAGTCAATTTCTGGCCCAGAGTCAGTTTGTCAGCATCTTTTACTAGAGAGGCTACAGCCGCAATGGCTCGCAGGCATCCTGGCCAGCCCCTAGCAACCGCATCCAGCCGCTTGGAGAGGTATGCCACTGGCCTTTTCCAGGGGCCCAGAGACTGGGTCAAAACCCCTCGGGCCACTCCTTCTTTTTCATGGACATAGAGTGTGAACGGCTTCTCTACGTTGGGTAGGGTTAGGGCTGGTGCAGAGAGCAACGCCCTTTTGATTTGGTCAAAACTTTCTTGCTGTTCTTTTCCCCATATATATTCAGTCCCATCTTTTAACAGGGGGTATAAGGGGGCAGCCAAGGCAGCAAAGCCAGGAACCCATAGTCTGCAAAATCCCGCTGTCCCCAAAAATTCTCTAAGGCTTTTTCTGTTCTTCGGGGGAGGAATCTGAGTTACAGTTCTCTTCCTAGCCTCTGTCAGCCACCTCTTACCATCTCGAAGGGTGTAGCCCAGGAATGTCACCTCAAGCTGGCATATCTGGGCCTTCTTTGCAGAGGCCCGATATCCTAGTTTGGCCAATTCAGTCAGCAGCTTTTTAGTCCCCTTCATGCACTGCTCCATGGAGGTGGCTGCAAGTAACAAGTCATCAACATACTGTAATAGAGTAACCTCAGGCATGGAGGCTCGGAAGCTCCCCAAGTCCTGATGCAAGGCCTCATCAAAGATGGTAGGAGAGTTCTTAAACCCTTGAGGCAGCCGAGTCCAGGTAAGCTGTCCCGAAAACCCACTCTCAGGGTCAGTCCATTCAAAGGCAAACAGCTCTTGGCTGGATTCATGGAGGCGTAAGCAAAAGAAGGCATCTTTCAAGTCTAGTACTGTGTACCATTTTCTGTCAGGGTTGAGGGTACTGAGGAGATTGTAGGGGTTTGGAACTGTAGGATGGATATCTACTACTCGACTGTTAACTTCTCTTAGGTCTTGGACTGGCCTATAATCTCCTGTCCCAGGCTTCTTGACAGGCAGAAGGGGGGTGTTCCATTCTGATTGGCAGGGTCTCAGGATCCCCTGTTTCAATAGTCTCTGAATATGGGGTTTGATTCCCTCTCTGGCTTCTTTGCTCATATAGTACTGTCTGACCCGTATGGGGGTGGCTGAGGGCTTCAGGCATACTACTACAGGAGGCCTCTGTACTGCTAGCCCTGGCCCAGCCGTTTCTGCCCATGCTTCAGGAAAGGCCTGGAGCCAGTCATTTTTCAGTCCTTGAGGGCCCAGAGGAGGTTCAGGTTCATAAAGTTTATACTCATCTTCAGTGGCCAGTGTTAGCATGGTTACAGCGGGCTGGCTGACTAACGGATTGGTAAACTGAACTTCTGGGCCCTGGGGATTGAAGGTGATTCTAGCCCCAAGTTTAGTGAGGAGGTCTCTTCCCAACAGTGGGGCTGGGCATTCAGGAATCACCAAGAATGAATGTTGTACTTTACCCTTCCCAAGATCCATAGTTCTTTTAGTTGTCCAGGACCGATGTTGGCATCCATTTGCTCCTTGGACCAGGGACTTCTTACTGGACAAAGGACCTAGAGGAGTCTGTAAGGCTGAGTATACTGCACCCGTGTCAACCTCAAAGTTGACTGGTGTCCCCTCCACATTAAACGTTACCCTGAGTTCGGGGAGGGGGGTCGAACTCTGACGTCCCTAATCCCCTAAAGCCAGGAGACTGGGTTTCTTTTTCTTTTTGGGACAGTCTTTGACCCAGTGCCCTTCTTCTTTGCAGTAGGCACACTGGTTGGCTCCAAGTTTCTGGCGTGGGCCCAGGTATCTATTTCTTGGCCTTTCCTGTCCACTTACTACGGTAGCCAAGATCTTTGTTAACTCTCTATTTCTCCGCTTGTCCCTCTGCTTTTCTCTCTCATCTTGTTCTTCTTCCTTTCTCTTTTCTTTTTCTTCACGCTCTCTCTCTAATCTCTGTTCTTTCTCTTCTGCCGTTTCTCTTTTATAAAACACTTTCTCTGCCTCTTTAACTAGATCTCTCAGAGCCATGTCTTGTAGCCCATCCATCCTCTGGAGCTTTCTACGAATATCAATTGCTGATTGTCCTATAAAAGCCATGGCCAGAGCCCCCCGCTGTTCCTCTGAGTCAGGATTAAAAGGAGTGTATCTCCTATAGGCTTCCATTAATCTTTCTAAGAACATAGAGGGGGATTCCTCTGGCCCTTGGACCACTTCCCTTACCTTGGCCAAATTGGTGGGGCGCCTTGCCGCCGCTCGGAGACCCCCCATTAGAGTCTGGCGATAGAGTAGAAGGTGCTGCCTACCGTCTGGGGTGTTTGGATCCCAGTGAGGCCGCCTTAAGGGGAAGGCGTCCTCAATCAGGTTAGGCAATTGAGTAGGACGGCCATCAGGGCCAGGAACCAATTTCCTGGCCTCCAGCAAGATCCGATCCCTCTCCTCAGAGGTGAAAAGGGTGCCTAGGAGCTGCTGGCAGTCATCCCAGGTGGGCTGATGAGAGAACATAAGAGACTCTAGGAGCCCAGTGAGCCTCACTGGGTCCTCAGAGAAGGGAGGATTATTATTTTTCCAGTTATAAAGGTCTGAGGATGAGAAAGGCCAATACTGGAGAGCAGGCATTTCCCTCCCTTGTCCACCATCTATGGCTGGCCCAAAGGGCCTCAGGGGCAGCGTGACTGCTACTTCTTCAGAGGGCTGGGCCCTTCTGCTGCGTGTGCACTGTGCAGGGCCCTCTGTTGGCTTGCCAAGGTCACGTCTCTCGGGAGGAGCCTGAACTTCCTCAGCCTGACCACCTGGTGGATACGGAGGGGGGAGACTAGAATCAAACAGAATGAGGTCAGACTGAGATTCAGGCAAGACGGGGGGAGGAAGAGGGGGGTACAGGGTTGGAGCAGAGGTGGAAGCTGAGGATTCTGGTGGTTTGAGAGGCAGCATCGGACAGGGAACAGGTTGGGGAGGAGCTGTGGGAGGGGAAGCCAGAGGCGGGCTAAGGGAAGAGGGTTGCGGAGGAGGGAGAAATGGCTGGATCCAGCTGGGAGGGTCCTCTGCCAAGTCCTCCCAGACCCAGATGTAAGATTGCTGGTCAGGATGGCCACGTGGTCCGGGGCTGAAAACAATAGCTTTAACTGCCTGGATAGTTTCCTTATGAAAAGTCCCTGTTGGCGGCCATCCAACGCCAAAGGTTGGCCATTCAGAAGTGCAAAAAGTCTGCCATCTATTTTTCTTAACACTGAGAGATAAATTATTAGCCCGGTCTGAAACTGCAGACCAGTGGGATAGGGTAAGTGAGAGTGGGGTCGAGTGTGTCTGACCCATGTTAATCAACAAAGAGACAGGCAAGTAGGGACGCACACTGACGCCAGTGGAGCCAGTGGTACACACAGACACAGAGCCGGCAACCAGACACACAGAGCCTGAGCCTGGCAGCCACTGGCAGCCAGACACACAGACACAGAGCCGGCAACCAGTCACACAGACACAGAGCCTGGCAACCAGACACACAGGCACAGAGCCTGGCAGCCAGACACACAGACACAGAGCCGGCAACCAGACACACAGGCACAGAGCCTGGCAGCCAGACACACAGGCACAGAGTCTGGCAGCCAGACACACAGACACAGAGCCGGCAACCAGACACACAGGCACAGAGCCTGGCAACCAGACACACAGGCACAGAGCCTGGCAGCCAGACACACAGACACAGAGCCGGCAACCAGACACACAGACACAGAGCCTGGCAACCAGACACACAGACACAGAGCCTGGCAGCCAGACACACAGGCACAGAGCCTGGCAGCGCTGCAAATGGCCAAAATGAAAGTAAAAAAAAAAAAAACTATCGAGCTCGTTCAAAAGAGAAACTGGTAGATCAGACACTGGCACAGATTTATTACAGATTCTGTCTAAGACAGCAGATGGGTTTCCAAGCGTCCTTGGATACCCGCAACTACCCGCCCACGTCTGGGGGGCTCGTGGCGCGACCTTCCGACACGTCTGTCAGCCGCAGCCGGGGAGAGGCTCACGCCTCCAGTCCCCAGCAAACCACAGTCAGAGAGCCAGTACTCACCACTAGCAGAGTGGTCCACGAGAGTCTTTGAGAAGGCTTTCCCGGCCAACGCACCAAAATGTTACCGGTTGAAATAAAGAAAAAGACCTCGGACCCAGATTTCTTGCAAGATAAAAAGAAAAAGTTTAATTTTCACTCATGAGTGGACTCAAGGCACTGAGAGGCCAAGAGCCCCGAATGCTTTTAGGATAGAATTTTTATACTACACTTTGAATTGGGAGGGGGAGTGTGGTGAGGTAAGGAAGTTGCAAGGTTGCCAGGATGAAGAATGCTTGACTGCTTGTGATTGTCTCAGGTGGTCCCGCTGGAGAGATCACAGCATGATGCATGAGCTCCAGGAGGTCAAGCTGCTCCAAGGGGGAGTCTCAGAACTCAGGGAGCAAGGTGCTATAAATCTTATGAGCAAAGCTTTTCCCAGAACCCGGGCCTTGAACAAACTGCCACTACATTGCTATGAAACAATGGAGCCGAAACTCTTTGTCCTGAGCAAGCTGCCGTGACATGAGAGGAGAAGCAAACAGGAGTTTAGAATATTCTATTAACAGGATTTTAGAATTTTCTATTTTCACAGTTCACTTAGAAAAATTCACACATCCTTTTCCTGGACAGCATGTCTCAATTTAATTACTTATAGTAACTAAGTCTGTTGATCATAAGCCATCTCTCCTCCCTAAGCTGGCCAGAAGACCAAAGTATGCAAGTCACACCTCCCTTTCTAGCAAGTCTCAGTACTAATCCAGAACTCTGCATACATTCTTTGTTTTCAAGGTGAGTCTCCAAAGCCTAGGTTATTTTGTTTCTAGGACCTGGTGCCTCTTCCACACACATTTGTCCTAACTATTTCCTCCAGCTATTATCTAGTACAATTGCTCTATTCTGCCCCTAATTTTGAATACATTTTCTCTGATCCATTTCAATATATGACTACACAAAGCAATGACAACTACCTTTCAGGGACTATTGTCTTCCTGTGTAGCCCAGAGAATCAGAAACAGTTCAAATAGCTAAAAATAATGATGAGGCACCTAATTCAATGACTTGTGACATGAGAGGGTAACTGACATAAGATGTAGAATTTCAACACAACCTACAGTCCTAGCTAGAGTAGGAATAAAGTCCAAAAAAAAATCTATGTAGAAACATATAAAAACACTAGAATTAGTTAGTCTTTGGAGTATTAGCATGCCTCAACTAAGAGGTAAGAGTATTTCAATCAATAGGAAGATCTCTAGAACCATTTTATTTCGTAGTACATATGTTCACTATCCACAAAACATGTATTCTTCCCATCCAGTGTAACCACTTTTTTATGTTTTATCCTACAAATCTTACCTTCTTTAGATATTTTACATTGTAGTGTGAAGATGTGAAATCAGATGTCCTCTCCACTGCATACTAAAGAATTATGTGATGAAGGCTTTTATGAGGACGTAACCCATCAATAAATTACCCAATAGATAGTTTATGGCTAACTGTCCTACTAGGAGATGTGAGCATGAATTACAAGTGCTTATGTTGTCCCGATTTACTTTTAAATTTTCTCTCTGCCTTACATCCACAATAGAGGAAGCTACTTTCATATACTACTCCCATGATTTTGTCCCTCAACATGCATGAATCTTGATGGAACATACCCGAGTTAGCATGGACTGAACACCCTTGATAAAAACTTTTATCCTTTGAGGTGCTTCTTTGTAGTACTTTCAAGGATTGACTCATACAGATGAAAGCACCTGACATTCATCCTAAAATAATGGATTATTTAGTGTTGTGCAATAATCATTTTGTACACTGTGAAGACTGTCTTTCCTAAGGTGTCTACTGATTGGTTTACTAAAGAGCTGATGTGCCAGTAGGTAGGAAGAAGTTGCTGTGACTTCCAGACAGAAGAGGTGAATCTAAAAAGAGATGCCAGAGGAGACAGAGAGGAAGTAGGACATCCAGGAGGAGAGATACAAGCCACATGGCAGCATGGAGATGAGTAGAAATAGGTAAATATAAGGGATAAGAGCTATGAAACAAGCTAAAGCTAAGGCCAAGTTTTCATATTTAATGAATGACTCAACGTGAATATTTGGGAGCTGACAGTACACAATTTATTTTTACTGTAGTATGTGAGGGCTTATCACTTTATTTATTTAGAATAATTTTATACCCACTAGGGTGCCATTTTTCACCTCTACTACCACCCTCCTCAATGAGCCATTCACTCCCTGAGAGGGCAGGAATCCAGGGAAAGTGAATCAATTTGGTGTGGCATACCCAGTTGAGGACGAGCCTTCCCACAAGTTTCAAAGGTGAGAAAGATGTTGCTCTGTTTGTAGAGCATGGGTTCTGAGAAGCCAGTTCACCAGGGATATCTTTGGTCCTATTGCAAGGGGCTCCACAGAGTGCACACACCTTTCAACTCATCCACATCCAGAGTCCAGATCCCTTCCATGAAGGTTCCCAGCAGAACAGGACAGCCTACTTTGGAGTTGTACCCATCAGGGTCCTCATCCCTCTGTCCATACCATCTCTCCTCTGTCTTTGCAGTTGGACAAATGTTTTAACCCAGTGTTTATCTATGAATCTCTGCATCTGCTTCTATCAGCTACTAGATGAATGTTCTTTAATTGGAATTAGGGTGGTCATGTATATTATAATAGGGAAAGGAAGGTCGAGTTTGAGCACCCTCTTCATCATTGTGTGGAGACCTACTTGGGCTCTTCTTTTCATTCATACGTATTTCACCAGCACCAGATTTTCTTCGAAACCCTCAATGTCTCCTTCTTGAGGAAATCTACTTTTCTCTTTCTCTCTTTCGCTATCTCCACACAACCATCCCATTATCAAAGTTCTCTTTATACCTCATCTTGCTCTCCCTGCATAATCACAATAGATTAAGATCTTTCTATTTCTCCTCTTCAAAAGGATCAAAAAATGTCCTTTTAAATTTCTCCAGTTGGCTGGCAGCATAGGATGTTTGTGGATTACGGCCTGGTTATATTTTGCATTTTATCTAGAATCCATTTATGAGTAAGTACATATATCTGTCTTTCTGGGTCTGTGTTACCTCACACAGAATGATATTCTCCTGATACACTGATTTACCTGCAGATTTAAGAACCTCATGTCTTTTACTGCTGAATTGTACACAATGTGTAAATGTACCACAATTTTTAAATCCATTCTTCACTTGAGGGATATTGTTCTGGCTCCAACAAATGATGCTGCTATGAACATAGTTGAAATAATGCCTTTGGGGTAAGAATGTCCATCCCTTGGATGTATGCCCAATAGTGATATTGCTGGACTATTGGGTAGTTTCAGTTTTCTGAAGAACCACCATACTGATTTTTAAAGAGGAGACACAAGTGTGTTCCCCACAGCAATGGAGGAGTGCTCCTCTCATTACACAACCCTTTCAGCATAGGCTGTCATCTGTGCTTTTGATCTGAGCTGTTCTGACAGGTATAAGATGATATCTCAGAGTTGTTTAGAGCTGTGTTTCTATGATGGCTACAAATGTTGAGCAATTTTTTAGTGTCTCTCATCAATTTGGAGTTCTTTTGTTGACAACTTTTTATTTTGTCTCTACATTCAGTTTTCCAATTGATATGTTGGTTTTTTGGAACTCAAGTTTCTTGAGTTCTTTATCCAAAGTAAATATAAAACCTCTGTATTATATAGGGTTGGTGAAGATCTTTGCCCATTACATAAGCAGTCATTTTTGTCTTATTGACCATATTTTGTGACTTACTGCAACTTCTCACTTTTACAGAATCACATTTATTAATTGTTCCACTCAGTGTCTGCACTACTAGTGTTATATTTAGAAAGTGGTTCCTGTGCCAATTCATGCACTCCTGAAAAATCTCTGCAGGAGAAAATTTGTTCCCTAGAAGTAAACTTACCTGAAACATGATGGTACAGCTTTTGGTAGGAGAAATTTAAAAGCCTTCTAAAGATGTATTGCTAAAAATCAATCAACATGGATATCTTTCTATAAGTTTCTGAATTATTTTTAATATTTGTAAGATAGCTGAAACTGGAATGTGATGTGGGAATGCCTTTCTGTATGCTGTGAATATCAATCTTTAAATAAAGGAGCTGTTTTGGGCCATGACAGGCACCGAAGAAGTATGTGGACAAATCAGAGCATAGGTAGGAGAAGCAGGGTGGAGTCAGGCAGACCAAGCAAGTCTCCCAAGGAGCAACATGTAAGGAACACAGGTGAGCCATGGGCCAAATGGCACACAGATGAATAGAAATGGATGATTTAAGATGTAAGAGCTAACTAGCAATGAGCCATAAGCCAAACAACATAAAGTTAATATAAGCATCTGAGTCATTTCTGGGGGCCTGAGCAGCAGCGGCAGACTGCTAAGGGGTCTGGCGCGGCAGTTCTGTGGGTCTGGGTCTCTGGTCACCCGGGACCAAGAAACCACATTGCAACAGGAATGCAATATTTAAAACTTTTAAAAATAAGACATTCACTTTTCTAATCTGTCTTTCTACTGCAAAAAGTATGGCTGTGTGTGCACACTGAATATTGATGATAAAAGCATCATTTTCTCCCATGGCATGGATGCACAGTCTACTCCTACTGTAATCCAATCACAGGGAGGCTCAAAGGATAAAGATCACTGCCCACATCAATAAAAAACCCAGAGAATCAAATTATGACCCTTGGTACATACAAATATTAACTGAAATAAGAGCTCAAAACTTACTCTGAAAACACTATACTCACAATGGCAGAGCTACACATATAAGCAAAGTAGGAGGAAATTCCTAGAAGAAATATGAAAGATACCTACCACTAATATTTCTGATTGCTAGTCATCCCAAAATCCCTCATGAGCTAGGCCTCTCCAGCAGAACCTAAGAATAAGAAAAGCTTCTCTAAGACTTGATCAGACTTAAATAAATCAGACAGCTATTCCCTCCAGCTCTGCTCTTTCAGCCCAGCATATAGGACTATATATTACAAACTTTCTATTTTTGTAGATATTCTTCTGCTCTCCAAGAGCACATCATGCTCCTAATTTAAAGGATGGGATGCTCTGTGTACTCTTTTCAATATACACTAAATGATCAGTGCAGCCAACCTATAGCCTCATAGCTAGGAAACCCTGCAACTAAACAAAGGTCGCGCTGTTACTCTCTGACTGTTGTTAAAGAAAAACAGGCCATGAAATAGAAGAAAAAATGAGGGTCCATGAAAGGGTTTAGAGACAAAAAATAGAATATAGGTATGTTGTGGTCATAATCTGAAAAATGATCTTAAAAATTTGAAACAAGAATAGAGCCATGCGCTCCACGGACTGCAGACTTGTAACATAGTACACCCAAAATATATCAAACTTTTTTTTCATATTGGACATCTAAAACCAGAAAGTAATAGTCCTCTTAGACATGAACACAATATTTTTCTCGGATCTTTTTTGACTGAACTACTATAACTACATCAACTTGGTTTTTGTGATCAAATCAATTCATTATCCAGATTCTTGATTACTTTTGTTTGTGGACCCTAAGAACTGGCCAATCAGGAGATTTATGGAGGAGCATCTAAAATAACTTACCTAATTCTACATTGTCAATCTCAACTACTGTTCAAGCAGGAAAAATCTCAACCTCTGTCCTGCATCTTATTTTCTGCACTGTGACTCTTCCAGCTTCACAGGTGGTGAATAAACTCAATTCTTACACAGGTCTCTCTCTTCATTTAAAAGTCTTCACTAAGCATCAGAAAGATTGGAGGTCACTCATTAACTAACTGGTCTGTTTATCCTCCTCATTGACCAGTCAAGGCTCAGAGTTTTATGACTTTCTTCCCAGCACAGGGCAACGGAGGCAGAATGAGATGTTCAAAGCCATATAAGGAGACATTGTTCTACAGAGAAATCAATAATCACATCAATGGAGTGAAAAGAAATGAAACTCATACAGACCTAGAAACGTTGGAGAATTGAATCAATATACACAAAAGCATAAAGCAATTACTGCAAATATCTTAAAATTATACAAATTAGAGATATGAAAAATAGATATATGAAAAATAATAATTTATTTTTAAGATAAAGAAATCTTAGTTACATTGACTTTGAAAAACAGTAGGTTGTACCTACTAAAGGAATATCATTGATAAGATATAGATTGATGTTGCCCATATGCAAATATTGGTTGCTTAGATCCATAACCTGACATATAAAGTTACAGTGAATGACCGGTTTCTCAGACTTCTGAACAGAAATAAGTGTGTCATACAGAATAGGACATATCTGCATAGGAGAGTTTCTAATTTCAAATTGAATATTCATTGGCTCGAGCTAAGCTTCCCAAACTGTCCACCCATACTTTGGTCTATGATCCTTTGTAAATACAAACTAAAATATGCTGGGAAACTAAAAAATAATGCCCCCTACCACAATCTGATTCTTTTCCATAATGGCGAATCCAGATGCTGATTGCCAAACCTTTGTTCCCTCAAGTGTATACAATAAACTATTTATCCTATTTTCATTAGAAAATAAAACTAGTGTTCCTCACGAAAATGATTTTTTTTAACTGCATTGGATAGTGAACTACATCAATCAAATAGATAATTTTAAAACATTGAAATGGTATAGTTATTTCATTTAAGAACTTTAAAGATGCATTAGAGAAGACAGCAAGGTCATTGCCCTAGAGAGCAACAGACTGAAATCACAGCCACCTTAGTAGACATAAGAGAGCTTGAACAGGAAAAACTTTCTAAGAGGATGGAAATACATCTGTTCTAAAATTAATATGCCTTCTATGGAGAAATCACTTAAAACACTTATGAGATTAATAAAGACCAATACCTTTAATGACATTTCACCCTTTCTCTGAGCTCTTACTGAGTTTAATGTATTTTTAATGGTGTAATTCAATGTACAGAGAGACACCCTTGAACACAATACTCAGATACAATTTTAAAAGATTCACTCTGTGATTGCTTTTGCAGAGAACCTAGGTTGTACCCCATAACCCTCAAGGAAGCTCAAGGCCCTCTGTAAATTTAGTTTCAGGGAACATTATGCCCTCTTCTGGCCTTTCTGGGTACTGCCAACATGTACTGCATAGACATACATTCAGGGAAAGCATTCATACACATAAATAAAAATGAAGAAAGTTTTTTAAATGTTTGTGTAGTATAGCTTTAGTGACACCTTGACAATCTATTCTCATGTATGTGTTCATATTTTGTGCCTTTTCTGGTATCTTTGTTGTTGTTTGAGACAGAGTCCATTTATGTCATTCTAGCCATTCTAAAATTATTATGTGGACTGTCTGACCTTAAATTCACAGACCTCTAATGCCTCTTCACTAGGTTGAAAAGTATACCACCATTACCCACTTAAAAACAAAACAACAACAACAAAAAACCTTTGTATTATTTTTGTTTGGTCTCTTGTGGCAAGGTCACATTATGTTGCTCTTACTGTCCTGGAGTTCACTATTCCAACAAGGTTGACTTTGAATTTCCAGAGATCTGCCTTCCTGGGCCTACAGAGTCATGAAATTTAAGGCATTTACCACCAGATGCCTGACATGTCTTTTATGTTTTTATAATAGATGAAGAAGAAGCTACATTTGTAGGCAAGAAGTTCAGTACTAACTACTTGCTCTAGGAAATTCTTTTATATGTAAATGAATTCTGAGTCCCTAATTCAGACTCTGAGTTACAGAAAAGTAGCTCCTCATTTGCATGACCACTCCAGGAATTTCTGAATAATCCAGTAAATTAAGATTTACCACTGAGTACCTGCAGTGAAGAAATGGCAGGTCCTCAGTACATTCATTTAGGAAGGAATTTAATACAAAAACAAGTTGAGGAACAGAAGAAGCTCAGGCTTGTACATTATACTGTTTTTATGCTGGTGAAAGGGAAATTCATATGCTCTTTCTTCCTCATTGGTATAAATCAGACTTAACAGTAATATAATGCTGCCACTGTGAGATATCTAGTGATTGATTAAAAGGCCACAACTTTCCAGGAATGTCCTGTCCCTAAAACTACCCGTCCCTAAAATTTGCACTATGATTAGGAGTAGGCATTCTGAATAAATGTTAACTCTTTTCTAATATTTTCTATTGATTAAAGAGATGGTGTAACAGGCGGGTGCCCCTAGAGCACCCCAAACACCTTAAGACCACGGCTAATGACCACTGTTAACTTTAAAGAAAAAGAGAGTTTAATGAATATGAATGATATACTGGTACACACACATGTGCAGGCTGGAGGCACTTTGGAAGCCAAGAGCGCCGAATGTTTTCAGAGTAAAATTCTTATACCACACTCTGAGTAGGTGAGGGGGTATGGCAGGCTCGGCGTGATGACAGGGAGGCACCAAAGGTCAGCTTAGGACAGAGCTTTTGACCTAAGGTTTTACCAGCATCTTTCACCAGGAGTTAAACACCATCAGCAACTGCTGTGGCCGGGGCCAAGGGGAAGGCCTTCTTGATCTGGTCAAAAGACTCTTGCTATTCTTTCCCCCATCTATAGGGGGGTATAAAGGGGCTGCCAAGGCTGCAAAGCCTGGAATCCAAAGCCTACAAAATCCAGCAGTTCCCAGAAACTCCCTCAGGCTCTTCTGGCTCTCAGGGGGAGGTATATGAGTGACCTTTCTCTTTCTGGCCTATGTTGGCAATCAAGAATACCACCTCGGGCCAGCATATCTGGGCCTCTTAGCAGAGGCCTGATATCCCAGTGTGTCCAGTTCAACAAGCAGTTTCTTAGTCCCTTCTCGGTACCGTTCCACCATGGAGGTTGCAAGCAATGAGTCATCAATGTACTGAAACAGAGTTAGTTACTTCAGGGTTAGTCCTAAATCTTGATGCAGAGCCTCATTGAAGATGGTGGGAGAATTCTTGAAGCCCTGAGGCAGTCTAGTCCAGGTGAGCTGTCCTAAGAACCCATTCTCCGGGTCTGTCCACTCAACAGCACACAGAAGCTAGCTGGAGTCATGGAGACGCAGACAGAAAGAGGCATCTTTCAGGTCTAAGACAGTGTACCATTGTCTGTCAGGGCTGAGGGTACTGAGGAGGTAGTACAGGTTGAGGACAGTCAGGTGAATGTCTCCCAGCTGGCTGTTGACTTTCCTCAGGTCTTGGGCTGGTCTATAGTCTCCTGTCTCAGGCTTCTTAATGGGTAGCAATGGAGTGCTCCGTTCTGACTGACATGGTTTCAGGATTCCCTGCTCTAGCAGCCTCTGAGTGTGGGGTTTGATCTCTTCCCTGGCTTCTTTGCTCATATAGCACTGTCTGACCTGCATGGGGGTGGCTGAAGGATTCAAATTTACCACCACAGGGGGCCGCTGGATCACCAGCCCTGGTCCTGCTGTTTCTGCTCATGCCTCCGGGAAGGCCTGAATCCAGCCCTCCCTCCATTCCCCTGGCTCAGGGGGTTGTTATTGGTTATAGCAGGCTGGCTGACTAGAGGGTTAGTGAATTCCACCTCGGGCCCCTGGGGGCTAAAGGTGATCTTTCCCCCAATTTAGTAAGCAAGTCTCTCCCTAGCAGCGGGGCCGGGCACTCGGGAATCACTAGGAAAGAGTGTTGCATTTTTTTTCTCTTATGTCCATTGTTTTTTTTTTAGTCATCCACGCCTTATGATGGCACCGTTGACATCCTGGACTAGTGATTTCTTGTTGCAGAGGTGACTTAACTGATTCCGTGTCTGTTTCAAAGTCAATTGAGGTCCCCTCAACATTAAAGGTTACTCTGAGTTTGGAGAGGGGATTTGAATCCTGACGTCTCTAATCCAAGGTTAGGAGGATGGCTTTACTAGCTGCAGGTTTTGGTTCTTTTTCCTGGGGCAGTCTTTAACCCAGTTCTCTTCTAAGCTTCTGGTGGGGTCCCAGGTTTTTCTGTTCTGTCTCCCTTGCCTGTCGACTACCATAGCCAAGATTTTAGTTAATTTTCTATTCCTTCATTTATCTCTTAGCTATTTCTCTCTCTCTCTCTCTCTAATCCCTGCTTTCTTTTCTGTTGTTCTCCTCTCTCTCTCAAAACACTTTTCCAGCCTCTCTAACTAAGTCTCTCAAGGCCATATCTTGTAAGCCATCCATTCTCTGCAACTTTCTGTGACTATAGTTGCGAAGAAGCCTAATGTTAAGGGAGTTGGTGGAGGAGGTAGGAAACATTACTAAAGCTTAAACCCCACATCAATCTCCACACACTAACAGTGAGAGATTTAAATACCCCACAGTCACCAATGGATAGCTCTACCAGACAGGATCTTAGCAGAGAATCAAGGAATCTAATGAATATTATGACTCAAATGGAATTAATAGATACAGACAAAGCATATTTCCAACCACAAAGGATCATACCTTCTTCTCACCACACCAAGAAACTTCCTCTAACTTTGACAACATACTTAATCATAAAACAAATATAGATTCAAAAATGTGAAAATAACTCTTGGTTTCCTATCAGTCCATATGCACTAAAGTTAGAGATGACCAACAATAAAAACCGCAAAGTGCCTACAAACTGATAAGAGTTGAACGCCACTCAATTGAACAACCTCTAGTTCAGGGAAGAAGTAAAAGAGAAATTAAAGAACTCCTAGAATTCAATGAAAATGTATTCAAAACATGCTGAAAATTAAGAGACAAGATGAAAGCAGTGCTAAGAAAAAATTTCATGGCTCTAGAGGCCGACATAGAAAACATGGGAAAGTAACACGTGACAGACTTAAAAGCACAGGTGAAAGCTCAAGAATAATGAGAAGAAACTCAACAGGAAGAGCAGATGGAGATAATCAGGCTGCAATTAATAAAACTTAAACAAAGAGAACAAGACAAAGCATCAGTGCAACAAAGAGTTGGTTCTTTTAGAAAGCCAACAAGATAGACAGACCTCCATCCAATCTAACAAAAAATCAGAGAGAGAATATCCAAATTAACAAAATCAGAAATGAAAGGGGGACATGACACAGACACCTATACAATTCAAAGAATCAGGTCATACTTCAAAAACCTATACTTCGCTAACTAGGAAAACCTAAAAGAAATGGACAGTTTTCTGGACAGGTACCACTTACCAAAATTAAATCAAGACCAGATAAGAGACCTAAATAGACTTATGACCACCGAGGAAATAACAGTCTCCAAAACAGCAAGCCCAGGCCCAGTGGGTTCAGTGCAGATTTCTAACAATTTTCAGAGAAGAATTCATACTAAAATGAAAGAAGTTTTCAGAAAATGGGAACATCTCCCATTGTCTTGGAAAGGTGGCATCAACATAGTAAAAAGGGCAATATCACCAAAAAAAAATCTACAGAATCAGTGCCATCTCCATCAAAATCTCAACACAATTTCTTTCAGACCTTAAAGAACAATACTTAATTTCATAACAAAAAGGAAAAGGCCCAGGATTGCCAAAGAATCATGTTTAAAAAAAGAATTTCAGGAGGCATCACCATCCCTGGTTTCAAGGTCTACTCTAAACCCACAGGAAGAAAAACAGCCTTGTACTGGCATAGAAACAGACTTGTTCATCAGTGGAATCAAATAGAAGACACTGACTTTACCCAACACAACCATGAACCCCTGATTTATGACAAAGAGGACAAAATATACAAAGGAAAAAAGTTAATATCTTTAATAAGTGATGTTGGCATAACTGGATGAAGGCATGTAAAACAATAGAAACAAATTCATATCTACCACACTGCACAAAACTCAAGTCCAAGTTGATCAAAGACCTCAACATAAACCTAGTTATATCAAATATGATAGAAAAGAAGTTGGAAATACACTGGAATGAAATGGCACAGGAACCACTTTCTAAATATAACACCTGTAGTGCAGACACTGAGTGGAACAATTAATAAATGTGATCCTCTAAAAGTGAGAAGTTGCCGGAAGTCACAAAACATGGTCAATAAGACAAAAATGACTGCTTATGTAATGGGAAAAGATTTTTGTCCACTCTATTTGATACAGAGGTCGTATATTTATTTTAGATAAAGAACTCAAGAAACTTGAGTTACATAAAACCAAACAAATCAATTGGAAAATGGAATGTAGAGACAAAATAAAAAGTTTTCAATAGAAGAACTCCAAATAGCTGAGAGACACTTAAAACTTGCTCAACATTTGTAGCCATCATAGAAACGCAGCCCTAAACAACTCTGAGATACCATCTTGTACCTGTCAGAACAGCTCATATCAAAAGCACAGAAGACAGCCTAAGCTGAATGGGTTGTGTAGTGAGAGGAGCACTCCTCCATTGCTGTGGAGAACACACTTTTTTAGCCACTTTATAAGTCAGTATGGTGGTTCTTCAGAAAACTGAAACTACCCAATAGTCCAGCAATATCACTATTGGGCATACATCCAAGGGATGGACATTCTTACCCCAAAGGCATTATTTCAACTATGTTCATAACAGCATCATCTGTTGGAGCAAGAACAATGTCCCTCAAGTGAAGAATGTATTACAAAAGGGTACATTTACACATTGGAGTACAATTCAGCAATAAAAGAAATGACGTTCTTGAATCTGCAGGTAAATCAATGTATCAAAAGAATATCATTCTGCATGAGGTAACACAGATGCAGAAAGGTAGACTTAATATGTACTTACTCATAAATGGATTCTAGATAAAATGCAAAAGATAACCAGGCCGTAATCCACAAACATCCTATGCTGCTAGCAAAGTGGAGTAATTTTAAAAGGCATTCTTAGATCACTTTGAGGAGGAGAAATAGAAAGAGCTTAGTATATTGCCGTTATGCAGGGAACGCAAGGTGAGGTATGAAGAGAACTTTGAGAATGGGATGGTTGTGTGAAGATAGCAAAAGAGAGAAAGAGAAAAGTAGATCTCCTCTTGGGGGAAGGCTTGTCCTCAACTGGGTATGCCAGATCAAATTGATTCATTTTCCCTGGATTCCTGCCATCTCGGGGAGTGATTGGCACATCAAGGAGTATGGGAGTAGAAGTGGTAAAAGGCACTGTAATGTGTTAAAATTTTTCTAAATAATTAAAATAATCCCATCACATACTACAGTAAAAATAAATTGTGTACTGTCAGCTCCCAAATAATCACCTTGAGTCATTGATTAATTATGAAAACGTGCCCTTAGCTTTAGCTTGTTTCATAGTAGCTCTTATCCGTTAAATTTACCTATTTCTACTCATCTATCTTCTGACATGTGTTGCTGTTTGTACTGTTTCTCATCCTCTGGGCTACACAGGAAGACAATAGTCCCTGAAAGGTAGATGTCCTTGCTTTGTGTGGTCTATATAGAAATGGATCAGGGAAAACCTATTCAAGATTAGGGGTGGTGTAGAGCAATTGTACTAGATAATAGCTGGAGGAAATAGTTAGGACACATGTGCATGGAAGAGGCACCAGGTCCTAGAAATCAAATAACTTAGGCTTTGGAGACTCACCTTGAAAACAAAGAATGTATGCAGAGTTCTGGATTAGTACTGAGACTAGCTAGAAAGGGAGGTGTGACTTGCATACTTTGGTCTTCTGGCCAGCTTAGGGAGGAGAGATGGCTTATGATCAACAGAGTTAGGTACTATAAGTAACTACATTGAGACATGCTGTCAAGAAAAAGGATGTGTGAATTTTTCTAAGTGAACTATGTAGGATCCGAGGGATAAGACTAATTGAATCATAGAATTCTTAAATTGGTAGGTGAGTGGATATGAGGCCTATGTCTACATTTATTTTCTCAAAGTCCATGAAGTAGCAGGAAGGTCACGGGCTGTCATGTGTCAGGTATTTACTTAGATCCAAATTAACATGTGCGACTTAACTACAGTAAAAGGTTTCATGGTTTATGTCCCCAGTATTCACTCCTCACCTATTATTGTATTTTCTAGATAGTGTTAATATGGCCACTATTAAATACCATGACCTAATGAAACTTGGAGGAAAAAACAGTTTATTTGGTTTATGCTCGTATATCAGTGTCATTGTTGGAAGAATATCAAGCAGGGCAGAAACCTGAAGGTAGATGCCCATGGGGACGCCATGAAGGAAACGCTGTTCACTACACAGTCCTTGGGGTTTGCTCAGTCTTTTTCTTAGAGAATTCAGGACCATTCTCCAAAGGTGGTCCCATTCAAAATGGGTTGTGATGTTCTTTCCTGTCTGACTCTCAATTTCTGGCCTCACCAAACCTACTCAGAGGGCGTGACTCAGTGGCACTGTCAAAATCGTTGTGATTTAGCACACATCTATCTTGTTATCAATATTTGATTATTCTGTTTACCATTTTGTGGTGGTCAGTATTAAGTCAACATGATACCATCTAGCATCATATGAAAGAGGGACTTTCCATTGAGAACAAATACCCCAAAACGATTGGTGTAGTTTAAGTTCATTGAAAAATTAATTATTAATATAGACGACAAAGGCAATATGGGGGAACCGACTCTGGGCTGTAGGTCATAGGTATTATCAAAAAGCACAGAGCATGCCACTTGGATCAAGGCATTAAACAACTTTTCTCCCTGGCCTCTGTATTAATTTCTTTTTCAATATTCTACACATGAATTTCTGCTGTTTTCCTCAGTGAAGGACTAATGTGGAATTATCAATTGAAATAAATCCTCGTTAACTTATATTACCTTTTTTCCTGAAATGTTATCTCAGCAATTAAAAAAATCAACATAATTTTTAATCTGGACACATTGGTTAAATATGACTTATTTTATTCATAAATATCGGCTTTTTAATTTTTTTTCTTAAACTCAAATTTCCCCCAGCTATGGGTCAGACTCTTTTGTGCACCCACCTACAATGACTATCTTCTTGATTTCAAACAAAAAAGACCATTACGACCCCATAAATATCAGATTCTAGGTCCTTTTTTCTTTACCACCCATGAACATAATATAAAATGGTAACATTTAAAAATCTAAATTTTGAAAACAAGTTCCTTTTTTCACAACCAGACTTGGACCCTTCACTGAATAATTCAACCAGCAGTCCTGGTTCCCAGGCCTATCAATGTTCAGGAGTAAAACTAGAGGCTGGCAGCAGACTTCTTTCTCTTCATAGGTTAAGCAGGCAGTAAAGTATTTTTAATTCCATAGTCTTGCTCATGAATTGTCCATATTTTTGATGATTTAATACCAAAATATGCTTTGTTTCCTTTGGTTTGGTCCACATTTTAGTTATATATACTAAAGAAAAATTCCCTTGATGTAATTTTCCTTAAATTGTATCTTTATAAAACCTCACTTCATTGGTACAGTAGGAAACACTTTGCTGTTCTTTACTGGGTGGTGAAGAAATGAGGGCAGCTGAAAAAAAATGAGTATCTAACTTATAAGCCAGGTAATCATAAATTGACTAGCAAGACTGTTAGGTTAAAAGGAAATAACCCACGGATGATTGTCTGATATTTTTCTGGCTTTCTTTACACACATAGGCTTGTCTTCTCATATCACATTTTAAAAACATTTATAGTGTCAACATTATGTTTATTTACAGAGAATTCTCTAAGCACTTTAAGTTTCTCTATCAGGATCATGTACATTTACTGAAAAAATGTTTCACAATATTTTTCTAACTTTTTATGTCCAAAGTGACTTGTAGGATTTCTAACACATGAATTTTAAGCTTTCTATCCCAGGTGACAGTGACTATATTCTATATAGCTTAGATAACTGGCACTGTACATTGAAATATATCGGTATGTTTCATTCAGTGTGATAAATTTTAAAAAATTCAGTATATCAAAAATCAGTAGAGAAACACTTTACAACTTCAAATTAATTATAAAGAAGTATGGTCTCTATAGATACCTGCTATATCTTCCCAGACACTGTGCTCATTTACTGCTCTCTGCAATTTTTCTGCTCTCTGCCTATGTCACACTTGCCTCTTTCATCATCTACCCCACTGAATCCTGAAGGAGTTCTTTTCTTTGTTGTTTTCTTCAGCCAATACCTCCCTTTAGTCTGGGGAATGCAAGGCTTTTTTCTTACTCCTCTGGTTCTAAGGAAGTTCCTTTTCCTCCTTTCTGATTTGGGTGATGGACTAACTTGGTGGAGAGATAGTACAGGCAGACAAGTCAGAGACTGTGGTTGGACTAAACATATCAGATTATGAAGAATGATCAATTTTGAGTTCCTGTAAAGTCTCGCACCCCTAACCCTACTTAATGAACAAATCCTGCCTTTTATAATTGTATTGCTTACAGTAGTAGACCTGGGCTCCCTCTACCACAAGACAGTTCACCTTAAGATCTCTGAATACTAATAATTTTCACATGTGTTCTATAACACTAATACATATCTCTATCTCACTTGTAGCTAAGTAAGAAGTACAGCATATGCCTAGCCTGCCAAGAATGTTTTCTGTACAAATAATTATTCTGAATTGAAGTCAGCACAGGCATCCAGTTGCCTGGATAGTCATGTTTTAGAAATGGCAGAAACATCTGGTTGCCTGGACAGTCATCGAGAGTTCCTGTACAATATTCTTCTGCAAAGTTGGGGCATCTATCTTTATCCTGCATATCTTGATTTATTGGCATACCATTCAATAAAGCAGAAAAGATGAAAAGCAGTTTCATCCATTCTGGCAAATTTTGTCTGTTTCTTCTCCCTGCATCCTGTAGAATGTCTGTCAGTCTCTTAGGAAAAGAAGAAACCTCAAAGATCATGTAATTTAATTGGGTGAAAGTTCAGTGGTCATTTTTTAGGGGTGCAGTATGTCCAGTAAATACAGGGTAGTATACATCAGTCAAGGCAAGAACACTAAAGGCCATGATTTAATGAAGAGAAAACGATTTTTCTCTGAATCTGAAGTCCACCATGATGTTTAGAGTCTTTACAAAAAGCTATTATAATGAATATGTTTTTTTTCTCTTGTATGAGCTTGTTTTTATTTCTTAACTTCAAAATGACATAATAGGCTTTAATATATTATATAATTATATATATAATGTAATATATATCACAATAACAGAAAATGAACTAATGCACTTCCATAAAGTTTTCCATCTAAATTAGTTATTTCATGTCATTGAAGGGATTATAAATTCCTCCAGTGGTTACCTGACCATTAAAATTAATAGGACAGTTTTTTCATAAGTTTGCAGGTGAAAACACACAAACAAAAACTAGATTTGTAATAATTAAAAAGGTTGATGACACCATAGAACATTTGTCTCCAGATCAAATATTTTTGTCTTGGCTTAAAATATTAAGGACGACTTCAGTTATTAGTTTATTCAGGCACTCAAAGTTTACTGCAATATGTCAAAGCGTTAACAGATTGAATACACAAAGTATTATTTCTGTATCGTTTATCATCCTGATTGTATTTATAGTTTCTCTGCAGTATAATTTTGTCAGTATTTTGAAGACTATGGATACCTACAAAATACTTAGCACACTAATTACATCCATAAGATTTCTATACACAAAGGTTCTTCTAAGTGTGAGTAGATAATTCTGATGTGAAAAAGCTTTATCACACCAATTACATTCAAAGAGTTTGTCTCCAATATGTGATCTTTTATGCATTTGAAGATCACTGTGTTGAGCAAAGATTTTGGAAACTGAATACATTCATTGGGTTTCTCTATTTAAATGTTTGAAGATGTTTGTGAAGGGAAAAGGCTTTACCACACTAATTACATTCACATGGATTCTCTGCAGATGTGTAGTTTAATGCATTGAAGTTGACTGTGACACATAAAGTCTTAACCACATGGATTACACACTTATGGTTATTTTCCAGTATGTATCCTTTTATGCAATTGAAGAGTAGTCTTTTGAGTAAAAGATTTAACACACTTACTACATTCATAGAGATTCACTCCAGTAGGCGTTCTCATATGCATTCTTAGATACCTGTGACTGGAAAAGGATTTACCACACAGATTGCATTCTTACGATTCCTCTCCAGTATGTTTTCTTTTATGCGATTGAAGAGTACACTTTAGAGAAAACGTGTTACCACACTGATTACATTCATAGGGTTTCTCTCCACTATGTCTTCTTTTGTGCACTCGAAGATGACTGTTATGAGCAAATGCTTTACCACACTGATTACATTCATAGGGTTTCTCTCCGGTATGTGTTCTTTTATGTATCTGAAGACAACTTTGAGTGGAAAAGGCTTTACCACACTGCATACATTCATAGGGTTTCTGTCCAATATGTGTCCTTTTATGTTTTTGAAGATAATTGTGAAGAGCAAAGGCTTTTCTGCACTGATTACATTCATATGGTTTCTCTCCAGTATGTATTCTTATATGTATTTGAAGATAATTGTGCTTGGAAAAGGATCTACCACACAGATTGCATTTATAAGGTTTCTCTCCATTATGTGTTCTTTTATGGAATTGTAGAGTACCCCTTTGTGCAAACGCTTTACCACACTGATTGCATTCATAGGGTTTCTCTCCAGTATGTGTTCTTTTATGCACTGAAAGACAATCGTGACGGGAAAAGGCTTTACCACACTGATTACATTCATAGGGTTTCTCTCCAGTATGTGTTCTTACATGCCGTTGAAGATGACTGTTGCGGGAAAAGGATTTACCACACTGATTACATTCATAGGATTTCTCTCCAGTATGTGTTCTTTTATGTAATTGAAGATTACTCATTAGAGTAAAGGCTTTTCCACACTGATGACATTCATAGGGTTTTTCTCCAGTATGTGATCTTTTATGTAATTGAAGATTACCTATTAGAGTAAAGGCTATTCCACACTGATTACATTCATAGGGTTTCTCTCCAGTATGTGTTCTTTTATGCTGTTGAAGATGACTGTCACGGTAAAAGGCTTTACCACACTGATTACATTCATAGGGTTTTTCTCCAGTATGTGATCTTTTATGTAATTGAAGATTACTCATTAGAGTAAAGGCTTTTCCACACTGATTACATTCATAGGGTTTCTCTCCAGTATGTGTTCTTTTATGCTGTTGAAGATGACTGTCACGGGAAAAGGCTTTACCACACTGATTATATTCATAGAGTTTTTCTAGAGTATGCGTTCGTTTATGCAATTGAAGAAGACTGTTTTGAGCAAACGCTTTATCACACACATTACATTCATAGGGTTTCTCTTTAGTATGTGTACCTTTTTGGATTCTATACCTAGTATAAGATACAAAGGCTTTACAATAATCAATATCTTCACAGGGTTTCTCTCCAGTATGAATTCTTTCACGACTTTGAACATCATGGTAATGAAATGCAAGGGAGTTAATATACTGAACATATGCAGAAGATTGCTCTCCTTCTGGACTTCTTTTAAACCTTCAAGTACAACAGGCACATGTAAAACCTTAACCACATTTGTAACAGTGTCATAACTATATCTGTAAAAGTTAATTTTACAATTATCACTAAATATAAAGGGAAAACAGAAATTAAGATTGTATCAATTTGTTTACTCATTTGTTGTTCCTCTTTATAATAATTATTTTGCATATTCAAAATTACTATGATGGTAAGAAACTTTTTAGCCTGGCTCACATACATTTATGGCATCTTTTCTCTCTATAAGAATTTTTAACATTATAGAAGAGAACTGAAATAATTCTGGTGTATACCCAACTCATTCTATTGATACATTTTGTATGAGTCATACTACATTTTCAAAGTAAGTCAGAGCAAGCACAAGTATTTACACAGTCTTAATGAACACAAAGCATTTCTCTAGTGTGTTCTTGATTTATTTCCAATAAAGCTAAATAAACAATTACTTGTTCACTTGAACCACATTTAACAAGTCTACTCTAAATGGAGTACTATATTTCTTCTAATTGTTCTGAAAATGAGAGGGATGCATTGCTTTCTTCATATGGATATGATTACTATCGTATCCAGAGTGACTTGATATACATTTGAGAGAAGAATAAGAAATAAAAGTTTCTACATTCTATTCATACCGCTTGACTTTGTGATATAAGGTTTAAGGTTTCTGTACATATACAAACCCTTAACTCCTGAATCTAACTACCCTTCCTACTTAAGTTAGCAAAGGAAGAACTTTATAAGTAACACAATCTTTAGTATGAGCTATTGGCTTCTCAAAAGTTTTTGAACACACACTTATTATATATGTACTTAATGTTTGTACATTTTGTAACACAATGGTATAAAACTAAAGGAATTGGCAATCCTACAGCAATCCTACAGCAATCCTTTAGCTTGTAGATAAAATTCAGATTCTGATATTCATTAAGGCATTAATTTCTTATCTTGCTTCTTAATGATTTTCACAGACAATTCACTTACTAAGCATTCAGGTATATGGGTTTGTGTAAATTCAATGACCATCAATGTGCTTTAAGCTGTAATAATTTAGACTTCTGATTTTTTCAAAAAATTCCAGGTCCATTAACGTATTTTCAGAAACACATTTGTATCAGTGTGCATCTAAAAATTACCTTGTATGTCTTTGAGAACTTTGCTGATGTTCTTCAATATTATAATCTTCCCAATTGTAGCCTAAAATATAGTATAAAGAAATGAATGGAATATTATGGAATTGTGCAAAGTTACTATCGTCAGTGTACTTTAGAATCAGAATTGATTTATTCACTTCACTTTTTCTTGATCTCAATCAAAATTAAAGAAGGGTATCAATAATCAAAAAACAGTTGTCCTTTTCTTTAAAAGAGGAAGAAAACTTTTCAGCGTTACCTATAGCAGTGAGGTTCATACAGGTTTCCAGCATCACATCTTTGTACAGATGCTTTTGTGAAGGATCCAGCAATGACCACTCCTTCTGAGTGAAGCCGACATGAACATCTTTATAGGTCACTGCCTCCTAAAATATGCCACCCATAGATAAGTCATAATATGTATACAAGAACAGACATAATACTGACAACATAGAAAGTGAATGGGATCTTATGACAAAATGGTGATACAATTTCCATGCGTCAATGTTATTCTATGACTCAGATGTTACTATTTAATTTTAAGTTACTTTAAAATGGAATGGAATACGTCTAGCTCTATCATTTCTGAATGCTTTGAAACATTTGACAAGAGAAATGGCTACTTAACATACAGAGGGAAGCAAGCAAATCAACAGTACAGAGTACACATGAGAAAAAAAGTATAAGGAATTATTTCAAAAGATGAAGTGGAGTATACAGGCTTATGCCTTTAATCGCAGCACTTAAAAGGCAGAGGTAAGTATGTCTACTTCTGAGTTAAAAGCTAGCCTAGTATATGCAATCACCCGTAGAACAGCAAAATGGAAAAAATAACATTTCTCAACTTCAAAAATCACACAAAAAGGACAGAATGAACTTAGAATTGTTATTGTTGTTGTTATTATTATTATTATTATTATTATTATTATTATTATAATGGGGAGTCACCACTGTTCCTTATTCTAAGCTCATGAATTCTAAAACCATCCTCTGACTATGGTGTATGCTTTTGTATACAGGGCAAAGAATCATGTTCATTTAAAAATTTTAAAACAAACATTACAGGCAGGACAAATGTCACCGAATAACCCAGAAGACCTAGAACATTATGAATGTGATTTTAACTTCAGGTTGGAGGTGAAGCTCAGCAAAACATCATACACTTTACATATACAAAAACATATGCTCTAGGCTCATAACCCAACTTTATACATAAAAACCCTGTAATATTGGACAACATTTAATCCCAGCATCTGGGAGCAAGAGTCAGGTGTATCCCTGAGTTCCAGGTCAGCATGGTCTACAGAGCAATTTACAAGACAGTCAGAAAAATTCTGAGAAACTTTGTCTTCAGGAACAAAAATAAAAACTACAAAATTAACCAAAGAGAGGCTAACAAAATGTCTTAACTTTGAATAATATTTTTTTCAATTGTATCTTATGGATTTAGTGAGATCATCTACTACAGTGATGAAGTTCAGACAACACAAAAGAGAGGCTGGCTGATTCGTATTCACTACAACACAATTGAAATGTGAAAAGGAAATAGAAGGGGCCTATAGAGATTCATATCATACCTCCCAAAGAAAAATTTTAATCATAAGTGTTCCGTCTAGAGTTTTGAAAGCTCCATAAAGAAAGCTGCCAAACAATAGCAATACAGGTTCAAATGCCTCATCTGATTCAAGAGCTTTTTATTCAGTTGATGAGAATGTGACCCAGGTCACTACAGGCCCAGGGTTATCCATGAAGAAAATCTATTCAGTCACCTCAATGATCCTCATATTTTGTAACAGACCCTATGCTGCTTAAATGCCAAAAGTTTATTCTTATACTCAAGACACGTTAAATCTTTCAAGTATACAAATGTCACAGAATTCCCATAGCCATTCCAAATGTCAGGAATGGAGACACAGTGAGGAAATATTTGGCCAAGGGAAAACTGTAAATCAGCATGGACACCAGATAAATTAGTAGTGCTATGTCAGATATATGGGGCTTTAGTTTCAAAGAACTTAGAGAGCTCTCTCCCCATTCTTTTAAAAAATAAATCTCTCTCTTTGATAACTTTTACTCCATATATGCAGTTCTCCGTGGAAGATGTCTCATAGCTTAAGTATCTCAATATCTTTGGTTCTCAAAATTCAACCCAGGTTTCAACCTTATAGCATCATGCAATAAACTCCTACAGTCTCCTCACTGACTCTACCAAACACAGATGCTTACAACAGTATTAAACAGAAAGGACCAGGTAAGAGTTAAGCCCTACAATTTTGTATTCTTGTTTCCAGAACCAGAGCAGCATTAATGAATCCCCCAAATTTGGTTTTCAAGATATGATGGACTGCGGCATGTTTGGACCAGAGTTACAACAGGTTTGTTTTGTTCTGTTTTAAAATGAAAATGCTTATTGTGAAAATTTGAGTATTGGTAACAAAACTTAGGTCAGCTTCAGGAAGAATATTTGCAGAGCAATAAGCATAGACCACATAGTAACTTTTATCTAATAAACCAAAAGGCTTTCACAAATTAAATCTATGAAATCACAAACAAATAGAGATAATCAATCAATTCCCTCAAGAAAGCTAAGAATAGAAAAACGATTGGAGCAAATTTTAAACTCCTTAAACAAGGCCGAGAAAAGACAAACAGTTGAAGGGAAGACATAAACTATTTAATATTTGAAAATAAAAATAATCAATAAAGAAAATGCAAACTAAGGGAATCTAGAAACAAACTAACAAAAAACTGGGACTGCACAAGAGAAGTAGAGATGGAGTTCGCCTGAATAGGGAGATAGAGGAGAGAATCTCAGGCACTGAAGATGTCACAGAAGGAATGGACACAAGAGTCACATACATGTGAAATCTAAAATTTTTCTGACAATACAACATTCAGAATACCTGGGACAATATGCAAAGATCAACTCTGTGAATGGGACTAGAAGAGAGTAAAGCCAGCTCAAAGGCTCAGAAAATATTTTCAATATAAACACAGAAGAAAAATATCCTAATTTAAAGGCACCGATGAAGGTACAAATGAAGCATTCAGAACACCAACTGCATTGGGTCAGAAGAGAAAATCAGTTGTTATACAGTAATCAAAACACTAAATGTACAGAATAAGGAAATATGTGTTAACAACTGCAAAAACAGACCAAGTAACATACATATAAAGGCAGGCCTATGAAAATTATACTTGACTTCTTCATGGAGATTCTAAAAGCACTGCATGGAATTATTTCCAAATTGATGACATATTTGGAAATAATACAAATTATAAGAGAAACAATAAAATGAAAGAAGTCCCTGCATCCTATCAGACCACCATGGTTAACAGCTGAATATCAAAAAAAAAAAAAAAACAACTGAAATACTACAAACTCATCAAATCTGAACCACTTTTCTACTGAATAAAAGGCTGATACAAAAAGGGAAATCAAAGACTTTCTAGAATGTAATGAAAATAAATATACAACAAACCCAAACAGAGGATACAACAAAAGATAAGATACAAAGAAGCTTTACAGCACTGAGTGCCTACATTTATAAAAAGTTAAAGATTCCAAAAGAGCAACTCAACAGGACAAATAAAAGGTCTAAGACAAAAAGAAGCAGGTATACCTAAGGGGAGTACACAGAAAGAAACTATCAAACTGACATATAAAAAAAATAAAATACAAACAAACATTCAAAGACTCAACAGAACATAAATTTAGTTCACTGAAAATAATCAGTGAGACAGACAAGTCCCTATGCAAACTAAGAGACAAAATAGCCTTGAAAAAAATAATTAAAAGGAACCGGGGGTCGGAGAGACAACAACACAGAAAGGTAGAGAATCATAAGGAAATACTTTATTCCAACAAAATGAAAATTCTTAAAGAAGTGGATGATTTTCTTGGTTGGTACCAATTACCAAAGGTCAATCAAGATCACATTAAAAACTTCTCAAAACCAGATCCTCGGTTTTCCCATATGTGCCATCTCTATACCAAACACTTGCTTGTGTGTACACACTAGACAGAGATATTACAAGCATCATATTCTCCTAAGACAGAGTGGCAGTCTTCTGCTACCCAGAAAATCCATATACAGGGTGGTTGAGGGGACAAGGAACACTGCCCATATCACCACATAAACCAACTGAATCAAAGTCTAGCCCCTGGTCCATCCAAATTCTAGGCAAAGGACATGTCAACAGAGCTGCTCTAAATTCAATACACACACCATGGCGTAGCATGTTTTTCCTTACAACTCAGAACATGAGAAGCCGTGGAAAACCGTGGGTAGAAATGCAAGAAGATACCTGCCACAAGGACTTCTGGTTGCTAAGCAATCAATCCATAAGTCCCTCAACACAGTTTGGCCTCAGAATATTATCAGCTCCTCTAGTAGGTGGTGACAGATCATAGGAATTAGAGAGCTGGTCCTAGCTCTGCCTTTCTAGGCAAGCACACTGGGCCCTACTCCAGAAAGTTTCTACTTTTTTTTATAGACTTTCACTCTTCTAAAACACATTCTGCTTTTCATCCAAAGCACAAGAATCCCTCTGGGCACATTCTATAATATACTCAGAAACACTTTTCTTATTAGATGAAAATGCAAGTGTTTTAAGAAGCCAATGTTATAGATGCTTATGTAACACTGGTTAAAAAAAAAACAACAAAAATAAACAAAAAACCCCTCTAAGTACAAATAAAGATGGTGTGAGCTATAAAGGACCATTTGAGTGCAATTCACTTAAGTCGGCAGAAGATTTCCTTGTGCAAAAGCCTCTTTTTCATCTCAGGATCTGAACCTGAGCTGAGGCTAGACCCCAGGACAAGCCATTATAATCTCACAAACAATTTTGGTTTTAGACAAACAGCTTTTCTGTTCTCAAACCATCACATTTTTAGGGTTAGCTTACAAGGCCTAAGATCCAGGCTGATTTTGCCTCTGCCAAGCATGTTCTTTCTTCCTGTGTGAAGGTCTATGGGAAGTCTTTTGCTCAGACTACCCCTCAACTCATCAGCAACTTCATTTTACATCTTTGGGACCTTGCCCATCAGTCAGCACTAAGATATTTTCAAGAAGAAAAGTAAAGCTTTATTGCACAACAAGCCTGACTGCCTGCCATAACCCTGAAATTCCCCATGAGCACCTTGTTAGAGGCCTGTTCTTTGACACTGGGATGGTCCCAGTGGCTTGTAGTAAATTAGATGTGTCTCCTAGTGGTTTGAAGCTCTACGACTGAAAATTCCTAGTGAACAAATCAATACCCCACAGGCTTCATTATCATAGACTGATCTTTGAGGAATTTTAGAGGAACCTCTTCTTGAGCTACATTCCACTTTCTGTGGCCTACTATCATCTAAGCACCGAGAAAAGGAAGATCTTTAATACCCTCTCACACAGAGAAGTCTATCAGTCATTCCAGGCCTGGATGCCAAAGACACATGCTCCAACACTGCTGAGGAACACTGGATAACTGTCCAGGCACAGCTATTGATTTGTCACAGTTTTTGGACTTTGATTCCTTGGATGAGTTGTTTACTTAGGTCATATTATTTCCTTCTTGGGTCTCAGAGGGAGATGAAGATGAGATATATAGTTTTCTGGTGATGGTTTAGAAAAGAAACTTAGAAGTTAAAGTGTATAAGTTTGAGGGATATCAAAACATAGTTTTCACTTAGTAATACAAGTTAGATAGAGAGTCAATTGATGTGGGAATGCCTTTCTGTATGCTGTAAATATCAGTCTTTAAATAAAGGAGCTGTTTTGGGTCATGACAGGTACCATAGAAGAAGTAGGAGGAGAAATCAAAGCATAGGTAGGAGAAGCAGGGCGGAGTCAGGCAGATGGAGCAAGCTGCCCAAGGAGCAACATGTAAGGAACACAGGCGAGCCACAGGACACGTAGAAGACACATTAATGGAAATGGGTTGGTTTAAGATGTAAGAGCTAGGTAGAAATGTGCCTGATCCATAGGCCAAACACCATGAAGTTCATATAAGCATCTGAGTCATTTCTTGGGGCCTGAGCAGTGGCTGGATGCCAAGGGGTCTGGCGTAGCAGGTCTGTGGGTCAGGGCCTCTGGCTGCCTGGGACCAAGAAACCCTCACTACTACAGTGAATTAGGTACAATTCTTTGGACTCACAAAAATGTGATAAACAATGAAATACTTTCTTTGATTTTATCAATTGTTCCTGGACTATTCATTACTGATATAATCATTGCGTGTACATATTGTATATAGTTACTGAACCTATAGTATATAATCTTTCTTATAGTACAACCTTCTGTTTTGACACAAAAGAAGATATATATATTTAATAAAATTAATCTGGAATATATGAGTGAGGCACACCAAAGCCAGGTCAGGGAGGGGTAGCCCACACTTTAAATCTTCACTGGGGGTATATGGAAAGAGAAAGATCAGAGAGAGCTGGGTGGTACAAGGGAAAAGGGATTTTCAATTTCCTCAGTTTCCTGCCCTGTTGGCTGAAAACTCAGAGGTATTCAGTTGGAGGATTCCTGGAAGCAGGCCTGACAAGCTGGCTGGGTATTTGTGGTTTGTCTCTAATATTCCAGCTTTTCCCTAATATCTGGATCTGGGTTTTAATTAGAAACTAGTGAGAATTAGTGCAATATGAATATAATTGTAATGGTATAGACATTTATATGAATGTCACTGTATTATCACTACTTTTTACATTTTTCTGACATTTTATTATAAAAATACAGAGCATCAAAAGCGTATACCTTTAAAATAGTAGATCAGGGACCTTTTAATTTATAAAATAGTTCCTATTAATATATTATGTGCACATATACTGCAGTTGTTGTAAGTACATAATGAACAAACATGAAAGGTACATTATCCAAGAAGATATTTAAGATTTTAGACAACTGAGAAGCAAATGTGGTACACTTAATGTTAGTGCACAACATAAACATAAATTGCTGCTTTTAAGTAACACACAGAAATTGAACTCCTAAAAATTTTTAAGTATCTAGACAGTGACCTAGGGAACAAATGTGATTAAAGAGGAAAATAAAAACAAATTCTTAAATAATAATTTTAAACAGCCTTATTCTGATAACATTAAGGATATTTGTATGTATACATGATTGCTAAGACACCCAAAGATAAGTACAAAAATAATAAAACCCGAAGTCAATCTACATGGCTGTATATTGTAGACCTTAAATAAGTAAGTCTTTGGATGGTAGGCAAACCAGTGTATGCTTAATGCTTTGAGGATAGACAAGCAAGACCACCTGCTTGTCTAGCGTTACACACATATGCAAATTAGCCTTGACAAACAAATAAAAGCAATAAAAATGAGGACTATAGAGTAGCCTCATGCATTAATGGTCATTGCAACCAATGCTAAGGTTCAATCTATAAAATTCAAGTGTTAGAAAGAAACAAAACCCTCCAGTCGTCTTCTGGCATCCAAAGAAGAATCACTGTAAAATCTGTATGTGCAAACAATAGAATATTTAACACACGTGATCACATTAACAAAACTAATAGTGTGTGTCTATTCTTTCAATCCCCTATTAATAGGACACATTCTAAGACTCTAAAAATATTATTCCTAGCTATCAATCGCTATACTAATTTATACTCAATCATTCCTACAAACTATTATCTTAAATAGCTCCTCTGAATCTTACTTCCTCTTGAAAGCTTTAATCCGCACACTAAGGTTGCAATTTTTTTCTTCTACCATCAAAAATTACTCATAATAATGAACTCCTTGACATTTTCACCTCTAAGTATTCCTAATCTTTAATTTTTATATTTTGCAAGTGCAATGTTCATAAGTGGGCAAAAGGAAAACTCTGTCTGTCGTTCCTCAGGAGTCACCCTGAGATTTTATTCAGAATGAAAGAGCAAAATGTATACTAGCTGGAACAGATCCTACTGACATCCAAAGAATCCCTCTCTGTTTTACACCTCTAAACCAAATGTTGGATACCCTTGGGTAGCGGATCAAAGTTTTTAAAAGAACAATGCTAAGCAATCAGCTAATTTGAAAGTTTATTTATTTAGTTTGTTGGTTTGCTATTTATTTGATTCAAGTTTTACTACATACCCAGGCTGCCTCTTAACTTAAGGTCTTTATTCTGCTTGACTTTTTCTCAATGTGACATTGACTATAAATATTCGGAAAGAGAAATTTCAATTACTGTTTTTTTTTAATTATTATTATTAATAATGACTTAAGGGTGGGGGCCCAGACCACAGTGGGTCTATACTCTTTCTGGTAAGTTTGTTCTTAAGAAAGAAAGAATTTTCATATGCCTGTTTCTTTTCTAAAAGGAGAGGAGAAAAGGAGAGAGAGAGGAAGAGAGAGAGAAATGATTTAAATTTGGAAAAGGGGAAAATCTAAGAAAAATTGGGGATGGGAAATCATAATCAAAATATTGTATGAAAATCTATTTTCCATAAAAAGGGAAAGGAAAGAATACAGAAGTAAAGCTGAAGAAGCCAGGGAGAACAAACCAATAGCAATATTCCTCCAGGGTCTCTAATTCAGATTCTACCTCTAGGCTTGAACCTGAAGTTCCTGTTTCACTTGCCTCCATTATGGACTGTGAGCTGGACCTGTTGCCAAATCTAACCTTTCATTCCAAAGAGCTAAGTGAACTCATTGAGTCTAAAAGCATCCTGAGACCTAGGGAAAAGGAAACCAAAGAAGGTGGCACCAAAGGGTTGGGTTTGATCAAGATACACTAGACTCATATATCACATTGAAAATAATAAAGGCTGGATAATGTATGGCTAATATGTGAAAGCACTCAACATACCCTGAATTTCTCAACATAATTTTGGTCTGTTATGACTTTAAAAGAAAAGCAAGTGTGGCGATATATGACCCTAGGATTTACAAACAATGGAATGGTTCTTAAGCCCAGAAAATAAGTTTTTTTAAAACAAATATACACAAGAAAGAACTGGAAAGGTGGCATTCTTCACATTGTACAGAAATAAGTATTACTACAAAATTGAGATTTAAGACAGAAGAGGAAAATAAAAACCACAAGACCGTAAGAATGTTGACAGAAGTTCTTAAAAATATTTTTGTATTCCTTAAAAATAAAGCCTTTAACTGCCTCAGTCACTCAACTATACCTCAATTCTTTCATCACTAAGGACATATCCACTTATTAAGATCAGGGAACTCAATGAAACTATTGTGAAATGGAAGACTAAGTCTTTTACTGTGTTTCAAGTGAAAATCAGATGTGACTAAAAACACAATGAGTTATTGGTCAAGTAGCTATAAACAAAAATCAGTCAAGTCAGTTTCTAAGACTTTTAAATACTGAGACATTGTTAAATGAGGAGAGTTTCTAGGCTTTCAGTGGATTTACTTTCCAAAGTCAATTTATTGTAAAAATGTGAAAAGGCCAACTTGGCCCATGTAATTCTGAAATTCTTACTTTTTCTGATTTTTAAAAAGTCAGCATTAAATTTGTCACTTCAACATTAAAATCCCAACAAGATAAATGAGTGATTTAAATGAAAATGTTGAAAATCCTAAGCTGGGCAGTGGTTTTGTGTGGGGCTAAGTGGATCAAAACAATGACATTCCCAACTGAATTTGCAATTCAAAGCCACCTTGGCTTCCTAAAGTCCAGGTCACAGAATAAGTAAGTCTGGCTCAATTTCAGCTCAAGTGTGTTATTCTATTTTACAAAATGCAACCAACAGTTACATTAATTGGTCATATACAAAAGATCTCAGCTGTGTGTGGCAGCATAAACTTTAATTACAAGGCTCTGGAATCAGAGGCAAGCAGATCTCTAAGCTTGAAGACAGGTTTCTATATTCAGCAATGTCTGGCACACAAAAATACATACCTGAGACACTTTAAAGGACCTAACACAAAGGTGTAAGCCTTCATTTTCAGTATTTAGGACTTAGAAGCCGATCTGTGTTTCATTTCAAAACTAACCTGGTCTACACATAACTTCCAGGACAGCCAAAGCTACATAGAAAGAATATATCAAAGAAAAAAAAATAAGTCAAACTGCAATCTATTTCTATTACATCAAATATTAACATCCTTTATCACTTAAGCCTCAAGAGTCTTTAAAATTTCAGTGTCATAAAGACATAACATAAAGAAACATTGCTTCCTGCCTTTCAGCTTTGCTTTGTTACTACAGTCTCCTACTAACCTAGCTCTCTTATCTAGCCCATGCTTAGAGATATTGCCAACTAAGAGAGGCCCCAGGCAATATTAGCTAAACATGTCCCTCCTCCATGCCTGATGGCCTCAATTTCCGGCTGGCTTGATAAGGCCAGTTCTTAACAAAACAGTTTTACTTATCAATTACTTCTCACATTGCCCAGGGGGGAGATCAATGCCTTTTTAAAAAATAAAACTAGAACTTTATGGCACATAAAACCTTAAGGTTGGTAGTGATGCTGTAATGCCTCAATGAGTAGTTCTAGAGTTTTCTTTGATACAAGTTTGGCCCTAGTGGCTGGTTGTAAATCAGGAGTGACTCCTTTGTAATGGTTTGGAGCCAAATATCTAGACAAATATTTTGTGCACCTTACACTCCTAACCTTTAACACGGATGGTTGCATATAATTAATTTGGAAGGATGTTAGAGTTATATTTTCATATCAACTCTACTTTTCTATAGCTGCCTAACACATGACATGGTTTTTATGACACACACAAAATTAAACACATAAATGAAACCTCTAGAATGTACTGCAGCAACTAACCATCCTCAAATTATGCAACCTGCTCTTCCTGGATACACTGAGAGTGTGTTGAAGTTGGCTACAAAGGTGTATCTACACATGGCTCCTTGCTTCCAATGCTGGGAGCAAGTTCAACTCATGGAGCAATGTTACTTAAGGCTTGGCCTTGGTCCAGGCTGTTTCAAGGACCACATGGGACGTTTCAGGACAAAGATCTGTCTGCTTGTTCCCACTCAGATCCAGATCCAAGAAGGGCACAGCACAGCAATTCCCGCACTTCATAATGGGCTCCACCCGATCTGTGGACATCAGCACTTCACTCACCATATTGTGGTTTCCCAGCTCAGACATGCTCTCTGCTCAGCTCAGACTCTGGAGCCCGCTCCTCTTCCCAGCCAAGCAGGAAGCCTGGACCAGGAAAAACCCTGCACCACTTCTGACTGACAGGTTGCTTGGAGAGCCTGATTGGCTAGTATGGGCTGAGTGACCAAAGCCCTTCCCACAGTTTATACTGTGCTTAAAGACACAGCACAACGACTTCTGATTTCACCTGCAACAAACACCTTGTTTAGCTAAGCAGAGAGATTCATTTCAACAGCCACTCGCCCTTGGCTGTAATAGCCGACTCTGCTATCTTTCTGTACTTCAAAGGCCCTTTTCCTCATTTCTCCTAAACACAGTGTGACTAGCGATCTTGTACATCCTACTATATATACTGTCAGGTATGGGTTAATTCTGTTAAGGTTTCTGTGTCTACTTTTGTATTTTCGGTGTGTCCTGTGTTTACTTCTTTTTGTATGTATGTTTATCTTTATTTTCGTGTCCTTGTGTTTGGATATTCTCTTTAAAATGGACCTTTGGGCATTTTGGATTTCTTTTTGTAAATGAGCCCCAAACATTTAACATTTTGTTAAACGTCACAAAGTTTAATTGGACTCTCTGAAGTATCACAGACTGTGGAACTGAGAGAAGTCTTCTTTGGATGGTTTGGATTTGGTTTCGAATCAAACATCTGTTTTGCTTTTGTCCGTGGGTGCAATCAGATCTGTTCTGTGTGTTTTCTTATATGATATAATTCTGTTTCCCATTTTCCTGTCTCAGGAAATGGACTGACAATATGTAATAGATTAAGAATACTGCTACCCAAGTACTCCCAGCTCTTCATACTGAAGCACAGGCAGGTTCTAATGCTTCCAGAGAGTGTAAAAGATCAGCCAGGTGGGGACCTCAGTTACTTAGTGGTTGAGCACTTCAGGGCCCAGACATGACTGGTTCCAAGCAGGGCTCAAGCATGGATTCATGGAGTACCAACTCTTGCAGTATGGAGCATGCAAGAGTGGCAGGGGCCTCTGGGAGCTCAGAAGATGACTGACCTGGGCACAAGTCACAAGGGGAATAGTGGAGAATTGACACGAGGAACTTATAGTTACATAATGGCCTACAGTGGTCCTCCCGAGGAGGGGCCAGGCCCTGAAGGTACTCACTTTCAGTATGCTGACTTGGTTAACTTGGTGCAAAGTCAGGACCAAGCTATAGGACTGCAGAGCTATAGGGTTTTCCACTCTGGCAATTGATGACAACTTCTCCTGCAGCATAGTTCTTGATTGAGATTCTTCAAAGGAGCTGTGAGTAACATCCTCTCTGTGGCATAACATGCTCAGGCACCTCCTCCACCAGGGGCCTTGCTTCCCCAAGTACTTTAACCCCTTTTCTTTCTGAATCTGCTTTTTAACCAGCTTTTGTTTCAACAAGAAAAAAAGTTAGGTTTTTGGTCATTCAGATACAAGATATTATGGATTTATAACAATATTTGGAGCAGTTGGTCATAAATTATTATTAGTTACAAAAAAAGCTAGATAGTTTTAGATTCTTCATATTGGATGGCTGCTTCAGTGACACAGAAAAACCTTGTGTGACACTCCAGGCAGCCAGCTGTTTCATTTTTACAATTTTTTGACAGTTGCTTCCTTGCCCATACTATTTAGTTAGTTAATATTATTGTCTTTAGTGTCTTTGAGGTAGTTGAAGATAAGAGAGTTATACTTTTTTAGTGGCAGTTTTACTAAAGAATGTTTGAAGTTAAGGTGTGTAGTTTGAGAGACATCAAAAAAATAGTTTTCAGTTAGTAATATAAGTTAGATTGAATGTGAATTAGCTATATAATCCTTTGGTCTCACCAAAATAGGATAATTAATATTTTCTTTGAATTGTCAATTGTTAATGATCTGGACACTAGTCACTTATTGTTCTTATTGTTCGTATACATAGTATATACTTATTGTACCTATTGTCTATGTTTTTTCTTATGTTAACTATATCCTTCTAATTTTGACACAAAAGGTGATTTGTGGTGATATGTTTCAAATTTAATAAAAACCAGTCTGAGATATCAGAAGGAAGTTAAGGTGTGTAGTTTGAGAGACATCAAAATAATAGTTTTCAGTTAGTAATATAAGTTAGATTGAATGTGACTTAGGTCCAATCGTTTGGACTCACCGAAATAGAATGATTAATGGAATATTTTCTCTCAATTGTCAATTGTTAATGATCTCGACATTACTCTCTTAATGTCTTAGTGTTCACATACATTGGATATACTTATTGTACCTATTGTATATGTTTTTGACACAAAAGGTGGTATGTGAGGGATGTGTTTCAAATTTTATAAAAACCAGTCTGAGATATCAGAAGGATCTATCCACAGTCAGTCTAGGAGTATCAGAGAGTGGTAACTCACATCTTTACACCCACCATAGCCAATATCTGGGAGTGGTGACTTATGACCTTAATCCCAGCAAACTAAACTGAGTTTGAGGCCAGTTTAGTTTCCAGAAGGAGTTCCAGGCTCCAAGGCAGGCAGCGGTGGGCCACACCTTTAATCTTAACCTAGGTGTGAAACAACTGGGTGAAGAGGGTCTTTAAGGCAGGCTTAGAAAGACAGAGCAGGCAGAAGAAGACACAAGGGTAAGGGTGAGGAAACTGGGTGATGTTTGACTGTGGTGTTTCTTCTCTTTAATATTTCACCCTATCTCTGAGCTCTCACTGAGTTTAATGTATTCTGAATGGTGTAATTCATAGTACAGAGAGGCATCTTTGAACACAATACTCAGATACATTTTTAAAAGATTCACTCTCTGATTGCTTTTACTGAGAACCTAGGTTATACCCCAGAACCCTCAAGGAAGCTCAAGTCCCTCTGTAAATTTAGTTTCAGAGAACATTATGCCCTCTTCTGGCCTTTCTGGGTACTGCCAACATGTACTGCATAGACATACATTCAGGGAAAGCATTCATACACATAAATAAAAATGAAGAAAGTTTTTTAAATGTTTGAGTACTATAGTTTTACCGACACCTTGACAATCTATTCTCATGTATGTGTTCATATTTTGTGCCTTTTTTGGTATCTTTGTTGTTGTTTGAGACAGAGTCCATTTATGTCATTCTAGCCATTCTAAAATTATTATGTGGACTGTCTGAACTTAAATTCACAGATTTGCCAACCATTTGCTGTAACTCCAATACCAGCATCTGCCTTCTGTAGGTCTGTACACAGATATATGCAAACAAAACTTTCTAGAATGGTTTTTTGGTTAAAACTAAAAGAAATCTCTACAGTAATCTCACAGCTCTGAGACAGACAGCAGCCAGTGCTAGTTAAGAAACTCTTATCTTGCATGGAAGCAGACATGGTATTCTGCTGAGCCAACATGCTCAGAGATAAATGCAGCTTTATTCTGATGTTAATAAAGTTCATTATAACTATTCATTTCAGAGTGTACAGTGCTTGAACTTTTCTGTATTTGTTTTCTCTCGGTGTTGTATTTCTGAGAATTAGAGCATTGGTACAACTATCTTTTGATCCCACATAAATATTGACAGGTTAGTTGCACAGATTTCAAAACAATCTATATTAATTCTGTCCATTATTTGATTTACACCTAATACCTTATGGCATAATATTTACATTCCAGAGATAATTCTTTCTATCACTTAAAATATAGATATTTCTATATGTTTCTGTTTAATGCTGAGGTAAGAAATCCCCCAATTGTCTCTGCTTTTATACTGTGATCATGTTAAGAAATTCAGATAGATTGGGTTTTTTTTTTCCCTGAGCATGTTCTTAAGAAAATGGAGATCTCAACATAAATGTTTCCAGATGCTCTAAGTAAAGTCCATATCATTTCTTTGTTTGAAAAAGGCATTGTTTTAGAAATAACTCCCACGCTCTTCCTGGTCCCTGCACATGAGATAATTTTAAATATTTTTGTCTTATCTTTTCTTGTCTTGTGGCTGTTCTTGGTAGTTGGACTGACTACTTCTGGAATGAACTAAAACCCAAAGATTTTGGTATACACGTGACGGAATTTTTTTAAATATTAAAATTAAAGAGCCATAGTGATTTGAATATTTGAGATGAGATCCACCTTTAATTGCTTGCTAGCTCCTCACACACTGAACCCTATAACTTAGAGCCCTGGCCCGTGGGGTCTACAATGTGGACCTAAATATGGGGACAGACAAATGAAGAGACCTGAAACGTGAAGAACCAGGACAATTCTCTTAACGAGCTGCTTTTATATATTCAGAAGGCTGTATTGGCCTCTGGGAGTTTTGGAAACTGCTTTGTTAAGTATTGTGTACAAGTTGTGATGTTATCATCATCTACCCCACTGAATCCTGAAGGAGCTTTTTTCTTTGTTGTTTTCTTCAGCCAATACCTCCCTTTGGTCTGTGGAATGCAAGGCTTTCTTCTGACTCCTCTGGTTCTATGGAAGTTCCTTTTTCTCCTTTCTGATTTGGGTGATGGACTAACTTGGTGGAGAGATAGTACAGGCAGACAAGTCAGAGACACTGGTTGGACTAAACATATCAGCTTATGAAGAATGATCAATTTTGAGTTCCTGTAAAGTCTCGCACCCCTAACCCTACTTAATTAACAAATCCTGCCTTTTATAATTGTATTGCTTACAGTAGTAGACCTGGGCTCACTCTACCACAAGACAGTATTCACCTTAAGATCTCTGAATACTAATAATTTTCACGTGTTCTATAACACTAATACATATCTCTATCTCACTTGTAGCTAAGTAAGAAGTACAGCATATGCCTAGCCTGCCAAGAATGTTTTCTGTACAAATTATTATTCTGAATTGAAGTCAGCACAGGCATCCAGTTGCCTGGATAGTCATGTTTTAGAAATGGCAGAAACATCTGGTTGCCTGGACAGTCATCCAGAGTTCCTGTACAATATTCTTCTGCAAAGTTGGGGCATCTATCTTTATCCTGCATATCTTGATTTATTGGCATACCATTCAATAAAGCAGAAAAGATGAAAAGCAGTTTCATCCATTCTGGCAAATTTTGTCTGTTTCTTCTCCCTGCATCCTGTAGAATGTCTGTCAGTCTCTTAGGAAAAGAAGAAACCTCAAAGATCATGTAATTTAATTGGGGGAAAGTTCAGTGGTCATTTTTTAGGGGTGCAGTATGTCCAGTAAATACAGGGAACTATACATCAGTCAAGGCAAGAACACTAAAGGCCATGATTTAATGAAGAGAAAATGATTTCTCTCAGAATCTGAAGTCCACCATGATGTTTAGAGTCTTTACAAAAAGCTATTATAATGAATATGTTTTTTTTCTCGTGTATGAGCTTGTTTTTATTTCTTAACTTCAAAATGACATAATAGGCTTTAATATATTATATAATTATATATATATTGTAATATATATCACAATAACAGAAAATGAACTAATGCACTTCCATAAAGTTTTACATCTAAGTTAGTTATTTCATGTCATGAAGCGATTATAAATTCCTCCAGTGGTTACCTGACCATTTAAATTAATAGGGCAGTTTTTTCATGAGTTTGCAGGTGAAAACACACAAACAAACAAAAACTAGATTTGTAATAATTAAAAAGGTTGATGACACCATAGAACATTTGTCTCCAGATCAAATATTTTTGTGAAACTAAATAAAAATATCTTGGCTTAAAAAATTAAGGACGATTTCAGTTATTAGTTTATTCAGACACTCAAAGATTACTGCAATATGTCAAAGCATTAACAGATTGAATGCACACAAAGTATTATTTCTGTATCATTTATCATCCTGATTGTATTTATACAATTTCTCTGCAGTATAGTTTTTGTCAGTATTTTGAAGACTACGGATACCTACAAAATACTTAGCACACTAATTACATCCATAAGATTTCTATACACAAAGGTTCTTCTAAGTGTGAGTAGATAATTCTGATGTGAAAAAGCTTTATCACACCAATTACATTCAAAGAGTTTGTCTCCAATATGTGATCTTTTATACATTTGAAGATCACTGTGTTGAGCAAAGATTTTGGAAACTGAATACATTCATTGGGTTTCTCTATTTAAATGTTTGAAGATGTTTGTGAAGTGAAATGGCTTTACCACACTAATTACATTCATGTGGATTCTCTGCAGATGTGTAGTTTAATGCATTTGAAGTTGACTGTGACACATAAAGTCTTGACCACGTGGATTACACATTTACGGTTATTTTCCAGTATGTATCCTTTTATGCAATTGAAGAGTAGTCTTTTGAGTAAAAGATTTACCACACTCACTACATTCATAGGGATTCACTCCAGTATGCGTTCTCATATGCATTCTTAGATACCTGTGACTGGAAAAGGATTTACCACACAGATTGCATTCTTACCATTTCTCTCCAGTATGTTTTCCTTTATGGAACTGTAGAGCACTTCTCTGTGCAAACGTTTTACCACACTGATTACATTCATAGGGTTTCTCTCGAGTATGTGTTCTTTTATGCTGTCGAAGATGATTGTCACGGGAAAAGGCTTTACCACACTGATTACATTCATAGGGTTTCTCTCCAGTATGTATTCTTTTATGCTGTCGAAGATGACTGTCACGGGAAAAGGCTTTACCACACTGATTACATTCATAGGGTTTCTCTCCAGTATGTGTTCTTATATGTATTGGAAGATACTTGTGACTGGAAAAGTATTTACCACACAGATTGCACTTATAAGGTTTCTCTCCAGTATGTGTTCTTTTATGGAGTTGTAGAGCACGTTTTTGAGCAAACATTTTACTACACTGACTACATTCATAAGGTTTCTCTCCAGTATGAGTTCTTATATGTATTTGAAGATAATTGTGATGAACAAAGGCTTTACCACATTGATTACATTCATGGGGTTTCTCTCCAGTATGTGTTCTTTTATGTATTTGGAGATAATTGCGATCAGCAAAGGCTTTCCCACACTGATTACATTCATAGGGTTTCTCTCCATTATGTGTTCGTTTGTGTCTTTGAAGGTAACAGAGATGGGAAAAGGCTTTATGACACACACTACATTCATAGGGTTTCTCTCCAGTATGTGTTCTTTTATGGGAATGAAGAGCACTGTTTTGAGCAAATGCTTTACCACACACATTACATTCATAGGGTTTCTCTCCAGTATGTGTTCTTTTATGCGATTGAAGAACACTGTTTTGAGCAAACGCTTTACCACATTGACTACACTCATAGGGTTTTTCTCCAGTATGTGTTCTTTTATGCGATTGAAGAGTACTCTTTAGAGTAAAGGCTTTTCCACACTGATTACATTCATAGGGCTTCTCTCCAGTATGTATTCTTTTATGTATTGGAAGATAATCATGACGGGAAAAGACTTTTCCACACTGATTACATTCATAGGGTTTCTCTCTAGTATGTGTTCGTTTATGCAATTGAAGAAGACTGTTTTGAGCAAATGCTTTACCACACATATTACATTCATAGGGTTTTTCTCCAGTATGTGTAAGACACCCGTTATGGGAAAAGGCATTGCCACACTTATTACATTCATGGGATTTTTCTCCAGTATGTGTTCTTTTATGCAATTGAAGAGTACTGTTTTCAGTAAAGGCTTTATCACACTGATTCCATTCATAGGGTTTCTCTTTAGTATGTGTACCTTTTTGGATTCTATACCTAGTATAATATACAACGGCTTCACAATAATCAGTATCTTCACAGGGTTTCTCTCCAGTATGAATTCTTTCATGACTTTGAACATCATGATAATGAAATACAAGGGAGTTAACATACTGAACATATTCAGAAGATTGCTCTCCTTTTTGACTTCTTTTAAACCTGCAAGTACAACAGACACATGTAAAACCTTAACCACATTTGTAACAGTATTATAACTATATCTGTAAAAATTAATTTTCTAATTATCACTAACCATAAAGGGAAAACAGATCTTAAGATTGTATCAATTTGTTTACTCATTTGTTGTTCCTCTTTATAATAATTATTTTGCATATTCAAAATTACTATGATGGTAAGAAACTTTTCAGCCTGGCTCACATACATTTATGACATCTTTTCTCTCTATAAGAATTTTTAACATTATAGAAGAGAACTGAAATAATTCTGGCGTATACCCAACTCATTCTATTGATACATTTTGTATGAGTCATACTACATTTTCAAAGTAAGTCAGAGCAAGCACAAGTATTTACACAGTCTTAATATACATAAAGCATTTCTGTAGTGTGTTTCTTGATTTATTTCCAATAAAGCTAAATAAACAATTACTTGTTCACTTGAGCCACATGTAACAAGTCTACTCTAAATGGAGTACTATATTTCTTCTAATTGTTCTAAAAATAAGAGGGATGCATTGCTTTCTCCATATGGATATGATTACAGATCGTATCAAGAGTGACATGATATACATGTCACAGAAGAATAACAAATAAGAGTTTCTACATTGTATTCATAGAGCTTGACATTGTGATATAAGGTTTAAGGTTTCTGTACACATATACACCCTTAACTCCTGAATCTAACTACCCTTCCTACTTAAGTTAGCAAAGGAAGAACTTTATAAGTAACACAAGCTTTAGTTCAAACTATTGGCTTGTTAAAAGGTTTTGAACCCACACTTATATATAATATATATATATATGAATATATATATATTTAATGTTTGTACCTTTTGTAACAAATGGTATAAAATTAAAGGTATTGGCAATCCTACAGAATACCTATCTTGCAGTTAAAATTTAAATTCTGATATTCATTAAGGCATTAATTTTGTATCTTTCTTCTTCATGATTTTCACACACAATTCACTTACTAAGCATTCAGGTATATGGGTTTGTGTAAATTCAATGAACATCAATGTGCTCTAAGCTGTCATAATCTAGACTTCTGATTTTCTTAAAAAATTCTAGGTACATTAACATATTTTCAGAAACGCATTTGTATCAGTCTGCAACTAAAAATTACCTTGTGTGTCTTTGAGAATTTCGACAATGTTCTTCAATATTATGATCTTCCCAATTGTAGCCTAAAATATAGTATAACGAAATGAATATAATATTATTGGAAATGTGCAAAATTTAAGTTACTATCCTCAGTGTTCTTTAGAATTAGACATGATTTATTCACCTCACTTTTTCTTGATCTAAATCAAAATTAAAGAAGGGTATCAATAATCAAGGAACAATTGTCCTTTACTTTAAAAGAGGAATAAAACTTTGCAGCGTTACCTATAGCAGTGAGGTTCATACATGTTTCCAGCATCACATCTTTGTACAGATGCTTTTGTGAAGGATCCAGCAATGACCACTCCTCCTCAGTGAAGCCGACATGAACATCTTTATAGGTCACTGCTTCCTAAAATAGGCCACCCATAGATAAGTCATAATATGTATACAGGTACAGAAAAAATACTGACAATATAGTAAATGAATGGGATTTTATGACAAAATGGTCAAACAATTTCCATGCTTCAAAGTTATTCTATAACTCAGACGGTACTATTTAATTTTAAATTACTTTAAAATGGAATGGAATATGTCTACCTCTATCATTTCTGAAGAAGAAATGTAAATCTTTATTGCACACCAAGCCTGACTGCCTGCCGTCTCCCTGAAATTCCCCATAAGCACCTTGTTAGAGGCCTGTTCTTTGACACTGGGATGGTCACAGTGGCTTGTTGTAAATTAGATGTGTCTCCTAGTGGTTTGAACCTCTATGACTGAAAATTCCTAGTGAACAAATCGATATCTCACATTATCACATACTGATCTCTGAGGGATTTTAGAGGAACCTCTTCTTGAGCTACATTCCACTTTCTGTGGCCTACTATCATCTAAGCACCGAGAAAAGGAAGGTCTTTAATACCCTCTCACACAGAGAAGTCTGTCAGTCATTCTAGGCCTGGATGCCAAAGACACATGCTCCAACACTGCAGAGGAACACTGGATAACTGTCCAGGCACAGCTATTGTCTTGTCACAGTGTTTGGACTTTGATTCCTTGGATGAGTTGTTTACTTAGGTCATATTATTTCCTTCTTCGGTCTGAGAGGGAGTTAAAGAGGAGATAGTTATAGTTTTTTAGTGATGGCTTAGAAAAGAAACTCAGAACTTAAAGTGTATAAGTTTGAGGGATTTCAAAACACAGTAATACACGTTAGATAGAAAGTGAATTGGGTACAATCCATTGGACTCACAAAAATGTTGATAAATAAAGAAATATTTTCTTTGAATTTTATCAATTGTTCCTGGACTAGTCATTACTGATGTAATTATTGCTTATATATATTGTATATAGTTACTGAACCTATACTATATAATCTTTCTTTTATAGTGCAACCTTCTTTTTATTTTACACAAAAGGGGATATATATTTAATAAAATTAATCTGTAATGTATGAGTCAGGCACACCCAAGCCAGGTCAGGGAGGAGCAAACTACACTTTAAATCTTCAATTTGGGTATACGGAAAGAGAAAAGTTCAGAGAGAATTGGGCGGCACAAGAGAAGAGGGTTTTTCAGTTTCCTCAGACAGTTTCCTGCCCTGGTGGCTGAAAACTCAGAGGTATTCAGTTGGAGACTTCCTGGAGACAGGACTGACAAGCTGGCTGGGTATTTGTGATTTATCTCTAATATTCCAGCTTTTCCCTAATATCTGACTCTGGGTTTTAATTAGCAACTGGTGAGAATTAGTGCAATATGAATATAATTGTAACGGTATAGACATTTATATGAATATCACTGTATTATCACTACTTTTTACATTCTGTTTACATTTTATCATAAAAATATAGAGCATCAATAGTGTATACTTTTAAAATAGTAGATCAGGAGCCTTTTAATTTATGAAACAGTTCCTATTAATATATTATGTGTACATATAGTGCAGTTGTTCTAAGTACGTAATGATCAAACATGAAAAAGTACATTATCCAAGAAGAGATTTTAGATTTTAGACAACTGAGAAGCAAATGTGGTACACTTAATGTTACTGCACAACATAAACAGAAATTGCTGCTTTTAAGTAACACATAGAAATTGAATTCCTAAAAATTTTTAAGTATCTAGACAGTGACCTAGGGAACAATGTGATTAAAGAGGAAAATAAAAACAAATTTCTAAATAATAATTTTAGACAGCTTTATTCTGATAACATTAAGGATATTTGTATGTATACATGATCACTAACACACCCAAAGATAAGTACACAAATAATAAAACCCAGAGTCAATCTACATGGTTGTATATTGTAGATCTTCAAAAAGTAATTCTTCGGATGGTAGGCAAACCAATGTATGCTTACTGCTTTGAGGATAGACAAGCAAGACCATCTGCTTGTCTATCATTAGACACACATGAAAATTAGCCTTGACAAACAAATAAAAGCAATAAAAAATGAGGACTATAGAGTGGCCTCATGCATTAATGGTCATTGCAACCAATGCTAAGGTTCAATCGATAAAATTCAATTGTTAGAAAGAAACAAACCCTCCAGTTGTCTTCTGGCATCCAAGAAAGAATCACTGTAAAATCTGTATGTACTAACAGTAGAATACCGAGCACACGCAATCACATTAACAAACAAATAGTGTGTGTCTATTCTTTCAATCTCTTTTTGATAGGAGACTATCTATGACCCGAAAAATATTCCTAGCTATCAACTGCTATACTAATTTATACTCAATCATTCCTACAAACTATTAGATTAAATAGCTCTTCTTAATCTTACTTCCTCTTTAAGGCTTATCCGCCCACTAAGGTTGCAATTTTTTTTCTTCCACCAACAAAAATTACTCATTTTAATGAACTCCTTGACATTTTCACCTCTAAGTATTCCAATAAGGAAATTCCTCCAGGATCTCTAATTCAGTTTGTACTTCTAGGCTTGAACCTGAAGTTCCTGTTTCACTTGCCTCCATTATGTATAGACTGTGAACTGGACCTGTTGCCAAATGCAACCTTTCATTCCAAAGACCTAAGTGAACTCAATGAGTCTAAACGCATCCTGAGACCTAGGGAAAAGGAAACCAAAGAAGGTGGCACCAAAGGGGAGGATAAAAGGGGTGGGTTTGATCAAGATATATTAGACTCATATATCACATTGAAAATAATAAAGGCTGGATAATGTATGGCTAATATGTGAAAACACTCAACATACCCTGAATTTCTCAACATAATTTTGGACTGTTATGACTTTAAAAGAAAAGCACGTGTAACGATATATGACCCTAGGATTTATAAACAATGGAATGCTTCATAAGCCCAGAAAATAAGTTTTTTTTTAAACAAATACACACAAGAAATAACTGGAAAGGTGGCATTGTTCACATTGCACAAAAATAAGCATTACTATAAAATTAAGATTTAAAACAGAAGTGGAAAATAAAAACCACAAGACCGAAAGAATGTTGACAGCAGTTCTTAAAAATATTTTTGTATTCCTTAAAAATAAAGCCTGTAACTGCTTCAAACAGTCACTCAACTATACCTCAATTCTTTTATCACTAATTATCACTCAATCCTTTATCATTAATTATCACTCAATTCTTTTATCCACTTATTAAGATCAGGGAACTCAATGAAACTATTGTGAAATGGAAGACTAAGTCTTTTACTGTGTTTCAAGTGAAAATCAGATGTGACTAAAAACACAATGAGTTATTGGTCAAGTAGCTATAAACAAAAATCAGTCAAATCAGTTCCTAAGACTTTTAAATACTGAGACATTTTTGAATGAGGAGAGTTTTTAGGCTTTCAGTGGATTTACTTTCCAAAGTCAATTTATTGTAAAAAATGTGAAAAGGCTAACTTAGCTCATGTAATTCTGAAATTCTTACTTTTTCTGATTTTTAAAGTCAGCATTAACATTAGTCACTTCAACATTAAACTCCCAACAAGATAAATGAGTAACTTAACTGAAATGTTGAAAATCCTAAGCTGGGCAGTGGTTTTGTGTGGGGCTAAGGGATAAAACCAAAGACATTCTCAGCTGAATTTGCAATTCAAAGCCACCTTGGCTTTCTAAAGACTAGGTTACAGAATAAGTAAGTCTGGCTCAATTTCAGCTCAAGTGTTATTCTATTTTACAAAATACAACCAACAGTTACATTTATTGGTCATATACAACAGATCTAACTGTGTGTGGCAGCATAAACTTTTATTACAAGGCTCTGGAATCAGAGGCAAGCAGATCTCTAAGCTTCATTCTATATTCAGCAATGTCAGGCAAAAATACATAACTTTAAAGAACCTAAAACAAAAGCCAGGAAAGCTGGTGCAAGCCTTCATTTTCAGTACTTAGGATGTAAAGGCAAGTCTGTCTTTCATTTAAAAACTAACCTGGTCAACATTTAACTTCCAGGACAGCCAAAGCTACATAGAAAGAATATGTCAAAGACAAAAGTAACAAGTCAAAATGCAATCTAAATCTATTACATCAAATATTAACATCCCTTATCACTTAAGTCTCAAGAGTCTTTAAAATTTCAGTGTCATAAAGAAACATTGCTTCCTGCCTTTCAGCTTTGCTTTCTTACTACTGTCTCATGCTAACCTAGCTCTCTTTTCTAGCCCACACCCACTTGCTTAGAGATATGGCTAAGAGAGACAGCCTTACCACAACCATTAAAATCAACATAATTTATATCAGACAAAGCAATCAGAAATTCTGAACTAAGCACACCCTCAAGTACTATCAGATGACTCCAGTCTTTGACAACTTGACAGCTGAGGCTACTTAGGATGGAGACACAACAACACAGCAAAAGGTGTTAAACATTCAAAGTCAATGTTTAAATCATATCAATCATTTAAGCATCAAAAACCATACATGATGATGGCAACAAATGGGGAAAAAAAAAGGCTTGCCAGAAAATAAGAATTTCGATGCCTCTAGAGAATAAACACTAAAACTATCTTTTCACAGAATATTCCCCAAACAACAAGTACTCAAGGAATTCATAACAACAAACTGTATAAAAACAAAATTGCTGAATGTCCATTTTCTAGAGAAAAACAATATAATGAGAATAATAAAGCTACTCACATGGAACCACTGAAAAACATGGAACATAAAAACATAGCTACAAATATGCACCATAGTCCCTTCAACAAAAATAAAAAAAAAAAATCTACTAAAAACAAAACTAAAGAAATCACTGACAAGGAGTCATCTTGTACCCTCCATTTTTTCCTTTGTCAATAGTAGAAACAGGTGACAAACATGTTCCACCATAATTGGAGAAATTAACTTGAAGCCTCCTGATGTTTTAACTTTCTTGAAAATAGTTTGTTACTAAAAGGATCTAATTCTCTTTTAATAAAGAAAAGATGCCTGTTAGGAATACTTAGAAATTATTTTGTTTTTCATGATTGATCATTATGTGTACATCTGCATCAGAATGTAGAATTTAAAACTGTAAAACTAAAATTAAGATAACCGATTTTAAAAGAATCAGTATAAACCTAAAGCAACCTGTTTCACTATAATTAGTGCTTTATTAGTCACATTTATTTTGAAAATAAATATTTTTTATGTTTGAATGACACTGTTTTCCATATGTAAACAGAATCTTGAATTTTAGATAATTATAAGCCTCTCAACTTGAGTGTGGGTATCTGAACTCAGGTCAGTACCAAAAGAATATGGCCTGAGGCACATGCTAAAAGTTGTTTATCCTGAAAACAAAAATTCTTTCACAGATGCAAACAACAAAAACAATAAAACCTAAGTAAATAAGAAACAAATAAATGATGATTGAGAAGATGTATCAAGATGTTGTGTATGCTAAATATACACCATAACTGAATACAAACATTGCTAAATTTTACCACACTACAGCTGATTACAAAGCTATATGCACAGTCGTAATACCCACTACAGGACATTCAATGGGATTGTGAAAAAACAGGACACAGATGGACATAATATGACTTCTACACATAGCAGAAACATCCAACAATCAAGAATGCATTTTAAAGAGTAAAACTATGAATTCATTAATCAAAAGACCAAAGAGAACGTAACTAGAAAAAGTGTGATCTTGATAATGTTATACAGGTTCCAATGATTCTATTTGTATAGAAATTAAATAAACACAGACTTAACAATTTCCACGAATTAGCTCAGAGGAACCTTTGAGTTGTTTTAATGATCCTCCAGCTACTGATATTTCTTCCAAAGACACAAGGCTCATGCTCTAGAGCTCTCTCTGCAAAAAGATGTCAGCTCTTGCTATGACTCTATAGCCCCATATGCCTCCTTGTGTTTTCAGGTAAACCCAGCTCCACTGGTACCTAACTCCAAACAACATAGAAGAATAATTTTAACTATACTTCCTGCCACATAGAATATGTTCCTCCTCCTGCCTGCTGGCCTGAATTAAAGTCTGGCTTGATAAGGCCAGGTCTTAACAAAACAGTTTTACTCATCAATTACTTGTCGCCTTGCCCAATTGGGAGATCAATGCCTTTTTAAAAAAACAAATTATTTTTATTTGCCACACAAAACCTTAAGGTTGGTAGTGATGATGCAATATCTTAATGAGTAGCTTCTAAAGTTTTCTTCTTTGATATAGGTTTGGCCCTAGTGGCTGGTTGTAAATCAGGAGTGACTCCTTTGTAATGGTTTGGAGTCAAATATCTATACAATTTTTTGTGCACCTTACAATCCTAACTTTAAACAGGGATGGTTGCATATATTTAATTTGGAAGAGTGTTAGAGTTATATTTTTATATCATCAACTCTACTTTTCTATAGCTGCCTAACGCACGAGATGCTTTTTATTACACACACAAAATTATACACATAAATGTATCTTACACTTATAAGTTAAATTCAAAGAGCCAAACCCCTAGAATGTACTGCAGCAAATAAGCCTCCTCAAACTATGCAACCTGCTCTTCCTGGATACACTGAGAGTGTGTTGAAGTTGGCTACAAAGGGGTTTTTACACATAGCTCCTTGCTTCCAATTCTGGGAGCAAGTTCAACTCATGGAGCAATGTTACTCAAGGCTTGACCTGGATCCAGGCTGTTTCAAGGACCACGTGGGACGTTTCAGGACAAAGATCCATCTGCTTCTTCCCACTCAGATCCATATCCAGGAAGGACACACCACACCAATTCCCGCACTTCATCTCCTGCTCCACCCAGTCTATGGACATCAGCACTTCACTCACCATATTGTGGTTTCCCAGCTCAGACATGCTCTCTGCTGAGCTCTGCCTATGGAGCCCGCTCCTCTTCACAGCCAAGCAGGAAGCCTGGACCCGGAAGGACCCTGCACCACTTCTGACTGACAGGTTGCTTGGAGAGCCTGATTGGCTAGTGTGGCCTTAGTGACCAAAGCCCTTCCCACAGTTTATACTGTCCTTAAAGACACAGCACAACGACTTCTGATTTTACCTGCTGCAACAAACACCTTGTTTAGCTGAGCAGAGAGATACATTTCAACAGCCACTCGCCCTTGGCTGTAATAGCCGACTCTGCTATCTTTCTGCACTTCACAGGCCCTTTTCCTCATTTCTCCTAAACACAGTGTGACTAGGGATCCTGTCCATCCTACTATATATACAATGAGAGATGGGTTGATTCTGTTAAGTGTTCTGTGTCTACTTTTGTGTTTTTCTGTGTGTCTTGTGCTTAGTTCTTTTTCTATGTTTACATTTATTTTCGTGTCCTTCTGTTTTGGATATTCTCTTTTAAATGGATCTTTGGGCATTTTGGATTTCTTTTTGTTAATGAGTCCCAAATTGTGAAATGTCACCAAGTTTAATTGGACTCCATGAAGTAGTACAGACTGTGGAACTGAGAGAAGTCTTAACCTGAGTGTGAAACAACTGGGTGAAGAGGGTCTTTAAGGCAAGCTTCTAAAGACAGAACAGGCAGAAGAAGCCACAAGGGTAAGGCTGAGGAAACTGGGTGATGTTTGAGTGTGGTGTTTCCTTTATTGACATTTCACCCTATCTCTGAGCTCTTACTGAGTTTAATGTATTCTGAATGGTGTAATTCATAGTACAGAGAGGCATCTTTGAACGCAATACTCAGATACAATTTTAAAAGATTCACTCTGTGATTGCTTTTGCAGAAAACCTAGGTTGTACCCCAGAACCCTCAAGGAAGCTCAAGGCTCTGTGTAAATTTAGTTTCAGAGAACATTATGCCCTCTTCTGGCCTTTCTGGGTACTGCCAACATGTACTGCATAGACATACATGCAGGGAAAGTGTTCATACACATAAAATAAAAATAAAAGTTTTTTTTAAATGTTTGAGTACTATAGCTTTACTGACACCTTGACAATCTATTCTCATGTATGTGTTCATATTTTGTGCCTTTTCTGGTATCTTTGGTGATGTTTGAGACAGAGTCCATTTATGTCACTCTAGCCATAGTATTATGTGGACTGTATGACATTAAATTCACAGACCTCTAATGCCTCTTCACTAGGTTGAAAAGTATACACCACCATTACCCACTTAAAAACAAAACAACAAAAAAACCTTATGATATTTTTCTTTAGTCTCTTGAGGCAAAGTCACATTATGTTGCTTTGACTGTCCTAGAATTCATTATTGATTGATTTTTATTTGAAGTCTATTTTGTTAACTATGAGGACAGCTACACCAGCTAGTTTCTTTCACTCCATTTCACTGAAAAGTCTTTCATCAACCCTTTATTATGAGTCAGTTTTTTTTTATTTCTTAATTTGAGGTTTGTTTCTTTTATGCAGCAGAAAGATGGCTTCTGTTTTCATATATATATTGTTTAGCCTGTGAGTGTTTATAAGTAAACTAAATCCATAGCTATTAAGGGATTTAATGACCAGTGATTATTCATATTTGTTAGTTTTGGTGGTAGTGTTATGTGTTTCCCTTCTTTGGGATTTCCATTTCTGGATAATCTATTGCTTGTGGTTCACGGGTGTTTCTTGCTTGGTTAAATCAGTGTTTTGCTTCTAGTGCTTTCTGTAGGGCTGAATTTGTGAGTAGATATTGTTTAAATCTGGTTTTATCATGGAATATCTTGTTTACCCCATTTATGGTGATTGAGAGCTTTGCTGGGTTTAGAAATTTGGGCTGGCATGTGTGTTCTCTTGATGTTCTTATAACATCTGACCAGGATGTTCTAGCTTTCATAGCCACTAATGAGAAGTCAGATAATAATCTCATGGTTCTGCCTTTATACGTTACTTGGTGTTTTCTTTTTGCAGCTCTTAAAATTCTTTATTATGTTTTAGTGTTTTAATTATTATGTGGCAAACAGGCTTTCCTGGGGTAGTGTACTCTATTTGGTGTTCTATAAGCTTCTTGTATCTTCATAAGCATTTTGTTTCTAGGTTTCAAAAGTTTTCCTCTATGATTCTGTGGAATGTGTTTTCTGTGCCTTTGAGCTGGTTATTCTTAAAGAATCCTTATTCAATCTCTATTATTCTTAGGTTTGCTTTATTTCATGGTGTCCCAGACATCCTGGATATTTTATATTGTAATTTTTTAACCTTTGAGGTTTTTTTGACTAACAAATGCATATTCTTTATCATATCTTCCACACCTGCGATTCTCTTTTTTAATTCTTGCCTTCTATTAGTTATGCTTGCATCTATATTACCTGTTTCATTTGCTCAGGTTTTCAATCTCCAGCTTTCTCTTGGTTTGTGTCTTCTTCGTGGCTTCTGTTTCACTTTTTAAGTCAGACATTATTTTCTCCACTTCTTTTATTTTCCTTTCTTGATCCCATATTATTTCTTTAAGAGATTGGTATTATTCTTTCATTCTTTTTTGTTTTCATCTCTTTTCCTGGGGAGTTTATAACTTTATTTTATAATATCCCCTATAAAGGCTTCTATCACATATATAAAAATATGTTTAAAGTTGTTTGTCATTGCTTTTTCTATATTACAATATTCAGGTCTTGCTGTTGTAGAAACACTAGGTTTTAGTGGTGCCATATTTTTCCTTATGTTGTTAATATATCTTTGTGCTGGCCTCTACCCCTCTCTTATTCTGATTATTGCAAGTGTTGTCTGATTTTCAGGGAGCTGTTTATTGTCTTACAGGTAATCTTGGAGAAATTGGAGCCCATCGAGAAATAGGATTCAGTCGAAACTGATGCAGGGAACAGTTGATATTTGCAGCTGGGGCTCTTGTAGATAAACTCCCCAAAGTTTGTGTCTCAGGAAGGCACTGTTATGATGGGGCTCTTGTGTGTCTGTCTCAGCATGCACCTCTTGTGATGGAGCTATTCAGAGGCTTTCTATCTGAAAGCAACTGAAGCTGGAGTTTATCTGATGTAGCTTTGCAGAAGCTGTGCTGAGGGAACTTCACAGGGGGGAAGGGTGGTTTTGGCAAATGAACTGAGGCTTTTCTGATGCAGCCTTTCAGACCCTCTGTCCAGGAAGCAGATGGGTGAGGTTGGGCAGATGGTGAGTTTGGAAACTGGAGTGGTGGGTCCAGTGAGGGGTATTGATAGTCAGGACTGCATGAAGAGGCTCTGCTTTCTTGGTTGCAGGTGGAGCTGTAATTTATAGGGGGGAGGGGAGTTGTTTTGGTACCCTGTTGCCTAAACCTTGGTGTTGTTCTAATTCTTAGTTTTCAACATGAGTGGAAAATTGCCTTTATGATAGACAGGTGGAATTGAGTGATTTGTCCATTTGCACTCACTGTCCATTGCTTCTCCCTAAATGACAAAGTTGTATTTTTAAGCCAGAATTTACTAACATATGTATTGATCATATTTTGAATGTATATTCATGTTTTACAAATTAAAGTTTTCTTGATAAAATAAAATTTTGGGGACTGAAACTTGGTATGTTGAACATTGGGTTTGTAATCTCACATATTAAGCATCAATATTACAGAGCAGTAAATTCTCAACTTTCTCAGACAGCTTGTTTTTTGCCACCATAAAGGAAAATGTGTTGATAAATAGAATGAACTCAAGGAATTATGCAGGAGGAATAGTCTTCTTATCACGGGCTATGGTTGGAATTGTGAAAAATATCTCCATTCTTTCCCACTGTCTAGTTGATTGCCACAATCAAAGAACACTGATGCCTAGAGATTCGATTCTCACACATCTCAACATCACTAACACTTTGATTATTCTTTCTGAAAGAGGACCATAATCAATGATAACTTCTGGGCTGAAACAATTCTTCAATCATTTCTTCTGGATATTTAATTTTTATAGTTAAAGTGTGAGAGTTGGTAGAACCGTGTGTATAGGTATCACCTGCCACTTGAGTGTCTTTCAGAATAACATTATAAGCCCTGAAAATTCATGTTGGAAGTATCTGACAGTCGAAACTTCCAATCTTTCTTTGCTGGGTCAAATACAGGATAATAAATTATATTTTTCCTGTGTATGTTTGTGGTGATATGTTGTATATTTAATAAAAAGTCTGTAATATCAGAAAAGCAGGGGTTAAACCAAAGCCAACTTTTACTCAGTCGACACCTCAGGCCCCATGGGTTAGATTCTATCTCCACAAATCTTCAGACTGACTGGGTACACAGGCCAAAGGGACTGGCTGTATCTTGTCCTGACTTATATTTCTTACCCCATCCAGCTATTTTACTTCCTGATTAAACTCTCCTGGAGCTAGGAGTAAAGATGTGTTCTATTACTGCCTAGTTTTCAGGACCTGAAATTACAGAGATGAAGACATACGTGTTTCCTAAGTGATATGTCACCACCCCCTCACATAAATGGCTTAGTTGTGGGTGAGTCAGTCTTGTGGTAATCCTCATTATTTTTAGGGAATATACAACATATTACCACCTATATGATATTGAAATACTGTAGATAATGATGTAAAAGTAAGATTTTTGTATACAGTTATAATATGATTAGCAATAAACTTATACATTAACTTTATGCAGGATTACTATCATTTCCTGTAATCTTATTTTCTGAGTTTCTGGTTCAGTGTCTCCATGATTGTTATTCTGTACAGACACAATCACCTAAACTTTAGCACAATGTCCCCTGTCCATAGCCACTCAGAGAATCTTGTTCCTTGTGTCTATTTCTCTTATCCATTTTATATAATATTCATTGTTATACGGGGCTTTGTTGCTGTTTTATTTAACTCCGGTGGTACCTGCTAAATACACAACCACCATTTGCATGGGTTTTCCTACTATTGGACCCTTTCCTATGAGATACAACTCCACTACATTGCAATTGTCTTTCTCTGGGCAATAAGTACAGAAAGCCCATAATCTAATCGTGTGTTTGTAATCTAGTTTGGCTTCTGTGTTTATGTTTAGTCACTGATTCAGTTCAATATACACCTAAAGCATCATAAAGAAATCTATTTTGGCATGTTATGTAATGCATCAGAGTTTTTTGGGTTTTAGTCTAGCTCAATTCAGTTCTATTATCAAAGTAGAGCAGTGTTAAATCTAGTAATACCTGTGTTACTCTATGTGGTATTTCTTAGAAAAAAACTTCAGTGAACAACATCTAAGCTTATTAAACTTAACTCTAATAAGGACTTGACAACGTGTTCTATTTATAGGAGAAATTTTCACTTCAGAATTATAGTTAAGAATTCTGGTCGATGTTTAGAGTTTATAAATTTATGATCTTCTCATGCAGGTTTGTGTTCCAGACATAGATTTTGCTATATTGTCCAACCTTATAGTGCCAACATGATGATTAGAAGACAGGAACAATGTGTAATTATGGAGTGTATGTCATGTTACCTTACACAAAGAGACGAGGTTACCGTCACCATTCAAGGCAAACTGTAGTAGATATCTAACCATTTCCTGTAGGAAACTGTTCTGCCTTCTGCTTTCTAACCTAAGGATATATAATTTTTTATCAACCTCTAGCACTTTTTGCCATCGACATCAGCAATAGTGGTAACGTGTATAAGTTTTCCTTGTAATGTTCACAATGTATGAAACAACCTGGAACGTAAACAGCATCATTGCTCTTCCACTCTTGACTTTTCTGTTGATATATATTGAAGAGATAAAGGGGAATCCCAAACATTCATACATTCCATACTTAATTACTGTTAGGACTCAACTTAAGACATGCAAACTTTTAGTAATCTATGCAAGGTGATATGTATTACTCCTCTAATCACATTTTAATTTAATATTTCATGTAGGCTATAATCTTAGAATAACTGAATAATCTATATCACATTACGGAATATGTCTGTCCAAAGAGTTTAATACATTGGTCAAGTGAGTACTTTGGTCCCTGTGACATTTGCATATGAGAAGTTTAGTATGTCAGGAAGTAAAAATTGTAGATTGAAAATATAATTTTAAATGTTTAGACATAGATAAGAGCTATTTAGGTATACGCTATATTTTCATGAATATTCACATTTTATTATGTGAGAGTGGATATCATAAGGAGAGGCCTATAAATGAGTAATTGATCAAAAAAAGATTTAGATACTAGAAACTTTGAGAAGTTTTCTGTAGATGCTGTTAACTAGACAACCATGTTTCATAACCCTGCTTAGAGTCTAAGCCACAGATAGATACTTTAGACCAATATACATGCCATAATTTATTTATTTATCCATACAAACCTAATGGAAGAATATAAATAACAACTAACAAAGTACAAAAATTAAAATGACTGATGAAATGAGTTCTGATCTTCCACATATCTTGAATTTTTAATTTAGTAGAATCTTTCATGGATACATGTCATCATCACCCTGGTAGAGATTTGATGAAATCTGAACATGGCATAATGTGTTATACTCCCTGACATTGGTTCAAAATTTACTGAGATTAAAAAAAAAAAAAAAAAAAAAAAAACCTCACGTTCAGTAGTGGAAGACATGGGCACAAAAAAAAAACCTCCAAACCTAGGGGCCAGACTTGTTTGGTCAGATATCCAGGATTCCAAAAACATGTCCTGGAAGAACTTTTTTTTTCAGGTCTTGCTAATGAAAAAAAAATATTCCCTTTGAATTCTGGTCAAAATGGGGGAAATTGGAAGCAAAACCATAAGAGAATCTGTGGATAACAGTGAGGCTCAGGGGACTAAAAAACACTGAGAGAAATTTCAGGCATTATAGAGGCTTGTGGCAGGTTCAGGGATAAATGTCATAAAACACTCAGGAAATTGAAAAAAATATCTCAAATTTCATATCTAGTTTTTGAGCCAAAAGAACACAATGAGTGAGCTACCATGTTTTAATTGGAGGATAATGTAAGGTGCAAACATACCAGACAGAATGTTGATAGATGGACATTTCAAGCAGGACTGAAAGTAAAGAGGGTTAGAACTACTGTGCTTTGAGTAAACAAGAATATCAACCATATAAAGGAGAAGAAAGTTACAGATAGTCTGGAATGTCTGCTTGGAAGTCAAGGACGATAGTGACATTTGAATTTGGTAATGGTCATATTGCAGGGCAATGAGAAATGTAGTGGATGGAACCCTTTTTTGCTTTATTGTTTACTTTATTGATCATGACTAATTTAAATGGTCATATGTAAGGTTATAGGAAATCCAAAATTGCCCCTTGTCGGACTCAGATGCTCTACAACTGCAAATGAGTATAAGAACATTTTCTTAGGTCTGTTCAATACAGTGTGACAGTTGTGTTGCTTTTTCTGAAGGTGGGGCCTCTAGTTCTGGGGTCACAATGTGTGCATGGCTGTTAATCTGGTCTTTGGAAAGCTATTCCACATGCTTGGTTCCTTTACCTATAAATGCAGTGGAATATTCTTGATCTTGTTTTAATTTGATGTCCTATGCTTTTTTTGTTGTTCTTGGAAGGCTTGTCCATCTGTGAAAAAAGAATCATGTATGCGGACGAAATATGTAAGGCAGGAGAGGAAATGGGATGAGAGGAAGAAGGTGAAACTGACACTAAGTTGTAAAATCTATGAAAAAAAATAATAAAGCAACAACAACAGAAATAACATTTGCTCTCATACACTTGCGTGCTTTGCACGTGAGATTCCCATTTGAAAACTTTTAAGAATATCTTCTGAGTGTTTACTAAGTATGTTATGTGAACTCCTTCCCACCTTTCAAAATGGAACTATACTGTTCTTGTCAGATTAAAAAATAATTTATCCTGTTGTCTGATATCTATTCTGTATTCTCTGAATAAGTCTAACTGATAACATCACAACTTGTACAGAATACTTAACAAAGCAGTTTCCAAAACTCCCAGAGGCCAATACAGCCTTCTGAATATATAAAAGCAGCTCGTTAAGAGAATTGTCCTGGCTCTTCACGTTTCAGGTCTCTTCATTTGTCTGTCCCCATATTTAGGTCCACATTGTAGACCCCACGGGCCAGGGCTCTAAGTTATAGGGTTCAGTGTGTGAGGAGCTAGCAAGCAATTAAAGGTGGATCTCATCTCCTCAAATATTCAAATTACTATGGCTCTTTAATTTTAATATTTAAAAAAAATTCCGTCACGTGTATACCAAAATCTTTGGGTTTTAGTTCATTCCAGAAGTAGTCAGTCCAACTACCAAGAACAGCCACAAGACAAGAAAAGATAAGACAAAAAAATTTAAAAGTATCTCATGTGCAGGGACCAGGAAGAGCGTGGGAGTTATTTCTAAAACAATGCCCTTTTCAAACAAAGAAATGATATGGACTTTACTTAGAGCATCTGGAAACATTTATGTTGAGATCTCCATTTTCTTAAGAACATGCTCAGGGAAAAAAAAACCAATCTGTATCTGAATTTCTTAACATGATCAGAGTATAAAAGCAGAGACAATTGGGGGATTTCTTACCTCAGCATTAAACAGAAACATATAGAAATATCTATATTTTAAGTGATAGAAAGAATTATCTCTGGAATGTAAATATTATGCCACAAGGTGTTAGGTGTAAATCAAATAATGGACAGAATTAATATAGATTGTTTTGAAATCTGTGCAACTAACCTGTCAATATTTATGTGGGATCAAAAGATAGTTGTACCAATGCTCTAATTCTCAGAAATACAACACTGAGAGAAAACAAATACAGAAAAGTTCAAGCACTGTACACTCTGAAATGAATAGTTATAATGAACTCTATTAACATCAGAATAAAGCTGCATTTATCTCTGAGCATGTTGGCTCAGCAGAATACCATGTCTGCTTCCATGCAAGATAAGAGTTTCTTAACTAGCACTGGCTGCTGTCTGTCTCAGAGCTGTGAGATTACTGTAGAGATTTCTTTTAGTTTTAACCCAAAAAAAAAACCATTCTAGAAAGTTTTGTTTGCATATATCTGTGTACAGACCTACAGAAGGCAGATGCTGGTATTGGAGTTACAGCAAATGGTTGGCAAATCTGTGAATTTAAGTTCAGACAGTCCACATAATAATTTTAGAATGGCTAGAATGACATAAATGGACTCTGTCTCAAACAACAACAAAGATACCAAAAAAGGCACAAAATATGAACACATACATGAGAATAGATTGTCAAGGTGTCGGTAAAACTATAGTACTCAAACATTTAAAAAACTTTCTTCATTTTTATTTATGTGTATGAATGCTTTCCCTGAATGTATGTCTATGCAGTACATGTTGGCAGTACCCAGAAAGGCCAGAAGAGGGCATAATGTTCTCTGAAACTAAATTTACAGAGGGACTTGAGCTTCCTTGAGGGTTCTGGGGTACAACCTAGGTTCTCTGCAAAAGCAATCAGAGAGTGAATCTTTTAAAAATGTATCTGAGTATTGTGTTCAAAGATGCCTCTCTGTACTATGAATTACACCATTCAGAATACATTAAACTCAGTGAGAGCTCAGAGATAGGGTGAAATATTAAAGAGAAGAAACACCACAGTCAAACATCACCCAGTTTCTTCCCCCTTACCCTTGTGTCTTCTTCTGCCTACTCTGTCTTTCTAAGCCTGCCTTAAAGACCCTCTTCACCCAGTTGTTTCACACCTAGGTTAAGATTAAAGGTGTGGCCCACCACTGCCTGCCTTGGAGCCTGGAACTCCTTCTGGAAACTAAACTGGCCTCAAACTCAGTTTAGTTTGCTGAGATTAAGGTCATAAGTCACCACTCCCAGATATTGGCTATGGTGGGTGTAAAGATGTGAGTTACCACTCTCTGATACTCCTAGACTGACTGTGGGTAGATCCTTCTGATATCTCAGACTGGTTTTTATAAAATTTGAAACACATCCCTCACATATCACCTTTTGTGTCAAAAACATATACAATAGGTACAATAATTATATCCAATGTATGTGAACACTAAGACATTAAGAGAGTAATGTTGAGATCATTAACAATTGACAATTGAGAGAAAATATTCCATTAATCATTCTATTTCGGTGAGTCCAAACGATTGGACCTAAGTCACATTCAATCTAACTTATATTACTAACTGAAAACTATTATTTTGATGTCTCTCAAACTACACACTTTAACTTCAATGTCTCTTTTCTAAAACTGTCACTAGAAAATTATATCTCATCTTCAACTACCTCAGAGACACTAAAGGAAATAATAATAAATTACTAAATAGCATGGGCAAGGAAGCAACTTCCAAAAAAATGTGAAAATGAAACAGCTGGCAGCATGGACAATCACCCAAGGTTTTTCTTCTGTATCACTGAAGCAGTCATCCAATATGAAGAATCTGAAACTAGCTAGGTTTTTTTCCTAATTAATAATAATTCACAACCAACTGCTCCAAATGATGATATAAATCCATCTTTTCTTTCTGAATGACCAAAAACCTTATTTTTTCTCTTCGGAAAGAAAAGCTAGTTTAAAAAAGCAGTTTGAGAATGGAAATGGGTTAAGGTATCGGAAGAAGCATGTCCCCTGGTGGGGGTAGCAGCCCGATTGTGTTGTGCCACAGATAGAATGTTTCTTAGCAGCTCCTTCGGAGAATCTCAAGTAAAACCACTGTGGGGGAGAAGTTGTCTTCAATTGCCAGTGTGGACAACCCTACAGCTCTGCAGCCCTATCCTGACTTTGCACCAAGTTTACCATGTCAGCGGACTGAAAGTGACTTCCTTCAGGGCCTGGCCCCTCCTCGGGAGGGCCACTTTAGGCCTTTGTAACTATAAATTCCACGGGTCAAATCTCCACTGTCCCATTTTTGACTTGTGCCCAGGTCAGTCATCTTCTGAGCTCTCAGAGGCCCCTGCCAACTCTTCCATACTCCATACTGCAAGAGTTGGTACTCTTGCATCCATGCTTGAGCCCTGCCTGTCACGTCTGGGCCCTGAAGTGCTCATGATCTGCCAAAGTGATCATCCACTAGGTAGTTGAGGTCCCACCTGGCTGAACTTTTACACTCTCTGGAAGCATTAGAACCTGCCTGTGATTCAGTATGAAGAGCTGGGAGTACTTGGGTAGCAGTGTTCTTAATCTATTCCATGTTGTCAGTCCATCTCCTGAGACAGGAAAAGGGCAAACAGAACTATAACATATAAGAAGACACACAGAACAGATCTGATTGCACCCACGGACCAAAGCAAAACAGATGTTTGATTCTCAATCAAATCCAAACCATCCAAAGAAGACTTCTCTAGTTCCACAGTCTGTGCTGCTTTGGGAGTCCAATTAAACTTGTTGACATTTAACAATTTGGGGCACATTTACAAAAAGAAATCCAAAATGTCCAAAGGTCCATTTAAAAGAGAATATCCAAAACACAAGGACACGAAAATAAATGTAAACATAGAAAAGGAAGTAAACACAGGACACACAGAAAATTCAAAAGTAGACACAGAACACTTACAAGAATCAACCCACCCGTCGTTGTATATATAGTGGGATGTACAAGATCGCTAGTCACACTGTGTTTAGGAGAAAAAAGGAAAAGGGCCTGTGAAGTGCAGAAAGATAGCAGAGTCGGCTATTACAGCCAAAGGAGAGTGGCTGTTGAAATGGATCTCTTGGCTCAGCTAAACAAGGTCTTTGTGGGGGAAGGAAATATCAGAAGTCATTGTGCTGTGTCTTTAAGCACAGTATAAACTGTGGGAAGTGCTTTCCTAGCTCAGGCCACACTAGCCAATCAGGCTCTCCAACCAACCTGTTCTTCAGTTGTGGTGCAGAGACCTTCCAGGTCGAGGCTTCCTGCTTGGCTGGGAAGAGGAGCAAGTTGCATACAGGGAGCTGATCGGACAGACCGCATGTGTGAGCTGGGAAAGAGCAATATGGTGAGTGAAGTGCTGAGGTCCATAGACCGGGTGGAGCCTGTGATGAAGGGCGGGAGTTGGTGTGGTGTGTCCTTCCTGGATCTGGATCTGAGTGGGAACAAGCAGAGGGATCTTTATCCTAAAACATCCCACGTGGTCCTTGAAACAGCCTGGACCCAGGCTACGCCTTGAGTAACATTCCTCCATGAGTTGAACTTGCTCCCAGAATTGGAAGTAAGGAGCCATGTGTAGAAACACCTTTGTAGCCAACTTCAACACACTTATAGTATATCGTGGAACAGCAGGTGCATAATTGGAGGAGGTTTAGTTGCTGCAGTATATTCTAGAGGTTTCATTTAGGTGTATAATTTTGTGTGTGTAATAAATAGCATCTTGTGTGTTAGGCAGCTATAGAAAAGTAGAGTTGATATAAAAATACAACTCTAACACCCTTCCAAATTAAATATATGTAACCATGCCTGTTAAAGCTTACGATTGTAAGGTGCACAAAAAATTGTCCAGGTATTTGACTCCAAACCATTACAAAGGAGTGAGTCCTGATTTACAACCAGCCACTAAGGCCAAACCTATATCAAAGAAGAAAACTCTAGAAGCTACTCATTGAGGCATTGCAGCATCACTACCAACCTTAAGGTTTTGTGTGCCAAATAAAAATAGTTTTATTTTTAAAAAGACTTGATTTCCCAATTGGGCAAGGTGATGAATAATTGATAAGTAAAACTGTTTTGTTAAGAACTTGCCTGATCAAGCCAGGCTTTAATTCAGGCCATTAGGCAGGGAGGAGGAACATGTTGAGATTAGCTAATATAGCCTGGGTCCTGTGTATGTTTTTGAAGCTTTCCCCAATAGTCTGATATACTGACAATAATCAGAGCTCTTTCAGGAAAACCAGAAATATGTTTGGGAGAATTGGTGATGATGTGGAATCAGCGCAATGTTGGGGTTTGCTTGTTATTTTTTTCTTTGACATATTCTTTCTATGTAGCTTTGGCTGTCCTGGAAGTTAAATGTTGACCAGGTTAGTTTTGAAATGAGACACAGATCTGCCTCTACATCCTAAGTACTGAAAATGAAGGCTTGCACCACCTTTCCTGGCTTTTGTTTTAGGTTCTTTAACGTTATGTATTTGTGGTGTGCCTGACATTGCTGAATATAGAAGCCTTAAGGATACACTGGTTTGCCTACCATCTGAAGAATTACTTATATAAGATCTACAATATTCAACCATGTAGATTGACTCTGGCTTTTATTATTTGTGTACTTATCTTTGGGTGTCTTAGTGATCATGTATACATACAAATATCCTTAATGTTATCAGAATAAAGCTGTTTAAAATTATTATTTAAGAATTTGTTTTTATTTTCCTCTTTAATCACATTGTTCCCTAGGTCACTGTCTAGATACTTCAAATTTTTACGAGTTCAATTTCTGTGTGTTACTTAAAAACAGTAATTTCTGTTTATGTTGTGCAGTAACATTAAGTGTACCACATTTGCTTCTCAATTGTCTAAAACCTAAAATCTCTTCTTGGATAATGTACCTTTTCATGTTTGTCCATTACGTACTTAGAACAACTGCGCTATATGTACACATAATATATTAATAGGAACTATTTTATGAATTAAAAGGTTCCTGATCTACTATTTTAAAAGTATACACTATTGATGCTCTGTATTTTTATGATAAAATGCCAGCAAAATGTAAAAAATAGTGACAATACAGTGATATTCATATAAATGTCTATACCGTTACAATTATACTCATATTGCACTAATTCTCACCAGTTGCTAATTAAAACCCAGAGTCAGATATTAGGGAAAAGCTGGAATATTAGAGATAAATCACAAATACCCAGCCAGCTTGTCAGTCCTGTCTCCAGGAAGTCTCCAACTGAATTCCTCTGAGTTTTCACCCAACAGGGCAGGAAACTGTCTGAGGAAACTGAAAAACCCTCTTCTCTTGTGCCACCCAATTCTCTCTGAACTTTCTCTTTCCGTATACCCAAATTGAAGATTTAAAGTGTAGTTTACCCCTCCCTGACCTGGCTTGGGTGTGCCTGACCCATACATTACAGATTAATTTTATTAAATATATATCCCCTTTTGTGTAAAATAAGAAGGTTGCACTATAAAAGAAAGATTATATAGTATAGGTTCAGTAACTATATACAATATATATAAGCAATAATTACATCAGTAATGACTAGTCCAGGAACAATTGATAAAATTCAAAGAAAATATTTCTTTATTTATCAACATTTTTGTGAGTCCAATGGATTGTACCCAATTCACTTTCTATCTAACGTGTATTACTGTGTTTTGAAATCCCTCAAACTTATACACTTTAAGTTCTGAGTTTCTTTTCTAAGCCATCACTAAAAAACTATAACTATCTCCTCTTTAACTTTCTCTCAGACCGAAGAAGGAAATAATATGACCTATGTAAACAGGCCATCCAAGGAATCAAAGTCCAAACACTGTGACAAGACAATAGCTGTGCCTGGACAGTTATCCAGTGTTCCTCTGCAGTGTTGGAGCATGTATCTTTGGCATCCAGGCCTAGAATGACTGACAGACTTCTCTGTGTGAGAGGGTATTAAAGACCTTCCTTTTCTCGGTGCTTAGATGATAGTAGGCCACAGAAAGTGGAATGTAGCTCAAGAAGAGATTCCTCTAAAATCCCTCAAAGATCAGTCTATGATAATGAAGTCTGTGGGATATTGATTTGTTCACTAGGAATTTTCAGTCATAGAGGTTCAAACCACTAGGAGACACATCTAATTTACAACAAGCCACTGGGACCATCCCAGTGTCAAAGAACAGGCCTCTAACAAGGTGCTCATGGGGGAATTTCAGGGTGATGGCAGGCAGTCAGGCTTGGTGTGCAATAAATCTTTACTTTTCTTCTTGAAAATATCTTAGTGCTGACTGATGGGCAAGGTCCCAATGATGTAAAATGAAGTCACTGATGTGCTGAGGGGTAGTCTGGTTAAAAGATTTTTCCCTTAGACCTTCATACAGGAAGAAGGAACATGCTTGGCAGAGGCAAAATCAGCCTGGAACTTAGGCCTTGTAAGCTAAAAATGTGATGGTTTGAGAACAAAAAAAGCTCTTTGTCTAAAACCAAAAATGTTTGTGAGATTATAATGGCTTGTCCTGGGGTCTAGCCTCAGCTCGGGTTCAGATCCTGAGATGAAAAAGAGGCTTTGGCACAAGGAAAACTTCTGACCACTTAAGTGAATTGTACTCAACTGGTCCTTTATAGCTCACACCATCTTTATTTATGCTTAGAGAATCTAATATGTTTAGTCCAACCACAGTCTCTGACTTGTCTGCCTGTACTATCTCTCCACCAAGTAAGTCCATCACACAAATCAGGAAGGAGGAAGAAGGAAATTTCTTAGAACCAGAGGAGTAAGAAGCAAGTCTTCCATTCTACAAGCTAAAGGGAGGTACTTGCTTAAGAAAATAGCAAAGAAAAGAGCTGCTTCAGGATTCAGTGGGGTTTGAAGATGAAAAAGACCAGTGTGATATAGGCAGGGAGCATAAAAATTTTAAGGCATGGGTTCTGAGAAGCCAGTTCATTCACATGGAATATCTCTGGTCCTCCTGCAAGAGGCTCCACAAAGTGCCCACACCTTTCAACTCTCACCCACATCCAAAGTCCAGATCCCTTCCATGAAGGTTCCCAGCAGAACAGGACAGCCTACTTTGTAGTTCTCCCCATCAGGATCCTCATCCCTCTGCCCATACAATCTCTCCTCTCTCTTTGTAGTTGGACCAATGTTTCAACCCAGTGTTTATCTATGGATCTCTGGATCTGCTTCTATGGGCTACTGGATAAACGTTCTTTAATGGCAGTTAGGGTGGTCATCTATATAATAATAGGGACAGGAAGAGCCAGTTTGGGCACCCTCTTCACTATTGTGTGGAGACCTAGTTGGGCTCATCTTTTCATTCATAGGTATTTCATCAGCACCAGATTTCCTTCTAAACCCTCAATGTCTCCTTCTATGAGGAAATGTACTTTGCTCTTTCTCTCTTTTCCTATCTCCACACAACCATCCCATTCTAAATGTTCTCTTTATACCTCACCTTGCTCTCCCTGCATAATCACAATAGACTAAGATCTTTCTATTTCTCTTCCTCAAAGGGATCTTAGAATGACTTTTTAAAATTTCTCCAGTTAGCTGGCAGCTTAGGGTGTTTGTGGATTATGGCCTGGTTATCTTTTGCTTTACACCTAGAATCCATTCATGAGTAAGTACATATTATATCTATCTTTCTGGGTCTGTGTTACCTCATGCAAAACAATATTCTCCTGATACATTGATTTGTCTAAAAATTTAAGAATGTCATATTTTTTTACTGCTGAATTGTACTCCAATGTGTAAATGTACCACAATTTTTAAGTCCATTCTTCACTTGTGGAACATTGTTGTGGGTCCAACAAGTGATGCTGCTATGAGCATAGTTGGAATAATGCCTTTAGGGTTAGAATGTCCATTCCTTGGGTGTATGACCAACAGTGATATTGCTGGACTACTTGGTACATTGTGTTTCAATGTGTTTCTGAAGAGCCACCATACTAATTTTTAAAGTGGCGACATGAGTGTGTTCCCCACAGCAATGGAGGAGTGCTCCTCTCACTACACAACCCTTGCAGCATAGGCTGTCATCTGTGCTTTTGATCTGAGCTCTTCTGACAGGTACAAGATGGTATCTCACAGTTGTTTAGAGCTGCATTTCTATGATGGCTACAAATGTTGAGCAATTTTTAAGTGTCTCTCAGCTATTTGGAGTTCTTTTGTTGATAACTTTTTATTTTGCTCTATACTCCATTTTTCAATTGATTTCTTTGGTTTTTTGGAACTCAAGTTTCTTGAGTTCTTTCTCCAAGAGAAATATAAGACTTCTGTATCATATAGGGTTGGTGAAGATCTTTTCCCTTTACATAAGCAGTCATTTTTGTCTTATTGACCATATTTTGTGACTTACAGAAACTTCTCACTTTTAGAGGATCACAGTTATTAACTGTTCCACTCAGTGTCTGTACTATTCGTGTTATATTTAGAAAGTGATCCCTGTGCCAATTCATTCAAATCTATGCCCCACTTTTTTTCTATCACATTTGGTATAACTGGGTTTATGTTGAGGTCTTTGATCTTCTTGGACTTGAGTTTTGTGCAGAGTGATAGATATCAATCTATTTCTATTGTTTTACATGCCTTTATCCAGTTATGTCAACATCCCTTTTTGAAGATACCATCTGTTGTCCTTCGTACATTTTGGCTTCTTTGTCATAAATCAGGTGTTCATAGTTGTGTGGGTAAAGTCAGTGTCTTCTATTTGATTCCACTGATGTACAAGTCTGTTTCTATGCCACTAAAAAGCTGTATTTTTTACTGTGGCTTTAGAGTAGAGCTTGAAACCAGGGAAGGTGATACCTGCTGAAATACTCTTATTAGACACGATTGTTTTGACATCCTGGGCCTTTTGCTTTTCCTTATGAAATTAAGTATTGTTCTTTTAACGTCTGAAAGAAATTGTGTTGTGATTTTGATGGATTGCATTGACTGTCGATTGTTTTTGATGATATTGCCATTGTTACTATGTTGATGCCACGTTTCCAAGAGAATGGGAGATATTTCCATTTTCTGATGACATCTTTATTTGTTTGTTCTTAATTCTTCTTTAAAAGTTGTTAGAATTCTGCACTGAACCCTCTGGCCCTGGACTTTTCTTCTTGGAAGACTTTTATTTCCTTGGTGGTCATGAGTCTATGTAGATCATTTATCTGGACTTAACTGAAGTTTGTTTGGTAAGTGGTACCTGTCTAGAAAACTGTCCATTTCTTTTAGGTTTTCCTAGTTAGTGAAGTATAGGTTTTTGAAGTATGACCTGATTCTTTGAATTGTATAGGTGTCTGTGTCATGTCCCCCTTTCATTTCTGATTTTGTTAATTTGGATATTCTCTCTCTGATTTTTTGTTAGACTGGATGGCGGTCTGTCTATCTTGTTGGCTTTCTAAAAGAACCAACTCTTTATTTCACTGATGCTTTGTCTTGTTCTCTTTGTTTAAGTTTTATTAATTGCAGCCTGATTATCTCCATCTGCTCTTCTGGGTGAGTTTCTTCTCATTATTCTTGAGCTTTCACCTGTGCTTTTAAGTCTCTTGCATGTTACTTTCCCATGTTTTCTATGTCGGCCTCTAGAGCCATGAAATTTTTTCTTAGCAGTGCTTTCATCTTGTCTCATAATTTTGGGCATGTTTTGAATTCATTTTCATTGAATTCTAGGAGTTCTTTAATTTCTTTTTTACTTCTTCCCTGAACTAGAGTTTGTTCAATTGAGAGATGTTCAACTCTCATCAGTTTGTACGCAATTTGTGGTTTCTAATGTTGTTCAACTCTAACTTTAGTGCATATGAACTGATAGGAAACCAAGAGTTATATTCACATTTTTGAATCTATATTTGTTTTATGATCAAGTATGTTGTCAAAGCTAGAGAAAGTTCCATGAAGTAGTGAGGAGAAGGTATGATCCTTTGTGGTTGGAAATATGCTTTGTCTATATCTATTAATTCCATTTGAGTAATAACATCCATTAGATTCCTTATTTCTCTGTTAAGATCCTGTCTGGTAGAGCTATCCATTGGTGACAGTGGGGTATTTACATCTCTCACTATTAGTGTGTAGAGATTGATGTGGGGTTTAAGCTTTAGTAATGTTTCTTTTTCATATGTAGGTATCCTTGTATTGGGGATTGGGGCGTAAATGTTTAGAATTGAGAGTTCTTGTTGATCGATTTTTTTCTGAGATGAATAGGGAATGTCTTTACTGATCTCTTTTGATTGATTTTAATTTGAAGTCTATTTTGTTAACTATTAGGAAAGCTACAACAGCTTGTTTCTTTTAGTCCATTTCATTTGAAAAGTTTTTTCTCAACCTGTATTATGAACCAGTTTTTAGTTTTTTTTTTTTTAATTTGAGGTTTGTTTCTTGTATGCAGCAGAAAGATGGCTTCTGTTTTCATATATATTTTGTTACCCTGTGAATGTTTATCAGTAAACAGAGTCCATAGCTATTAAGGGATTTAATGACCAGTGATTATTCATATTTGTCAGTTTTGGTGGTAGTGTTATGTGTTTCCTTTCTTTGGGATTTCCATTTGTGGATAATCTAATGTTTGTGGTTCACGGGTGTTTCTAGCTTGTTTAAATCAGTGTTTTCTATCTAGTGCTTTCTGTAGGGCTGATTTTCTGAGTAGATATTGTTTAAATCTGGTTTTATCATGGGATATCTTGTTTACTCCATTTATGGTGATTGAGAGTTTGGCTGGGTTTAGACATTTGGGCTGGCATGTGTGTTCTCTTGATGTTCTTATAACATCTGACCAGGATGTTCTAGCTTTCATAGCCACTAATGAGAAGTCAGATAATAATCTCCTGGTTCTGCTTTTATAGGTTACTTGGACTTTTCCCTTTGCAATTCTTAAAATGGTGCCCATTATCATGTTTTTAGTGTTATAAGTATTATGTGGCAAACAGTCTTTTTCGGGACGGTGTACTCTATTTGGTGTTCTATAAGCTTCTTGTATCTTCATAAGCATTTTGTTTCTAGGTTTCAAAAGTTTTCCTCTATGATTTTGTGAAATGTATTTTCTGTGACTCTGAGCTGGTTATTCTTAAAGAGTCCTTATTCAATTTCTATTATTTTTCCCGGACATCCTGGACATTTTATGTTATATTTTTATTAACTTTTGAGGTTTTCTGACTAACAAATGCATTTTTTTCTATCATATCTCCCACACCCGTGATTCTCTTTTCCATTTCTTGCATTCTGTTAGTTATGCTTGCATCTATATTTCCTGTTCATTTGCTCAGGTTTTCCATCTCCAGATTTCTCTTGGTATGTGTCTTCTTCGTGGCCTCTGTTTCAGTTTTTAAGTCTTACATTATATTCTCCACCTGTTTGATTTCCCTTTCTTGGTCCAACCTTATTTCTTTAAGAGACTGGTTTTTTTTTTCATTATTTTTCTGTTTTCATGTCTTTCCTGAGGGAGTTTATAACTTTAATCTTTAATTTCCACTTTAAAGCCTTTTTATCCTATTTATAAAAATATGTTTAAAGTTGTTTGTCAATGATTCTTCTATAGTGTAACATTCAAGTCTTGCTGTTGTAGAAACACCAGGTTATAGTGATGCCATATTTTTCTTTATGTTGTTGAATATATCTTTGTGCTGGCCTCTACCCCTCTCTTGTTCTGATTGTTGCAAGTGTTGTCTGAGTTTCAGGGAGATGTTTATGGTCTTACAGGTAATCTCGGAGAAATTGGAGCCCATGGAGAAATAGGAGACAGTGAAAACAGTCTCAGGGAGCAGTTGAGATTTGCAGCTGGGGCTCTTGTAGATAAACTCCCCAGAGTTTGTGTCTCAGGAAGGCACTGTCATGATGGGGGCTCTTGTGTATCTGTCTCAGCATGCACCTCTTGTGGTGGAGCTATTCAAAGGCTTACTATCAGAAAGCAACTGAATCTGGAGTTTATCTGATGGGGATTTTCAGAAGCTGTGTCTAGGAGGAAACTTCACTCGGGGGAAGGGTGGTTTTGGCAAATGAACTGAGGCTTTTCTGATGCAGCTCTTCAGAGACTCTGTCCAGAAAACAGCTGAAGTTAGGCAGATGGGTGAGTTTGGAAAATTGAAGTAGAGTTTGGAAAACTGCTAGGCAGGCCTGCATGCAGAGGCTCTTCTTTCTTGGCGGCAGGTGGAGCTGTAATATATTGGCAAGGGGGGTTGTTTTGGTACCCTGTTGCCTAAACCTTGGTGTTGTCCTAATTCTTAGTTTTCAACATGAGTGGAAGTTTGCCTTTATGATAGAAGTGTGGAATTGAGTGATTTTTCCATTTTGTTCACTGACCTATGCTTATCTCCAAATGACAAAGTTCTATTTTTAAGCCAGAATTAACTAACATATGTATTGGACACATTTGAATATATATTAGTGTTTTACAAGTTAAAGTTATCTTGATAAAATAAAATTTTTAGGACTGAAACTTGGTATGTTAAACATTGGGTTTGTAATTTCAAGCAAAGTGGATTCTCACATATGAAGAGACAATATTACAGAGCAGTAAATTCTCAGCTTTATCAGACAGTGTGTTTTTTGCCACCATAAAGGAAAATGTGTTGATAAATAGAATGAACTCAAAGAATTATGCAGGAGGAATTGTCTTCTTATCACGGGCTATGGTTGGAATTGTGAAAAATATCTAAAATTCTTTCCCACTGTCTAGTTGATTGCCACAATCAAAGAACACTGATGCCTAGAGATTCGATTCTCACACATCTCAACATCACTAACACTTTGATTATTCTTTCTGAAAGAGGACCATAACCAATGATAACTTCTGGGTTGAAACAGTTCTTCAATCATTTCTTCTGTATATTCAATTTTTATAGTTAAAGTGTGAGAGTTGGTAGAACCGTATGTATAGGTATCACCTGCCACTTACGTGTCTTTCAGAATAACACCATAAGCCCTGAAAATTCATGTTGGAAGTAACTGAAAGTTGAAACTTCCAATCTTTCTTTGCTGGGTCAAATACAGGATAATAAATTATATTTTTCCTGTGTATGTTTGTGGTGATATATTGTATATTTAATAAAAATATTCTGGAATATCAGAAAAGCAGGGGTGAAACCAAAGCCAACTTTTACTCAGTCAACACCTCAGGCCCCTTTGGATAGATTCCATCTCCACAAATCTTCAGACTGACTGGGTACACAGGCCAAAAGGACTGGCTTATATCTTCTCCTCTCTTATATTTCTTACCCCATCCAGCTATTTTACTTTCTTATCATGCTCTCCTGGAGCTAGGATAAAGATGTGTTCTATTACTGCCTATTTTTCAGGACCTGAAGTTATAGAGATGCAGACATAAGTGTTTCCTAAGTGATATGTCACCACCCCCTCACATAAATGGCTTAGTTGTGGGTGAGTCAGTCTTGTGGTAATTATCAGTATTTTTAGCAAATATACAACATATTACCACCTATGTGATATTAAAATCTGTACATAATTCCGTAAATGTAAGATTTTCTATACAGTTATAAGGTGAGTAGCAATCAACTTATACATTAACTTTATGCAGGAATACTATCATTTCCTGAAATCTTATTTTCTATGTTTCTGGTTCAGTGTCTCCATGATTGTTGTTCTGTACAGACACAAATACCTAAACTTCAGCACAAGCTCCCCTGTCCATAGCCACTCAGAGAATCCTGTACTTGTGTCTATTTTTTTTTTATCCATTTTATATAATCTCCCCCATTGTTATACAGGGCTATATTGCTGTTTTATTTAACCCCGGTGGTACCTGATAAATACACAACCATCATTTCCATGGGTTTTCCTACTATTGGACCCTTTCCTATGAGATACAACTCCACTAAATTGCAATTGTCTTTCTCTGGGCAATAAGTACAGAAAGCCCACAAACTAATCTGGTGTTTGTAATCTAGTTTTGGCTTCTGTGTTTATGTTTAGTCTCTGATTCTGTTCAATATACACCTAAAGCATCATAAAGAAATCCACTTTGGCATGTTATATAATGCATCAGAAGTTTTTGGGTTTTTGTCTAGCTCAATTCAGTTCTATTATCAAAGTAGAACAGTGTTCAATCTAATAACACCTGTGTTGCTCTGTGTGGTGTTTCTAGGAAAAAAACCTTCAGTGGACAACATCTAAGCTTATTAAACTTAACTTTTATACAGGACTTGACAAAGTGTTCTATTTATATGAGAAATTTTTACTTCAGAATTATAGTTAAGAATTCTGGTCGATGTTTGGGGTTAGCTCAGCAAAAAACCGTGTCTGCTTCCATAAAAATCAGCCAGAATTTGTTACCTAGCCCTGGCTGATGTCTCTCTCAGAGCTGTGAAATCACTGTAGAGATTTCTTTTCTTTTTAACTTAAGAATCGTTCTAGAATGTTTTGCCTCCATCTGTCTGTGTACAGACCTACAGAAGGCAGATGATGGTATTGGAGTTCCAGCAAATGGTTAGCTATCAATGGGATGGACCCTGGGTACTTTGTAACAACTTACAATGTTTTTAATTGTTGAGTCTTCTATTTAGTCCTTGTGTTTTATTTCCAGCAAATGTTAATTACAAGATATTAAATCACATTCCTTTTTATCTTTTCATTCCATCCAGTCCCATGGCCCTCCCAACTTCTTTCTTGATAACATGAGTGAAAAAGTATATTGAAATACATGAATAAAACCTCCTGACTCCATTATTGTTTGTTGTATATGTATTGATAATCGGTTGACCATATTGAACTAGATAAACCATTAGGGAGCCCATACTTTCTGACACTTAGACTCTCAAATGGAAGAGATTTCTACTTCAATCAGCAGGAAGAGTCTTACAGTTGAGGAATATTATTTATAGGAGTTTTAGGTGTTTTATGCTTTCTGTGTTTAACTCTGTGAGGCTGTGTTACTTTGTTTTAATTCAGGCATATTCCTATCTCTTTCAGCAACATAGAAGATACAAAAAAAGAGTTAACATTTGTTCAGAATACCTGCTCCTAATCATAGTGCAACTTTTAGGGACAGGTAGTATTTAATGTGTTCCCTGGCATGCTGTGGCCTATTAATCAATTACTAGATGTCTCACAGAGGCAGCATTATATTACTGTTTAGTCTGATCTACACCAATGAGGAAGAAAGAGCATAGGACTTCCCCTTTCACCAGCATAAAACCATCATAATGTTCAAGCCTGAGCTGTTCTGCTCCTCAGCTTGTTTTTGCATTAAATTTCTTCCTACATGAATGTATGGAGGACCTGCCATTTCTTCACCAAGGGTACTGCAGGTACTCAGCAGTAAATCTTAACTTAGTGGAATGTTCAGGAATTCCTGGAGTAGTTATGCAAATGAGGAACTATATTTCTGTAACTCAGAGTCTTATATAGGCACTCAGAATTCATTTACATATAAAAGAATTTCCTAGAGCAAGTAGTTAGTACTGAACTTCTTGTCTACAAATGTAGCTTCTCCTTCCTCTATTATAAAAACATAAAAGACATGTCAGGCATCTGGTGGTAAATTCCTTAAATTTCAGGACTCTGTAGGCCCAGGAAGGCAGATCTCTAGGATTTCAAAGTCAACCTCCTTTGAATAGTGAATTCCATGCCAGTCCAAGCAACATAATGTGACCTTGCCCCAAGAGACCAAACAAAAATAATACAAGGGTTTTTTGTTGTTGTTGTTGTGTTTTTAAAGTGGGTAATGGTGGTATACTTTTCAACCTAGTGAAGAGGTATTAGAGGTCTGTGAATTTAAGGTCAGACAGTCCACATAATAATTTTAGAATGGCTAGAATGACATAAATGGACTCTGTCTCAAACAACAACAAAGATACCAAAAAAGGCACAAAATATGAACACATAGATGAGAATAGATTGTAAAGGTGTCACTAAAGCTATAGTACTCAAACATTTAAAAAACTTTCTTCATTTTTATTTATGTGTATGAATGCTTTCCCTGAATGTATGTCTATGCAGTACATGTTGGCAGTACCCAGAAAGGCCAGAAGAGGGCATAATGTTCTCTGAAACTAAATTTACAGAGGGCCTTGAGCTTCCTTGAGGGTTATGGGGTATAACCTAGGTTCTCTGCAAAAGCAATCAGAGAGTGAATCTTTTAAAATTGTATCTGAGTATTGTGTTCAAAGATGCCTCTCTGTAGTATGAATTACACCATTCAGAATACATTAAATTCAGTAAGAGCTCAGAGATAGAGTGAAATATTAAAGAGAAGAAACACCACAGTCAAACATCACCCAGTTTCCTCACCCTTACCCTTGTGTCTTCTTCTGCCTGCTCTGTCTTTCTAAGCCTGCCTTAAAGACCCTCTTCACCCAGTTGTTTCACACCTAGGTTAAGATTAAAGGTGTGGCCCACCACTGCCTGCATTGGAGCCTGGAATTCCTTCTGGAAATTAAACTGGCCTCAAATTCTGTTTAGTTTGCTGGGATTAAGGTCATAAGTCTCCACTCCCAGATATTGGCTATGGTGGGTGTAAAGATGTGAGTTACCACTCTCTGATACTCCTAGACTGACTGTGGGTAGATCCTTCTGATATCTCAGACTGGTTTTTATTAAATTTGAAACATATCACCACAAATCACCTTTTGTGTCAAAATTAGAAGGATATAGTTAACATAAGAAAAAACATAGACAAAAGGTACAATAATTATATACTATGTATACGAACAATAAGAACAATAAGTGACTAGTGTCGAGATCATTAACAATTGACAATTCAAAGAAAATATTAATTATCCTATTTTGGTGAGACCAAAGGATTATACCTAATTCACATTCAATCTAACTTATATTACTAACTGAAAACTATTTTTTTAATGTCTCTCAAACTACACACCTTAACTTCAAACATTCTTTAGTAAAACTGGCACTAAAAAAGTATAACTCTCTTATCTTCAACTACCTCAAAGACACTAAAGACAGTAATATTAACTAACTAAATAGTATGGGCAAGGAAGCAACTGTCAAAAAATTGTAAAAATGAAACAGCTGACTGCTTGGAGAGTCACCCAAGGTTCTTCTGTGTCACTGAAGCACCCATCCAATATGAAGAATCTGAAACTAGCTAGCTTTTTTCGTAACTAATAATAATTCATAACCAACTGCTCCAAATGATGATATAAATCCATAATCTCTTGTATCTGAATGACCAAAAACATAATTTTTTTTTCTTGTGGAAACAAAAGCTGGGTGAAAAAGCAGATTCAGAAAGAAAAGGGGTTAAAGTACTTGGGGAAGCAAGGCCCCTGGTGGAGGAGGTGCCTGAGCATGTTGTGCCACAGATAGGATGTTACTCACAGCTCCTTTGAAGAATCTCAATCAAGAACTATGCTGCAGGAGAAGTTGTCATCAATTGCCAGAGTGGACAACCCTATAGCTCTGCAGTCCTATAGCTTGGTCCTGACTTTGCACCAAGTTAACCAAGTCAGCATACTGAAAGTGAGTACCTTCAGGGCCTGGCCCCTCCTCGGGAGGACCACTGTAGGCCAATATGTAACTATAAGTACCTCGTGTCAATTCTCCACTATTCTCATTGTGACTTGTACCCAGGTCAGTCATCTTCTGAGCTCTCAGAGGCCCCTGCCACTCTTGCATGCTCCATACTGCAAGAGTTGTTACTCCATGAATCCCTGCTTGAGCCCTGCTTGGAACCAGTCATGTCTGTGCCCTGAAGTGCCCATGGTCTGCCTCAGTGCCAAGCCACTAGGTAGCTGAGGTTCCCACCTGGCTGACCTTTTACACTCTCTGGAGGCATCAGAACCTGCCTGTATTTCAGTATAAAGAGCTAGGGAGTACTTGGGTAGCAGTACTCTTAATCTGTTCCATATTGTCATTCTGCCTCCTGAAACAGTTAAAGGGCAAACAGAAGTATAACAAATAAGAACATAAACAAAACAGATCTCATTGCACCCATGGACAAAAGCAAAACTGAGATGCTTGATTCTCAATCCAATTGAAACCATCCAAAGAAGACTTCTTTCAGTTCCACAGTCTGTACTACTTCAGGGAGTCCAATTAAACTTGGTGACATTTAACAATTTGGGGCTCATTTACAAAAAGAAATCCAAAATGTCCAAAGGTCCATTTTAAAGAGAATATCAAAACACAAGGACACGAAAATAAATGTAAACATAGAAAAAGAAGTAAACACAGCACACACAGAAAACACAAAAGTAGACACAAAACACTTACCAGAATCAACCCACCCCTCATTGTATATATAGTAGGATGTAGAAGATCGCTAGTCACACTGTGTTTAGGAGAAATGAGGAAAAGGGCCTGTGAAGTGCAGAAAGATTGCAGAGTCGGCTATTACAGCCAAGGGCGAGTGGCTGTTGAAATGCATCTCTCTGCTCAGCTAAAGAAAGTGTTTGTTGCAGAAGGTAAAATCAGAAGTCGTTGTGCTGTGTCTTTAAGCACAGTATAAACTGTGGGAAGGGCTTTGGTCACTAAGGCCACACTAGCCAATCAGGCTCTCCAAGCAACCTGTCAGTCAGAAGTGGTGCAGGGTTTTTCCGGGTCCAGGCTTCCTGCTTGGCTGGGAAGAGGAGCAGGCTCCAAAACGGAGCTGAGCGGACAGCACGTCTGAGCCAGGAAACCGTAATATGGTGAGTTAAGTGCTGATGTCCACAGATCGGGTGGAGCCCGTGATGAAGGGCGGGAATTGCTGTGCTGTGCCCTTCCTGGATCTTTATCTGAGTGGGAACAAGCAGCGGGATCTTTGTCCAGAAACGTCCGACGTGGTCCTTGAAACAGCCTGGACCCAGGCCAAGCCTTAAGTAACATTGCTCCATGAGGTGAACTTGCTCCCAGAATTGGAAGCAAGGAGATATGTGTAGGAACACCTTTGTAGCCAACTTCAACACACTCTCAGTGTATCCAGGAAGAGCAGGTTGCATAATTTGAGGAGGCTTATTTGCTGCAGTACATTCTAGGGGTTCGGCTCTTTGAATTTAACTTATAAGTGTAAGATACATTTATGTGTATAATTTTGTGTGTGTAATAAAAAGCAGGTTGCATAATTTGAGAAGGGGTAGTTGCTGCAGTACATTCTAGAGGTTTCATTTATGTGTATAATTTTGTGTAGGTAATAAAAAGCATCTCGTGTGTTAAGCAGCTGTAGAAAAATAGAGTTGATATAAAAATATAACTCTAACACCAATCCAAATTAAATATATGCAACCATGCTTGTTAAAGTTAGGATTGTAAGGTGCACAAAATATTGTCTAGATATTTGACTCCAAACCATTACCAAGGAGTCACTCCTGATTTACAACCAGCCACTAGGGCCAAACCTATATCAAAGAAGAAAACTTAAGAAGCTAGTCATTGAGGCATTACAGCATCACTACCAACTTTAAAGTTATGTGTGCCAAATAAAAATAGTTTTATTTTTTAAAAAGGCATTGATCTCCCAATTGGGCAATGTGACAAACAATTTATAAGTAAAACTGTGTTGTTAACACCTGGCCTTATCAAGCCAGACTTTAATTCAGGCCATCAGGCAGGGAAGAGGGACACTTTTAGATTAGCTAATATAGCCTGGGGCCTGTCTATGTCCTTGAAGCTTTTCCCAATAGTCTGATATAGTGACAATAAAACAGAGCTCTTTCAGGAAAACCAGGAATATGTTTGGGAGAATTGGTGATGATGTGGAATCAGGGCAGTTGTGGGGGTTTGCTTCATATCCTGAGAAGGAAGCCAGCACCTTTCACCACGTGGAGCTGTGGTTATCGGTGCCAAGACCATTGTGGCCTTAGTAATGTTCTTGAGATATATCCTGTGTTCTCCTTGTGTAGTACTGTTTGGCTGCCCTTCCTGAGTCTGTCCCATTGTAGGATAGTTTCTGCTGACTTTACAGCAGTCATCCATTTCCTTCAACTTTCTCTATAGAAGTAATATACAAAATGCTGTTCTCCATAATAAGGTTACATGGCCTGTAACATAGCTCATGCTATATCCCCAGAGCTTTTGTCTTTTCACCTTTTCTGTCTTCTACATTTCCTATCATTCTCATGTCCTGCTACATTCTCCTAAATATCCTGTGACTTATTAATATATTACCTGCTGCTTCAGGTAATTTTAATAAACGTAATTATTTAAACTGTTTGGAAATATCTTATCTGTATAATACCCATCTCCCTAAGTGGCTAAACCTCTAAGTTGTGCTTCCCTATTTAAGTTATTCAAAGTGTAACCTAGAACATGAAGCTGAAAATACAAGGATGACAGCATATATTGAATGTAAAATGTATATAGGATCCTGCCTCTTTGAGTATTAGCCAAGATGGATGCATTTTATCATTAAAGGTATTGGTCTTTATTAATCTCATAAGTGTTTTAAGTGATTTCTCCATGGAAGGCATATTAATTTTAGAACAGATGTATATCCATCCTGTTAGCAAAGTTTTTCCTGTAGAAGCTCTCTTATGTTGGCTAAGGTGGCTTTGATTTCAGTCTATTCCTCTCCAGGGCAATGACCTTGCTGTCCTCTCTAATGCATCTTTAAAGTTCTTAAATGAAATAACTATACCATCTCAATGTTTTAAAATTATCTCATTGATTGATGTAGTTGATTATCCAATGCAGTTACCAAAAAAAGCATTTTCGTGATAAACAGTAATTTTGCTTTCAAACCAAACCAGAAGAAATATTATATTTTATACACTTGAGGGAATAAAGGTTAGACAATCAGGGTCTGGATTCACCATTATGGAAAAGAATCAGATTGTGGTAGGGGGCATTATTTTTAGTTTCCCAGCATGTTTTAGTTTGTATTTACAAAGGATCATAGACCAAAGTATGGGTGGACAGTTTGGGAAGCTTAGCTCGAGCCAATGAATATTCAATTTGAAATTAGAAACTCTCCTATGCAGATATTTCCTATTCTGCATGACACAGTTATTTCTGCTCAGAAGTCTGAGAAACAGGTCATTCACTGTAACTTTATATGTCAGGTTATGGATCTAAGCAACCAATATTTGCATATGGGCAACATCAATCTATATCTTATCATGACATTTCCTTTAGTAGGTAGGGCTTACTGTTTTTCAAAGTCAATGTTACTAAGTTTTCTTTATCTTAAAAATATATCATTTTTATTTTTAATGTCTCTTATTTGTACAATTTTAAGATATTTGCTGTAATTGCTTTATGCTTTTGTGTATATTGTTTCAATTCTCCAATGTTTCTAGGTCTGTATGAGTTTCATTTCTTTTCACTCCATTGATGTGATTATTGATCTCTCTGTAGAACAATGTCTCCTTATATGGCTTTGAACATCTCATTCTGCCTCCATTGCCCTGTGCTGGGAAGATAGTCATAAAACTCTGGGCTTTGACTGTTCAATGAGGAGGATAAACAGGCCAGTTAGGTAATGAGTGACCTCCAATCTTTCTGATGCTTAGTGAAGACTTTTAAATGAAGAGAGACCTGTGTAGGAATTGAGTTTATTCACCACCTGTGAAGCTGGAAGACTCACAGTGCAGAAAATAAGATGCAGGACAGAGGTTGAGATTTTTCCTGCTTGAACAGTAGTTGAGATTGACAATGTAGAATTAGGTAAGTTATTTTAGATGCTCCTCCATAAATCTCCTGATTGGCCAGTTCTTAGGGTCCACAAACAAAAGTAATCAAGAATCTGGATAATGAATTGATTTGATCACAAAAACCAAGTTGATGTAGTTATAGTAGTTCAGTCAAAAAAGATCCGAGAAAAATATTGTGTTCATGCCTAAGAGGACTATTACTTTCTGGTTTTAGATGTCCAATATGAAAAAAAAAAGTTTGATATATTTTGGGTGTACTATGTTACAAGTCTGCAGTCCATGGAACGCATGGCTCTATTCTTGTTTCAAATTTTTAAGATCATTTTTCAGATTATGACCACAACATACCTATATTCTATTTTTTGTCTCTAAACCCTTTCATGGACCCTCATTTTTTTTTTTTTCTATTTCATGGCCTGTTTTTCTTTATCAACAGTCAGAGAGTAACAATTGCAACTTTTGTTTGGCTGCAGGATTTTCTAGCTATGAGGCCATAGGTTGGCTGCACTGATCATTTAGTGTATTTTGAAAAGAGTACACAGAGCATCCCATCCTTTAAATTAGGAGCAAGATGTGCTCTTGGAGAGCAGAAGAATGTGTTCAAAAATAGAAAGTTTGTAATATATGGCCCTGTATGCTGGATTGAAAGAGCAGAGCTGGAGGGAATAGCAGTCTGATTTATTTAACTCTGATCAAGTCTTAGAGAAGCTTTTCTTATTCTTAGGTTCAGCTGGGTAGCCCTAGCTCATGAGGGACTTTTGGAATCCTTACCAATCAGAAATATTAGTGGCAGGTATCTTGCAGGTTTCTTCTAGGAATTTTCTCTGACTTTGCTTTTATGTGAATCTATGCTGTGGTGAGTATAGTGTTTTCAGAGCAAGTCTGTTGAGCTGTTATTTCTGTTAATATTTGTCTGAACCTTGGGACATAATTTGATTCTCTTGGTGCATGTCTTGACCTGGGCAGTGATCTTTATCCTTTGAGCCTCCCTGTGATTGGATTACAGTAGGAGTAGACTGTGCATCCATGCCATGGGAGAAAATGATGCTTGTACCATCAATATTGAGTGTGCACACACAGCCATACTTTTTGAAGTAGAAAGACAGATTACAAAAGTGAATGTCTTATTTTTAAAAGTTTTAAATATTGCATTCCAGTTTTAGCTGTCTTCCAAATGTTAAAAATAGTTTAGAAACTTATAGGAAGATGGCCATGTTGATTGTTTTTCAGCAATACATGTTTAGAAGGCTTCTAAATTTCTGCTACCAAAAGCTGTAATGACATTTTTCCGTTACGTTTACTTCTAGGGAACAAAAGTTTCTCTTGCAGAGATTTCTCAGGTTCGCATCATGTTATTCAGGTAGATAATATAAAATTCAAATCATGTGCTATATTCTATGTGGCAGAAAGTATAGTTAAAATTATTCTTCTATGTTTTGGGAGGTAGGTATCACTGGGGCTGGGTTTACCTGAAAACACAAGGAGGCATATGGGGCTATAGAACCATCGCAAGAAGCCACGTCAATTTGCAGAGAGAGCTCTAGGGCATGAACCTTCTGTCTTTAGAAGAAATATCAGTAGCTGGAGGATCATATAAAACAACTCAAAGGTTCCTCTGAGTTAATTTTGTGGAAATTGTGAAGTCTGTTTATTTAATTTCTATAGACATAGAATCATAGGTACTTGTATAACATGCATCAAGATCCTACATTTTCTGGTTAAGTTGTCTTTGTTCTTTTTTAGTTCATGATTTTACTCTCTATCCTCTTTATTCCTTCGCAAATATTGCATGCATTCTTGATTGTTGGATGTTTCTGCTATGTGTAGAAGTCATAGGATGTCCATCTGTGTCCTGTTTTTTCATAATCCCATTGAATGTCCTGTACTGGGTATTACCACTGTGAATATAGCTTTGTAATCAGTTGTCGCGTGGTAAAATTTGGCATTGTTTGTATTCATTCATGGTGCATATTTAGCATACACAACATCTTGATACATCTTCTTCTCAAGGATCATGTATTTGTTTCTTATTTATTTTGGTTGTATTTTTTTTGTTGTTTGAATCTGTGAAAGATTAAGTTAAGTTTAGAAAGAAATCTGTTCTGCCCATTTTGTTATAGTTCAGTCACTTCTTCTTGTGTCCTAAACATTGAATTCTCTCTTCAAATTTCTTTTCTACTTTTGCTTAGGATACTTGTTGGCTATTGGTCTTGCACTGGTATTTAGCCTTAGATGGAATTTAGCTCGCATTTTGGACTGCATTCCCAAGCAACCCAACTCCGGGAAGTCACGGACCACGCGCACCAATGGCTGCTACCAGCCTTACACTGTCCACATCCACGGCCCATCTCTGACAGTCTTCTCTGAAAAGCAGGAACCTGAAAGACCATCTCAGCTTATTCTGTCAAAGTTCAGAGGTCACTTTCTGAAGGAACCTGCATGTCCAGTTAAACAGCATACTGTCAAGCAGTCAATACAAAAACAGGTTCTTGTCCAACTATTGTCTAAATGATGCCACAAAGAAGGTAGACTCCATATGGAGTTTCCTCAATGCCCCTTTTCCTCTTGAAGTAGATTGGGGCTGCCAGGAGCAGACCTGTCTCACTGTCCATAGAAATCTAAGTTATAATATTTTATTTTAATCCTTTGCTATTTACATGAAGCTTTTTATGAAATTCGGAGACCTCTAGTATATTTCTTATTAATAATTTATCAATTCTCTTATTACCTTGTGATAAAGGGCCTGGCAGACCCATATGGGATCAAGTGTGTTTTGTATAGAAGGGATAATTTCTATTCCATATTTTTTCTTGTAACTGAATGAATAATGAAGTGAATTCTGATTCATCATTAATAAAATCCACCATTTCATTGTGTAGAACAACTCTTTCTGCATACTGAGACAATGACTATGTTAAGAGGTTCAGTAAAGTCCATGAATACCATCACGATAGAATATAATTCTGAATTCTGAATAGAATTATAAGGGCTTTGAGCCATTTTATTTATATGTTCTGATTTGTAACCTGCCTTTCCTGATTTGTTTGTATCGGTATAAAAAATAGAGGCTCCAGAAATTGGTCTATCTCACACAATACGAGGGAGAATCCAATTAGTTTTCTTTAGAAATTCAATTCTTTTGCTTTGGGGATATTGGTTGTTAATGTCTCCCCAAAAATTACTGCAGGCTCTTTGCCCAGCTTCACTTTTTACCCATAATTTGTCAACTTCTTCATTAGTTAAAGGTCCAACAATTTCTGCTGGGTCCATCCCTGTCAATTGACAAAGTTAATTTTCCTTTAAAAAGAAGTTCAGAGATCTTTTCCACAGATGCCTTTAATTTCTTACTCGATTTATGTGGAAGAACTATCTATTCCAATAGAATATTTTCCCTTTGCATTAAAATTCCTGAAGGAGAATGCTTAGAGGGCAAGATAACTAAAATGGAATTGAGGTCTGGGTCCACATGTGCCTCCTGTAATTTCTTTTCCACCAAAGCCAATTCTTTCTCAGCTTCAGGTGACAATTCTCTTGGACTATTTAAGTCCTTGTCACCATTTAAGGTTTTGAACAAACTATCTAGTTCATCATTTATAATTCCAATAGGGGGCGTAAGTTGGCAGTGTCTCCTAGTAATCTTTGAAAATCATTAAGTGTCTTTAATCTATCTCTCCCGATCTCTACCTTTTGGGGTCTAATTTTTTGTTGACCTATTTTATATCCTAAATAATCAATGGAATCCCCTCTTTGTATTTTTTTTTCTGGGTGAATCTGTAATCCCCAAGCAGGCAAAATTCTTTTCACTTCCTCAAAAATTTCTTCTAATGTATCAATATTTGAACTGGCCAACAAGATGTTTTCCATGTACTAATAAATTATAGATTGTGGGAATTTGTTACATATTTGTTCTATTAGCTTTTGCATAAAATACTGGCACAGAGTAGGGCTATTCAGCATTTCTTGAGGGAGGATCCTCCACTGGAATCTCTTTACAGGCCGAGGCTTAATATAAGTGGGCAATGTAAAGGCCAATTTTTCTTTGTCTTGTTTTTGTATTGTAAAAAAATCTTTTTAATCAATAACTATAATAGGCCATTCGTTAGGTAACAGAGAAGACAAAGGAATCCCAGAGTAGAGAGAGCCCATTGGCTGGTTCACCTTGTTTATCGTCCTTCGGTCTGTTATCCTTCTCCATTTTCTATCTTGTTGGCTTTCTCAAAGAACCAACTCTTTGTTGCACTGATGCTTTGTCTTGTTCTCTTTGTTTAAGTTTTATTAATTGCAGCCTGATTATCTCCATCTGCTCTTCTGGGTGAGTTTCTTCTCATTATTCTTGAGCTTTCACCTGTGCTTTTAAGTCTGTCACGTGTTACTTTCCCATGTTTTCTATGTCGGCCTCTAGTGCTATGAAATTTTTTCTTAGCAGTGCTTTCATCTTGTCTCATAATTTTGGGCATGTTTTGAATTCATTTTTCATTGAATTCTAGGAGTTCTTTAATTTCTTTTTTGCTTCTTCCCGGAAGTAGAGTTTGTTCAATTGAGACATGTTCAACTCTTATCAGTTTGTAGGCACTTTGTGGTTTCTGATGTTGTTCAACTCTAACTTTAGCGCATATGAACTTATAGGAAACCAAGAGTTATTTCACATTTTTGAATCTATATTTGTTTTATGATCAAGTATGTTGTCAAAGCTAGAGAAAGTTCCATGAAGTGGTGAGAAGAAGGTATGATCCTTTGTTTGGAAATATGCTTTGTCTATATCTATTAATTCTATTTGAGTCATAACATCCATTAGAATCCTTATTTCTCTGTTAAGATCCTGTCTGGTAGAGCTATCCATTGGTGACAGTGGGGTATTTACATCTCTCACTATTAGTGTGTGGAGATTGATGTGGGGTTTAAGCTTTAGTAATGCTTCTTTTACATATTTAGTTACTCTTGTACTGGGGACAGGGGCTGAAGTGTTCATAATTGAGAGTTCTTCTTGATGGATTTTTTTACGGATGAATAAGTAATGTCTTTTCTGTTCTCTTTTGATTGATTATTAATTTGAAGTTTACTTGTTAACCATTAGGAAAGCTACAACAGCTTGTTTCTTTTAGTCCATTTCACTGAAAAGTGTTTTCTCAACCCTTTATTTTGAGGCAGTGGATTTTTTTTTTAATTTGAGGTAGTTTCTTGTGTGCAGCAGAAAGATGGATTCTGTTTTTATATATATTTTATTAGCCTGTGAATGTTTATTAGTAAACTGAGTCCATAGCTATTAAGAGATTTTAATGACCAGTGATTATTCATATTTGTTAGTTTTGGTGGTACTGTTATGTGTTTCCTTTCTTTTGGATTTTAATTTGCGGATAATCTAATGCTTGTGGTTCACGAGTATTTCTAAGTTGGTTAAATCAGTGTTTTCCTTCTAGTGCTTTCTGTACGGCTAAATTTGTGAGTAGGTATTTTTTTAAATCTGGTTTTATCATGGAATATCTTGTTTACTCCATTTATGGAGATTGAGAGTTTTGGTGTGTTTAGAAATTTGGGCTGGCATGTGTGTTCTCTTGATGTTCTTATAATATCTGACCAGGATGTTCTAGCTTTCATGTCCTCCAATGAGAAATCAGATAATACTCTCATGGTTCTGCCTTTATAAGTTATGTGGCCTTTTATCTTTGCAGCTCTTAAAATTCTTTGCATTTGTTATCTTTTTAGTGTTATAATTATTATGTGCCAAACAGTCTTTTTGGGATGGTGTACTCTATTTAGTGTTCTATAAGCTTTTTGTATCTTCATAAGCATTTTCTTTCTAGGTTTCAAAAGTTTTCCTCTATGATTTTATGAAAAATATTTTCTGTGCCTCTCAGCTGGTTATTCTGAAAGACTTGTTATTCAATTTCTATTATTCCTATCTTTGCTTTACTTCATGGTGTCCCCGATATCCTGGATGTTTTATATTACAATTTTTTATAACTTCTGAGGGTTTTTTTTTTTTTTTTTACTAACAAGTGCATTTTCTCTATCATATCTTCCACTCCAGCGATTCTCTTCTAATTAATTTTGTTCTTTCTGTTTAATTTTTGCACGGGAGAATATTATAACTATTTCCTTTTTGCTGTCCTAAAACTCATTGTCTATACGAGGATACCTTTTAACTCAGAAGTAGACATGTTTACCTTCTAAGTGCTTCGATTAAAGGCATGTGCAAGTATACTCAGCTTCTTCATCATCTTTGACTGAGTGCTTATACAATTTCTTTGATGAGTTCTCTGTAGTATTGATTTCTTTTCTTCCCTCTCTACATTAAACAGCCATTTCTCTTGTAAAATGTTTCAAAGCATTCAGAAATGATAGAGGTAGACCTATTCAGTTCCATTTTAAAGTAACTTAAAATTGAATAGTAAAGTGTGAGTCATAGAATGACTGTGAAGCATGAAAGTTGTGTGAATATTTTGTCAAAAATCCCATTCACTTACTATGTTGTCAGTATTATGTCTGTACCTGTATACATGGATTTAATTATGGATGGCATATATTGTAGGAGGCAGTGACCTATAAAGATGTTCATGTCGGCTTTACTCAAGAGGAATGGTCATTGCTGGATCCTTCACAAAAGAATCTGTACAAAGATGTGATGCTGGAAACCTGTATGAACCTCAGTGCTATAGGTAACCACTGCAAAGTTTTCTTCCTCTTTTAAAGTAAAGGAAAATTGTTTCTTACTTAATGATGCCCTTTAATTTTGATTGAGAAGAAGACAAAATGAGGTGAATAAATCAAGTCTGATTCTAAATTACAATGACAATAGTAACTTATTTTTTTCACAATTCCAATAATATTCCATTCATTTCTTTATACTGTAATGTAGGCTACAATTGGGAAGATTATAATATTGAAGAACATCGTCAAAGTTCTCAAAGACATACAAGGTAATTTTTAGGTGCAAACTGATACAAATGTGTTTCTGAAAATATCTTAATGAACTGGAATTTTTAAAGAAAATCAGAAACGTAAATTACTTATGTAATAAGTGTATGTTCAAAACCCTTTAATAAGCCAATAGTCCATACTAAAGATTGTGTTACTGATAAAATTCTTCTTTTACTAAATTGAGTAAGAAAGGAAGTTAGATTTAAGAGTTAAGGGTGTGTATGTGTACAGAAACCTTAAACCCTATATCCCAAAGTCAAGCTGTATGAATACAATGTAGAAATTTTGATTTGTTATTCTTCTGTAAAATGTATATCAAGTCACTGTGGCTCTGATATCTAAACATATCCATATGGAGAAAGCAATGCATCCCTCTCATTTTCAGAACAACTAGAAGAAATATAGTACTCCATTTAGAGTAGACTTATTAAATGTGGTTCAAGTTAACAAGTAATTGTTTATTTAGCTTTATTGGAAATAGGTCAAGAAACACACTACAGAAATGCTTTATGTACCTTAAGACTGTGTAAATACTTGTGCTTGCTCTGACTTACTTTGAAAATGTAGTATGACTCATACAAAATGTGTCAATAGAATGAATTGGGTATATGCAAAAATTCTTTCAGTTCTCGTCTATAATGTTAAAAGTTCTTATAGAGAGAAAAGATGCCATAAATATATGTGAGCCAGGCTGAAAAGTTTCTTACCATCATAGTAATTTTGAATATGCAAAATAATTATTATAAAGAGGAACAACAAATGAGTAAACAAATTGATACAATCTTAAGATCTGTTTTCCTTTTATGGTTAGTGATAATTATATAATTATTTTTTACAGATGTAGTTATAACACTGTTACAAATGTGGTTAAGGTTTTACATGTGCCTGTTGTACTTCCAGGTTTGAAAGAAGTCAGAAAGGACAGCAATCTTCTGAATATGTTCAGTATGTTAAATCCCTTGCATTTCATTATCATGATGTTCAAAGTCATGAAAGAATTCATACTGGAGAGAAACCCTGTGAAGATATTGATTATTGTGAAGCCTTTGTATTTTATACTAGAGATAGAATCCAAAAAGGTACACATACTAAAGAGAAACCCTATGAATGTAATCAGTGTGGTAAAGCCTTTACTGAGAACAGAACTCTTCAATTTCATAAAAGAACACATAATGGAGAAAATTCCCATGAGTGTAATAAGTGTGGCAATGCCTTTTCCCATAACGGGTGTCTTACACATACTGGAGAAAAACCCAATGAATGTAATGTGTGTGGTAAAGCGTTTGCTAAAAACAGTCTTCTTCAATTGCATAAACGAACACATACTGGAGAGAAACCCTATGAATGTAATCAGTGTGGTAAAGCCTTTTCTTGTCACAGTTATCTTAAAATACATAAAAGAACACATACTGGAGAGAAGCCCTATGAATGTAATCAATGTGGTAAAGCCTTTTCCCGTGACAGTCATCTTCAAGGGCATAAAAGAACACATACTGGAGAAAAATCCTATGAATGTAATCAGTGTGATAAAGCCTTTACTGATCACAGTTCTCTTCAAAGACATAAAAGAACACATACTGGACAGAAACCCTATGAATGTAATCAGTGTGGTAAAGCCTTTACTGATCACAGTTCTCTTCAAAAACATAAAAGAACACACACTGGAGAGAAACCCTATGAATGTAATCAGTGTGGTAAAGCCTTTACTTATCACAGTTCTCTTCAAAGACATAAAAGAACACATACTGGAGAGAAACCCTATGAATGTAATCAATGTGGTAAAGCCTTTTCCCGTGACAGTCATCTTCAACGGCATAAAAGAACACATACTGGAGAGAAACCCTATGAATGTAGTCAGTGTGGTAAAGTGTTTGCTCAAAAAAGTAGTCTACAATTCCATAAAAGAACACATACTGGAGAGAAACCCTATGAATGTAATCAATGTGGTAAAGCCTTTTCCCGTGACAGTCATCTTCAAGGGCATAAAAGAACACATACTGGAGAAAAATCCTATGAATGTAATCAGTGTGATAAAGCCTTTGCTGATCACAGTTCTCTTCAAAGACATAAAAGAACACATACTGGACAGAAACCCTATGAATGTAATCAGTGTGGTAAAGCCTTTACTGATCACAGTTCTCTTCAAAGACATAAAAGAACACACACTGGAGAGAAACCCTATGAATGTAATCAGTGTGGTAAAGCCTTTACTGATCACAGTTCTCTTCAAAGACATAAAAGAACACATACTGGAGAGAAACCCTATGAATGTAATCAATGTGGTAAAGCCTTTACCCGTGACAGTCATCTTCAACGGCATAAAAGAACACATACTGGAGAGAAACCCTATGAATGTAGTCAGTGTGGTAAAGTGTTTGCTCAAAAAAGTAGTCTACAATTCCATAAAAGAACACATACTGGAGAGAAACCCTATGAATGTAATCAATGTGGTAAAGCCTTTTCCCGTAACAGTCATCTTCAACGGCATAAAAGAACACATACTGGAGAGAAACCCTATGAATGTAGTCAGTGTGGTAAAGTGTTTGCTCGAAAAAGTGGTCTACAATTCCATAAAAGAACACATACTGGAGAGAAACACTATGAATGTAATCAGTGTGGTAAAGCTTTTTCTTGTCGCAGTTATCTTAAAATACATAAAAGAACACATACTGGAGAGAAACCCTATGAATGTAATAAATGTGGTAAAGCCTTTTCATGTCACAGTTATCTTAAAATACATAAAAGAACACACACTGGAGAGAAACCCTATGAATGTAATCAGTGTGATAAAACCTTTACTGATCACAGTTCTCTTCAAAGACATAAAAGAACACATACTGGAGAGAAACCCTATGAATGTAATCAGTGTGGTAAAGCCTTTTCATGTCACAGTTATCTTAAAATACATAAAAGAACACACACTGGAGAGAAACCCTATGAATGTAATCAGTGTGGTAAAGCCTTTTCTTGTCACAGTTATCTTAAAATACATAAAAGAACACATACTAGAGAGAAACCGTATGAATGCAATTTGTGTGGTAAAGCCTTTTCCTGTCCCGATTATCTATCAGTACATAAAAGAACACATACTGGAGAGAAACCTTATGAATGCAATCAGTGTGTTAAAGCGTTGGCACAAAGAAATACTCTACAATTCCGTAAAAGAAAACATACTGGAGAGAAATGGTAAGAATGCAATCTGTGTGGTAAATCCTTTTCCAGTCACAGGTATCTACAAATGTATATGAGAACGCATACTGGAGTGAATCCCTATGAATGTAGTAAGTGTGGTAAATATTTTACTCAAAAGACTACTCTTCAATTGCAGAAAACGATACATACTGGAAATAACCATAAGTGTGTAATCCATGTGGTAAAGACTTTATGTGTCACAGTCAACTTCAAACACATTAAACTACACATCTGCAGAGAAACCATATGAATGTAATTAGTGTGGTAAAGTCTTTTTCCTTCAAAAACATCTTCAAACATTTAAATAGAGAAACCCAATGAATGTATTCAGTTTCCAAGATCTTTACTCAACACAGTGATCTTAAAATGCATAAAAGATCATATATTGGAGACAAACCCTTTGAATGTAATTGATGTAATAAAGCTTTTTCACATCAGAGTTATCTTCTCTTCTCACACTTAGAAGAACCTTTGTGTATAGAAATCCTATGGATGTAATTAGTGTGCTAAGTATTTTGTAGGTATCCGTAGTCTTTAAAATACTGACAAAAACTACACTGCAGAGAAACTGTATAAATGCAATCAGGATGATAAACGATACAGAAATAATACTTTGTGTGCATTCAATCCGTTAATGCTTTGACATATTGCAGTAATCTTTGAGTGCCTGAATAAACTAATAACTGAAATCATCCTTAATATTTTAAGCCAAGACGTTTTTGTTTAGTTTCACAAAAATATTTGATCTGGAGACAAGTGTTCTATGGTGTCATCAATCTTTTTAATTATTACAAATCTAGTTTTTGTTTCTTTGTGTATTTAAACCTCCAAACTTATTTAAAAACTGCCCTATTAATTTAAATGGTCAGGTAACCACTGGAGGAATTTATAATCCCTTCAATGACATGAAATAGCTAATTTAGATGGAAAACTTTATGGAAGTGTATTAGTTCATTTTCTGTTATTGTGATATAACTATATATTACATTATATATATATATAATTAAATAATATATTAAAGCCTATTATGTCATTTTGAAGTTAAGAAATAAAAACAAGCTCATAAAAGAGAATAAACCATATTCATAATAATAGCTTTTTGTAAAGACTCTAAACATCATGGTGGACTTCAGATTCCGAGAAAAATCATTTTCTCTTAATTAAATCATGGCCTTTAGTGTTCTTGCCTTGACTGATGTATACTTCCCTGTATTTACTGGACATGCAGCACCCCTAAAAAATGACCACTGAACTTTCACCCAATTAAATTACATGATATTTGAGGTTTCTTCTTTTCCTAAGAGACTGACAGACATTCTACAGGATGCAGGGAGAAGAAACAGACAAAATTCCCAGAATGGATGAAACTGCTTTTCATCTTTTCTGCTTTATTGAATGGTATGCCAATAAATCAAGATATGCAGGATAAAGATAGATGCCCCAACTTTGCAGAAGAATATTGTACAGGAACTCTGGATGACTGTCCAGGCAACCAGATGTTTCTGCCATTTCTAGAACATTATGACTGTCCAGGAGACTGGATGCTTGTGCTGACTTCAATTCAGAATAATAATTTGTACAGAAAACATTCTTGCCAGGCTAGGCATATGCTGTACTTCTTACTTAGCTACAATTTAGATAGAGATATGTATTAGTGTTATAGAACACATGCGAAAATTATTAGTATTCAGAGATCTTAAGGTGAATACTGTCTTGTGGTAGAGTGAGCCCAGGTCTACTACTGTAAGCAATACAATTATAAAAGGCAGGATTTGTTCATTAAGTAGAGTTAGGGGTGCGAGACTTTACAGGAACTCAAAATTGATCATTCTTCATAATCTGATATGTTTAGTCCAACCAGTGTCTCTGACTTGTCTGCCTGTACTATCTCTCCACCAAGTTAGTCCATCACCCAAATCAGAAAGGAGGAAAAGGAACTTCCTTAGAACCAGAGGAATAAGAAAAAAGCCTTGCATTCCACAGACTAAAGGGAGGTATTGGCTGAAGAAAACAACAAAGAAAAGAACTCCTTCAGGATTCAGTGGGGTAGATGATGAAAGAGGCAAGTGTGACATAGGCAGAGAGCAGAAAAATTGCAGAGAGCAGTAAATGAGCACAGTGTCTGGGAAGATATAGCAGGTATCTATAGAGACCATACTTTATAATTAATTTGAAGTTGTAAAGTGTTTCTCTACATATTTTTGATATACTGAATTTTTTAAAATTTATCACAGTGAATGAAACATACCTATATATTTCAATGTACAGTGTCATTTATCTAAGCTATATAGAATATAGTCACTGTCACCTGGGATAGAAAGCTTAAAATTCATGAGTTAGAAATCCAACAAGTGACTTTGGACATAAAAAGTTAGAAAAATATTGTGAAAGATTTTTCAGTAAATGTACATGATCCTAATAGAGAAACTGAAAGCTCTTAGAGAATTCTCTGTAAATGAACATAATGTTGACAATATAAATGTTTTTAAAATGTGATATGAGAAGACAAGCCTATGTGTATAAACAAAGCCAGAAAAATATCAGACAATCATCCGTAGGATATTTCCTTTTAAACTAACAGTCTTGCTAGGAAATTTATGATTACCTGGCCTACAAGTTAGAATAAGTTACTCATTTAAGTTATTTTCAGCTGCCCTCATTTCTTCACCACCCAGTAAAGACCAGCATAGTGTTTCATACTGTACCAATGAAGTGAGGTGTTATAAAGAAACAATTTACGAAAAATTACATCAAGAGAATTTTTCTTTAGCATATATAACTAAAATGTGGAGCAAACCAAAGGAAACAAAGCATTTTTTGGTATTACATTATCAAAAACATGGACAATTCATGAGCAAGAACATGGAATTAAAGATACTTGACTGCCTGCTTATCCTATGAATAGAAAGAAGTCTGCTGCCAGCCTCTGGTTTTACTCCTGAACATTGATAGGCCTGGGAACCAGGACTGTCAGTTGAATTATTCAGTGAAGGGTCCAAGTCTAGGTATGAAAAAAGGAACTTTTTTTCAAAATTTAGATTTTTAAATGTTACCGTTTTATATTATGTGTATGAGTGGTAAAGAAAAAAAGACCTAGAATCTGATATTTGTGGGGTTGGAAGGGTCTTTTCTGTTTGATGTCAAGAAGATAGTCATTGTAGGTGGGTGCACTAAAGAGTCTGACCCATAGCTGGGGGCAACTTGAGTTTCAGAAAAAAAAAATAAAAAAGACATTTTTAAAACATATTTAAACAGTGTGTCCAGATTAAAAATTATGTTGATTTTTTAATTACTGAGAACATTTCACGACCAAAAGCAACATAAGTTAATGAGGATTTATTTCAATTGATAATTCCACATTAGTCCTTCACTGAGGAAAAACGGCAGAAATTCAAGTGTAGAATATTGAAAAAGAAATTAATTCAGAGGCCAGGGAGAAAAGTTGTTTAATGCCTTGATCCAAGTAGCAAGCTCTGTGCTTTTTCATAATACCTACGACCTACAGTCCAGAGTCAGTTCCCCCATATTGCCTTTGTCCTTTATATTAATAATTAATTTTTCTATGAACTTAAAATACGCTAAGCTTTTTGGTGTATTTGTTCTCAATGGAAAGTCCCTCTTTCATATGAGAGTAAGTGATATGCCTGGGCCTGAGGCTGATTAGCCAAAAACTATTGGAAGCATCTGTGTGTCTCTGCGGGTCTGCGGATCTAAACTTTGAGGTTAGGCCCGAAAGTCTGGGCCAGAAACCTCATACTACAAAGTCCCTCTTTCATATGATGCTAGATGGTATCATGTTGACTTAATACTGACCACCACAAAATGGTAAACAGAATAATCAAATATTGATAACAAGATAGACGTGTGCTAAATCACAACGATTTTGACAGTTGCCACTGAGTCACGCCCTCTGAGTAGGTTTGGCGAGGTCAGAAATTGGGAGTCAGAAAAGAACATCACAACCCAATTTGAATGGGACCACCTTTGGAGAATGGTCCTGAATTCTCTAAGAAAAAGACTGAGCAAACCCCAAGGACTGTGTAGTGAGCAGCATTTCCTTCATGGGGTCCTCATGGGCATCTACCTACAGATTTCTGCCCTGCTTGATATTCTTCCAACAATGACACTGATATACGAGCATAAACCAAATAAACTTTTTTCCTCCAAGTTTCATTTGGTCATAGTATTTACCAGTGGCCATATTAAAACTATCTAAGAAATACAATAATAGGTGAGGAGTGAATACTGGGGACATAAACCATGAAACATTTTACTGTAGTTAAGTCGCACATGTTAATTTGGACCTAAGTAAATACCTGACACATGACAGCCCGTGACCTTCCTGCTACTTCATGGGACTTTGAGAAAATATATTTAGACATAGGCCTAATATCCACTCACCTACCAATCCAAGAATTCTATAATTACTTTAGTCTTATCGCTCGGATCCTACATAGTTCACTTAGAAAAATTCACACATCCTTTTTCTGGACAGCATGTCTCAATTTAATTACTTATAGTAACTAAGTCTGTTGATCATAAGCCATCTCTCCTCCCTAAGCTGGCCAGAAGACCAAAGTATGCAAGTCACACCTCCCTTTCTAGCAAGTCTCAGTACTAATCCAGAACTCTGCATACATTCTTTGTTTTCAAGGTGAGTCTCCAAAGGCTAGGTTATTTGGTTTCTAGGACCAGGTGCCTCTTCCATGCACATGTGTCCTAACTATTTCCTCCAGCTATTATCTAGTACAATTGCTCTACACCACCCCTAATCTTGAATAGGTTTTCTCTGATCCATTTCTATATAGACCACACAAAGCAAGGACATCTACCTTTCAGGGACTATTGTCTTCCTGTGTAGCCCAGAGGATGAGAAACAGTACAAACAGCAACACATGTCAGAAGATAGATGAGTAGAAATAGGTAAATTTAAGGGATAAGAGCTACTATGAAACTAGCTAAAGCTAAGGCCACGTTTTCATTATTAATCAATGACTCAAAGTGATTATTTGGGAGCTGACAGTACAGAATTTATTTTTACTGTAGTATGTGATGGGATTATTTTAATTATTTAGAAAAATTTTAACACATTACGGTGCCTTTTACCACTTCTACTCCCATACTCCTTGATGAGCCAATCACTCCCCGAGATGGCAGGAATCCAGGGAAAATGAATCAATTTGATCTGGCATACCCGGTTCAGGCCAAGCCTTCCCCCAAGAGGAAATCTACTTTGCTCTTCTCTCTTTTGGTATCTTCACACAACCATCCCATTCTCAAAGTTCTCTACATACCTCACCTTGCTTTCCCTGCATAACGGCAATATACTAAGCTCTTTCTATTTCTCCTCCTCAAAGGGATCTAAGAATGCCTTTTAAAATTACTCCACTTTGCTAGCAGCATAGGACGTTTGTGGATTACGGCCTGGTTATCTTTTGCATTTTATCTGGAATCCATTTATGAGTAAGTACATATTAAGTCTATCTTTCTGCATCTGTGTTACCTCATGCAGAATGATATTCTTTTGATACATTGATTTACCTTCAGATTCAAGAACGTCATTTCTTTTATTGCTGAATTGTACTCAAAAGTGTAAATGTACCCTTTTGTAATCCATTCTTCACTTGAGGGACATTGTTCTGGCTCCAACAAATGATGCTGCTATGAACATAGTTGAAATAATGCCTTTGGGGTAAGAATGTCCATCCCTTGGATCTATGTCCACTAGTGATATTGCTGGACTATTGGGTAGTCTCAGTTTTCTGAAGAACCACTATACTGATTTTTAAAGTGGCCACACAAGTGTGTTCCCCACAGCAATGGAGGAGTGCTCCTCTTACTACACAACCCTTTCAGCTTAGGCTGTCATCTGTGCTTTTGATCAGAGCTGTTCTGAAAGATTAAGATAGTATCTCAGAGTTGTTTAGAGCTGTGTTTCTATGATGGCTACAAATGTTGAGCATATTTTAAGTGTCTCTCAGCTATTTGGAGATCTTCTGTTGAAAACTTTTTATTTTGTGTCTACATTCCATTTTCCAATTGATTTGTTTGGTTTTGTAACTCAAGTTTCTTGAGTTCTTTATCTAAAATAAATATACGACCTCTGTATCAAATAGAGTTGATGAAAATCTTTTCCCATTACATAAGCAGTTATTTTTGTCTTATTGACCATGTTTTGTGACTTCCAGCAACTTCTCACTTTTAGAGGATAACATTTATTAATTGTTCCACTCAGTGTCTGCACTACAGGTGTTATATTTAGAAAGTGGTTCCTGTGACAATTCATTCCAGTGTATTTCCAAATTTGTTTTCTACCATATTTGATATAACTAGGTTTATGTTGAGGTCTTTGATCAATTGGACTTGAGTTTTGTGCAGTGTGGTAGATATGAATTTGTTTCTATTGTTTTACATGCCTTCATCCAGTTATGCCAACATCACTTATTAAAGATATTAACTTTTTTCTTTGTATATTTGGGCCTCTTTGTCTAAATCAGGTGTTCATAGTTGTGTGGGGTAAAGTCAGTGTCTTTTATTTGATTCCACTGATGCACAAGTCTGTTTTTATGCCAGTACAAGGCTGTTTTTCTTCCTGTGGCTATAGAGTAGACCTTGAAACCAGGGATGGTGATGCCTCCTGAGATTCTATTTTTAAACATGATTCTTTTGGCAATCCTGGGCCTTTTGCTTTTTCTTATGAAATTAAGTATTGTTCTTTAAGGTCTGAAAGAAATTGTATTGAGATTTTGATGGAGATGGCACTGATTCTGTAGATTTTTTTGGTGATATTGCCCTTTTTACTATGTTGATGCCACCTTTCCAAGACAATGGTAGATGTTCCCATTTTCTGATAACTTCTTTCATTTTAATATGACTTCTTCTCTGAAAATTTAAATGGTCATATGTAAGGTTATAGGAAATCCAAAATTGCCCCTTGTTGGACTCAGATGCTCTACAACTGCAAATGAGTATAAGAACCTTTTCCTAGGTCTGTTCAATACAACATGACAGTTGTGTTGCTTTTTCTGAAGGTGGGGCCTCTAGTTCTGGGATCACAATATGTCCATGGCTGTTAATCTGGTCTTTGAAAGCTATTCCACATGCTTGGTTCCTTCACCCAGCATGGATGCAGTGGAATATGCTTGGTCCTGCTTTAACTTGATGTCTCATGCTTTTTTGTTGTTCATGGGAGTCTTGTCCATCTGTGAACAAAGAATCATGTATGCTGACGAAATATGTAAGGCAGGAGAGGAAATGAGATGAGAGGAAAAAGGTGAAACTGAGTGTTTACTAAGTATGTTATGTCACCTCCTTCCTCCCAGCTTTCAAAATGGAACTGTACTGTTTTTGTCAGATTAAAAGATGATTTATGCTGTTTCTCAGATCTAGTCTATATTCTCTGATTCAGTCTAACTGATTACATCACAACTTGTACAGAATAGTTAGCATAGCAGTTTCCAAAAGACCCAGAAGACAGTCCAGCCTTCTGAATGTATAAAAGCAGCTTGTTAAGAGAATTGTCCTGGTTCTTCATATTTCTTGTCTCTTCATTTATCTGCCCCCATCTTTAGCTCCACATTGTAAACCCCATGGGCCTGGCTCCAAGTTATAGCATTGACTCTTCAAGGAGCCACCAAGGAACTAATGGTGGATCCCATCTCCTCAAATATTCAAATTATGATTGCACTTTAATATTAATGTTTAAAAATATTCCACCACATGTATACCAAACTCTTTGGGTTTTACTTAATTCCAAAAGTAATCAGTTTAACTACCAAGAATGGGCAAGATAAAACAAGAACACCCAAACAAAAAAAATTTAAAAATTCTTAATTACAGAGGACAGGAATATCATGGGAGTTATTTCTAAAACAATGCCTTTTTAAAACAAATGATGTGGACTTTACTTAGAGCATGTGGGACCATTTGTTTAAGTTTCATTAATTTCAGCCTGATTATCACCATCTGCTCTTCTGGGTGAGTTTCTTCTCATTATTCTTGAGCTTTCACCTGTGCTTTTAAGTCTCTTGCGTGTTACTTTCCCATGTTTTCTATGTCGGCCTCTACAGCTATGAAATTTTTTCTTAGCAGTGCTTTCATCTTGTCTCATAATTTTCAGCATGTTTTGAATACATTTTCATTGAATTCTAGGAGTTCTTTAATTTCTCTTTTACTTCTTCCTTGAACTAGAGGTTGTTCAATTGAGAGACGTTCAACTTTTATCAGTTTGTAGGCACTTTGCGGTTTTTATTGTTGGTCATCTCTAACTTTAGTGCATATGGACTGATAGGAAACCAAGAGTTATTTTCACATTTTTGAATCTATATTTGTTTTATGATCAAGTATGTTGTCAACATTAGAGAAATTTCCATGAAGTGGTGAGAAGAAGGTATGATCCTTTGTGGTTGGAAATATGCTTTGTTTATATCTTTTAATTCCATTTGAGTCATAACATCCATTAGATTCCTTATTTCTCTGTTAAGATCCTGTCTGCTAGAGCTATCAAATGGTGACAGTGGGGTATTTACATCTCTCACTGTTAGTGTGTGGAGATTGATGTGGGGTTTAAGCTTTAGTAATGTTTCTTTTACATATGTAGGTATCCTTGTATTGGTGACTGGGGCTTAAATGTTCAGAATTGAGATTTTTTCTGAGATGAATAGGGAATGTCTTTACTGTTCTCTTTTGATTGATTTTAATTTGAAGTCTATTTTGTTAACTATTAGGACAGCTACACGAGCTTATTTCTTTCACTCCATTTCATTGAAAAGTCTTTTCTCAACCTGTACTATGAACCAGTGTTTTTTTTTTAAATTTGAGGTTTTTTTTTTGTATGCAGCAGAAAGATGGCTTCTGTTTTCATATATATTTTGTTGCCCTGTGAATGTTTATCAGTAAACTGAGTCCATAGCTATTAAGGGATTTAATGACCAGTGATTATTCATATTTGTTAGTTTTGGTGGTAGTGTTATGTGTTTCCTTTCTTTGGAATTTCCATTTGTGGATAATCTAATGCTTGTGGTTCACGGGTGTTTCTAGCTTGGTTAAATCAGTGTTTTCCTTCTAGTGCTTTCTGTAGGGTTGAATTTGTGAGTAGATATTGTTTAAATCTGGTTTTATCATGGGATATCTTGTTTACTCCATTTATGGTGATTGAGAGTTTGGCTGGGTTTAGAAATTTGGGCTGGCATGTGTGTTCTCTTGATGTTCTTATAACATCTGACCAGGATGTTCTAGCTGTCATAGCCTCTAATGAGAAGTCAGATAATAATCTCCTGGTTCTGCTTTTATAGGTTACTTGGACTTTTCCCTTTGCAGTTCCTAAAATGGTGCCCATTATCATGTTTTTAGTGTTATAAGAATTATCTGGCAAACATTCTTTTTCGAGATGGTGTAGTCTTTTTGATGTTCTATAAGCTTCTTGTATCTTCATAAGCATTTTGTTTCTAGGTTTCAAAAGTTTTCCTCTACGATTTTGTGAAATGTGTTTTCTGTGCCTCTGAGCTGAATATTCTTATAGAGTCCTTATTCAATTTCTATTATTTTTAGGTTTGCTTTATTTCACGGTGTCCCAGACATCCTGGACATTTTATGTTATATTTTTATTAACTTTTGAGGTTTTTCGACTAGCAAATACGATTCTCTTTTGCATTTCTTGCATTCTGTTAGTTATGCTTGCATCTATATTTCCTGTAAATTTGCTCGGGTTTTCCATCTCCAGATTTCTCTTGGTATGTGTCTTCTTCGTGGCCTCTGTTTCAATTTTTAAGTCTTACATTATATTCTCCACCTGTTTGATTTTCTTTTCTTGGTCCCATCTTATTTCTTTAAGAGATTCATTTTTTTTTTCATTATTTTTTTGTTTCATGTCTTTATAGGGAGTTTATAACTTTAATATTTAATTTCAAGTTTTAAGCCTTTTTATCATATTTATAAAAATATGTTTAAAGTTGTTTGTCATCGTTTCTTCTATATTGTAATATTCAAGTCTTGCTGTTGTAGAAACACCAGGTTATAGTGATGCCATATTTTTCTTTATGTTGTTGAATATATCTTTGTGCTGGCCTCTACCCCTCTCTTGTTCTGATAGTTGCAAGTGTTGTCTGAGTTTCAGGGAGATGTTTATGGTCTTACAGGTAATCTTGGAGAAATTGGGAGCCCATGGAGAAATAGGAGACAGTGGAAAGTGTCTCAGGGAGCTGTTGAGATTTGTAGCTGGGGCTCTAGTAGATAAACTCCCCAGAGTTTGGGTCTCAGGAAGGCACTATTATGATGGGGGCTCTTGAGTCTGTCTCAACATGCAGCTCTTGTGATGGAGCTATTCAGGGGCTTTCTATCAGAAAGCAACTGAACCTGGAGTTTATCTGATAGGGCTTTTCAGAACCTGTATAACAGATTAAACTTCACTGGGGGGAAGGGTGGTTTTGGCAAATGAATTGAGGATTTTCTAATGCAGGTCTTCAGAGCTTCTGTCCAGAAAACAGCTGAAGTTGGGCAGATGGGTGAGTTTGGAAAATTGAAGAAGAGTTTGGAAAACTGCTAGGCAGGCCTGCATGCAGAGGCTCTGCTTTCTTGGTGGCAGGTGGAGCTGTAATATATTGGCAAGGGGGGGTTGTTTTGGTACCCTGTTGCCTAAACCTTGGTGTTGTCCTAATTCTTAGTTTTCAACATGAGTGGAAGTTTGCCTTTATGATAGAAGTGTGGAATTGAGTGATTTTTCCATTTTATTCCCTGACCTATGCTTATCTCCAAATGACAAAGTTCTATTTTTAAGCCAGAATTAACTAACATATGTATTGGACACATTTGAATATATATTAGTGTTTTACAAGTTAAATTTATCTTGATAAAATAAAATTTTTAGGACTGAAACTTGGTATGTTGAACCTTGGGTTTGTAATCTCAAGCAAAGTTGATTCTCACATATGAAGAGACAATATTACAGAGTAGTAAATTCTCAGCTTTATCAGACAGCTTGTTCTTTGCCACCATAAAGTAAAATGTGTTGATAAATAGAATGAACTCAAAGAATTATGCAGGAGGAATTGTCTTCTTATCACGGGCTATGGTTGGAATTGTGAAAAATATCTAAAATTCTTTCCCACTGTCTAGTTGATTGCCACAATCAGAGAACACTGATGCCTAGAGATTCGATTCTCACATATCTCAACATCACTAACACTTTGATTATTCTTTCTGAAAGAAGAATATAACCAATGATAACTTCTGGGTTGAACAGTTCTTCAATCATTTCTTCTGCATATTCAATTTTTATAGTTAAAGTGTGAAAGTTGATAGAACCGTGTGTATAGGTAGCACTTGCCACTTGAGTATCTTTCAGAATAACACCATAAGCCCTGAAAATTCATGTTGGAAGTAACTGAAAGTCGAAACTTCCAATCTTTCTTTGCTGGGCCAAATACAGGACAATAATTTTTATTTTTCCTGTGTATGTTTGTGGTGATATATTGTATATTTAATAAAAATATTCTGGAATATCAGGAAAGCAGGGGTGAAACCACAGACAACTTTTACTCTGTCAACACCTCAGGCCCCTTTGGATACATTCCATCTCCACAAATCTTCAGACTGACTGGGTACACAGGCCAAAGGGACTGGCTTATGTCTTCTCCTCTCTTATATTTTTTACCCCATCCAGCTATTTTACTTCCTTATCAAGCTCTCCTGGATCTAGGATAAAGATGTGTTCTATTACTGCCTATTTTTCAGGACTTGAAATTACACAGGTGCAGACATATCGGTTTCCTAAGTGATGTGTCACCACCCCCTCACATATATGGCTCAGTTGTGGGTGAGTCAGTCTTATGGTAATTGTCATTATTTTTAGTAAATATACAACATATAACCACCTATGTTATATTGAAATACTGTAGATAATGACATGAAAGTAAAATGTTTGTATACAGTTATAATGTGAGTAGCAATAAACTTATACATTAACTTTATGCAGGAATACTGTCATTTCCTGAAATCTTATTTTCTATGTTTCTGGTTCAGTGTCTCCATGATTGTTGTTCTGTACAGACACAAATACCTAAACTTTAGCACCAGCTCCCCTGTCCATAGCCACTCAGAGAATCCTGTTCCCTGTGTCTATTTTTTAAATCCATTTTATATAATCTCCTCCATTGTTATACAGGGCTGTGTTGCTGTTTTATTTAACCCTGGTGGTACCTGCTAAATTTACAACCATCATTTGCATGGGTTTTCCTACTACTGGACCCTTTCCTATGAGATACAACTCCACTACATTGCAATTCTCTTTCTCTGGGCAATAAGTACAGAAAGCCCATAATCTAATCTGGTGTTTATAATATGTTTTTGGCTTCTATGTTTATGTTTAGTCTCTGATTCTGTTCAATATACACCTAAAGCATCATAAAGAAATCCACTTTGGCATGTTATATGATGCATCAGAAGTTTTTGGGTTTTTGTCTAGCTCAATTCAGTTCTATTATCAAAGTAGAACAGTGTTCAATCTAATAACACCTGTGTTACTCTGTGTGGTGTTTCTTAGAAAAAAAACCTTCAGTGGACAACATCTAAGCTTATTAAACTTAACTTTTATACAGGACTTGACAACGTGTTTTATTTATAGGAGAAATTTTTACATCAGAATTATAGTTAAGAATTCTGGTCGATATTTGGGATTGGCTCAGCAAAAAACTGTGTCTGCTTCCATAAAAATCAGCCAGAGTTTGTTAACTAGACCTGGCTGATGTCTGTCTCAGAGCTGTGAAATGCAGCTAACAGCTGCTGTCTTGGACCAAAGTCAGAATTTACAGTGGAGAGGCTGGTTTAGAGAGGAGGCCAAGACCTTGGAACAACAAGGAAAAATTAGGGGTTTCTTTGCTTCTCAGGACCAAATCCTTGGTGAAGGCATGTTTGCTGATGTGAGGACTCAATCTACTTATGATGAGCATACTTTATTGCTATGCCGTACTGCTGCACTGAATGCTTGGGAAAAGATTTTGGACCCAGGTCAAAAAATTGAGCATTATACTAAGGTCAAACAAGGCTTAAAAGAGCCTTATACCGACTTTATACAGAGGCAAAATTAGAAAAATCAAGAACCTGGTGCGCACCAATCAATGATTGTTTTCAGAAAATAGACTATTCAAAAATGGCTGCAAGATAGCTCTCTATGATAATCTCCAGATCACACTTCTAATTAGAATTCCAGATGGAGTTAACCACTATTCTGAGAATGGTTATAAATGTATATAGTCAGTCCATTAAGATCTAACCATTGTTTTAGCCATTATAGGATCCCAAAGAGATGCCATCGCCCTTAAGTCAGCAGGAAGCAACCTTATGAAAGACTACGCCCCCTTTCCCAATAAGTTTTGTGTTCTGAGGGTTGTGGGTAATTCTTATTCTGTTAGAATAGTTTTAAGTGAAAATTGGGTGGAGGATAGAAGTATAATATAGCATCAAAGATCTCTTCTGAAGAAGAGAAGGGGGATAGATACGATAGATAAAGGTAGATTGTTCTGCCTACCTATACACCATTTTAGCTAAATGTATGGGCTAAGTTAAAGACAATTTGCATTGGCATAGGTATTTGTATATTGATACAAATGTAAAATCATTTTATATGTTTAATTGTGATAATTTGTACATTTGTACAAAGTTCAATCTGAAATTGCTTTATATAACCAAAGCAACTTGTATTTTGTTATAAATCTGAATCTGTAACTATTATGTAAAATTGAATCTGTAATTTCTGTTTTATATATACTTCTATCTCTGTTTAAAATATTTGCACATCATTGTCATGTACACTATGCAATTACTACCTTCATTTAACTATACTAGATATAATGTATGATTGCACTAGTTATGATATATGCACAAAATGTTTTATATACCTCTGTTTAGATGATATATATGTATATACATGTCTAAAATGCTGTGGCCACTCTACATGGTAATATACCCCTGGCTAATGTTTGATAGTCATACTAAAAGTCATTGTTCAGGGATTGTACACCTCTTGTATAGATATTCTAATTTTAATACAGGGTTTAATCCTTAGGGCAATAAAAACTACTGTCAACATTACTTAAGGTACCATATCCCAGTCATCTCAGATACAGGTTAGAATATCATAGATAGACAGAAATCTTCAACCATTTCATAGACCCGGAGAATATGGCATTTAACATTTGAAATTCGGCCGTGAGAGGCACGACGACTCCTGGTGTCACTGCTCCTTTCCCGAGATGGTATGAGCATCGAGGATACTCCATTGGAGTTTGTCCTTTTGGCAGAGAATGGCCGGTTGAGTAAGGAACTGTCCTTACCTTGATTATTGACAGTGCACACATGGTGTCCAAGCTGGAGGAACAAGTTGATGGATGGAGACTGACGAAACCTGCCTGGACAGGATAAGACAGTCCCTCCAAAATTTCCCTGCTTGTGAGAAGACCTGTCAGATACCATAGGCCTGTTGCCAATATGATAGATGCTCCAACGGCGCAAAAAACAAGGGATGATTGTCCAGGTAGCTGTGTTGCTGTCCTCTCCCAAATTTTGGAAGCCACTACTTCCATATACTTCTGATTTTCAAGTGATACATCTTCCTTCTCAGGTCTTGAAGGGGTTGAAGAATAGGTATTTACGGTTACTAACTCATAATAATTCCTATTGTACATAATCTTAGTTTAGAACCTTTTTATTTAGACAAAAGGGGGAGATGTGGCGGGATTAAGGTGTCAGGTGATAAGGTCAGAAGACACTTCCGGGACCCTGGAGGGGGTGTGGCCAAGCCCATTGATAAGTGGCTGCTGGGACACGAGAGCTCTCTTCCTGGTTCCTGGCTGCTGGCTGCTGGAGAGACAGAATCGGAATCCATTGTGCTTCCATCGTGCTTTCATCGCTCCTCCATCGCTTGGATCCACCAGTCCTTGTTCAGGTGCCACCATAAGCTGTTACTAATATTGTGAGTGTTAATTTATATTCTAATAAATATTAATTTTGGACTGGCGCCTTGAAAGTAAAACTCCTTCTACACTGTAGAGATTTCTTTTCTTTTTAACTTAAGAATCATTCTAGAATGTTTTGCCTCCATCTATCTGTGTACAGACCTACAGAAGGCAGATGCTGGTATAGGAGTTCCAGCAAATGGTTAGCTATCAATGGGATGGACCCTGGGTACTCTGTAACAACTTACAATGTTTTTAATTGTTGAGTCTTCTATTTAGTCCTTGTGTTTTATTTCCAGAAAATGTTAATTACAAGATATTAAATCACATTCCCTTTTATCTTTTCATTCCATCCAGTCCCATGGACCTCCCAACTCATTTCTTGATAACATTAGTGAAAAAGTATATTGAAATACATGAATAAAACCTCCTGACTCCATTATTGTTCGTTGTATATGTATTGATAATTGATTGACCGTATTGAACTGGATAAACCATTAGGGAGCTCATACTTTCTGACACTTAGACTCTCAAATGGAAGAGATTTCTACTTCAATCAGCAGGAAGAGTCTGACAGTTGAGGAATATCATTTATAGGAGTGTTAGGTGTTTTATGCTTTCTGTGTTTAACTCTGTGAGGCTGTGTTACTGTGTATTTTTTATTCTGGCATATTCCTATCTCTTTCATCAACATAGAAGATACTAGAAAAGAGTTAACATTTGTTCAGGAATACCTGCTCCTAATCATAGTGCAACTTTTAGGGGTAGGTATTATTGAATGCATTCCGTGGCATGTTGTGGCCTTTTAATTAATTACTAGATGTCTCACAGAGGCAGCATTATATTACAACTAAGTCTGATCTATACCAATGAGAAATAAAGAGCATAGGACTTCCCCTTCCAATTTCACCAGCATAAAACCAGTATAATGTTCAAACCTGAGCTGCTTCTGCTCGTCAGCTTGGTTTTGCTTTAAATTCCTTCCTAAATGAATGTATGGAGGACCTGCCATTTCTTCACCAAGGGTACTGCAGGTACTCAGCAGTAAATCTTGACTTGGTGGAATGTTCAGGAATTCCTGCAGTGCTCATGCAAATGAGGAACAACTTTTCTGTAACTCAGAGTCATATTTAAGCACTCAGAATTCATTTACATATAAAAGAATTTCCTATAGCAAGTAGTTAATACTGAACTTCTTGCCTACAATTGTAGCTTCTCCTTCATCTAATATAAAAATATAAAAGACATGTCAGGCATCTGGTGGTAAATGCCTTAAATTTCACACCTCTGGAGGCCCAGGAAAGCAGATCTCTGGGATTTCAAAGTCAACCTTGTTGGAATAGTGAATTCCAGGTCAGTCCAAGCAACATAATGTGACCTTGCCTCAAGAGACCAAACAAAAATAATACAAGGGGTTTTTTTTGTTGTTGTTTTGTTTTTAAAGTGGGTAATGGTGGTATACTTTTCAACCTAGTGAAGAGGCATTAGAGGTCTGTGAATTTAAGGTCAGACAGTCCACATAATAATTTTAGAATGGCTAGAATGACATAAATGGACTCTGTCTCAAACAACTACAAAGATACCAAAAAGGCACAAAATATGAACACATACATGAGAATACATTGTCAAGGTGTCAGTAAAGCTATAGTACTCAAACATTTAAAAAAAACTTTCTTCATTTTTACTTGTGTGTGAATGTTTTCCCTTCATGTATGTCTATGCAATACATGTTGGCAGTACCCAGAAAGGCCAGAAGAGGGCATAATGTTCTCTGAAACTAAATTTACAGAGGGACTTGAGCTTCCTTGAGGGTTCTGGGGTACAACCTAGGTTCTCTGCAAAAGCAATCAGAGAGTGAATCTTTTAAAAATGTATCTGAGTATTGTGTTCAAAGATGCCTCTCTGTAGTATGAATTACACCATTCAGAATACATTAAACTCAGTGAGAGCTCAGAGATAGGGTGAAATATTAAAGAGAAGAAACACCACAGTCAAACATCACCCAGTTTCCTCACCCTTACCCTTGTGTCTTCTTCTGCCTGCTCTGTCTTTCTAAGCCTGCCTTAAAGACCCTCTTCACCCAGTTGTTTCATACCCAGGTTAAGGTTAAAGGTGTGGCCCACCACTGCCTGCATTGGAGCCTGGAACTCCTTCTGGAAACTAAACTGGCCTCAAACTCTGTTTAGTTTGCTGGGATTAAGGTCATAAGTCACCACTCCCAGATATTGGCTATGGTGGGTGTAAAGATGTGAGTTAGCACTCTCTGATATTCCTAGACTGACTGTGGGTAGATCCTTCTGATATCTCAGACTGGTTTTTATTAAATTTGAAACATATCACCACAAATCACCTTTTGTGTCAAAATTAGAAGGATATAGTTAACATAAGAAAAAACATAGACAAAAGGTACAATAATTATATACTATGTATACGAACAATAAGAACAATAAGTGACTAATGTCCAGATCATTAACAATTGACAATTCAAACAAAATATTAATTATCCTATTTTGGTGAGACCAAAGGATTATATAGCTAATTCACATTCAATCTAACTTATATTACTAACTGAAAACTATTTTTTTGATGTCTCTCAAACTACACACCTTAACTTCAAAGATTCCTTAGTAAAACTGCCACTAAAAAACTATAACTCTCTTATCTTCAACTACCTCAAAGACACTAAAGACAATAATATTAACTAACTAAATAGTATGGGCAAGGAAGCAACTGCCAAAAAAATGTAAAAATGAAACAGTTGGCTGCCTGGAGAGTCACCCAAGGTTCTTCTGTGTCACTGAAGGAGCCATCCAATATGAAGAATCTGAAACTATTTACCTTTTTTTTAACTGATAATAATTCATAACCAACTGTGTAGGGGTATTGTGTTGTTTCATGGTAAATAATTGTCCAACCAACTGCTTTAAAAACTGTTGATTGGCCAAAGGCAGGCAGGAAGTGTAGGCGGGGCTACCAGACTAAGAAAATCTCTGAAGGCAGAGTGCCAGAGGAGCACCAGAGAGAAGCCAGAGGAAGCCGTGGACAACTATGCTGCTCTAAAGAAAGGTACCGAGCCACATGCTGAACAAGAGACATGGGTTAGATGAAGGGTAGAGAGCTAGCAAGTGATATGCCTGGGCCTGAGGCTGATCAGCCAAAAACTAATGAAAGCGTCTGTGTGTCTCTGTAGGACTGTGGGACTGCGGGTCTTCGGGTCTGCAGATCTGTGGGCCTAGACCTTGAGGTTAGGCCAGAAAGTCAGGGCCAGAAACCTCCAACTACACAACTGCTCCAAATGATGATATAATTCCATAACCTCTTGTATCTGAATGACCAAAAATGTAATTTTTTTTTTCTTGTGGAAACAAAAGCTGGTTGAAAAAGCATATTCAGAAAGAAAAGGAGTTAAAGTACTTGGGGAAGCAAGGCCCCTGGTGGAGGAGGTGCCTGAGCATGTTGTGCCACAGATAGGATGTTACTTAGCAGCTCCTTTGAAGAATCTCAATCAAGAACTGTGCTGCGGGAGAAGTTGTCCCTATAGCTCTGCAGTCCTATAGCTTGGTCCTGACTTTGCACCAAGTTAACCAAGTCAGCATACTGAAAGTGAGTACCTTCAGGGCCTGGCCCCTCCTCGGGAGGACCACTGTAGGCCATTATGTAACTATAAGTTCCTCGTGTCAATTCTCCACTATTCCCCTTGTGACTTGTGCCCAGGTCAGTCATCTTCTGAGCTCTCAGAGGCCCCTGTCACTCTTGCATGCTCCATACTGCAAGAGTTGTTACTCCATGAATCCCTGCTTGAGCCCTGCTTGGAACCAGTCATGTCTGGGCCCTGAAGTGCCCATGGTCTCTCCCAGTGCCCAACCACTAAGTAACTGAGGTCCCCGCCTGGCTGATCTTTTACACTCTCTGGAAGCCTCAGAACCTGCTTGTGATTCATTATGAAGAGCTGGGAGTACTTGGGTAGCAGTATTCTTAATCTATTACATATTGTCAGTCCATTTCCTGAGACAGGAAAAGGGCAAACAGAATTAAAACATATAAGAAAACACACAGAACAGATCTGATTGCACCCTCGGACAAAAGCAAAACAGATGTTTGACTCTAAATCAAATCCAAACCATCCAAAGAAGACTTCTCTCAGTTCCATAGTCTGTGCTACTTCAGGGAGTCCAATTAAACTTTGTGACATTTAACAATTTGGGGCTCATTTACAAAAAGAAATCCAAAATGCCCAAAGGTCCATTTTAAAGACAATATCCAAAATACAAGGACACGAAAATAAATGTAAACATTAAAAAAGAAGTAAACACAGGACACACAGAAAACACAAAAGTACACACAGAACACTTACCAGAATTAACCCACCCCTCATAACATATATAGTAGGATGTACAAGATCGCTAGTCACACTATGTTAGGAGACAAAAGGAAAAAGGCCTGTGAAGTGCAGAAAGAGAGCAGAGTCGGCTATTACAGCCAAGGGTAAGTGGCTGTTGAAATGCATCTCTCGGCTCAGCTAAACAAGGTGTTTGTTGCAGAAGGTAAAATCAGAAGTCGTTGTGCTGTGTCTTTAAGGACAGTATAAACTGTGGGAAGGGCTTTGGTCACTCAATCAGGCTCTCCAAGCAACCTGTCAGTCAGAAGTGGTGCAGGGTTCTTCCGGGTCCAGGCTTCCTGCATGGCTGGGAAGAGGAGCAGGCTCCAGAGTCCAAGCTGAGCAGAGCATGTCTGAGCTGGGAAACCGCAATAAAGTGCGGGAATTGGTTTGCTGTGCCCTTCTTGGATCTGGATCTGAGTGGGAACAAGCAGACAGATCTTTGTCCTGAAACGTCCCACGTGGTCCTTGAAACAGCCTAGACCCAGGCCATGCCTTGAGTAACATTCCTCCATGAGGTGAACTTGCTCCGAGCGTTGGAAGCAAGGAGCTATGTGTAGGAACACCTTTGTAGCCAACTTCAACACACTCTCAGTGTATCCAGGAAGAGCAGGTTGCATAATTTGAGGATGGTTAGTTGCTGCAGTACATTCTAGAGGTTTCAATTATGTGTATAATTTTGTGTGTAATAGAAAGCATCTCGTATGTTAGGCAGCTATAGAAAAGTAGAGTTGATTTAAAAATATAACTCTAATACCCTTCCAAATTAAATATATGCAACCGTGCCTGTTAAAGGTTAGGATTGTAAGGTATACAAAATATTGTCTAGAAATTTGACTCCAAAAAATTATAAAGGAGTCACTCTTGATTTACAACCAGCCATTAGGGCCAAACAAGTATCAAAGAAAACTCTAGAACTACTCATTGAGGCATTACAGCATCACTACCAACCTTAAGGTTTTGTGTGCCATAAAGTTCTAGTTTTATTTTTTAAAATGGCTTTGATCTCCCCCCCTGGGCAACGTGACAAGTAATTGATAAGTAAAACTGTCTTGTTAAGAACTGGCCTTATTAAGCCACACTTTATTCAGGCCTTCAGGCAGGGAGGAGGGACATGTTTAGATTAGCTAATATAGGCTGGGTCCTGTCTATGCCCTTGAAGCTTTTCCCAATAGTCTGATATACTGACAATAATCAGAGCTCTTTCAGGAAAACCATGAATTTTTTTTTGGAGAATTGGTGATGGTGTGGAATCAGGGCAGTTGTGGGGGTTTGCTTCAGATCCTGAGAAGGAAGCCAGCACTTTTGACCACATGGAGCTATGGTTATCGGTGCCAAGACCATTGTGGCCTTAGTAATGTTCTTGAGATATATCCTGTGTTCTCCTTGTGTAGTACTGTTTGGCTGCCCTTCCTGAGTCTGTCCCATTGTAGGATAGTTTCTGCTGACTTTACAGCAGTCCTCCATTTCCTTCAACTTTCTCTATAGAAGTAATATACAAAATGCTGTTCTCCATAATAAGGTTACATGGCCTGTAACATAGCTCATGCTATATCCCCAATGCTTTTGTCTTTTCATCTTTTCTGTCTTCTACATTTCCTATCATTCTCATGACCTGCTGCCTTCTTAATATCCCGTCACTAATTAATATATTACCTGTTGTTTCAGGTAATTTTAATAGCTGTGATTATTTAAACTATTCTTGGAATATCTTATTTGTATAATACCCATCTCCCTAGGTGGCTAAATCTCTAAGTTGCCCTTCCCTATATAAGTTATTCAACGTGTAACCTGGAACATGAAGCTAAAAATACAAGGATGACAGCGTATCTTTATTATATTTTTTGTATCTAGACCCTCTCATGGACCCTCCTTTTTTCTATTTCGTGGCCTGTTTTTCTTTAACAACAGTCAGAGAGTAACAGTGCAATGTTTCTTTGGCTGCAGGATTTCCTAGGTATGAGGCCATAGGTGGGCTGTACTGAACATTTAGTGTATATTGAAAAGTGTACACAGAGCATCCTTTACTTGAAATTAGGGGCATGATGTGCTTCTTCAGCTTTATTTCTGTATTCTTTCCTTTCCTTTTTTATTGAAAATAGATTTTCATACAATATTTTGATTATGATTTCCCATCCCCAATTTTTCTTAGATTTTCCCCTTTTCCAAATTTAAATCATTTCTCTCTCTCTTCCTCTCTCTCTCCTTTTCTCCTCTCCTTTTAGAAAAGAAACAGGCATATGAAAATTCTTTCTTTCTTAAGAACAAACTCACCAGAAAGAGTATAGACCCACTGTGGTCTGGGCCCTCACCCTTAAATCATTAATAATAATAATTAAAAAAAAAACCGGTAATTGAAATTTCTCTTTCTGAATAATTATAGTCAATGTCACATTGAGAAAAAGTCAAGCAGAATAAAGACCTTAAGTTAAGAGGCAGCCTGGGTATGTAGTAAAACTTGAATCAAATAAATAGCAAACCAACAAACTAAATAAATAAACTTTCAAATTAGCTGATTGCTTAGCATTGTTCTTTTAAAAACTTTGATCCTCTACCCAAGGGTATCCAACATTTGGTTTAGAGGTATAAAACAGAGAGGGATTCTTTGGATGTCAGTAGGATCTGTTCCAGCTAGTATACATTTTGCTCTTTCATTCTAAATAAAATCTCAGGGTGACTCCTGAGGAACAACAGACAGAGTTTTCCTTTTGCCCACTTATGAACATTGCACTTGCAAAATATAAAAATTAAAGATTAGGAATACTTAGAGGTGAAAATGTCAAGGAGTTCATTATTATGAGTAATTTTTGATGGTAGAAGAAAAAAAATTTCAACCTTAGTGTGCGGATTAAAGCTTTCAAGAGGTAGTAAGATTCAGAGGAGCTATTTAAGCTAATAGTTTGTAGGAATGATTGAGTATAAATTAGTATAACAATTGATAGCTAGGAATAATACTTTTAGAGTCTTAGAATGTGTCCTATTAATAGGGGATTGAAAGAATAGACACACACTATTAGTTTTGTTAATGTCATCACGTGTGTTCAATATTCTACTGTTTGCACATACAGATTTTACACTGATTCTTCTTTGGATGCCAGAGGACAAATGGAGGGTTTTGTTTCTTTCTAACACTTGAATTTTATAGATTGAACCTTAGCATTGGTTGCAATGACCAGTAATGCATGAGGCCACTCTATAGTCCTCATTTTTTATTGCTTTTATTTGTTTGTCAAGGCTAATTTGCATATGTGTGTAACGCTAGACAAGCAGATGGTCTTGCTTGTCTATCCTCAAAGCATTAAGCATACACTGGTTTGCCTACCATCCGAAGACTTACTTATTTAAGGTCTACAATATACAGCCATGTAGATTGACTTCGGGTTTTATTATTTTTGTACTTATCCTTGGGTGTCTTAGTGATCATGTATACATACAAATATCCTTAATGTTATCAGAATAAAGCTGTTTAAAATTATTATTTAAGAATTTGTTTTTATTTTCCTCTTTAATCACATTGTTCCCTAGGTCACTGTCTAGATACTTAAAAATTTTTAGGAGTTCAATTTCTGTGTGTTCCTTAAAAGCAGCAATTTCTGTTTATGTTGTGCAGTAACATTAAGTGTACCACATTTGCTTCTCAGTTGTCTAAAACCTAAAATCTCTTCTTGGATAATGTACCTTTTCATGTTTGTTCATTACGTACTTACAACAACTGCAGTATATGTACACATAATATATTAATAGGAACTATTTTATAAATTAAAAGGCTCCGGATCTACTATTTTAAAGGTAGATGCTTTTGATGCTCTGTATTTTTGTAATAAAATGTCAGCAAAATGTAAAAAGTAGTGACAATACAGTGATATTCATATAAATGTCTATACCATTACAATTATATTCATATTGCACTAATGCTCACCAGTTGCTAATTAAAACTCAGAGCCAGATATTATAGAAAATCTGGAATATTAGAGACAAACAACAAATACCCAGCCAGCTTGTCAGGCCGGCTTCCAGGAATCCTCCAACTGAATACCTCTGAGTTTTCAGCCAACAGGGCAGGAAACTGTCTGAGGAAGCTGAAAAACCCTCTTCTCCTGTGCCACCCATCTCCCTCTGAACTTTCTCTTTCCATATACCCAAAGTGAAGATTTAAAGTGTGGGCTACCCCTCCGTGACCTGGCTTTGGTGTGCCTCACTCATATATTCCAGATTAATTTTATTAAATATATATCTTCTTTTGTGTCAAAACAGAAGGTTATACTATAAGAAAGATTATATACTATAGGTTCAGTAACTATATACAATATATACAAGCAATAATTATATCAGTAATGACTAGTCCAGGAACTATTGATAAAATCAAAGAAAATATTTCATTATTTATCAACATTTTTGTGAGTCCAAAGGATTGTACCTAATTCACTGTAGTAGTGGGGGTTTCTTGGTCCCGGGCAACCAAAGGCCCAGACCCACAGACCTGCCTCGCCAGACCCCTTAGCAGCCCGCCACTGCTCAGGTCCCCTGAAATCACTCAGATGCTTATATTAACTTCATGCTGTTTGGCCTATGGATCAGGCACATTGCTAGCTAGCTCTTACATCTTAAATCAACCCATTTCTATTCATCTGTTTTCTATGTGGCCCGTGGCTCAACTGTGTTCCTTACATGTTGCTCCTTGGGCGGCCTGCTCCATCTGCCTGACTGCACCCTGCTTCTCCTACTTATGCTTTGATTTCTCCTCCTACTTCTTCTATAGTACCTGTCATGACCCAAAACAGCTCCTTTATTTAAAGATTGATATTCACAGCATACAGAAATGTTTTCCTACATCAATTGACTCTATCTAACTTGTATTACTAAGTGAAAAATATGTTTTGATATCCCTCAATCTTGTACACTTTAACTTCTGGGTTTCTTTTCTAAACCATCACAAGAAAACTATATATTTCATCTTCATCTCCCTCTGAGACCCAAGAAGGAAATAATATGACCTAAGCAAACAACCCATCCAAGGAATCAAAGTCCAAAAACTGTGACAAATCAATAGCTGTGCCTGAACAGTTATCCAGTGTTCCTCTGCAGTGTTGGAGCATGTGTCTTTGGCATCCAGGCCTAGAATGACTGACAGACTTCTCTGTGTGAGAGGGTATTAAAGACCTTCCTTTTCTCGGTGCTTAAATGATAGTAGGCCACAGAAAGTGGAATGTAGCTCAAGAAGAGATTCCTCTAAAATCCCTCAAAGATCAGTCTATGATAATGTGGGATATTCATTTGTTCACTAGGAATTTTCAGTTGTAGAGATTCAAACCACTAGGAGACACATCTAATTTACAACAAGCCACTGGGACCATCCCAGTATCAAAGAACAGGCCTCTAACAAGGTGCTCATGGAGGAATTTCAAGGTTATGGCAGACAGTCAGGCTTGGTGTGCAATAAAGCTTTACTTTTCTTCTTGAAAATATCTTATGCTGACTGATAGGCAAGGTCCCAATGATGTAAAATGAAGTTGCTGATGTGTTGAGGGGTAGTCTGGTTAAAAGACTTTTCCATAGACCTTCACACAGGAAGAAGGAACATGCTTGGCAGAGGCAAAATCAGCCTGGATCTTAGGCCTTTTAAGCTAACCCTAAAAATGTGATGGTTTGAGAACAAAAAAGCTGTTTGTCTAAAACCAAAATTGTTAGTGAGATTATAATGGTTTCTCCTGGGGTCTAGCCTCAGCTCGGGTTCAGATCCTAAGAGGAAAAAGAGGCTTTGGCACAAGGAAAACTTCTGCCGAATTAAGTGAATTGCACTCAAATGGTCCTTTACAGCTCACACCATCTTTATTTGTACTTAGATGGCTTTTTGTTTATTTTTGTTGTTTTTTAAACCAGTGTTACATAAGCATCTATAACATTGGCTTCTTAAAACACTTGAATTTTTATCTAATAAGAAAAGTGTTTCTGAGCATATAATAGAATGTGCTCAGAGGGATCCTTGTGCTTTGAATGAAAAGCAGAATGTGTTTTAGGAGAGTGAAAGTCTATAAATAAGTAGAAACTTTCTGGAGTAGGGCCCTGTGTGCTTGGCCAGAAAGGCAGAGCTAGGACTAGCTCTCTAATTCCTATGATTCCTCACCACCTAGTAGAGGAGCTCATAATAGTCTGAGGCCAAGCTGTGTTGAGGAACTTATGGATTGCTTAGCAACCAGGAGTCCTTGTGGCAGGTATCTTCTTGCAGGTTCTACCCACGGTTCTCCACGGCTTCTCATGTTCTGAGTTATAAGGAAAAACATGCTACGCCATGGTGTGTGTATTGAGTTTAGAGCAACTCTGTTGACCTGTCATTTGCCTAGAATTTGGATGGACCATGGGCTAGACTTTGATTCAGTTGGTTTATGTGGTGATATGGGCAGTATTCCTTGACCCCTCAACTACCCTGTATATGGATATTCTGGGTAGGAGAAGACTGCTGCTCTGTCTTAGGAGAATATGATGCTTGTAATATCTCTGTCTAGTGTGTACACACAAGCAAGTGTTTGTTATAGAGATGGAACATATTTAAACACCGAAGATCTGGATTTGAGAAGTTTTTAATGTGATCTTGATTGATCTTTGGTAATTGGTACCAACCAAGAAAATTATCCACTTCTTTAAGAATTTTTATTTTGTTAGAATAAAGTATTTCCTTATGATTCTCTAGCTTTCTGTGTTGTTGTCTCCCCCACCCCCGGTTCCTTTTAATTATTTTATTCAAGGCTATTCTGTCTCTTAGTTTGGATAGGGACTTGTCTGTCTCATTGATTATTTTCAGTGAACTAAACATGTTCTGTTGAGTCCTTGAATGTTTGTTTGTATTTTATTGTTTTTATATGTCAGTTTGATAGTTTCTTCCTGTGTACTCCCTTAGGTATACCTGCTTCTTTTTGTCTTAGACCTTTTATTTGTCCTGTTGAGTTGCTCTTATGGAATCTTTAACTTTTTATAAATGTAAGCACTCAGTGCTGTAAAGCTTCTTTGTATCTTTACTTTTGTTGTATCCTCTGGTTGGGTTTGTTGTATATTTATTTTCATTACATTCTAGAAAGTCTTTGATTTCCCTTTTTATATCAGCCTTTTATTCAGTAGAAAAGTGGTTCAGATTTGATGAGTTTGTAGGATTTCAGTTGTTTCTTTTTTTCTTTGATATTCAGCTGTAAACCATGGTGGTCTGATAGGATGCAGGGAGTTCTTTCATTTTTACTGTTTCTCTTAATATTTGTCTTATTTCCAAATATGTCATCAACTTGGAAATAATTCCATGCAGTGCTTTTAGAATCTCCATGAAGAAGTCAAGTATAATTTTCATAGGTCTGTCTTTATATGTTACATGGTCTGTTTTTGCAGTTGTTAACACATATTTCCTTATTCTGTACATTTAGTGTTTTGATTACTGTATAACAACTGATTTTCTCTTTTGGCCCAATTCAGTTGGTGTTCTGAATGCTTCATTTGTACCTTCATCGGTGCCTTTAAATTAGGATATTTTTCTTTTATGTTTATAATGAAAATATTTTCTGAGCCTTTGAGCTGGCTTTGCTCTCTTCTAGTCCCATTCACAGATTTGATCTTTGCATATTGTCCCAGATATTCTGGATGTTGTATGTCAGAAAAATTTTAGATTTCACATATTTGTGACTCATGTGTCCATTCCTTCTGTGACATCTTCAGTGCCTGAGAATCTCTCCTCTATCTCCCTATTCAGGCGAACTCCATCTCTACTTCTCTTGTGCAGTCCCAGTTTTTTGTTTGTTTGTTTCTAGATTCCCTTAGTTTGCATTTTCTTTATTGATTATTTTTATTTTCAAATATTAAATAATTTATGTCTTCCATTCAACTGTTTGTTTGTCTTTTCTAGGTCTTGTTTAAGGAGTTTAAAAATTGTTCCAATCGTTTTTCTATTCTTACCTTTCTTGAGGGAATTGATTGATTTTTTCCAGTTATTTGTTTTTGGCTTAATAGATTTAATTTGTGAAAGCCTTTTGGTTTATTAGATAAAAGTTACTGTGTGGCCTATGCTTATTGCTCTGCAAGTATTCTTCTTGAAGCTGACCTAAGTTTTGTTACCAATACTCAAGTTTTCACAATAAGCATCTTCATTTTAAACAAAACAAAACAAACCTGTTGTAATGCTGGTCCAAGCATGCCGCGGTCCATCAAAACTTGAAAACCAAATTTGGGGGATTCATTAATGCTGCACTGGTTCTGGAAACAAGAATATAAAATTGTAGGGCTTGACTCTTACTTGGTACTTTCTGTTTAGTACTGTTGTAAAGCATCTGTGTTTGGTAGAGTCAGTGAGGAGACTGTAGGAGTTTATTGCATGATGCTATACGGTTGAAACCTGGGTTGAATTTTGAGAACCAAAGATATTGAGATACTTAAGCTATGAGACATCTTCCATGGAGAACTGCATATATAGAGTAAAAGTTATCAAAGGGAGAGATTTATTTTTTAAAAAAATGGGGAGAGAGCTCTCTAAGCTCTTTGTAACTAAAGCCCCATATATCTGACATAGCGCTACTAATTTATCTGGTGTCCATGCTGATTTACAGTTTTCCCTTGGCCAAATATTTCCTCACTGTGTCTTCATTCCTGACAGTTGGAATGGCTATGGGAATTCTGTGACATTCATATACTTAAAAGATTTAATGTGTCTTGAGTATAAGAATAAACTTTTGGCGTTTAAGCACCATAGAGTCTGTTACAAAATATGGGGATCATTAAGGTGACTGAATAGTTTTTCTTCATGGATAACCCTGGGCCTGTAGTGACCTGGGTCACAATCTCATCAACTGAATAAAAAGCTCTTGAATCAGATGAGGCATTTGAACATGTACTGCTGTTGTTTGGCAGCTTTCTTTATGGAGCTTTTAAAACTTTAGAAGTAACATTTATGATTAAAATTTTTCTGTGGGAGGTATGATATGAATCTCTATAGGCCCATTCCATTTCATTTTCATATTTCAATTGTGTTGTAGTGAATAAAAATCAGCCAGCCTCTCTTTTGTGTTGTCTGAACTTCATCACTGTAGTAGATGATCTCACTAAATCCATAAGATATAATTGAAAAAAAATATTATTCAAAGTTAAGATATTTTGTTAGCCTCTTTTTGGTTAATTTTGTAGTTTTTAGTTTTGTTCCTGAAGACAAAGTTTCTCAGAGTTTTCCTGACTGTTGTAAATTGCTCAGTAGACCATGATGACCTCAAACTCAGTGATTCACCTGACTCTTGCTCCCAGATGCTGGGATTAAATGTTGTCCAATATTATGGGGTTTTTATGTATATAGTTAGGTTATGAGCCTGGAGGATATGTTTTTGTATATGTAAAGTATATGATGTTTTGCTGAGCCTTACCTCCAACTTGAATTTTAAAATCACATTCATAACAATACTACTTTCTGGGTCTTCTGGGTTATTAAATTAGAGGTATATGACATTTTTCCTGCCTGTTATGTTTGTTTTAAGTTTTTAAAATGAACATGATTCTTAGCCCTGTATACAAAAGCATATACCATAGTCAGAGGATGTTTTTAGAATTCATGAGCTTAGAATAATGAACAGTGGTGACTCCCCATGTAATCACTGGCAATGGAGCCCAACTATTTGCAAAACCAACAGGAGCTGTTAACTTCTGAGCTGCTTCTCCTGCCTTGGCTTGATTATTTATGCTCAACATTTATATTGCTTATGTTTTTATCTATTTGTTACTGTTTAAATGCACAGTGCTTTTTAATGAGATTTATGAAAGTGATAGTTTAAGCCAGAACAATTTAGGTTTCTGGATGATGACAACAGAATTGAAGTTAACAACTAACCATGTGTTTATAACTTCAGTTTAAAAAAATCTAAGTTCATTCTGTCCTTTTTGTTTGATTTTTGCAGTGGAGAAATGTTATTTCCTTTTTGCTGTCCTATAGATGATTGTGTATACTATGCTAGCTTTTAACTCAGCAGTAGACATACTTACCTTTGCCTTCTAAGTGCTGCGATTAAAGGCATAAGCCAGTATGCTCCACTTCATCTTTGAAATAATTCCTTATACATTTTTTTCTGATGTATACTCTGTACTGTTGATTTGCTTGCTTCCCTCTGTATGTTAAGTAGCCTTTTCTCTTGTCAAATGTTTCAAAGCATTCAGAAATGATAGAGCTAGACATATTCCATTCAATTTTAAAGTAACTTAAAATTAAATAGTAACATCTGAGTCATAGAATAACTTTGAAGCATGGAAATTGTATCACCATTTTGTCATAAAATCCCATTCACTTTCTATGTTGTCAGTATTATGTCTGTTCCTGTATACAAATTATGACTTATCTATGGATGGCATATTTTAGGAGGCAGTGACCTATAAAGATGTTCATGTCAGCTTCACTCAGGAGGAGTGGTCATTGCTGGATCCTTCACAAAAGCATCTGTACAAAGATGTGATGCTGGAAACCTGTATGAACCTCACTGCTATAGGTAACTCTGCAAAGTTTTCTTCTTCTTTTAAAGTAAAGGACAAATGTTTCTTGACTTTTGATGCCCTTCTTTAATTTTGATTGAGATCAAGAAAAAGTGAGGTGAATAAATCATGTCTAATTCTAAAGAACACTGACGATAGTAACTTAAATTTTGCACATTTCCAATAATATTACATTCATTTCTTTATACTATATTTTAGGCTATAATTGGGAAGATCATAATATTGAAGAACATTGTCAAAGTTCTCAAAGACACACAAGGTAATTTTTAGTTGCAGACTGATACAAATGTGTTTCTGAAAATATGTTAATGGACCTGGAATTTTTTAAGAAAATCAGAAGTCTAAATTATGACAGCTTAAAGCATATTGATGGTCATTGAATTTACAGAAACTGAATGCTTAGTATGTGAATTGTGTGTGAAAATCATTAAGAAGCAAGATGTGAAATTAATGCCTTAATGAATATCAGAATTAAAATTTTAACTACCAGATAGGTATGCTGTAGGATTGCCAATATCTTTAGTTTTATACCATTTTGTTACAAAAGGTACAAACATTATATATATATAATAAGTGTGTGTTCAAAACCTTTTAACAAGCCAATAGTTTGTACTAAAGTTTGTGTTACTTATAAAGTTCTTCCTTTGCTAACTTAAGTAGGAAGGGTAGTTAGATTCAGTAGTTAAGGGTGTATATGTGTACAGAAACCTTAAACCTTATATCACAAAGTCAAGCTGTATGAATACAATGTAGAAACTCTTATTTGTTATTCTTCTATAAGATGTATATCATGTCACTCTGGATACGATCTGTAATCATATCCATATGGAGGAAGCAATGCATCCCTCTTATTTTCAGAACAATTAGAAGATATATAGTACTCCATTTAGAGTAGACTTGTAAAATGTGATTCAAGTGAACAAGTAATTGTTTATTTAGCTTTATTAGAAATACATCAACAAACACACTACAGTAATGCTCTGTCTATACTAAGACTGTGTACATACTTGTGCTTGCTCTGGCTTACTTTGAAACTGTATGACTCATAAAAAATGTATCAATAGAATGTGTTGCCTATATGCCAGAATTCTTTCAGTTCTCTTCTAACATGTGAAAAATCTTATAGAGAAAAAAGATGCCATAAATGTGAGCCAGGTTAAAAAGGTTCTTACCATGATAGTAATCTTGAAATGTGCAAAATAATTATTTATAAAAAGTAGCAATATATGTGTAAACAAAGTGATAAAATCTTAAGATCTGATTTTCATTTATATTTAGTGATATTAATGATAATTTAATTTGGTAAAAATTAATTTTTACCGATATAAAGTTATAACACTGTTATGAATGTGGTACAGGTTTTACATGTGCCAATTTTTCTTGAAGGCATGAAGGAAGTCATACAGGAGAGCAATCTCCAGATTATGTTCAGTATGTTAAAGCCCTTGCATATTATTATCATCATCTTCAAAGTCATGAAACAGTTTATACTGGAGAAAAACCCTGTGAAGATATTCATTATTGTGAGGCCTTCGTATCTTATAGTAGGTATAGAATCCAAAGAGGTACACATACTGTAGAGAAATTTAGTAAATGTAAGCAGTCTGGCAAAACCTTTGTAAAATTCAGTTATTTTCAAATTTATGAAAAAAAAACAGAATGAAGAGAAACTCTATGAATGTAATCAACATAGTAAAGCATTTTCCAATCATAGTCCTCTTCAAAGACATAAAAGAACACATACTAGAGAGAAATGCTATAAATGTATCCAGTGTGGCAAAGTCTTTGCCTATGACAGTCAACTTCAAATACATAAAAGAACACATACTGGAGAGAAACCCTATGAATGTAATCAGTGTGGTAAAGCCTTTGTTCAAAATAGTACTCTTCAATTTCATAAAAGAACACATACTGGAGAGAAACCCTATATATGTAATTAATGTGGTGATGCCTTTACTCAAAACAGTACTCTTGCATAAAAGAACACATACTGGAGAGAAACCCTATGAATGTAATCAGTGTGGAAAAGCCTTTACTATAAAGAGTACTCTTCAATTACATAAAAGAACACATACTGGAGAAAAACCCTACGAATGTAATCAGTGTGGTAAAGCCTTTGCCTATGTCAGTCTACTTCAATTGCATAAAAGAACACATACCGGAGAGAAACCCCACGAATGTAATCAGTGTGGTAAAGCCTTTACTCCAAATGGTACTCTTCGAATGCACGTACTGGAGAGAAACCATATGAATTCAATTAATGTGGCAAAGCCTTTGCCCATCACAAGCATCTTATAACATTTAAATAGCATATACTGGAGAGAAACCCAGTGAATATAATCAATGTGCCAAAGCCTTTGCTCAACACAGTGATCTTCAAATGCATAGAAGATCACATATTGGAGACAAACCCTTTGAATGTAATTGGTGTGATAAAGCTTTTTCATATGAGAGTTGTCTTCAAAGATGTAAAAAAAAAAAAAAAAAAAAAACAAAAAAAAAAACACCCTTCCTGTATAGAAATCCTACAGATGTAATTGGTGTGCTAAGTATTTTGTAGGTATCCATAGTCTTCAAAATACTGTCAAAAATTATATGCAGAGAAACTATAAATACAATCAGGGTGATAAATGATACAGGAATAACACTTTGTGTGCATTCAGTCTGTTAATGCTCTGGCATATTGTAGTAATCTTTGAGTGCCTGAATAAACTAACTGAAAGTCCTCTTTCTATAATTTATGTGATACGATTTTAAGCCAACACATTTACATTTAGTTCCACAAGAATATTTATTCTGGAGACAAATCTTTTATAGTGTCACCATCCTTCTTAATTAGTACAATATTTGAGGGTTGTTTTTGTTTGTGTTTTTTCACCTGCAAACTCATGAAAAAACTGCCCTATTAATTTAAATGGTTAGGTAACCACTGGAGGAATTTATAATCCCTTCAATGACATGAAATAACTAATTTAGATGGAAAACTTTATGTATTAGTTTTATTTTCTGTTCTCATGATATATTGTCTGTGTCAACATATAAAAGGGTTTAACAGAAATAACATTTGCTCTCATACACTTGTATGCTTTGCACCTGAAATTCCCATTTGAAAACTTCTAAGAATATCTTCTGAGTGTTTACTAAGTATATTATGTGACCTCCTCCCTCCCACCTTTCAAAATGGAGCTATACTGTTCTTGTCAGATTAAAAACTATCCTGTTGTCTCAGATATATTCTGTATTCTCTGAACAAGTCTTATTGATAACATCATAACTTGTACAGATTACTTAATATAGCAGTTTCCAAAAACCACAGGAGCCAATCCAGCCTTCTGAATTTATAAAAGCAGTTTGTTAAGAGAATTGTCTTCTGCATTTCAATGGTTCTCAGTATAGAGATTTTCTTAAATATGCCCTTGACCATTCTGATTTTTACCCAGTCTTAATCTTGGGCAACGAAAAGTCTCTAGAAAAGAAGGATGTGGAATAAGGGGAACACTTCTCCAATGCTTTGGGAATAAAATAAAAATTGTACAGACACTTTGGAAATGAGTATGCCCATTTCTCTGAAAACTGGGAATGAATCCAAATGATTTAGCAATATCACTCTTAGACATATAAACAAAGTATGTCCATTTATACCATAAGGACATTTGCTTAAGTGTGTTTATACAATAATTACTCATAATATCTAAAATCTGCAAACAATCTATATGCTCCTAAGCTGAAGAAATAATAAAATGTAGTGCATTTATACAATGGAATATTACTCAGTAGTAAAAAAAATGGCACTATGAAATTTGTAGGTAAATAGAACAGAATAAAAGACTGAATGAAGTAACATGAACCCAGAAAGACAAACACAGTATTACTCACCAACATGTAAATTTTAGATGTAAAAAAAATTAGAAGCAGGCTACATTCCACAATCATGAGCATCTAGATCAAAGGGTACCCTAAGGGGGCAATCATGGATCCTGCTGAGATGGGAAAACTGATAAGATCTTAGTAATTTGGGACTATAGTATGGGATGGGTTAAAGGGAGTGGAAGAAGAACATGAAGGAATAAGATGGTTGAGTTGGGGGAGAAATAGAGAGGGAAAACAATGAAATATCTTGACAGAGCCATATTGGGGTTAGGGAGAAAATTGTTGCTAGGAAAATATACAATAATCCACAAACATGACCCCTGTTTCAACTTCAAACCATTGTTGAGAGTATGCCCTTCCCCTGTAATCAGGTTAATAATTAATTCCTATCATAGAACCTTCATCTAGCAACTGAAGGAAGAAGATGTAGAGATTCACAGATAAGCACTAGGTAAACCTCCCAGTCCATTTAAAGAGGGGATAGAGAGATTACATGAGAAAAAGATCAAGATCATGATGAGACACGCAGAGACAATTGACCTTAGCTATTGAGTTCTCACTGATTCTCAATTGACATCTGAGAAACCTGCATTGAAGAAGAGCTCTCTGCATGTGGATAAACAGTTGCGTCTCATGGGTAGCTTGTACAGCTTCTGGCAGTGGGATCAGAACTTATTTCTAATGCATCAAGTGGCTTTTTTGGAGGCCATTTACAATATAGGCACTTTTTTTATCCTCAATAATAGGAGGTTGGCTTGGTTCTGGCTAAACTTGAAATACAAGACTGCATTGACTCCCCTTAATAGTCCTTACCCTCTCTAAAGAGCCTGGGAAGTGGGATGGGGTTAAGAAAGGGGATGACTGGGAAGAAGGGAGATAGATAAAACAGTGGTTGGTATGTAAAACACTTTTTTTTTAAAAAGCCCTATAAAAACACTTCAGAAAAATATTTTGGATATACCATGATTCATATGTTTTATATTTTCTAGGGCAGTAATTTTATGAGCAGCTTATTTATTGCTCCTGTTTTCTGTGTTGTGATTATTAACAAATTGAGAGAACTATCATTTGTACAATTTAATAACTAGAAAAACATAAACCAGCTTATAGAGAGATGATGTTTTCTTTTTGCAGGATTGTCTTAGATACGGGTCTCTGATCCTTCCACCGCCTTTACCTGTCAGTTCATAACATGGCTTTAAATGTTTCTAATTATCTACATTTTCTTTTATACAGGAGTTTTTCATCTCTATGGTATCCTACCTCTAGTTTTGTCAAATTACAAGATGTCTAAAACTTATTTTCTTTACGTTTTGGAGAACTGGAGAGCTTTTACAACTGGAAATTTCAGGCCCTCTTCCCAATCTCAGACTATAGAGAATGAATAAAATTTGTCCTACATAACCCTTCTACACACTTAATAAACATAAGATATTATATTAATTATACTTCATTTTATATATGAAGTAAAAGTTATATTTGATTAAAGTGAGTATAGAAACATGGTTTTTTCCAAAATTATTTTGCTGACTGAGAAAGTCTTCAGAGGTCTCAGCCCCTTCTAACTGCTTTTCCTCCTACAAAAGCTTTCCATACGCTCACCTGTTCCTGCATCTTTCCTCACTTAGTTGTCAACTCAGGAATCTGTAGATTTCCTGGGTCACCCATCCCCTGTATCAGTATCTTGCCTTGCTTCCTTCCATTTACCTGAAACTCTAGGTTGTACATCAAAAAGATTCTATTTTCCAAGGTCTTTGATGTGGTAGTGAATTCTTTGTGTTAAAATTTATGCTTGTCAAAAGAAATGAAGGGCAATTATAGAATTGTAGCCCTGAGGTTCAGTGTGTCCTATAAAATGACTCAGTTTGCTCAATTCATATTTTCTACAGACATCATTACTCTCACTATGTTTTTAAGTTGGAAACAACTCCCAATGGGTAAGTTTTTTATAAAAACCAGATGGTGTGGTGATGTGGTTTATAAACACTGAAGACCATTTGGTTCCCACAGTAACTTAACTGTTATTTGTCTGTTGAGCTTCATTGCTGCTAGCTGAGTTGCACATAATTGGGGAAAATAATTTTTATTCATTACATCTATGTCACACACATTCTGCTCTATCTTTTCTAATGGTTAATTCTAAACACTCTTTCTTCCTTAGCACGCAGCCAACAGTTCTCTGAGCTTCCAACTTATTGTAGTGAATTATAGAATCTTAGGAAGTTTTAAGAAGTGAGTTTTATAAATGCATGAAAGTGATGTTGGCTTATGTGGACCAAATCTTTCTAAGATTTATGTTGTCAAAAACCCTCTAAGAGGTATTCTTATTAGAAGTAGAATAATATTAAAGTTCTAGATATTTATGTTCTGTTTGCTAACCCAAAATGTCCTTTATTTTTTCAGTTACTAAAGACCAGGTTCCTTCAATTATTTCAGAATATGAAGATAGCCTGACTTTATATAACAATTGCTAAAGAAATGTGAATTAATTTATAAGAAAGTGTTACGTGCCATTTATTTAAAAAATAAAACTATGTTTGGGCACCCTGCGAGCATAATATTTTTAACTTTTACTAGCACATTTTAATGCAATTTCTAGTTAATATTTTTAGCTTTTTTCCTTTTTAAAGTACACTACCAAATTTGGCATTATTTACTAATGCAAAGGATGACATTGTATTTTTATCTTTTGCAGAGACTTCATTACATTATTTTATTATTTTCTGGGTGCTGTAAAATATAGCAGCTGTAGAATATGCCCAGAAATAATTAATTTTACGTTTGGAGGAAGAACCCGGAAAAGGCTGCAGTACAATAGGACAAAGAATTCTTTGCAGGAATCTTGCATAGAAGTCACTTATGCTCAATTCAGCTTGCCTCCTACTTAACTTTCAAGAATAATGAAAAGGTAAGAGACCTTTCCAAGTACTTGGTCCCTCTGGAGACACAAAAAACTCATAATTGCTTTTGGCAATTAACTACTTGATAAAAGTTTCTCATCCCAAAGCCAGTATCATTACTGCCACTGTAGATGAAATGAAGATTGTTGTTCAAAAAAAGAAATGCAGTCTCTTAGAAACCTAGACCTTTTTCTTGGCATTGAGATGCCATCCTCATATACAATGCTGGCTCTCAATATGTCAGAAGCTGCAAACTGAGAGAAGACTTCTGAGAAAGCTAGAGCCAAGTGAGCATTTGTATTTCAGGCTTGAAGATAGGTCAGAAAAGAAGGGAGCTTTGGTAAGTGCTCAAATTGGGAGAATAAATTTTATAGTAAAATCAGACATAAAGCAATTTTTGTCCATGGATATGAAGACTTAGTGCTCTGATAAGAGCAACAAGAGGAGAGAGCTCTTTCCTGATTTTTGTACACATAGCCAATATTATATAATAAAATCTTTTTGAGCCTGAAATTTTAAGTTTGTAAATGATTTGAAATCTGATTTCAAATGTAATTACAGATTACAATAATTAGAGTACAATATTTCCCTGTAAGCATATTTTATACAAGTCATTGTTAACTGTTTGGTCTGACTACCATAGTTGGTACAAATGTTTTCATTTATTTTTAATAAAAGATGGTAATAGAATTAAAAGTATCATCTAACTTGAAGTTTAGCATTTTTGTAGAATAAAGAAAATTATGATATAACTGTGCGTTGAAGTCTGGGCTAGTACGACTGTGTTAATGTCAGTGTTGACTGCTGAGGCTCCTCTCACTTTTTAACTTGAGAACACAATGTTGAGTGGAGGGTGGCTGTCATTGTAAAACTTGTACTGTACTGAACACAATTTGTCATCTCATTTTTTGCTTTGTGTTATGAGTATAATACAGTCATCATTAATAGGTCTTTTTGTTTTTGCTAATGTTGAAACTGAGAGCTTTGTGCTTGTGAAGAATCAAAACAAAGCATTTGTCTGAATTCACAGCTGACATTAATCTTTATAATCAGTTTTCAGAGCATAATGATCTATAGTATATTAATTTTATTATTTTGTATTTAGAATGGTTTATAAATTTTGATTTATAAATAGTTTTATCAAGCATAACAATTATTAAGTAAAATATTGATCTTAATATTTCTTTTGTGTAATGTGTATGTTTGTGTGTCTGATATGTGTGCTAATTAGTTGTATAGTATTAGTGTATACAGTCATAACATATTGCAAGTTGTTTCACAGATAAATTTTAACTATTTTACTTTATTGTGGAGATTTTCTCCCTGGCCTAGAACTCTGAGCCCAGAAATTTTCTTGTCCATATATTCTAAATCCTTACATACGATGTCATACCACCATAACAGCTCTTATAAATTGTGACTGGATTAATAAACTTGATGTTAACATAAAAAGATATATTATTAGGGCAAATAATATTTAGGCCACTTATAATGCAAATGCAGTAAATGGAGAAAGTATCTGCTCATCTGGAATGGAGATTTCTTCCAGATGGTGCAGAAGCCAAGAAAGCCCTGTCTTTATGGCACTGAACTTTAAGCTGTTATTGGCCATGCCTTAGGGCTACAGCTTTGAAGTTCATAGGTGACCCCCAAACCTGTGCTAGCCCAAAGGCTACATGTTCGGGTTAGGGAGGTGCTGAACCCACTACACTGAATTCTTGTGATTGGACTCATGTCCATATGCTCAAAATGCAAAAAAAAATGTACTTATTGAACTATCTCCTTACAATGACAATGACTGAATGTCTATAACATACTATTGTATTATTTATTAGTTTTCATGTTTTAAGAGTCAAAGTAATATTGTTTAACAATTCATTTGATTCCAGTTTTTCATTTAGATGGAAAATTATTTCTGGTAAAAAGTAAGTATTGAGTCTCTGTTGCACACGTTGTGAAATTTAAATTTCACAATGCTGGTTTCTGTAGCATTGGTTTATAGTTTATGTTTGCATTGTTTTATAATGTCAGAAAGTTAGGATTCAATGATTAATTATGACTCAGTCTATGCATTGACTGACTTTGAAAATATTTCTTACATAGAACTGTGGAGCCAAACCCTATGTGGCTTATTACATTAAATGCTTTTGTGTTGACATTCCTCAAGTGTCTCTACTGTTCATAACTGCTATAAATTTTGATAGTTATTGACAAAAATCTTTAGGATCTTGTCTTGGCAATGAATAAAACACCATTTTTTTGCATGAAACATTTAAAAACCAGTAGAATTTGCCCTAGGAACAAGATTGCTAATAGTGTTTGCAGTTTGTAAATTTAACTGCAGGCATTGTATTAGCATATTAAAGCCTTAAATCTTATCAGTTAGAATACATGATATCTTGAATGTGACCCTGCTGAATGCACTTCTACAGAATCTTATATCTTGTAGAGAGCTTGATGACAAGTGCCAGTAAATGGAAACTGACAGAATGACATAGAAAATGATCTAGGGCTCTCTGGATGATGATGAAGTATTGGATAATTTCTCACTTTGGCATATCACTTTTTCATTCTCTACTTTGAATATGACTTAAAGTTACTATTTTTGATTTTTTATTGCATCATGTGTATTTCATTTACAAGTTATTGTCTTTTTAAATCTCACTAGGTTTGGCAGGTCTTATATTGGACATTTTCCATTGTTAGAGCAAGATATGGCAATATAGTTTCATCAGCACAATCACTGGGCTAATATTCAGCATTCACATCTAACCAGGAATTTCATGAGGGTGAGTTTTAATGTTACAAGCATACTGGACATTCAACTTCTTGCAAGACTCTGTGTATTCTAGTGAATGTCATTCTTTGTACCTGCTTCTATATCTAATAAAAATCTGAATATCATAAAATGTAAAATTTAGCAACATCTAAAATATTTTGTCAGCACGTTAATGTTGTAATTACCATTAAAATTCTGGGATATTTTATGTTTGTCCCCGTGCTATGGATGTGTGCTCCCATAACATCTATATTAGAAAAATTACAACATCCCTCCAAACACACTCAAAGAACCTTTCTTCCAACTCTTTTCTTTTCATTGGTAATTAAATTTTTAAAAATATTTTTGTAAATATGAGTTAATGCAAGTGGCACTAACATTCTATATGAATTATTTAATTTCATGTTTGAGTCATAAAATCCATAAGTTTAATGCTAGGTAATATACAGTTTATTGCTTGGGTATAAAGAAATGTCAACATTTCTTTGGAAATACTTTCACTGTTAAAATTTCAGAGTAGGTATGTGTAGGGGTATTGTGTTGTTTCATGGTAAATAATTGTCCCACCCACTGATTTAATAAAAAGCACTGATGGGCCAAAGGCAGGCAGGAAGTGTGGGTGGGGCTGCCAGACTAAGAACTCTGAGAACAGGAAGCACAGAGAAGAATGCCAGTGAGAATGCTGGAGAGAAGCTGGAAGAAGCAGAGGACAACCATGCTGCTCTAAAGAAAGGTACCAAGCCACATATCTGAACAGGTTAAGAGTCATGGGTTAGATGAAGGGTTCAGAGCTAGCAAGTGATATGCCTGAGCCTTAGGCTGATCAGCTGAAAACTAATGAAAGCATCTGAGTGTCTCTGAGTGTCTGAGGGTCTGCGGGTCTGTGGGTCCTAAACCTTGAGGTTAGGCCTGAAAGTCGGGCTAGAAATCTCCTACTACAGGAATGTACTTAGGATGGATATATTTCATGGTGCAGATAGTAATGGAAGTCTGTTCTTTCCTTTTAAATTGTAAACAGTATATCTGGACGTGTAAAATTTAGTGTTTGCTCCATTTGCAGTGACTCATTGGTTTTCTATAGTGAAATACTATATTCTAAATGCTGAATATTCTAAGAAAGACATGGAAATACTTTCAATTCTTTGAAAGACTGCAAATTTATACTGAAAGTTCTAATAGCCATCAAAACATGTCATTTGAAACAGGATGTCTCTAACGTTGCACAAATATGCTCTTATCTCTTGATGTTAAGTAATTCTCCCATGCCATCATTCCAGAAGACAAAACATTAAATTCACTATATTTCTCAAAGAAGTGTTGCTATAATTTAAAGGAAAAGTTATTAAATGTCCAAATGCACTCAAGGAATTTAGCAATGGGAATAATGTTCTTATCACAAAGTATAGTTGGAGTTCTGGGAAATATTTCTCTTTTTTTTCCACTATCTAGTTGCTTACTATAATGAACATACTTTGAAGCCTATAGATTTCATTCTCACTCATCTGATTACAGCCACCTGCTTGTTTATTATTTCAAAGGGGGTTCCACTCACAATGGCAACTTTAGGGTTAAAATTGTTTTTCAATGACCTTACATGCAAACTTGTTTTATATACTCAAAGACTTGGCAGAAGCATGTCTATGGGAACTACCTGCCTCTTGAGTGTCTATCAGGCCATCACCATCAGTCCCCAGAAAACTTTTTGGAAGACTCTTAAATTCAAATTGTCAAATTACATTAGCCTCTTTATTTCCATCTGTTGGGTTTTATATAGTACTGCCAATTTTATCTTTCCTTTGTGCATATAAGAAATAGTTACAAGAATACAACAGTTAAAAGAGATTTCACATTCTGCTCCACTTGGGGTCATAGTAAAATTTTAGAGTCACTGTATGTTGCATCGGACCTCGCCAGCAAGGAAGACACAACACCAGGCTCTTCTTTCAGCGATTTATTCGGGACCTTGTTACAAGCTTGTTGATCATGAGAGAGAGCTCGGGGCCCCTTCCCTAGCTAGTAAGCCTTCAAGTCGCCAACCCAGGATTGCCACGTGGGTCATGCCAATAGGTCCATTGGACACGGACACTAGCCATAGCATAAGCCCTTGCCAAGTATGGAGTTGTATCACCAACCCTTCCCGCCACCGGGAGGGCGGAGGGCGGAAGCCGGCACCATCTTTAGGGCACGGTGAGATGGCTCTCTACAGTTCCCCCTTTTAATTTTTATTGAGAACAAGGCAGGTGAGCATAGAGGTTTGCTCTTCACTGTGCAGAGAGGAGCATGTCTGGGAGGCTCCCTTGGTGCGGCCGTTCATCTTGGGGCCACTCGACTTGTCCAACACCCGTTTTTCGTGAAGGTGGGGATCTTAGGGTGTACAACCCACATGCAAGCAAATATACGCCCCCTGAGCCCTCAAACACATACGAGGTGCTCAGCTGCAGTACTTAGCCTCGCAACCTGCAAGCATTATACTTTAAGTGCAGCAAGCCACACTCAGGGGGACTGACCATTCTTAATAGCTATAAAGGCTTGGGCAATCATGGCAGCGTCACGATGTCTTTGAATCCTAAAGCAGCAAAGACACCACAGACAGACGGCTGAGGTCAGTGTCATCAGGCCTGCCAGGGCTCCTAGTCCCGCCCACTCTTTCAGATGATCCATGGCGGTGGAGAACCAGGAGGCCAGCCCCTCTGCCAGTCCAACATCCATTCTTGTCGAATTTATAGCCACAATGGCCACTCGCAACTGTTCCATAAGGCCATCGAATTCTCCACTCCAATCCCCTAAAAGATAACTAGACAGCTGTTTAGACAAATTTGCAGCGTGGGTAACATTCTCAAATTGTATACTAGTTATACAGAGCCCTGGAAATTTCCACTCACAACCAAGCTGAGCAAGCTGCCAGAGGATGTCGATCTGTTCTTGAACCAGATCAATCCTCTGGTTAACTACCATTAAGCCCCCTTTTAACTGAGCATTAATGCCCTTTTGCACATCCAGAGCCTGTGCCACATTGGCTGACAAGTTATTTAGGGTTTGTGCAGTCTGTACAGTATGGCTCATGGCTATAGCCGCAGTCATGGCTCCCACAGCGGCTAATGAGATGGCTGTGACAATAGCCGGGGTGATGCCAAAATCTCTTTTTTGTCTTAAAAGGCTCATGGCATTGGGGGCAACCACTGGTACAGGGATCCATCGGGGAATGCAGGCCACAAGGGCCTGGGAAAATTTGGAGGGATCCCAGCACTGAGTATAGAAGCAGGTCATATTCATACACTCGCTCAGGCTACCATTACTCACCACAAAAACAAAGGGTGCATAAACACAAACAGGAACTACATTATAATGTACAGTCTTACTATAGGCTGAAATCTGTCTTGTACAATTCTTTAACACATCATACACCGGAGAAGCGTCTTCTCCCTCTCCCACTGTTGAATAACCAACATCTCAGCTAAAATTACCCGCCCCAAAACTGCCTCCCAAAGCCATAATTAAGGGGGAGGCATTCAAGCAACTGCCATTAACCCCACACAACAGCCAATCACTAAAAGGGTTAATAACATCGACCTGCTGAAAAATTCCCGTAACATATTTATCAGGCCCAACTGCAGCAGGGGAAAAGGTAAATAATCTATTACTATCTGCCCAAGCTACTACTGTAGATTGGCAACCTGTCCATGGCCATGGGCTACCATCATACCTACCCCAACAATAGGGAGCCCACTTAGGCTGCCTAGGAGCAGTCGGAAATCTGGTGGTGTTGACCCACGGCCAGGATCCATTGAGCCAGACCACACTTTGGGATGTAGGAGTATCTACCCGGGTGTAATAATGGGTAGTAATATACTTGGACTCAGTTTTTGCTTGCCATAATCTCTGTCATCATCAAACCATCCTGCTGTGAATCTTTTCAAAACAATACAAACATCACATTCTTGGGTAGAAAAGCAAAGGCTCCCCTGCAGGGTAAATGATCTATTTTCTCCTAGAAAAGCAATCTCTCTATCTAAAGGTAAAAATGGAAGCTCAAGGGAAGAATTTGTTATAAACAGACAGGGGAACACCATAGCATTGTGGCTAATCGGCGGCTTTGGAAATGCCGAGAGAGTTCCCCAACGCAGCTCCATCTTCCCTTGTTGCATTATCAGGGTCAGCACCGTGACTGTCAGCAACAGCTTCACGGTTTTCTTCATCTTGGCACTGGCTTTTCCGGACCAAACGTTCTGGCACCCAAACCGGGTCTTGCTGGTCCTGGGGAAAGACACAAACAGATCCTCGTGCCCATGCCAGCACGGGGTCAGGGCCTCACCAGAAGCCGGTCAACAAGTCTTTCCATTTTACGAGGCCTTTGTGACCTCTTGAAGGGGCACAATGCCTATCAGCTGCTGACATGCCTTGAGAATCCAAATTTTAAAAATTGATGGTAAATAAGGCCAGAGAAAGTCTCTCCTTAGGGGTACGGCCATATCCTATTCCCCCTTTTTGTTTAAATAGAATTTGTTTAAGCGTGCGATGGGCACGTTCAACAATCCCTTGGCCTTGGAGACTGTAAGGTAATCCATGAAGTAATTGAACTTCCATTTGTTGACAGAAAGAGGGAACTCGGTTTCCTGTATAAGCCGGACCATTGTCAGTTTTAAGTTGCATGTGTTTTCCCCATGTGGCCCACGCTTCAAGACAGTGACTTATAACATTTCTGGCCTTTTCACCTGTCATGCTGTAGCGTATATAATGCCAGAACATGAGTCCACCGACACATGAACATATTTCAAAGTACCAGACTCTAAAATATGGGTCGCATCCATCTGCCAGAGCTTAAGAGGGCGTAGCCCCGGTGGGTTGACACCAAAACTTGGAAGGGACTGATGTATCACACACTGGGGGCAGGTAAGCACCACTTGACGGGTGTCTGCTCGTGACAGGGAAAATTTTTGCTGTAAAGTTTTGGCATTAACATGAAAATTTTTATGGAAACTGGCAGCCTTCTCAATTGAGGTAGCTGCAAAAATCCATTCTTGTCGGGCCAAAGAGTCTACTTTGTCATTAACCAGAACTTAAAGGTCCAGGTAACCCTGTATGGGCCCTAATATGTAGCGGGTATAATCCATAGGTCCTGTTGCAAATTAATTGCTGCAACTCTTGGAAAAGAGTACTGATAGGGCTTCTATCTGTGCAACAGTGAAGGAGGCTGTAATGCCATAGGTCCGGACTGACTCTGCCAGGGATTTTATTGCCTTAAAATCAAGTGGTTCCTGATATCTGTTCCCTTGATTATCTTGGAACACGGGGAAAACGGTGGCAGATAACTCTGCTCTAACTTGCCGCCACGCCTCAGTGTTAAAGGGACGCCCTAGCTGTGCACCTCCACTATCTAGGTAGGGGGGGCCGGAACGGATGGCTCGACACAGCTCCCTACCAGAGCAGCACAAGGTCAGCTTCTCTCCGCCTTTTCTTTCTTAGCTTTATTTCTTACTTTTAAATTAGCCATGGCTCACGGTAGGCCTGTCCCTTCATCCTCTGACTCATCCATTTTTGGAAATTTGGAGAATTCAAACTCAGTAAGATTTGGGTAAAGAGGTTTCTCTTCTCCTGCTTCTGATCCTATTCACTGTGGGCCGTTTCTGATCGCTCTTCCTGCAACTGCTCCAAAGCAGCCTGCCCACAATCTATCATGTCCATGCAACGTTCATCTTCTAAACAGCGACGGATCATTTTCCAAACAGGAAAATGCCTTTAGCGTGCCCTGCCTTTAGTGTGCCCTGATCATAGGCAAAATCTAGGACTCTCCCTAACTTGTCCCAAGAGGGGATTGTAAGGCTCCTGGAAGCAGCAAACCAAGGAGCTACGACATCGCACTCCTCTAGGAACCGTTCTATGGTACTTTTCTTTAACTTTAATTTCTTAGATTGTAACAGCTCTTGAAGAGCCAGAAAAATTGGGTGCGAGTTTGAAGCGCCCATATCTTCTTGTTTCTCCTCTTCTAATCTTTTATAACCTTTCTTCTGAAGCTTAAGAGGCTTCTCTGAGCCCCGCCCGAACAGACCCAGTTTGGCAGCTGCTCGATTTCACTTTCTCACGTATGTGTGAGACTGCTTCCTCCTTATCTATGGAGCGAAGCGATTAGACCTCCGCTCTTGTCTTGGACTTTCCTGTTCTTGACACGGATCCCCACTATGCCTGAGGACTTACCAGCACACTCCCTGATCACTGAAAGTTCTGGTCCTTCCATCGCCACACGAATGCTTCCTGGGTTTTGGCACCACTTGTTGCATCCGACCTCGCCAGCAAGGAAGACACAACACCATGCTCTTCTTTCAGCGATTTATTCGGGACCTTGTTACAAGCTTGTTGATCATGAGAGAGAGCTCGGGGCCCCTTCCCTAGCTAATAAGCCTTCAAGTCGCCAACCCAGGATTGCCACGTGGGTCATGCCAATAGGTCCATTGGACACGGACACTAGCCATAGCATAAGCCCTTGCCAAGTATGGAGTTGTATCACCAACCCTTCCCGCCACCGGGAGGGCGGAGGGCGAAAGCCGGCGCCATATTTAGGGTGCGGTGAGATGGCTCTCTACAACTGTACATATCTTTGCTGGTATTCCCAGAAGTTCTGTTTTCTGTGCTCATCATCTGGTCCAGTAGCTCCACGATTGTCATTCTTTACAGACATAATAAGCAAATTCAACACATACAGTACATTCAACATTCCCCAAGAAGTTCCCTTGAATATAGAGCCACCCAGAGTATCCTGATTCTGGTATCTTCTTATGTTGTTTTTTATACCTTTTCCTCCATATTGCAAGGTTTTATTGCTATTTTATCTAAGTACAACCGGTGATTGGTGAATATCACAGCCTTCATTTCTATGTGTTTTCCAACTTTGTGCCCTTTTGTTGTAAGTCATAACTTCTTTGTGCTCAGATTCTGCTGACCCTGAATAAGTAAATAAAAACAATAATTTATTCATTGGTATATAGATTTTATATTTTGGGGCCTGTCCTTATTTGTTGATTAATTTATTTCCATTCAAACCTCAACATGGAAGTGATGTGGGAAGCCTCTTATCTATTTATGGTTAAAAATACCTCAGAGGTACATGGATTGTTTCCTTGCTTAAACTGTTCTTTATATAATCATAGCAGAGCTCGATGAAGGAAGTTACTGTTCCATTCCTGACAAATGACATCCATGTACTTTTATGGTAGTTCCTAAGTAGGATCTGCTCTTCAAAGTCTTTTCATCCTGTGGTTGAACAAATAATCTAGGCATAGGATGAATAGCAAACACTGAAAACTAAACTGTGGCTATAGTTATAAAACATCTGTTATTCCTCTTGTGGTTTTTTTTTTTCATTTAAAAAATTGAATTTTCTCAATTTCTCATGCAATACGTACCAAGTACAGTTTTCCATCTTTCCTTTTCTCCAGTCTCCTCAAGGCCCTTTTGCTCCAGTTCCACTCTCCTCTCTTCTCATTAGAAAAAAAAAAGAGTAGGCCTCCAAGAGACACAGCTTGTGAAGGGCATGCAGTCAGTACCTGCTGAAACTGTAGTTGCCCTGTTCCAAGTAATGTGCATGGGCATGTGTACTGGCCTGTTCCTGCTGAGCCAGCTTGAATCACACAGGGTCTGGTGATTGGTGACACATAATTGTCAAGATGTTGGAGGGCAGCAATAAACAAACAACACCTCTATAAGATTCTCTGGTTTTAATTGCAAGGGGTTATATAGGTTTGCCCCATATTTAAAGTGAAAGAGTCTGCTGTTTCCTTTAAACAAGTCAGCTGTTTTTTCATCTGCCTCCCAGTGTCTGCACAGTTGACACCTCACCTTCTCACTCCCTCTTCCAAAGGATGCCCAGATAAAGTGTCTCGTAACATCAGGTGCCCAACCTGGGGTTTGTTGCCCGTGAGGGCATGGACATTGAACTGGCATAGGATAGGGTATATTTTTTTATTGTTGCCATCTCTTTAAAATATTTATTTTTTGCCCTTTTCTGTCAGAATTGCATCAAATGATCTTAGGCTTGGTGTGCACCCTAATCATAGTTTCTCTGGACATCCCATTTCTCACGGCATGGTTTAGCACCCCCTGCTCAGTGATTTCTTAATGAGTTGGCTCCTCAGTGTTCTGAATATATGGTTTCCTTGGAAGTGAGCTTTTAGACACACTTCTTTTTCTTTTGTCTGTATGATGTCAGGTTAGGGAGGTCTATCTTTTCAATTTACTTTGCCCAACACATCCACATAAGGGCTGACCCACGAAGAGGTGAAACTGAGGAATGTCACCTGACTGGCACTTCTTATTTGGAGACACTGTGTAGACAAAAGTATATGGTCTAATTAACCACAAAAATTCTCCACTAAGCACAAGACATCTGGGTCTGACACACCTTATGTTGATGTTGTCTTCTCTTCTATGTACCCTTTTATTATCAATTGTTTGCAAGAGTCTCGTATGGTATTTGACATGATAGCTTTCTACCATCAACAAGACAAGCCTCTAGGTACATATGGCTTTAGAATATTCTGTATGTGGGCTTTTCATTAGGTTATATAGTCTTGGCTTAAGGAAATCTATAAAGCTGCCTTTTAAGTAACATTTCCCTTATCCTGACTTGCTTCCCAGAGTAGCAATCTCTCTAAGGCTAATAGTCAATGATGAGTAAGGACTTATTTGTCAGGCCAACCTAAGACAGTCACAGTCAATTATTTTGGATGCTTTCTGAGGCTGGTACATCAAGACTGAGGCACAGAACCTTGACTTCCTGCTGAGCTGCCAAAGAAAAAACAAAAAGGTGGATGTGTATGGGAAATGAAGCCAGCTGTCCTTATAAAACCTTGATTGCTCTATTCTGAAGAAAGACATATTGGCTGCTTCCTGCTGAGCCAGCTTACAGTTTGCCACAGGGCCTGATTATTGATGATGCTTTATCATCAAGACGCTAGAGGCCAAGGAAAGAGAGACAACACAGTTTGGGGAGTCTCTGAGTGCCAGTACTTAATTGAGAGGGGGCATAGCTTTTCCTCACGTCCACATAAAGGAATCTGCTATTGCTTTAAATGAGTCATATGACTCCTGATGTCCATGTCATTGACACTGCACCTTCTTATTTCCTTCTCTAAGGGGATCCCAGATCAAACACCCTATAACAACCAACCAAACTGTAAGATTAAGATACAATAAGTCAAAGCAAATGTTCTCAGATTTAGTTTAGAGAAGGAAACTTTAAAAATAGCATTTTTTGATTTCTCATGTATGTTTATGTCTTATGCACAGATTTAGCTTTACTGTGTATTTCATGTTTTTTGGAAGACATAAAGAGTTTTAGCCTCTGGAGTAGATTATCAAAATTTTGGTTCAATAAGGAAGTGATATAAGAGTATATCAAAATATAAGTGGGAGTAATGCTCTTTTTACTTTTATAGACCAGTAGTATTTGGGTTTATTTTAGGTCTCTAGGATTTCTAGTCTTTAGCTGGATTGGTGTTTACATTTCTATTTTTGATAGCCTACAGACTCATTTCACATAGCAAAAGTACTTGAACATAGGGGTAAAAGTATATGCAGCAGCAGCTCTACATCCCCATGTTCAATAAGTGTGGTGGGTCTTCTTTTCAGCACTGGTGACTTACTGTCAATTTGTGGAAAGCAACCTATTATTTTGGCAATTTTGTCAGTAGTTGTTTTGGTAAGACTTATTTTTCTCACCTATATTTAGATAGAGGATGGACCTAAATGTATACATTTGCTGAAGCTACTGTATAACTGAGACTGGAATTATTGCAGGCAGAAAAATATTGTCATAAAACCAGTTATGTGATTTCATTTTCTTAGTAATAATAGCTTTCAGAGTTATCTAAAAAAAATGGAGCCATTATGATAAATCTGTGTATGTGTATGTACCTTATGCATATTAAACAATTTATTAAATTAGTTCATAATAAAATTTTTACTAATGTTACACTGATGCCTACAGCTGAATGTCTCTATAGTTGGGATAGTACCACAACGTTTGGCTCATTCTGGAGAGACCTACAGCATGGTGGTCGTCCAGTTTTTGAATCTGTGTCATTATCATCCCCACTTTGGTTCCAATACCCTGGAAAACTGTTGAGAATGACTGGCCTTTAGTCCACTGTAAAAACTGAAAAGAGGCAGGATATCGGTGGGTAAATTGTCAATAGAAGCACCAAGGTACATTATTTGGTTTCAGAAGAGAAGAGCAAGCAAGAAAAAGGTAAAAAAAAAAATATTAATCTATTTCTGTTCCACTTCTAAGAGAAGCTGTTGCCCACTTCACTACTCGGTCATTATACTTTAAAACAATCAAGACAACTTTTGAATTGATCCTAGTTTGGGGCAAGCTGACATTAAGAGCAACTATAATAAGAATAAAAAAAACTATTTAATTTTACTGTGGGCATTTTATACTTTCAGCAAAGATCTGTTGAATACCTGTATAATAATTTCATACTCTCATCTCTAAAAATAATCACAGCTTTTATTCCAACAAGCTAGATCAATGAATCCAAAATGAATTATGTGATTGGGATTATCATTCTCTAATCTAAGTTTTTGAAATAAAATAGGATTGCTGAAAAACTACCAATTCATAACACAGTATCTGGATACATGGGACATTAGTAGAGTAAAAATCTTAATTGTTGTATAAAATTTTACCATTTCAACAATGTTAAGTCAGTTTGGTCTAAAAGAGAAGTCTTTTACTTGTTGAGTATTGAGACAGAAAACCCCCTTTTATGAATAGAATACATTTATTTTAATGAAAAACATATCAGTGAATATAAAGACATGAAATACGAATCAGAGGCAGGGATATGCATTATGTTCACTCAGATTTGAGTGATGAGTGTAAGTTGTGTACTACAGTCCAATCCATTATTATTTTAGTTTCTTTTCTCATTAGCTTGTATCTGCCAAAAATAATTCTTATTAATCCTCTGCACAATTCAAAATGGAGGGGTGTTCTGTTAGGATTATTCTTAGATAAAACATTTTTTTCTAGGAATATTGTGTTTACAATTAGTTTTTAGGTGACCTTATTTGTCACAATTATAATATTTGTCATTTTAATATTTTTTCAAGCCTCTGGAAGTCACCTCTCCTACCTAACCATCATTATGTTCATGAGATTCAACATTAATTATATCTCAGATCCATTTCTCTAAAGATGCTGATCTTGCCTTTAATGCCTTACTCACCCCTTTGCATTGTGCATTAGCATTTTCAAAAGGCAAAGATTTAATTGTTATTTGTCTAGTTTTTTTTAGAGTAACCACAGAAGTCTAATATGAGAAGATTTTAAAATACTTTTCTGAAAATGATAACCTTCTGAAAACAACAGGAAAAGTAATAAATGTGATAGTGATTCCATTAGGCCTTGAAAAAATTCTTTAGGAAATAAATGTCAGCTAGTAAAAGCTTACACATTAACATCTATCCATATTTATAAACTTAAGTTTGTGTTTGACTAGAGAACACATTCAGAATATATAAATGAGGTGGAGCAGAAACCCACTGTTTATTATATATACGCATATTTGAAAAGAATATATTTTATTATATTTTGCTCAGATATCAAAACTAATTAGCCACCATGTAAAATGAAAGAAAAGTGTTGGATGGAAGACAACTTATATCTGCATTTTTTAAAATTTAGTGATATCCAGAGTAGACTTCCTAACAATTTCTGTTTGGGGGAGGGGGGTTTGCAGTCTGGACATTATGTGATTTATGACTAAAATCTTATGAGTGAGAACATACTATGTCTACCATTCTGGGCCTGTGTTAACTCACTCAAAATGATACTCCCCAAATTTATCAATTTGCCTACAAATCTTAGGATGCCTTTTTTTTTTTTTTTTACTGCTGAGTACTACTCCATTGTGTAAATGTACCACACATCACTAATTCATTCTTCAGTTGAGGGGCATCTAGGTTGTTTTTAGGTTTTGGCTCTTACAAATAATGGTGCTATGAACATAGTTGAGCTAATGCCCTTGGGGTAAGAGTTCATCCTCTGGATATATGCTCAGTAGTGACATTGCTGCATCATTGGGGAGATTGATTCCATTTTCTCAGGAACTGCCTTACTGTTTTCCAAAATGACTGTACAAGTTTACATTCCCATCAGGTGTGGAGGAGTGTTCCCTTGTTCTGTATCCTCTCCAGCTTAGGCTGTCATCTGAGTTTTTGATCTTAGCCATTCTGACAGGTGTAAGATGGTATGTTAGAGGTGTTTTGATTTGTATTTCTCTGATGGCTAAGGATGCTGAGCAATTTTTTGTAAGTGTCTTTCAGCCATTGGCTCTGAACCCCACATTTTATTTGGAATATTTGGACTTTTTGGCCTCTAGTTTCTTGATTTCTCTATATATTTTAGATCATTCCTCTGTCAGATGTTGGATTGGTGAGGATCTTTTCCCAATATTTAGGCTGTTGTTTTTTCTTATTGACCATATTCTTTGCCTTACAGAAGCTTCTCAATTTAAGACAGTCCCATTTATTAGTTGTTGTTTTAGTGTTCTATTTAGGAAGTTGTCGCTGGCGCCAATGTGTTCAAGGGTATTTTCCACTTTTTTCTATCAAGTTTAGTATAACTGGGTTTATTTTGAAGTCTTTGATCCACTTGGACTTGAGTTTTATGCAGGGTGATCTATGTGGATCTATTTGCATTCTTCTACATACTACAACCCAGTTATACTGGCATTTATTGAAGATACTGTTCATTTTCCATTGTATTAATACTAATATTGATATGAGAAAGGCATTCACAAGGGTTTTCTTCTTTGGTGAAGATGCCGAGGGGAAACTTTTCTCTAATATAGGTGGGTACACTTATAGAATTGAACCTTCTTTCATTTTGAACTCACTGTTCATTGCTTCTGTTAGAATAACATTGCCCCTTTCTTAGTGCAAACATTTTGAAAAGTATAGTGGAATTTTGCCCCATAAATAAATGCCTTTGAAGACTTTATAAGTTCTTTCTGACTGTTGTCTTTGGTGTTAAATTAACTGTGGGAGGATGTGTAGACAGAAACTATTTGAAATGATAAACTAGAATTTTGAGCTTTAGCTAATATAATTCTTATGCATTTCTTACATCAGGCACAAAGAAGCATTTTAGTTATAAAAATATGCTGGCATGTTTTGAAGAAAATTTTGCTCATTAACACAATGGACTCCAGAAGTTTTGGAATAGGAATAATATTATTAGAGAATACAGTTGGAATTCTGGGAAATGTCTCTCTTCTTTTTTACTACCTAGTTATTTATCATAAGAAACACAAATTAAAGGTTGTGGATATAATTATCATCCATCTGATTGTGGTTAAATCCTTGATCAATTTTTCTAAAAGAATGGGCCATACAGTGACAACTTTCAGGTTGAAATATTTTTGCAGTGTTTTTATCTACCAACTTTTTATGTATGTTCAAAAAGCCTCAAAGACAATGTAAATTGCCACCATCTGTCTCTTGAATATTGTCCTCATCATCTTCTGTCAGCCATAGAAAATCTTACTTAGCACCAATAAATACTACTTAAGATTTCTGTACATAAGATATGATTATGTAGGATAGAACACCATGCTGCATTCACTCTAACATGCCCTATTTTGAGAAAAACTCAAACCCCTAAAGTGTACCTCAAAAAGACAAGTAGCTTCCACAAAACATTTTAATAATGGTATCAACTCATTGAGATTTTTATGCAAAGTATTTCTTTTATATTAAACATATCTTCTCCAAAGTTCTATTATCTACCCCTACCTACCAACCAAATTTGAAGATATTTTATTTGTCAACCTATAACATAAGATTTGTATTTAGCAAGAATTATTGAGTTTATGATCTATCCTTTATGTGTTCAATATATTATAGTACAGCAACACTGTTAAAGCTACTGATACCCTTCTAATATCAGTTATCAAATGTCATTTGAATGACTTATGTAGTAATTGGACTTAATGTACTCCTCATTTCTGCCCATATTGCTGGTATATTTTCTACCTTGCACAAGTGCATGCTGCCATTCAATAACGATGAGTCCAAATATATGACTGCAGAATACTTGAATCATAAACTATGGAATCCAGCAGATACTGACTTGGAATTTCCTTTTTTACAAGTTATCTATTTTACTGGTACATGGTCTTAAACTCTCTACTGAAGGTAAACAGAAGTCAACATCACCCACCAATGAACTATAAGACCAACATAAAAGACTTGCCTGACAAGATAGTCTCATTTGAAGATCTGTAGAAAAAAATATGGCAGAAGTAACCAGCAACATTATGACAGGATATAAGGACACTCAAGAAGTAAAACCTAAAATATTTAATGTAACTAAGAACCTGTGGCTAGCCTGGCCATAGGCTTTAATGAAGAATATAATATGATTATTTTGTGAAATGATCTTACCATTAAGATAATACATACCACAAATTATTAAAATAATATTTTGAAACACATAAATGCCTAAGCTCCTTGATATACAACATTACAATGATACAATTTATACAAGCATTATAAGATTATTTCATTTTTATATTTCTGATCAATAAAAAGCAAAATCTGTAAATAATAGAATCATGATTTATCACAAAGGGACTTAAAGTAGGAAAACACATAGAAATAATGGCTGTGATATTTATTAGCCACCAATTGGGATTATGAGAAAGAGCAATGTAACCTTGTAGAATGGAAGAGAGGGTATTAAAAGCTAGAAATGTGCAAACCAAGAACAGGATGGTCTGTGTGGCTCTAGATTCAGGGGAGATTCTGAAGGAGGTATGAGTGTTAAAGATGTGTTGAACCCTCTTTTTATGTCTATAAAGTATGATGATCATGGAGATGCTGGAAAATGCAATGAGCATAGAAAATAAGACTTCAGGAAATACCCAAAATATTATATACAGAGAATCTACTATTTTGTCATAACCTGGAAAGATGCAGAATTCAAAATCTCTCTTTTGTGTCTTATTTTCACTATTTCTTTTTGTAAGCCTGTAGATGAGGAGAAACATATTTACTGCCATATACAGCACCCAAAAGAGGGAAATGGAAAGGCAAACATATTTGGATACTTTTATCTTAAAAATTTTGCAATAAGATTCAATAGGGCTTATGGTGATGGCCTGGAAGACACTCAAGAAGCACGTGCTACTGATGGACATGCTCCTGCCAAGTCTGAAAAGATACAAAATAAGTAGGCATCCAACATCATTGAAAAACTGTTTCCACCCAAAAGCTCTCATTATCTGGGGCACTCCTTTAGAGAGAATAATCAAGGAGTTGGCTGTGAACACATGTGTAAGAATTAAGTCTACAGTCTTTAATGTATGTTCATTGTAGTAAATATATTGACAGTAGAAAAGATAATGAATGTTTCCCAGAATTCCAAGGGCACTCTGAAGTAAAAGCACCAGTCCTAGTGCCAAGTTCTTCGAGTCCATTCTGTCATTAAACAATTATTTTAAAATTATAATGACAGTTAAGTCTCTCAGCCAAATCATGCAATTTTCTGGTTTGTTATGCCTGTGAAGGACAAACAAATGAGTTAAATATTACAAAGGCAGAGTGATAAATTAACAAAGCTCTCTCATACCAAATACTTTGCCTACAGTTATAATTTCCATTGAGATTGTTAAAATCTATAACTGCTCATCTTATAAGTAAATTTTTGTGCATTTCTGAAGATTTCATAAAATCTTCAGCATTACATATGAGAACATGCTACAATTAGGTTTCTTTGGTCCCAGGCAGCCAGAGGTCCACACCCACAGACCTGCTGCCCCAGACCCCTTAGTTGCCCACTGCTGCTCAGGTCCCCCAAAATGATTCAGATACTTATATTAAGTTCATGCTGTTTGGCCTATGGCTCAGGCACATTGCTAGTTTGCTCTTACATCATCACTCAGCCCATTCTCATTAATCTATCTGCCACGAGGCCTGTGGGTCACCTGTGTTCCTTACATGCTTCTTCTTGGGTGGCTGGCTCAGTGTGTCTCTGACTCCGCCCTTCCTTTCCTACCTATTCTGATTCCTGACCTACTTTTTCTATGGTGCCTGTCATGGGCCAAAACAGCTCCTTTATTTAAAGTTTGATATTCACAGCATACAAAAAGACATTCCCACATCAAGAACATATTTCAATAAATAAGTGATCACCATTTGAATTCAAGTGAAATAAATTCTCATGTCTATTTTCCAGAAAGTATATACCATATTGTAACAATAGAGACATCAATCTGCATCTTCAAATTAAAAGACTTTGATGCTGTCCTCATTCAAAATTTAAGCTTAAATAATTTACATTTTAACTGAACAAAGTGAATTTTCTATACTCTTATATGGAAAAATGTTTATAATATAAACACTCTAATCATGAGATTGAAATGAAGAGCTACATATGTTACATTAAGAGACAGCACGTAATCTCTCTCTCTTACACACACACACACACACACACACACACACACACACACACACACGATTATTCACTAGGTGGTAAGGAAAATAAAAAAAGATATGTATTCGGCTTGGTTAACTCAAAAGATTGTACAACCAACACTAAGGTAGAATAAAAAGAGAAAGGATGTCTGGTTTTCTTATTAGATCCATTGCTAGATGTCATAATGCGTAGCAGAAAGGATAAAACTAACATGAAACACCAGCTGTTGGTAAGAAAATGATTCAGTAGTACTTCTATTAACTCACATGTTTTACTTAGTAGATGTGCATGTGTCTATTCACATGTTCATTTCTGTGGAAATGTCCTTCAAAAACAAATTATACATATGTAGGCAAGAAATAACTTCTAACTATGGACCTCATTTAGACCATATGTCACATGTTCTTAACAGTTGTGCCAGGAGGTATAGATAGGTTGAATACTTTGAGTTTAATGTTGGTCTTGTGCATACAGTGTATTCTAGAATAGCCATACCTACAGCATAAGACCCTGAATTAAAAGAAACAAACAAAAAGAAATATATTGCCTCTGTTGATATTCAAAGTGCTGCCTTCTGTGGCAGTATAAGTAAATAGTACTTGTATTAACAAAGATCAAGTATATAAGAAATATAAAAATTCATATGACATATTTAGGAGGCTAATCTTAGGACAGGTCTGCAGCGATCTAATCTTTTATAGATTTATACAGATATGAATGCATTTCTCCACAGTCCTATCTTACAAAGACAAAAGGATTGTATAACTAATGACTAAGAATACAGCAGTAGTTTTGTCACTGTGTTATTTCTATGTCATAAAATAAACAAGTTCACACAGGGGTTTACTTTAGCAGCTAGGCTGGTCTAGAACTTCCTGAAACTACATCTTTGACTTGTGCATTCCTGAAATTACCATATTCATCCTAGCTTCAATTTTTTGATGTGTGTGTTACATATTAAGTTGATCATCACTTGTGAATTTCAGTTCCCTGGGCATTGTGTATTTTATTTATTCCTTTTGTTTAGAAAACAGAAAGAACCACCTTTCACAAAAAACAGAAAATAAGATTGTTGGAAAGGTTTCTTGAACATAATTGGTATGAAATATGCTCTCTACAAGATGAAAATTATAAAGCTACAAGTCCAAACCATACCACTCGCAAATAGTAATGTATATTGCAACTTCATTTTGGCACACATTGAAAACTTATCCTGAATCTTAATTGCATTTTAAAATATTTTAGATTTAAAAATTATACAAAGAAAGGCATTTTTAAGAATACCCATAGCCCTACATTGACAATTTAAAAGTATGTTTATTGGACAACATCTCTAGGTGTACCCACCTGAAAGACTTGGTTCATCAATATGCTAAACATACTGGCTGAGGATGGTGTTTTAACACAACAAATCTGTTAGAATAAAAAGAAATATTTAAAGTCACCGAAAATTTTCCAAACTGAACTACCTAAAATACTTTTTCCTAATATGAGCACTTTACTGAATCTCCCTTCTTTTCTTGCTCTGCCTTCCAGATTGAAATACACAATTATCACTTGACTCATCCCCTCTGAAAACCATTAAATCAAGGTGCAGCTCCTGATATAACAGCCAGAAATGTGGAAGTAGGAGGCAGCTCAACCCTGAAGTAAAGAATCATGTAGCTCTGTGACCTCATCTCCCTTCAGAACTACGAAGTTCTCCCCTATAGTTGCAATGATTACAACAGTTTTGGGAGTCAAGGACTTTGATATAACATAACTTTTTCCATTTGCTAATTAACATTGATGACTAGTGAGCCAGTTACTTCTTGATAAATCCCCGAAGGCTGAGTGACAGGACTGTTCAAGGTACTTCAGTTTCTCCTCTGTTTTGACTCATTGAACTTCTTTACTCTGGGTTCTATAACATGAAGAGAAGTCATTTATTAGTTATCAGTTCCCAGTGCTGACCCAGTTTTAACCCATTTTCTATGAAGGACATAATATAATGGTATCTAATGAAGTATCAGTTATCAAAGAACTTGATGCCATAATTTTCACTAAAAATCACCTTAATCTTATTACAAGATAAAAATTAAATAAAAATAATGCTACAAAAAATGCCAGGAAATTTTACACATATTTCCTGGCCTTAAAAGGAAGTCTGATCAAAGTCATATCCTAGAAGAAATCAAATGCATAACTTTTCTCACAAATAAGGCACCTATTTCTATTAAATTTACATAACCAAATGTTATCATTTAAATCTATAAGAAGTGAGTGGAAACAATGTGTTTTTTTTAGTTATTGAAGTTCTTCTTTTGAGATTTCTGTTTGCATGTCTACCCCATTATTAAAATTGGTTTTTTCTTGATATCACATTTTAAATTTTTTTAATGTTTTTAATATTATTCCTCTACTGAATGAGTAAGCAGTAAAAACTTAAATAAATTTTTTCTATTTCTATAAGCCTGGTAACTTATAGAAATGATGATGTGGTTTGAAATGTTTAAAGTTTATTATTTAATGTGTTTCAATTTATTAATCATTGAACTTCATGACTGTGCTAACAATGTTATATTCAGAAAGTCTTTTCAGGGTGAGTTTTTAAGGCTTTCCCCCCCCCAGAAAATGTTTTAGCAGGTTCAGTGTATCAGCTTTGTTCTGAGATCTTTGGTTCATTTGGTATTGAGTATTATGAAAAACAACAAGCAAGGATCTGTTTTGATCTTTTACATTGACCATCTAGTTTGATGGAACCTTTTTTATAAGATGCTGTTTTATTTTATTATGTTTCTGGCTTAATTTTAATTCTATTAAAATTTATATGTCCATAGCAATGGGGATATTTATGTGGGTTTCAATGATTAATATTTTTGTGATATACTGTTCTGTAAATATTACTATAGATATTTAGTCCAGATCTAGAGAAAGAATTATAAAATCCCCACAGTTTTTTAATTATTCAAATTAAATTAAGCTTTTCCTCTACATTGTGATACTTACTACTTTATTTTTTCTCAGGAAGAAAGCCTAGTATAAACACCTATACTAAATGGGACTTAGAGAGTGTTAATCCCCACTTGCTAGATAGTCAAGAATTTTTTAATAGATTATGTTTTGAATAACAACTATAACAACTCTCAAGCTCATAGATACTATGAGATTATTCTGCCAAACACCATCACAGATGATGTCTAGAAGCATAAAATATTCCAAAGGAAAATTATGTCTACTCCTGAAGGAAATGTAGGTTGCACAAACGTTCTGATGGCAGCTGTTCCTTATCTCAATATTCCCAGTTTTGGTTGTGGAGACATATAGTTTATTAAACAATTCATGCAAGGATCTTCAAGAGAAGTAAATCTATAAGAAAAACCACTCACAAAATTGTGGCGAACATTGAGATTAAATGTAAACTTGTTTTGAACAGCAAGAGAATTTTATTTCTCATATCAGAATGTTTATTTTTTAATGTCCACTTCTTGCAGGTGTCATATTTTTTTGTAGATCTATTAAATGTGTTGTTAAGTTATTTGTATAAGACCTTGCCAATATTATCTATTTTATTGAAAACAGATTCTTTTTTCATACAATATATCCTGGTTTCAATTTTCATTTTGTCTGTTCTTCAAAGTTCTTCACCATCACCATACAAATCTGGATCCACTCCCCTTCTGTCTTTCATTGGAAAAATATAGGCTTGTAAGAGATAACAACAAAACATAAAAATTTAAATATAATGAGATATAACAATAAGAAGTATTTTGAAGTTGAACAAAAGATATACAGAGTACTTATTCTATCTCTCTGCCTCTTACATGAACTCATTAAAAGTGAAGACATTCCTTTTAAAGATTACTATATGAATAAATCAAGAAAATGCAATATCATGAAAAAAATATAAGCAGACCAAAGACATGGCATCCTGGATCTTCGTGGTCTGGGCTGCCAGAAAGCATCTGCAAGCCCACTTCTTGCCTTGATGCACTAGGTGTTGGATTCCATGATGTTGAGCAGGCTAGTAGTAGAGAAATGGGAGAGAAACAGAGGTAGAATGATCCATTGCTTTGGTAAAAGTCTGATCCAAAAGTGTGAAGGTGATGAGAAATGTAATAATGTTGGTGGCCTGCTTGTTAACCAGAAACAAGATAATGTTCAGGCTTGAGCTGATTTCTAGAGAGATATCTGGGCAAAGTGAGATAAGGTTTTTTGTTTCCTATGCGTTGTTTTCAATTAATAATTTGGGAGACTTTCTAAGTGGAATGCTTCAGATATGGAGGGACTGGGAAATAAATTGGATTGGGGTGCATGATGTGAACATTCCAAAAAATCAATAAAGATTTATTTTATTTGTACATAAAATAAGAAAATGCTTTCATAAGATGAGACTATAGGAAAAGTGTTAGTTAATTTCTGAAATTAGTGATTAATGAGCAGGGTCCAGTCTTTTTTGTGTGGTGCTTTCCCTGGGCTGGTCATCCTGGGTTCTATAAGAAAACAGGATGAGAAAGTCATGATGAGCAAGGCAATAAACTACACTCAACCGTAGTCTGTGCACCAGCTTCTGCATCTAGATTTCTGTCTAGAGTGTGTTCCTGTTCTGATTTCCTTCAGTGTTGAACACTGATGTGGAATTATAAGGCAAATAAACAAGTTTTCAAAATAAAAGAAAGAAGAAAAAAGGAAAACCAGAAAAGGGAAGGAGAAAAAAAGAGGGAAAATGAAGGGAGAGAAGAGAAGAGAGAAAGATTGAAAGAAAGAAAAAAGACAAAGTTGTGGGGATATGTTTCATATTTAATAAAAACCAGTCTGAAATATCACAGAGTTCTACCCACAGTCAGTCTAGGAGAATCAGACAGTGGTAACTCAACACCTTTAATCCCAGCAAATCTGAGTTTGACCCAGTTTATATTCCAGAAGGAGTTCCAGGCTCCCAGGCAGGCAATGGTGGTGTCATGCCTTTAATCTTAACTTAGATGTGAAACAACTGGGTGAAGAGGGTCTTTAAGGCAGGCACAGAAAGACAGAGCAAGCAGAAGAAGCCACAGGGAGCAAGGCTGAGGAAGCTGGAAGACAGCTGGGTGAGGTTTGAGTGTGGTGTTTCCTCTCTTTGATATCTCAGCCTTTTCCTGAGATCCTGCTCTGAGTTTCCTTTATTTGTGCAGCATAAAGTTTTACATTGAAGCTGAAGATGTGATGAGCATGTATTCTCTCCCTATTCTGTAGCAATGACTCCTGTGACTTTTCCAAGTAGCTCCATTAAGAAGTCTGTACAAACTATAAGGTTTCCTGTAATATCTGTGTCAGAGAATTAAGGATAAAACTGGCTAGAGACAGTGAGATAAATTTCCTCAGTCCCACAAAAACCACAGTAGGCAACCTTAGGCTAGGCATGGAGTCATGATCTCTTATATTCCTAGGCAGAGGTACAAGAAGATGTGTTTGGTTCTTTATGTGAAACTGTGTTCAAGGTGTTTTGGTTTTACTGTTTCTATTCTTCAGGCTTCTCACACACTGTTTCTGATAAGAGGATAACTGAAAACTTCATGGAATAACGTACTTTTAACATTTATATTTTAATTATCGATTTGCAAGTGCTATCTGAATAGAACTTATAATAGTCATTTTAAACAGGAAGCTCTGAAATTTATGTTGCTCTTTTCAACACACAGGTATTGGGGGCAAAATAAAAGTAATCACTACCCTTTCAGATCCATAGAATACTTTTGCAAGAAGAGAGACTAGGCCGGAGTACCTAGAACTGCTACAATAGTTGATATCAAAAGTGGACCCTGGGAGAATGTCTTGTGCACTGAAGTGGGATTCCAAGTGAAAGAAAAAGGGGTTATATTTATTCTCTACATCTATTCTATAGCCTTTAGAAATGCAAATGGCTCTACCATGCCTTATTTCAACACAGACTGTAGAGTAATTCCAGCACCTCCCTGATCAGACTAGGACCAGGGATCTGACCATGATCAGGGACCAGAAACCAATGAGAGACCAGACATGGACCACAAACTGTGGACCAAACACAAGGGACTAAGAAATGGGGACCAGGGACAAAATACCATGGACCAGACACAGACTAGAGACATGGCAAAGACCAGGGATGAGACAATGAGCACAGACAGGGGACAAGACATAGACCAGGAATCAGGGATCAGGGAACATTGACCAGGGATCTGAAACCAAAAAATAGGTAATGGGGAACAGGAATCACCGGAAATAAACACAGTCCCAGAGCATGACCAAAGACCAGACATGAGCCAGGGACCAGAGACCAGTTACCAGGGACCAAGAACCAGTTTCAGGGACTAGGGACCAGGCACAAGACCAAAAGACCAGGAGTCAGGGACCAGTCTTCAAGACCAGGGACTGGACAAGAACCACAGACTAGTACCATACATAAACCATGAAAAAGACACAGACCAGGGACAAGACAAGGATCAGAGACTTAATGCAAGACAAATACCAGCAACGAGAAACCAGGGACTGGGAACTTTGGACGATATCAATATCAAATGTTTTTCTATATCCTGTGAACTACTATTGGAGAATAAAGAAACTGTTTTGGTCTGTGGAAAAGCAAGTTAGAGGTGGGCTGAAATTTCAAGCATAGATAAAGGACAAGGGCAGAGCCAAGGCAAATGCAATACAGCCTCCCTAAGAAGCAAGATGTAAAAGTACAGGTAAAGCTACAAGATATGTGACAATATAATAGATTAATATAAAGGGATTGAAGTAAGTTTTAAGAGCTAGGTGGAAATAAGTCAGAGCCTTAGGTTTATTATTTACTGTCTGTAATTAACATAAGCCTTTGTGTGACTATTTGGGATTGACTACAGGACTGTTGGTTTCAACCTTAGGCCAGACTGCCTGGAAACTTCTGGCTGTAGAAACCAGAAAACAAAGAACAGGTAAAGAAAAACAGGGGAGATACCAAGTACCAGAAATAGAGACATTGAGGAAAATAATCTTATAAAGATAATGTCTACAATGAATGTCATAACACTTGCCTTATAGAGAGATGTAAATGTAGTGGATTTATGATGTTCTATTGTAAATAATTGTCCCACCTATGAGTTTAATAAAAAGGGCTGATTGGCCAAAGGAAGACAGGAAGTGTGGGCAGGGCTACCAGAATAAGAAAACTCTGGGAACAGGAAAAACAGCTTAGAGATGCCACAGAGTTGCCAGACAAACCAGCAGATGCAGAGGACAACTATGCTGCTCTGAGAAAGGTACCAAACCGCATTGCTAAACAGGATAAGAATCATGGGTTAGATTAAGAGCAAGAGCTAGCAAGTTATATGCCGGGGCCCATAATTAATGTAAGCATCTGTGTGTCTCTGTGGGACTGTGGGACTGCAGGACTGTGGGTCTGTGAATCCAAACCTTGAGGCTAGGCCAGAAAGTCGGGGCCACAAGGCTAAGCCCAAAATTCTGAGCAATGCGGCTAGGCCTGAAAGTCTGGGCCAGAAACCTCATACAACATGTAAATTTTATTTTTATATTAAAACTATTTTGTCCTTAATTCCAAAGATTAATATATTGTCTCCCAAATATTTTGCTTATGCAAATACAATGAAGTAAAAGGAGAATATGTTTATAACTAATAAAATACATGATAGAATCAAGTAAATTTATTGATATCAGTTTGTGTCATAATACAACACTGCACTTGCATCTGTCAAAGTTCTCTGATACATATACTTCTCTGTTACTCACTTTCTTTAAATTAGCATTTGTGTCTGAGTCATAATTATTTAATTTGCATCTATCAGTGGAGCATAGTTTTTACAAGACATATTTTTTTCAGTTCAGATATGATCCCACAGGTACCAGAATAAACAAGGTGAAGTCCAAACATAAAGCTTACTTCAGAATAGATGGGTTCTGCATTAATTTGTGTTGAATTTTGAAGAATATTAATGAGTAAATATGATATACTATACAAAAAGCTATCAAATCTTTGTACCTATGATACAATTATGTGATTGATTTCTCATGAAGTAAAAGAGAAATTTAAACAGAATGGAGTTAGTTCTCATAATAAGAGGGCCTAATGAGGGAAAGCACATAGATGAGATGGCTATCATGTTCATTAGCCATCATTCCCTATTATATACAAGAGCATTCCAGCCCTGTAAGATGGAGCAGAGGGCATAAAAACCCAGAAAGGTGAATGTTGTGTGTGGCTCTGGATTCAGGATGCACTGGTGGAAACATGAGTGCTATGGATATGCTGAACATGTTGCATGTGCCTATGAAGAATGATAACCATGCATCTGCCAGACCAGGCAATGATTACAGAAAGCAAAACTTCTGGTAATACGCAGAAAGCTGTATACAATGTGCTTGTGACTTCATTATAACTTACAGTGGAACAATATTTCAAATCTCTTTTATGTGCCATGTTTTTGCTGTTTCCTTTGATACAGATACAAAGGGAAAATCATATTTATTACCATACAGAGGGCCAAGAAAGGTGAAGTGAGTTGTTCAATGTATTTTGAAGCTTTGAGTTTCAAATACTTCAAACAGGATTTATTTGGACTGAGAATAATGGCATGAAAGATACAGTTGGTACTAGTGGGCATGCTCCTGCCAAGTCTTTGAATATACAGGATAAGTTTGCAGTCAAAATCACTGATAAACCATTTTATTTCAAAAGTCTGCATTGTCTTTAGCATTCCTGTAGAAATAATGATCAAAGAGTTAGTTGTGAATGGGTGCATAAGAATCAAATCTTTCATCTTTAACTTCTGTATAATGTAGTGATGGGCGAGGTTAAAAAAAGAAAAGGTAATAAAAATAAAGCAGAAAAATTTCCCAGGATTCTAATTATGATCTGAAGTAAGAAAACTATCTCCCTGGCCAAATCATTGAAAATCATTCTGTTATTTATTACCTTTTAATTGGTTAAATTTTGCAAAAATCACTTGGTTAGGCAAAATGATAAAATAAAATTTTTATAGTTATGATGTAGGTTTCCCAGAATTAATTGTGCTTCAGATTGCATTCTATATGTACAATACACCACTTCATTGCTCAAATACTATTTATTTTTGAAAGAATAATAACTCTTTGTAGGACTGCTGAAGTGTAGTGGATTTATGGTGTTACATTGTAAATAATTGTCCCACCTATAAGTTTAATAAAAAATGCTGATTGGCCAAAGACAGATGGGAAGTGTGGGTGGGGCTACCAAACTAAGAAAACTCTGGGAACAGGAAGAACAGAGTAGAAATACCACAGAGACTTCAGAGTTGCCAGACAAGCCAGAAGAAGCAGAGGACAACTATGCTGCTCTGAGAAAAGGTACCAAGCCCTGTGGCTGAACAGGATAAGAGTCGTGGGTTAGTTTAAGGGTAAAGAGCTAGCAAGTTATATGCCTGGGCTTTAGGCTGATCAGCCTAAAATTAATGTAAGCGTCTGTGTGTCTCTGCGGGTCTGTGGGTCTGCAGGTCTAAACCTTGAGGCTAGGCCCGAAAGTCCAGGACTGAAACCTCTTACTACACTGAAGTTTTCAAATGTACACACTGGTACATATTAAACAAGGTAAGGTCAGTGCTTTCATTAGATCTAATATCTGGATCATGACACCACAGAGGAAATGTAAAGTAGAAAAAAAGCTGCCCCTTGTAAGCAATGGAATAAGCAGGCATCTTAAAGAATGGAAATGGCAATCACATTGTAGCTAAAATTTTGGAATCTGGAAGTCTGTATGTTACTGGAAGAATTACAAATTTACCTGTAAATCTATGGCTTTACCTTCAAAGTTTACAATTTATTCATACAAATTACCACCTAGCTATAGATCTCCAACATTTCCTAAAAGAGAGCACAGCCTAAGCTGATACTCACATTATGCTGTTCTCTGCTGCAGGATAAATGAAAGATTAAATAATTTAGAAAAGTCACATGCAGAGAAATAGAAATAAAATAGGAAAAATAAGAAATTTTACATTGTAAGCCCAATTAAGCGAAGCACAACATAGGTTAGCAATCATGCGGTCTGTAATATAGATAGGAACTCATCATCCCAAATCCCACTTTACTCAGCAACACATCACAACACTATCATACATGACACAGTTTTGTATCATACCAGGTTAAATTACAATTTTAAATTTCTATTTTTTGAAAATAAAAATTTAACTAGAATAGAGGACTCTATTAAGGATCTCACTCTGATGTATGCTGGCCTGAAACTTTCAGCAAATATTCAATTAAGCCTTTGGATTTCTGGATTTGTCATTTCTCATCAATTTTTGTTTCCTTGATCTTCATTTTGTTTCATTTATAAATTCCAATAATAGACCATTTATGTGTTCTATGTGGGTTTTTTTGTTTGCGTGCTTGTTTTTCCTGTTAGAATATCACCAATAAAAAATGTGATGGAAATTGATTTTAGGGTTGTGGTCTGTGATTGATATGAAGTGGATGTCTCTACAAGACAAATATGTAACTAGAGGCACTGATAATTATATAATCATTAAAGAATCATTAATATACAAAAATATTGTAAAGAGACTTTGTTGTACTTATTTTGTTAGGAGCCCAAAGGCCCTTGCAACCATTGCTTTCCAGGAAAACAGGAATGCTAAGCATGAAGGATTGTGTTTTATTGAAAAAGATGTAAAACCTGCTCTTCCATCTAGAAAACTGGGAACTGGAGGTGATTTATAGATTGGTGGTCTATATTATTCTCTATCAATTTCTATTAATCTCTCACAGCTAAGATCAGAACTACATAACAGTCTAAATAAAACATATAATATCTGGCTATCTAGAAGCTTCCTTGAGCTCTCAAAATAAGAATTGAGAGGTAGATAATAGTCCACAAGACTTCTATGCTATTTGTACTGGTCACACCAGGTCAGATTTTTCTAATGCTAATACAGGTATCTTTTCTCCAGTACTACTTTCTTGGAAGAAATAACATGTACCCTGAGTTAACTTTCGATCCTAGTTCAATTCTTTGTGCACCATATATTATATTATATTATAGCAGGAAATGCTTTTCAAAATCATATTGTGTTTAAATACGTAAGAAATGGACCACCTGACATCAGATTTTCCTAGGTTTCATCTAGGATAATTAAGTGAATCTGAATCAAGAATTAATTCTTACCTCCTTGCATATCACTTCATAACTTTACAATTTAAGACACTCAATCATTTATTGATATTCCATAAAACTTTATGATATTTAATAATGAGATCAAACAAAGAATGATATTTATAAAAATACAGTTTTACAAAAGATGATTAAAAACTGTTTGGGAGCTTCTTATGTTTACTTACTTTGAGAACTTGGCTGCAATCAACTATAGGATAATAGTGCAGACAGTGAGGACAGAAATGAGTGTTCACAAACAAAATACTTCAACATTTGAGTAGTTAAGGGCTTGTATTTACCTTGAAATCAATGGTGAAGTGGAAAACACTTTATTTGTGAGGCTTGTAGAAGAACTGTAACATTATTCAATGTAGAAAAATAAGAGACAATGGGAAGAGAGAGAACTTTCTGGATTCTCATTGACAGTATGAGACATGTGAATTATTCATGGTTACAGTATCTGAAGTCAATTTTTTATTTTCCACTGGGCATCAATTTCTATTAGGGAAACAGAATTATTTACAAGAACACAGTGTGGAATTACTCTCACGATTGCATACTTACTCATAAAGACAATGGGAACTCACCATAAATCACGTGTACCTTAAAGAAACACACATATAATATACAGAGGAAATTTAATTATAAATTTTATGTTAAAGACTAATATTTACTAATTTTTATCAAGTCAAAATTAATATCATAAAAATTTTGAAAAGACACTAAGATACATTGATTATTATTTAAGTACTGTGAAACATATATGAAAACAATTTAGGCTTAAAATAAAATATACAAGGTAGGTGTAGCTCTGTATTCACATCTTTGTCTACCAAGAAGAAAGATCTCAATTGCCTTAACAATATGCACTGAAAACTGAAAAACTCATTCTTATGTTGCAATGACATGAGAATGCTACTAAACCAGAAAAAATAAGAAAATCTTCATTTATCCAAGATGAGGGACTTAATAATTCATAATTATAACATCATTTTCCCCTGTGAACTGTGTTCCTAAGTTCAAAAGAGAAAGAAGTGTCAATGGTCATGACAACTGACTCTATGAGAGACATAGGTTCTTCTCAAGATAGATATAGTATAACACTGCCTAGAAACTAGCTTTTATAACACAAGAATATCTACACTTTGAAGCTTTCCAAGAATATTATTCTCATGAGTATTTTACACTAGAGTCTATAATTGCCATACTGAAAAATTAGTTGTTGATTTATGAAAGTCATGTGTGAACATAAATTTTAACATTCATAACTATGAACATTTAACAGCTTTACATTAGAAATTATTGATTACTTAAAATATTAAATAATTATCTGATGTTTTGTTGCATTATATTTGGTAAGTGTAAGATAATTTTTAAATAATGATATTTTTTTAGTTGCTTCATACATTTAAGAAAAATTTTCAGTTTCTTGAATATAATTTCCACCTCAAGAATCCTTTCCAAACATGCACACTTATCAGATTTGTCTTCTTTGCTGGCTCTGCTTATATATATATATAAATTACAAGATGCTCACCTGAATAATCATGTTGAATGGTCTGCTTGGTGTGCAGTTCCTAACATCCTGAAATCCAGTCTTATTATGTAAGTAGATAGTACAGTCCTGAGATTAAAAAAAAACAAACAAAAAAAAAAAAAAAACTAGGCTCTGTGACCTCATCTCCCTTTTGAACTGCATTTTCATTTCAACAGCAATGGTAATGACAGGTTTTGTTTTGGAATAATTACTGAAGCTGATTAAAACTTTCCTCTAAATGCCTCCAAAGAAGTAATTGGGGCGGGGAGATTCTTACATTCTTATGACAAATGAAAAACAACAGTGACAGAGGATTTAAGGCATATTTGATTTTGTAGCACTCACTGGAACACAATTAATTGGGAATTTAGAAATAGTTACTGAGGTACTTGTAAAAGAAAAACTCAGTGTCATAATCTGGACTAGAATTCATGACCATCTTTCTAAACAGGATATTTAACAACTTCTAATGATAATTTGCAAAAATACTTGAAAGAATTATAAATATCACCCCAGCAATGACACAAATTATGAACATGGTCTTATCCATCATAGAATTTAGATGCAATGATTACTCACAAATAAATTCAATTGTATTCACTAAGTAAACTGTAATCTGAAACTATCTTCTCAGTGTAAAAACATTGGGTGAAAACTAGAATCACCGAGCATTATCTTTGCCAAGAAAAATGTAGAGCTTTAATTGTTAGCAATTATTTAAGGAACAGAAAAAGTAGAATAATAACATTTGCTGTATCACTAGTAAGCATTCTGCTTAGAGGGTTTTAGAATAAACAAGGCATAAAAATTTATAATTTAACCAAGACATTCATTACCTCTGATCCCCTTGTAAGCCTTCAGTTCTTCAAAACTTTCTGAGTTATGATCTTAATACTTGCTGCACAGTATTTTAGGAAGGATTTGATTGTATAGTCTTGCTGATGAAAGTGATTTTCTGGTCAGGGATATGATATTAAAATCTTTGTACAATTCCTTGCTGCTTCCCGTTGATTGTAATATGTGGTCACTCAGCTTCCTGTTGGTTCACTACTCTTATTGGCATGCTTGCTTTATGTTTATATGATTCTCTACCATGAAGAACAGTCAGTCTTGACTCTAAAGACCAAATGAACTTCTATATGTGATATTTAGTAATGGTGTCTCATCACAATAAAAAATGATGCAACAAATGCATAAGATTGTATAAATGAGTAGAATGATGTTATATTGTCTCTGTGTGGCCTAGCGGGGAATGTGGAAGAGTTTGAAACATAAAAACAACTAAATGCTGTCAGTACATTGCAGGAATTTTATTTGGTCTTATAATTAAAACCAATCTGATATCGAGGAAAAGCCAAAAGAACAGAGAAAAAAGCCATAGTCACTTTTCACCTAGTTGCTCCTCATAAATCCTTAGACTAAATGCTGCTGAATCTCAAAAGGGAATGTTGTTGCAGGGAAGCTACCTGGATATCTACTTCCTAGTTAAACTTCCCTAGGGATAGGATTAAAGGTGTCTGCCAACAACACCTGGCTCAGTTTTGCCTTGAACTCACAAAAATCAGGATGGATCTTTGCATCTGAGTGCTAGAATTACAGGCCTGGGTCACCACTCCCTGATATTCAAGGTCAAAAGTGTTTTGGCAGACTTTATTAGCTATATATCACCACAAGAATAGCATAATAAAACATGCTAATTTATGTCCAGAAAAGTTTACTGAAGAGAGTAATGTGGACAGCTAGATGTTAGCTAAATAAGTTTCAGATTGAAACAATGATTTTAACAGCAATTGTGGTAAAAGCTGTTTTTTTGTTATGATGTAAAACAATGTCTGTTTTTCTGACTAAATCTTGAAAATTTACTGATTGAGTGGAGTGCTCAACATTCCCTCTCTTTCTCTCCTTTCTCTCTCTCCCTCCCTTCCCCCTCTCTCTTTCTGTTTCTCCCTCTCTCCCCACAGTCCTCTTATGCTCAAAGCCCACCAAACAACAGACTTCAGGTTCCAGACCCGTGGCCATGAGAAAGTTCACTGAAAATAAGCCCCTTCCAGGGGCTGTTCAAGACCACACCTCCAAACTACTTGTGGCCTGGTTACAATATTTGCTGTGTAACTGTTTCCTAAGAGTCACCTAGGATTCCTTTTCTCTGCTCATTAAACCTGGATTTATTGATTCAAATGGATTGTTTTATTGTGGCAATGAGGGCAATACAGCAACTGAGACTTTCAAGAACTTAGCACTTACATAAAGCAAAATTTAGGAGTAATGAGATTATTTCCTTGGCCAATAATGTTAAAGAAATCATTATTGTGTCTCTATGGAATAAATATTACTTATAGCTCTTAGGAAGGTCTACAGTGAATAATAGATAGTAAAACAGAAAGATATTTATTGGAAAGAAAACACTAGACAACTTAATACTACAGCCAAGGCATGACAAAGGCTGAAATGATGCTATAATTGATGAAAACATTAATGACACTAAAGAGAAACAACCTGATCTTTATTGGAATCATAAGTAAATTGTTATCAATGCAAAATACTACCCAGCTTAGATTTTGAGGAGTTAAATGTTAAATCCTGAGAGGCAGCTTGCTCCTAAGAATAATCACTTCAACATACCAAAGATAATACAACTATGGTTAATGGTGGTGAGGGTCCATTCATTACAGATGTCTATCTTAGCATTATCTTTTGTGTAATGCTATCAATGAAATTAAGGTTTGTTCTCTACAAATTTAGGGTTCCACTGAGGATAGATGTTGTATGTGGGTGACACTTGTTGGGGATATTGGAATCTCTTGCCTAAAGCTGTGAAAAAGGAGGGTAATTAAATAGCAATAGAGAGCACATAAATTAGATATGCCAGAGTGCTGATATACTGAGCAAGGAGAGTTGCATATAGGAAGCAGAACTAACTTTAGAGGGAGAGATTACATAATTGGCAACAAATTTAGAGGTATTGTGTAGTTTGACCATGCTGTTTTGGTTGCCTTGCTCAGGTTCTTTTTTGCTTTGACCCTGTATTTGTTCACTGTATACTCATTCCTCATGGTAGAAATTGAAATGCATATTCTCTTCTAGTCTGTGTTGGAAGCATTAATATAAGTTTTGATATTATAGTAGATTACATTTAAGAAATTATTTTCATTCTCAGACCAAACTTTGGATGTATTTTTTAACTGTGTTAAGACTTTATATTTGTATGAATGTATTTTGTATAATAAGATGATCATGAGCCCATAGGAAAAAGAGAAAAAAATTAAGTGAATTAGAAATGCCATAACATGTGAACACTTGGTTCCTGGGTGGTGGAGTTCTATGAGATATTATAAAATATCTAAATGTTGGAGACTCAGTGGAGGGAATACACTAATAGGGAAAAGTTGTGATAATTAATATCTCATTTTTGCCAGGAGCCAAGGCCAGTATTGGCTACAGTCATTTTCACTTTTCACCTAGTTTATAAACTAAGTTTACAGAACCTACATGACATACCCCAGCTCTCCAAGAATGAGTAAATGCAATCTTCCTGCCAACTAAGACCATCTGCATGTTTGACCTTTTAGCCCTCTAGGAATGACTAATGAGTAAGTGAAAACTTCCTGCCAATTAAGACCCTCTGCAGATTTGACCTTTAGCTCTCTAGTAATGCAGCACTATCTCCCTGTCAAATAAGAACGCCTGCAAGCAGTTATGGTCTGGGATGCCTAACAACCTCCCTGAGACAGTACATTTCACAGATAAGGTTGCTTAGTAACCCCTCTTCCCCATTTTTAGGGACAGCCAACGTCCTGCCTCATTTGCTTTATAAACCTCCCTGAGGAAAATAAAAATGATAGCTCAATCAGAATTCTGTCCTGCTGTCATTCTTCCATGTCTCTCACCCCTCCCACTCACCCTCTTCTCGTTCCAGGGTTCATGCTCTCATTGTAGGCCCTGCTGTAGAGAGCACACTTTTACTATCCTCATTGATTCCTGTGTGCATATAATTGTAATCTCTTCACTTCCTATTCTGCTGACCAGCTGCTATCCTTCTCCTTTATCTACGCTCTTACTGGAAGCACTAGGGTCAATATCCTATTTCTTATGAAAGTGGGCTTTGTTGTGATAATCTATAATAACAACAGAAAGTAAATAATACACACAAACTCTCACCCTGCTTTCCAAATCACTTTATTTTATTGCAAACACTTGTCCCCAAGCCCTATTTTATTCATCTTAGTGCAAAATTTATTGTATTACTCATATATATTGAATTGCATTCATTCACAGACAAATACACAACACATTTGGTAACTGAATCTATGGAACCAACCAAATGGTACTATTTAAGGAAGTTGTGCAAGCTTTGGAAAATAAGATCTAAATGGAAGAAAAAGATATTCTTGGATATGTCTGTTGAGATCAACATTGTCTCTTAACTTCTGGCAGTTATTAAAAGAACTTCCAGTGTGTGGCCACTACTATACTTGGAAGATTAACATTTTTCTGAGATACACAGGCAAAGCACTCTGCATGTCACATGCTCCCAAAAAATCTCAAATAGGAAAGGACTATTGAAGGCAAAGCTTTAAGAGAAAAATGTTACAACATGAGATCAGTAAGGACAGTAGATATAGAATTGTAATCTTTCATAGTTAAAAAACATTATCAAGAACTGACTTACATCACCATAAGACAGACTATTTGCAATATATAGTTTCTCATTGTACAAGGCATGTACTGGCTCCCAATTCAACTAATTGAGCCTTCAATGAATACACACCTCGATGTGTAATCAGAAAATTTGGCATAAATTATAGGAGGTGGTAGATCCAAAAGCACAATGTATTGGTGGAATTGTCCCATGGTCACTGAAAATTTGTCTACAGACTATAACAGTTTTAAATAAAGCAGAACTTCCAAAAGGGGAATGTTGTAGTTACCCAGAAGATACTGTCTGTTGAAGTTGAGAGTTAGCATTCACAAAGTACATACAAAACTCTCAAGGTGTTCAGGAAGGCCAGATGACAATCCCTCATACAATTTTCAGTACTCTATGGTCTATAGTTCCTTGGGAGAGTGGAGCCCAAGGCAGTAGTTTAATGAATGTTAATCAAAGGCTCAAGTTAATCAGTTAATTAAGTAAAATACAAAGCCTAAACTATAAGTCTATTTTCCATGGAGTTCTCTCAATAGCATAATCTGTTAAAACAATATTTAACAGTGTGCATCTCATCAAGCATGCTGTAGAATTCTCACTGCCTGGGATCTGTTTCTTCTGCATACTTTTTCTGAATAGAGTGTATGTGAGGACATCATCCCCTTTGTTCCTCTATTTTCTGTACTTAGTATCTTCATAAATTTCAGTACTCTGGTTTAGTACTTTTTGCTAACTTGGTTCCTTTGGCTCCATAAGAATCTGAGATCTGGGAGACATGGAAGCTAGCCACATGAAAGCTCAGTGTCCTGAGGCCTGGGCAGGGGCATGCCTCTACGATGAACAGGCAGAGAAATGGGAAAGATGAGGAGCAAAGAAGTACTTGGGCTGTGGAGAGAAGCAGGCCTGAAGACAGAGATGAGGAACACGCTAATATGTGTTGTCTATGTTGCCACCTGAACCATGTGGTACAAAAGCCTGTGCTGCCACAAAGAGCCATGTTTGAGTCTGTGACCCTACTGAAGTTTGAGCTTGTGTTGATGTACCTTACTCATGTTTTCTACAAAGCCATATAGGTGCCCATGATCTGAGTCATCACCTGAGGCTATCTTGATGTCTGAGGGCCAAGCTGATAGCAGAGTCTTGGTGACATCAGGCCTGAGCTGCAGCCAATAGCTATATCTTAGTCTATTCCTACTGCAACTAGGGTCTGTGATAATGTTGGGTTGAATTACCATGAAATAATAACCAAATACCTGGGGGTCTGAACTATCATCCGAGGCCTATGTTGGTGTCCAACAGCCAGAGTGGTTCTATGAACATACAGATATGAGTGACCTCTGCTGCCAATCTGGGCCATATTGGTAGGTAGGGGACCAACCTGTGGCAATTAGGGGGTCCATAATTCTGCAGCTGGGGGCCAGTGTTGATATCTGTTGCCTGTGTTATCACCATGCCATGAGAGTGCTGTCCTCAGTGGTCTGGGCAACTGCTCTTATGCCTCACAGTCAGCCTTAAAGGGAAGCTGCTTTCACATGTAGGACAGGCCCCTAACTTTCATGGCCATAGAAATTCTCTTTTTTCTAGTTGATGCAACAAGAGAGCTGGCCTTAGGTATGAAAGTATCAGCCCCACCTTTCATCATGTACACAGGAGATCTGGCTCAGATGTTATAAGCATGGGAGAGCTGGCTCCAAACCTTATCTGGAGGATTGGTCCCAGAGGAGACCCAGACTTACTAAGTCAGCTATCACCCAGGCAGGCCCACATCCAAAGTTTTGAGTTGGCCCACCACAGTATTTACTTCTTCTATGATCTTATGGAGTGGGTGAAATATTTAGTATTATAGAATCATACCTGCAAGATCTCAATGACTAGGATCAGAATCATAGCCACAGGAACTCCATGATTTGGGGCATCATAAGTATATGTTAGAGAAGGTCAGCGAAGGTAGTAATAATATACTGGAAGCTAGAGACCTTGAACTATCTGAATAAGTCATTGCAATGAGCATTTGTAAGTAAAGTGGTTTGGGTAAAAGTGCATACTGCATGACACTTCATAGCTCCCAAGTTAATAAAAAGAAATAGATATTGGGTTGGAGAGGCAGAATAGATGGGGAGCAAGGTAATTTTTATTTATTTACTTATTTTGTGGGAAAGTGGCTACAAGATTGTCAGGTATAAATGCAATTGGAAATGAATGGGATTAGGATTCAAGATGTAAAATGCTGAATCAATACAATGATGTTTAAAGAAGAAAAATGAGATTTAACCCATTTTCTTAGCATCAATGAATACTACTTAAGATTTCTGCACCTAAAATATGCTTATACAATGTAGAACATCATGTGTCATTTACCTTTACTTTGCTTCTATAAGTAAAAGAAAACCCAAAGCCCAAGAAAATACCTTAAACATAAAAGTGGCTTCCAATACAAATTGTAACATTCTTACCAACTCATTTAAATTTTCATGCAAAGTGTGTTGATAATATTCAACATCTCTCCCCAAATTCTCTCAGATACATTTCTACCTACCTACCCACCAAATATAAAGGGCTTTTTAAAAATTTGTAAACATACAGCATACAATTTGTGATCACCTAGTACTATTGAGCGTGCTAATTATCCCTGAATGTGCTCGACATACAAGGCAGCAACATAGTTAAAGCAAATTTACCCTCTCCTTCTTTCAACAGTTATCAAATGCCAATTACTCTTCATGTAATGATTGGACTTAGTATCTCTCTAATCCATTTTCATATTGCTGATAGAGTTTCTCATTTGCACAGTTTTGTGTATGCAGCCACACAATATCTATGAGTTCAAATATCTGACTGCAAAATACTTGAGTCATAAAATATAAAATCCAGCAAATATTGACTTTAAATCTTTATCTCTAATGGTTAGCTTTCTTATTGATACAGGTGTTATGTACTCTACTAGAATAAAACAGTAATCAATATTACCCAGCAATTAATGATGAGAGGTAAAAAAAAATTACTGGCAAGATATTCTCACTTATACAGCAGTGAAGCAAGTACAGTAGAACTAACCAACTACATTATGATAAGATATAAGGCCACTCAATGAGCAGTCCATAATTCCAATAGTTAATGTGGCTAAAATCCTGTGGTCTGACTATAGGATATAATAAAGAACATACTACTTGTATGCTGTGAAATAATTTTACTGTTAAAATAACATGTACTATAAATTATTAGACTGATATTTTGAAGGCCATGTGTGTCTAAACTTTTAGATATGCGACATTACAATGATACAATTTACATAATACAAGATTATTTTAATTGTATATTCCTTTTCCAGAAAAAGCAAAATCTGGAACCAATGGAATCATTACTCATCACAAAGGGGCTTAAAGTAGGAAAACAAATAGAAATGATGGATGTGATATTCATTAGCCACCAACTGGGATTGTCAGAAAGAGCAATGCAGCCTTGTAGAATGGAGGAAAGAGTATTAAAAGCTAGAAATGTGCAAACCAAGACCAAGATGCTCTGTGTGGCTCTGGATTCAGGGGAGATTCTAGAAGTATGACTTCTGAGGATGTGTTTAACCCTTTTTTTATGTCCATAAAGTATGATAATCATGGAGATGCTAGAGAATATGATGAGCATAGAAAATAAGATTTCAGGTAACACCCAAAATGCTATGAACAATGAACCTACTATTTTGTCACGACCTAGAGATATGCAGAATTCAAAATCTCTCTTGTGTGTCTTATTTTTACTAATCTTTTTGGAAGTTGTGTACATAGGAAAAATCATATTTACTACCATATACAGGCTCCAGAAAAGGGAAATGGAGAGAAGAACATATTTTGGAAGTTTGATTTTAAGATATTTATAGTATGAGTCACTAGGGCTGATGGTAATGGCCTGGAAGATGCTCAAATGACAGATAGTACTGATGGACATGCTTCTGCCCAGTCTGTGAGCATATAAAATAATTTGGCATATAACATTATTGAAGAAAGGTTTTTCTCCAAAAGCTCTCATTATCTGGGGAACTCCTGTAGAAAGAATGATCAAGAAGTTGGCTGTGAAGACATGGGTAAGAATTGAGTCTATAGTCTTTAATGTGTGTTCGTTGTAGTAAATAAGTAGATTATTGAAAAGAAAAGATACATTTCCCAGAAATCCAAGTGCAATCTGAAGTGAGAGAACTATTTTTATTGCCATGTTCCTGGAATCCATTCTGTCCTTCAGCACTTTTTCTTTTAAGTAAGGACAATTAAGTTTCCCAGCGAGATCATGCACTGAAATATCCTGTCCTTATATTCATGTGGAGGACAAACACTTAAGTTCAGGATTGCAAAGGCAGAGTGTATAACTTAGAAAGACTATCTAAAAAGACAAATAATTTCTAATCAGTTATTACTTTTAATAAAATCACTGATGCCTATAACTGCTACTAATTATGGAGATAATTTCTAGTACATCTCTATGATTCCTAAAATCTTTAGTGTTAAAATAAGGCCATATTCTAATGAAGAAAAGCCCCCAGTTGAGTCCAACTAGAAAGAATGTTCACTACTACATTCCTGAATAAAGTGTTCTTTATACGCCATATTTGTAGAAAAGAGACTTTAATCTGTAGATTCAAAGTAAAATTCTTCCATGCTGTCCTAATCCCAAATTTAAGCTCAAAGGCATACACTTTAACTCAAAGCAGTAAATATTTCTATGTTCTTATAAAAATGCAGGTAATATAGCTTAAAACACTCTAATCATGAGGTTTAAATGCTGAGCTAGATGATGTTAAATTAAGAGATATTGCACATCAAATTTCATACACACATGATTATTCACTAAGTACAAGGATGGATAAAAAAGAGAGAAAAATATATGTATTCTGTTTAGTTAATTCAGATAAAATGTACAACCAACTACATCCAATGTGAAATAAGCAAAGAAAGGATATCTAGTATTCTAGTTAGATCTATTGCCAGATGTCATAATTCAAAAGGAGAAATGTAAAGGAAATTCTATTAAAAACTATCCCTAGGTAAGAATAACACTTTTTGACAAACTGTCAAAAGCATTTCAACTGACTCATTTTTTTTACTAAAGTAGATTTCTTATTTAAAATTTTAGACCTGTGAAAATAATTACAAAACCAAATTATAAATGTATGTGCAAGAAATAGCTTCTAACTAAGGACCTCCCAATGATTTCTTTAAAAATACACTCTCTCAATTAGCTATGGTGGCTCATGAATTTATTATTGGCACTCAGGAGGTAAAAATATCACAAAAGTATGAATTTAAAGCCTACCTACTTTATACAGTTAGAACCACATATTATGAACATAAATCAAAATGAACAAAAAGAAATATAATATACTGCCTCTAATGATATTCACAGTGTCCTCTGTAGCAATATAAATAAAGAGAACATGTATTGACAAAGCCGAGACACATAACACACACACATACACAGAGACACACAGAGAGACACACACAGACACACAGAGAGACACACACAGACACAGAGAGAGACACACACAGAGAGACACACACATATGAGAGAGAGAGGGATAGAGAGAGAGAGAGAGAGAGAGAGAGAGAGAGAGAGAGAGAGAGAGCGAGCAACAGGTAAATCATCAGCAATCCAGCCTCTTACAGGTTAGCACAGATTTGAATCCATATCTGGCCTGGAACTTCCTGAAACTCTGTTCTTGGCCTGTGCATTTCCAGAAATTACCATTTTCAGCCCACTTTAGTTTTTTAATGTATGTGTTATACACTCAGTTAACTTTCAACTGTAAATTCCTGCAATTTGAGAATTGTGTGTTCTTTGTCATTCTTTTGTGGAAAAAATAAATTTAATAAACTTTCACAACAACAGAAAGTGTTTGTTGTAAGGGTAGCTTCAATATGATTGATATGAAGGGTGTTCCCTATAAGAGGAATTTCAGAGAGCTTCTGGTCCAGAGTATAATTAAATAAAAATGTTCATAAATAGTAATCTGATGAATATTATGATTTAATTATGACACACATCAAAATACTATCCTGAATCTTTGTTGCATTTATGATATTTTAGTCGTTCTTTTAGATATGACAATCATATAAAGAAGGTCATTTTTGAGAATATACAAAGCCCTAGAAAGAACAGTATAAAAAACAGTATACATAGCAGCATCTTTAGCTCCACCTACAGTGAATGCTTGGTTTATTGAGGTGATGGACATACTGTCTAAGGATGGTGTTTTCATATGGCAGATCTTTCAGGAAAGAAAAATATTCCAAATCACAGAAAATTCTCCAAACTGAGCTGCCAAGGCCTTGAAAGACAATGACAAGTAGTGAAATGCAGCAGGTTCAAGAATCAGGTATCAAAACCTGAGTGCTCATTTGGTTATAGAACTAATAGAATGGGAAGAAGAGCGAACATAACATATAGAAAACCATGCTCACCTAGACAGGTGTGAAACATACCTATCTTCCAATTACTGCAGGTACCCTGCCAATATCCATTGAGTGCCATTAGTCGTCAGAGCCATAAAACTTTTCACGTGTATAAAGTATGACCACATTTACAACATCAACAAATTAAATTATTAAAAGAAGTCTGATGGAACACTTTAGTGATGGTCTTTTTGAACTCACAGCGCAATGACACACACTCACATGCTTGGTCACAGAAACACGCACACACAACGTACACATGTACACATATACCACAGAAAAAAATTCAATATACTCTTGCCAATTTCAAGTTGAGTCTTATATTTGCTAATTTCTAAGTTTATCAAACTGGTAGGTAATAAATCCAATTTGTCAATCACATATAATAAAAACCATAGTTAGAAAAAATACCAGAATATAAAATAAGCATTTGGCAACTTAAAACACACAAGAAAATATTACTAAACCGATGAGACATTTCCACGTTTGATTTTCTGCCTTCTCTGCCCAATGTATGGGTTTCCACCAAAATTAGAAACTGAATCTCAAACTGGCATACCATTTGAGCATTGCTGAATCAGAAGAAATGACAGAAAATTGATTTTTTTTCAGGCAAGTATCTTAAAAGGTTCACAGTTGCAACCTCACCATTTCTTCAGCCCCATTTTCTTAAGTTCTAAACCTAAAGCATCCTCAGTAGTCATCAACACTGGTTCTCAGGACATACCCAGATCCTGCACCAGTCATAGATGCAGTGGAAATAGAAATGTGTCTCACCCGGTGGCCAGATCCCAGTTCTTCTCAGAAAGAGATGACTTTGGTCATTTTTAAAATCATATACGTTATGCTTCTATACCAGCATCTCTGTTTGCCATCTTGAGAATTTATCACCTGGTTCACATAAAATATGAGAATTTAAAAGTGGAGCAAATGTAATTATTGGCATCCTTCATCATGTTTAAAGTCAGATTCATTATCACTAAGATGAATCATCAATAGTCTGGTAGGAATTTGGTTACATTATTTTTATTCATCAGGAATTAGCACAAAGTCAGAGAAGCTGTTCTCAGTAATTCTGTTTATAATCCAGAAAGCTTTACTTTTCCTGTAAGTTCACACTGTTCTATATATTCCCAGATTACACTTTTCAGACATGAGCACTTACCAGATATCTCTGCTATGCTTGCTCTGCCTTCCAGACTGAAATACACAATTACTACTTACTCATTCCCTCTGCAAACCATCAGGTCAGAGCTCGGCTCCTAATACAACAGTCATCACTGTGAAAATATGAGGCAGCTCAATGCTGAGATAAAAGATCCTAGCTTGATGACATCATCTCCCTTCAGAACTACAAACATTTCCCCTATAGTTGGAGTGATTGCACTGGCCTTGGGAGCTATGGACTTTGCTGAAACATCTTGTTTTCCATTTGCTAACTACCAATGGTAAATGTCCATATCTCTAAAGAGAACCTTATTTTTTTTTCTCTTGATCCCTGAAGGCTGATTGGGAGGAAGTGTTACAAGAATATCAAGCTCTCTTGTGTTTGTCTCTGTAAAGTTGTTTCCTCTGGGTTCTTTAAATAAAGAGATTTAACTTACTAGTTTTTAGTTCACAATGACGACACATTTCTGACATTTAACAGGGCAGAATCTATCAGAAATTAGGGGGTATCTAATTGAGTATCAGTAAGAGAAAAAGATATTATAATTTGCCCTAGAAATCACTGTAATCTTGGTATGATTAAATACAAATTAACAGTAAATAATAGTATGAAACATACTATTTCAGGCCAGGAAGGCCCCAAATATCAAATATAATTGACATGAAGTCAGAGTGTTATACAAGAAAAAAATTATAACTACATATAAATTTTATATATAAAGCATTGATCACAGATGAAGGCAACTCTAGCCATCAAATTGAGATAAGTGCTATCATCTTAATCTACAAGCAATCAGTGGAAACTTGAAATTTTTAAGTTTTTTCCTTTATTGAACATTTTAATTTTATTTAATATATGTTGATTATGGTTTTCATTTTCCTTTTCCTTTCTTCTCCCCACCTCTCCCATCTGGATCCACCCTCTGTCTCTGTTTAGATAACAAAAATAGCTCAAGGGATTATAATTATATAATGTATATAAAATAATATAATTATTAACAAGTACCTCAGAATAGGACAAAACATAAGGGAAATAACCAAAAAGGAGACATAGAGCCTGAGATCTACTTGTTCCCGCATAAACGGAGAAATGGAAGTCATAATGTACACTCAAACACCATGTATAGCAAAAAGACAAAAAGTAAAAAGCAAAATAAAAATAAAGAAAAAATGAAAATCATAAAATTAAAAATAAAATAAAGAAAAAGACTCGAAAAGACATAGGAGAAGGATCAAAGGCTGACTTCATTTTCTGTTGGCACATTTCTTGCTGCACATGTGGCCTGCCCTTAAGTGTCGTCTGTCTCCTCAGTGTGACCCCATTAAAGAAACTAAATTTAATTCACAATTAAAATTAAAATTGAAGTTAGGCACTGAATAATAATAGGACGTGTGTTACTTCTCGTTTTAGCTTTAAGTCATTTGATCCAGACTAATAATAGACTTGTTTGTACTGTACAGTTTCTGCATTTTCATGCATTCCTGTTGTGGTTACAATGCCTTGTTTCCTGTGGTGAAATATACCCACTGGCTCTTATACTCTTTCTGCCTCTTTTTAGGCAATCTTCCCCTAGCCCTGAGGCAGGAAATCTGATAAAAGCATCCTGTTTCTAGATGAGGGTTCCAAAGTCTTCCACTCCCTAAATTTTGTCTGTTGTCTGTCTGAATTTACTATTATCTGTTTTAACAGGAGGTTTTATTGTAATGATGGCTAAGCAAAGTACTGTTCTACTTATATAGCAGAGTGTCCTCAGGAGTACCTTTATTATTACATCCTTTGGTAAAACTATATTATTGTTTCGTTTTGTTTTTTTTTTACTATCAGGATGAGCTTAGTTTTAGTTTCAGGTTCTTGGTGACACCCAGTGTTATGATGGATTCTATCTCATGACATATACCTTTAAGTCTCATAAATTAATGTCTACTCCTAAAAGGTTTGTTTCCCTATGGCACTAGCATAACTTGAAATCAAACACTATTATATATTGAACATTTTATAGCAGGCCTGGTATTTATTTTTTTTCTACTTTTTAGCATGCAGAATACTATCCTATACCAAGAATATTAGCTCATTGGGGTAAAGGCTCAATGAACAAGATTGCCATCTCCATGATCAAAGAGTTGAGTATGTGTTGTCTTCAACAATAGGATATCTGATATTTTGTAGAGAGTATGCTATAGCCTTGGCAAAAATATGATTTGTTTGTGGATCTCCATGGACACCACTTAGATAACAACTCAAATAGATGTCATGAATTCCGGGCATTACAGGATTCATTTGGTGACAAGAGAAATCTAGTGGACCTATGTCTCTATTTTTATGTGGTGATTTCATTTATATTACTTCCATACATGTATATATTTTAGAAAGCTTTTTTAATACATTATGTTTCAAATCTGCCATTCACATGGCCCTTAGTATTAGCTGTTTCATATGTACTGCCTTCCTTGTCTTTCTCTTCTCTCCCTCACACCACTTGATTTGCCCATTCAAGCTCCTTCTCCACTTTGTCTATCCATGTCCATTAAAATTCCTTTTCCAAGATAATCCACCTGTTTACTCTGAGTCACCTTATCTACTTATTCTCTGTGGTTCTATGTATTGTTGCTTGATTACCATTAAATTAAGAGGCAATGTCCAGATATAAGCAGAATGCATGATATATTTGTCATTCTGGGTCCAGAGTGCTTGATTCTCTTAAAGAACCATTCATTTTTCCTGAAAACTTTATGACTTTATTTTTATCCTTTTCTTTCATTTGCTTCCCCTTCCTCTACTATACTATTCCTCTTCTCTCTTTCTGTTTAGAAAGCAGCAGGTTTCCAATAGGCAGCAACAATGTACAGCATATAAAGTTGAGGTCGGACCAAACTTCTCTTTCATGCATCAAAACTGGGTAAGGAAACCCAACATAAAAAATATGTTCCCCAAATCCAGTTCAATTGCAAAAGACAGGTCCATATCCCACTATTAGAATCTCCCCAAACAGACAAAGGTACACAACTGTCCAATGGCATGGGACTGGCATGGGAAAATGTTATTGTCATTGGCAGTTCATTGATTATCTGTGTTAGAAGAGAGAAAATTCTGTAGTCTCTATAATTTTTAGTCCAGGTAACTTCACAAATGAATTTTTAAAATATGTCATGTTCTATACAATTAGACTATTATGTAACAAGAGTTCTGTCTACTACATCTCTATTTGTTCTATAGTTTTAAAATTTACAAATACAAATGCCACTATCATTCTTGATTTCCAGGCAAAAATTCTAGCCTAAATATCACTTATCTTTGTGTTATTTGGCTGACATTCTTATTTACTCTGTGCAAAAGATCTCACTCAAACAGACATGCTTTATATTGAGCCAGGCATGAAAACTATCAACCAACATTATACCTGGTAACTCTTCACCTTATATTTCCCACAATTAGAGTATGTCAGATCATTTACTGTCTTCTTTTGGCTGAAAAACCTGGTATGTATTGCTTTTGAACATTTTAAACATTTTTAATTTCCTATGAGTGCAACATGTGCCACTTATCCCTAACTCTGTCCCATAAATATATAATGTTTGAAATTTTCCTTGTCTATTTCTCTTTTAATCCCATCATAATTAAGAACATTTAATTTTATTTTTATTAACAGAATTTGACCAAAAATATTCTTTCAATTCTTGTGTTTGAAAGCCTGAGTACCAGACTAGAACAAGCCTGGGCTCATAGAGAATGGTATGGTTGGATTGTATTTTTGTGACTATGTCAACTGAGGTGATTTCTGTACTGTGAGCAAGTCATTAACCAGTATCTGAGAGAATACAGTGTACTGTGTCCAAATGATATCAAACCTCTACCATGAGTAGTGACATGTACCTGTGAAAGATTCTACTATTCTAAAAATTCACGACACATGGGAAGATCACATAATTTTAATTTTATTGGTTATTTTATTTTTGTATTTTCCCACAAGTTGCTAGTTTATATTATCTTATTTGGTTATATGAATACATTGAAAAATGGTATCATGTATATGGATTTGTGGACTATCTGAGGCTTGGGACCCAAACTAGAGTTATGGAACTTGGTCCTCTGGAGTGAGAGAATCAACAGAATACTTCTCTGACTAACATCACAAACACTATATTTAAGTGTTACCTTGACCACTTTACTCCCTTCTAGGCCTTTAAAAAATTTCATTCTCTCATTACAAAATGTGAATGTTCAACATAATCTATACATAAGGAGCTGTTATACAAGTCTAGATTTAATATTTGAAAATCATATTTTCAGCCTACTCACTTTACATTCTTGACATGCTAATGTTTTCATAAGATGATTTCCTGAGAGCCAAAGTACTTACTTGACCTATGTGCCAACCTCTTTAGATAACAGATATCTTCAGCACTATGATGCAGATTAATATTTTGTCCCCAGAAAATAGCAAAAATTAAATATTTAAACATATGATTCAAAGAGTACTAAATATCTTTGCACAGATTATTAATATTTTAAATTTTGCTAGAAACTAAAGCATTAATTATTTAGTTTTAGTATCTGTGAAAGTTTGTGATTAGTCTTTATTTCTTCAATAAATAGTGAAGGAAACTCTAAGAGTCCAAGAGAAATGATCTTTAGTAACTGGGCTCTAAAACACAGTATAAATTGTTGAAGAAAAGCTAATAGTCTACTGTCATTATTTCTAATATTAATTATAAGAAAGGACAGGTACAAAATTATATATCCTATAGATTAGAAACAGTAATAAAAAATATTTTTTTTACATGTAACAATAAGGAGACCTTTCCTTCACTCTGCACTGGATGGAGATATTTACTTCTTTCCATTGTGTAAGCTACTATCTGTCACACATTTTGTTAACCCAGTAAGTATAAACAATACAGCAATATCTATGTATAATATATAAACATACATGAGAATATCCTAAAATAACATAAATTGTAAACATCTACACATTTTAATTGTATTTTCAAATTCAAAGTTCCTCTTACACATCCAATTCTTAGTCAAGCAGTATCAAAGTTAACATTGAAAAGATGAGATAAGGCCCATTGATGTTTCCTCAAGAAACATCAAATAAGATGATATAGGTGTTATCCAGTAACTTGATGCTGCACTACTATAATACATTATGAAGCATACTAAACAAGAAGAAAACTTAAAAACCTGTGATACTTTGAATATGAGAAAAGAATGGCTTACCTCAAAATATTTCAGTTTAATATTCAACTAAATGTGTATAAACATTAAAATGGATGCAAAACAATTAAACAAATTACACACACAAGGTTAGATTATCGATTTTTTCTCCTTACTTAAAAAAGCAGAATTGTAATGTAGTTGAGTCACATCTCATAACAAAGGGGACAATTGTAGGAAAACCCATAGAAATGATGGCTGTAATATTGAACAGGTACCAACTAGGATTATATAAAACAGCAACAAAACATTGTAAAATGGAAGAGACTGTATAAAATGCAAGAAAGATAAATACAACAAGAAGAATTTTTTGGTTAGCTCTGAACACAGGGAAGGCTCTGGTGTAACCACAAGTGGTATGGATATGCTGAACCCGCTGATTGTGTCTGCAAAGAATAACAACTATGAAGCCACTGGAAAACACCATAAAGATAGAAAACAAGACTTCAGGAAAAATCAGTAATCCTGCATAAAGTGCATCTACAAGTTTATCTCGACCCAGAGTTGAACAATATTGGAAGTCTCGTTTTACTGTCATATTGTTGGCAATATTTTTGATATGAACATACACAGGGAAAATGCAATTTATTATCATGTATGTTACCCAGCCATAAGAAATGGAGACAAAGATGTATTTTGGAGCTTTGATTTTCATATCCTTCCAACATGTGTTCCCAGGGCTGAAAATGATAGCCTGGTATGCACTCAAGAGGCAGGTGGTGCCTATGGACATGCTTCTGCCAACTCTTTCAACATAAAAAACAAGTTTACAGCCAAAATCATTAAGGAACTGTTTCCATCCAAAATTTACCACTGTTCCTGGTACTCCTTTAGAGAGAATTATTAAGAAGTTAGCAATGGTGAGATGTGTAAGAATCAAATCTGTAGGTTTCAGTTTTCTTTGATTGTGGTAATAAATTAGGTAGTGGAAAAGAAGAGAAAAATTTCCTACAATTCCACACATAGTCTGTAATAAAAATATTATTCCTGTTAAATAATTCTTTGAATTCATTCTACTATTCAGGATATTTTTCTTTAATGGTGAGAAATAAATCTCTCTGAGAAAAGTGATGAATTTTGTTTCTTTATAATCTTGGCCCTTCATGCATGAGAATCACTTAAGCTTGAGATTGCAAACACATTTTGTAGTATAGCAAGATTCGGTCTCAAATAAATTTTATTTTAATACTGTTAACTTTCATTGAGTATGCTGAAATATTAAAACACACCTATGTATGAACAAAATTCTCAATTTTGAAATATATATAAATTCTATATTCAAAATGATATTATTATTCTGGGAGTAGCAATGGATGAAGAAGGCAAATACGTTGAACATTCAATTCCACATGTATAGTATAAACTGTGATTTTTTTCACTCATGTTGAAAATTAAGAATTTAAACACCATCCTCGCATGGACAGAAATGTGAGGAGTAGTACTTTTCATGTAGGTTTTACTCTTCTATGACAAAAACATATAAGAATTTGATTATTTCTAATATATGCACAAAATTTTATTATCTTTCAGTTAACAATAAGATTCAAATGACTCATTACAAAATGTTGTTTTGATATCTGATGTATTCTCTTCTTTTTTTATTTCTTCATCACACACGTATAAACATATCCCATTAATAATTATTTTTAAAGTAAATGTAATGAATATAATTAATTTGTCAAATTTGCTGTAAGTTTGTGAAGGACTGCTAGTTTTCTACAAGATAATTGTCTTGGAGCCATATGGCCTTATTAAGATCCCAAGCAAGAAACAAAAAGAAATATTCATGATGATGTGCTCATATCTTTTTTGTGATGCTCACTGAATCTTGGTCTAACTTTTTTATATATCTTAAACTTCATAGTACTTTGGACCCCATTATATAAAGAAATATGTGCAATAATAGCATTCAATAAGAAATAGAATTTTATATAATATTACTGAAGGTCCACATTATTTGTAGGTTTATAATTTGTCTAAGTAAATCTTGTTTTGCAAAAAAAATGCATGCACATAGGAAAACGGTGCTAACCAATTAATCATTTCTAATCTGTGAAGACAGGAAAATGATGCTTAATCAATGGAAAATGCTACAGCCTGAGTTCTGTAAGAAAAACAGTAATAATTGGACAGAAAATAAATGGGAAAATACACTATTTTGAGAACTGATTACAAAAATCTCAATTCACTTCAATGTAAAAAAACAGACAATTCTAGTTCCATTGCATATATGTTGTTATGTTTATGGGACACGTCTCTGCGCGTGAATGCAGATGTCTCTGTCAATATTCATTCTCATTTTTCCTGTATTTTAAAATTTTATTATAATTTGTTTTCTTATGTTATATTATTGTTTTAATATGTCTTTTGTATTCTAAGAAAAGATAGATAAAAGAATACAGATTTGGGTATTTGAGAAAGTGATGAGAATATTAAAGGAATTAAGGATGGGAGAAGTAGAATCACTATAATGTTTTTTAAAAATCCATTTTTATTGTCTGAAAATGGAAAAGGAGAAAAGATAAAACTCTCAAATATCTTTCTATTAGTCTGAATCACATGAACCATTCCTGTACCCCAGAGCTTGGAGTCACTCTACCTATTTATACAGACTGATATCACTTTTCAGAAACACAAGTCCTGAACAATAGCATGCCTTTCTGGTATATAAAATAAAATCTAGCACTTATTCAAGTTTTTATTGTGTTAAGAGAATTTGTGAGAGAAGTATTTTTCTATTAATATGATGGGAAATTTTTCTTCTAATTTTGATGGCTGAAAAGTAAAAATGATAGATTATAAGAGTGAGAATTTTTGCAGTCATTTATTTGGATCAGAATATGATGTGGGAATGCCTTTCTGTATGCTGCGAATATAAATCTTTAAATAAAGGAGCTGTTTTGGGCCATGGCAGACACCATAGAAGAAGTAGGAGGAGAAATCAGAGCATAGGTAGGAGAAGCAGGGTGCAGTCAGGCAGATCAAGCAAGCCGAGGAGCAACATGTAAGAAACACAGGTGAGCCACTGGCCATGTGGCAGACAGATTAATAGAAATGGGTTGATTTAAGATGTAAGAGCTAGCTAGCAATGTGACTGAGCCGTAGGCCAAACAGCATGAAGTTAATATAAGTGTCTGAGTCATTTCTGGGGCCTGAGCAGCAGCAGTGGGCGGTTAAGAGGTCTGGCACACAGGTATGTGGGTCTGGGCCTCTGGCCACCCAGGACCAAGAAACTCCACTGCCACAAGAATAGTTATCAGAAATGTTTCGGACTGTATTAACGTTATGTTGGCATATTAATAAACATTACAGTCTCAAGGAAATCATGGTGACATATTTAAAATTTTATCCACTTTATCTACATTAACTATAATAAAGTAAAATTGACAAGTCAGTATTCAAAAACAGACGCTTGCTAGAATTAAATAGAAAACTTAAGACAGAAGCTGCATTTTACTAATCACTGTTATAATTCTTTTTTTGTACCTTCTGCAATTTTGATAAAGATTACATACAGAAAATTCCATTACTTTCTTTACCAAAATAAAATCTTAGAAGATGCTTCATAAATGTCTTTCTAAATTCATAACATACTGTGTAGATTATGAAGACTTGAGAATCATGGACATCTCCAGGTTTTGCAAATTACAGTCATATATGCTTATGCTCAATAGTCTTATGCAGTGTACATTTTCAAACAGTCAACCTGTGCTTACTTTGTTTTAAATCTGAAGATAAAACCCTGACTAATATAATCACTATAGTTCTCAAACACCTTCAAATCAAATTATATTGGGATTTTTAATAGTCATGAAAGGTTATCCTCAGAGACAATTTCATGGTATTATTTTATCTGTGTCTGAGAACACCAGTATTCCTTTTCTAGACAATAGTACTTACTCAAATTTTCTTCATAGTCTTGCTCAAGTGCTCAGACAGAAATGCAAAAACCCACCCAACTACTTGCATCTTCAGAACAGTGAAGCAAAAGTGAAGACTGGCCATCACAAAAGACAGATATATGGCTGAATGAAGCACCACACATCATTATAATGTCTAATGCCTTGTGACCTAATCTCCCTTCATACCTGCAATCTTCATTTTAAGTGCAGTAGTAATGACAGCATTGTTTTTCAGAGCCAAAAACTTTTCTAAATGATAACTACAAGAAAATTCTGAGTTTCTTGTGTCTCAAAGATAAAAAGTACTTGTGGAGGCTCTGACCTTTTCACTATCTATAGAGGCAGGTGTCATCTTATTTAGAGGTGGAACAACTTGAACAGAGATCCATGTGTCTCACTAAACTCTAGTTATTATGAAATTTTATGCCAAATAAATTTAATATTTATGTCATTCTAGAGTATTCAGGAGCTTAGTGAATCCTGAAAAGAATACAGAGCTCTTTAAGAAAGTATCTGTAAGTGAGAAACCATAATATTCTAACATATACTAAAAATTATGGCATTCCATGCATCATCAATTACAAATTAACTAAAAATGATAAAATAGAAATATGCTATAGAAATTAGTAATATCACATAAATGATTTAAATTTAAATCAAAGGACCATTTGGGTTCCTTTTTAATTAAAACTTGAGAGTTAGATGTGTCAAATGGTAAGGCCATTTTATTCATTAAATGCCATGTAAGTCAGTACTACCTTGTCATATAAAACTTTTGAATGCATACCGAAATATTTTATAGTTTTGTTTTTAAGATACAAGGAATACTTCACTGTTTAATAATTAATTCAGAAACATAAAAATTGCAAATTCAGTATTAGTGAAACCTGAAATTGACACAAATACTGTTTTTTAAATGGTTTCATTAAAAACTATAGACTCAAAATTGCAAAAAGAAGTGACACTGTATTAGACCCACAAGCAGATGGGAAATTTCATGTCATATTGCCTACACAAAAACAAAAAGAACCAAATTGGATGCCAAATATGACTGATGATAAAGGCCACAGGCATATGGGGATTTCTCTGACTTGAGGTAAAAGCTGAAGACTCTGGCAGGAGGCTTGAACTGGTGCTAGACAATATCTACCGTTCAGAGAAGAACTAAAGACATAGTGGCAGGTCACACTCAATGAGGAAATACCTAAAATCTACCACAATTTAATACTTTTATACAAAACTGAAATGTTTATGAAAATGAAAAACTCCATAAGCCCAAAGTAAAGCCCAGTGAATGGTTTAACAGAATTGATCTTAAAGAAAACAGACTTAGGCCTGAAAATTGAATTAGAAAATATGAATTATTCATAAAAGATTAATAATGAATTTTATGAACATACAAATGAAATATGAGAGGGCTCTAGAGCATCATATAAAATCCAAACCTCAAATTATTGAAATTGAAAGAGAATACTGCACAAAGTTATGCAAGTTATTATCAATAAAACTATAGAAGAAAAAAATTTCAAATTCAGAGAAGATACAGAAATTATATTGGGATTTTTAATAGTCATGAAAGGCAGAAAAATAGGATAAATTCTACTGCACATATAATTACAACACTAAAATATAAATAAAAGAAAGAATGGGCCAAAACAGCTCCTCTATTTCAAGATTGACATTCACAGCATACAGAAGACATTCCCACATCACATATTCTAGTATATTTTTATTTGTCAAAAATATACAACTTGATGAGAATCAGCTTTCTGATAACATGCAGATATAGGTTTCCATAAGACTTATGGCAGTAATTGTGGGATTACATGTGTATATTACATGAAAATGAAGAGTAATGGGGAGATTCCACAGCTGTTTTTGTTACAGAGTATATAAAATCACATGACAAAAGTAAAAATTTTCAGAGTCATTGGTCTGTAAGCCTTCTTTGATTAATTTTCTACATCAGAGAATTACTCTTCTGGCAGACTGACATCTTTATTTTTAATTGATATTTGCTAAAACTTTATCATGGCTTTAAATAGGTCATGAAAGCTACAAATAGCCACAGGAATCATTCCTGCAGTATAGGGAGGAAATGAGTCCTCATATCTCCAACATCGGTGTGAAGTTTTCTTTCTTTCTTCTTTTTTTACTTCAGTCTTTTTGTGTAAAAAGGTATATTTGTCTTGTAATTTTGTGTGATTGTTCATCATCAAAAGAAGTCAAACTGGACAAAAATATGGACGCAGAAGCTAACCTGAGACCATGGAGGGATGTTTCTTATGACTTCTACTTCTGGCTTTCTCAATCCTGCTCTCTTAGGAACTCAGGACAAGCAGCCCTGTAGCCAGATGCTTTCTGACCCATCTGAGCCTGTGGTCCTAAAGTAACTTATAAAATAATTATTCAGAGGTTTATATTAATTACAAACTTTGACCTATGGCTCAGACTCACTCCCAACTAGCTCTTATAATTTAACTCAGCCCATCTCTATTAATATGTGTCTTGCCATGTGGCTTATGGCTTGTCTGTGCTCAATTTTATCTTGCTCCTCTGGTAGCTGGCATGTGTCTTTATGACACTGCTATATCTGTCTTTATCTCTGCTTAAACTGTCTGTCTGCCTCTAAGCTGACTTGCCATAGGCCATTAACAAATGGTAATAAAGCTTAGACACAGCATACAGAAAGACATTCCATATCACAACTAATGAAAACAATGACCTACCAATGGCTGGGTCTAGGGGCATTTTCTTTATTTTTTCCTTTTTTCTTAATATAATTCTTTATTGATTTTTTGAAAATGTCACACCATGCACTCTAGTCCCAGGCATCCCCCCATCCCCATATCTGCTCTTACCCCTGCATCATTCCATTCAAGAGATCTTTTAAAATTATTACTTTAAAACAAAACAAACAAAAACCACCTCAATTAGCTGCTTCCTCTTTACAATACCTCATCATTCATCAAAGTGGAAATGGCAGTTGCAGTATGCCACACAGTATACGCTTTTTTCCAATCAGCCCCACCCAGTAAATCTTCATTGCATCTGTAGCATCAGCCCCTTCACTCCAGCAGATTATTGGTTAGGTAGATATTTATGGTGGCCAACTCAAGGCCCAGAATTTAAGTCTTGGTGGTCGCTGAGCCAATCTTTCCTAGTTACAGGAAATTTGCCCTTCAGGTCAGAGGTAAAGGCTGATGAACACCTAGACACAGACCATTGGTGATAGTTTTCTCATGCCAATATTGATGGTTGGGGCAATCTCTCCTGGGTTCTTGGCAGAAACAGATTTCCTGCTGCAGTGTCCTGCAAGAAGGAGGCCCAGCTATCAACAAGGGGTGAGACCTAAGAAACACTGTCTTCAGATCTTAACACACATATTTTATATAACCCCTTGTGGTAACATGGTCTACGATAATCACAGTCCCCAGATGTTGCAGAAAAATGGGTACATCATTAACCTGGTAGCAGAAAAGGCTTCAGATACCAAAGTGGTCTCTCAGGTAGTAGCCAAGATAATGGGCATCTTTTTACTTTCATGACAACATGAGTCATGGAATGTAACATAGAATCAATGTGGGGTAGGACTACTGAACAAGAAATGGTCTTGGACATCAGCTCAGGAGTCTGAATTACCCTCAGGAGTCAAATGTTAAAAATTCTTAGTAATCAGGGAAATGTAAAATGAGAAGTAAATAGAGATTTTTTTATCTTAATATCTCATAGAATGCTTAAGATCAATAAAACAGTTCATGCTGGCAATGAAATGGAGCATGGAAAATACATATGCCACTCATGAGTGTATAGAAACAAAATGGGAGTGTCATACAAATATACGTATATTTACAAGATCTAAGTGAAATAACCCAATTATGGGGAGACAAAGCTTCTACTCTCCATCTCTTGTCACCAAATGAAGCTTCCAGTACTGTAAAGACATTACATATAATTGGATATTTGGCCAAAGTGGTACCATAAAAACATCCAAACATCTAAAGCTATTGCCAAGGCTATAGGTTGATCTTAACAAACATCAATTTCAAACGGTGACGATAACACCAACCACTGAACACGGGAAAATTGAGATGGTTCATATATAAAACCTTCACACCTCTCAGGGAGAGTCTTTGGTACAGGAATGTGCTCTATGTGACCCCATATAAAAAAAATTAAACACTAACCCAGCCAGACTCTGTCATCCACAATAATGTGCTGCCTGCAATGTATGTTAGTTCAGTACTGACACAAAATTTATGGGACGAAACAACTAATATCTGATTTGACTGAGTGCTCACTCAATGAGATAGATTCGTACACAACACTGCATGGGCCTCCAATAATTTGAGACTAGATAACCCAAAGACCAATGCAAAACCAATTATTACTGTTCCTTAAAAAAATAAATCAATAAAATAACTCTTAATGGTGTCTGACCCTATTTACTAGGGTAAAATTCTTAATGACTTTTACCCTACTCACTAGGGTAAAACCTTTTTAATGTGAAACATATGCAGTAGATGGTCAATAGTAGCTTTGAAAGTTTCTTGTCTTATAATGTCATATCCCCCCTTTAAAAATTATCTTGTTTTTTTAACTTTCATTACATTTTATTTATATTTTTCTCTACTGCATGACTTGAATAGACTATATATTGTTTCTAAGTATATATGCTGTGTTCTTATGGGATTTCTTAATGAAATAATGGTTTGTTTATTGTTATTTTCCTTCAGCTCTGTTTCCTCTAATTGTTTGTTTTATACAATTGCAATATATTAGTTTTCCTTTACTCTTATTTTTATTATCCTATATGTCTATTTGTTTACTAAAGAGAGACAGAAAGGGGGTAGATCCAGGTACAATGGGTGATTGGAGATGGATGGGAAGGATAGAGGGAGTATAAAGCATAATTTATATATATTATATGAGGAACAAAATCTATTTAAACAAAAGAAAGTTTTTATGAAGAAAATATTTTAGTAACAGTTAAGAAAGAAAATATCATGCTTTAAATTATTAGCCACAACAAAATATTATACAGAAAACAAAATTCAAGAAACTATGGGGTTGGCTTGACCTTCCTGCCTTGAGAAGCATACATTGTAACTTTTTAAGTTTAGAATTCTTGTTCCCTGGGGCAAAATTATTCATTTTAGTTCCTAAAATAATGTAATACCTCAGGAAGTGGAGTGTTCATGCTACTTTTTGAGTTTCTTTATATATTCCCCTAGTAGTCAAGGATGCATGGAAATTTGACAGTACAGTTGGTATTAGACATTAAATGTGTACACTGTATAATTTGCAAGCCAAAGTTTATCAGAATCCCAGTAAAAACTGGAGAAATTAGAAAAAATAAAATGTACCACTAGCTGAAGAGTGGTTATTATTTGGTACTGGAAGTGAGAGAGTGATAGTTTTCTTTAATGACATAAAGATGTATAGGTACACAACCAGTTGGCCTCACTCTCACAACAAAAGTTGGGCAGCAAAATTATGCACTAAATTTGGAAAAGTGAAGAACTCAATAGGTTGTGAATGGATGGGAGGGTACATAGTGGTATTAAAAGAAGTTGAGAGCAAGTAGGTTCTAAGTAAATTACATAAGATTTGTTGCAAAATAATAAATAATGTTAATAAAACATTAATATAATATTTTGAAAACACCTACAATGGCACAGCAATATTTTATGGGAATAGTGAAAGTCATAAATCCTGCAAAACTCCTTGACAAAAATACAGCAAAGCTCCGCTGTATGATCATCTTCCTGACTATCATTTTGTTCTTGGTTTTATCTCAGTGTATTATAAACTCAGAGTTTAATATTTGTACATCTTGGAGATACTGGATTGATGCAAAAAAATTTTTGAATCATTTATGCCTTCTTCCCAAAGAACTGTTTCTAAGCTTTTACTTTGTGAGCCCTTTGGAAAGCACAAGAGCTGCCAACATAAAGACAGGCTGTCATTTACTGTATATGCTTTTTTTGACAAAATATACATCTAGATTCTTTGAAACTAGGTTAATAGATAATAGAGTAAAAATTATTGTATAAGATAACTCTGTTCTATCACAGTTTGTCATTGGTGACTAAACTTGCATATAAAAGTGTGGCTATAATATATTTAATAAAATAGTCTGGAATATCAGAGGAGAGTCCACTAGAGAGCCAAGCCATAGAAGTCAGAGTGGTGACCCACACCTTTAACCCTAGCTTTAGAAATGTTTTTAAAAGGAGTTAAGATGTCCAGGCAGAGGGAAGAAAGGAAGGTTTATAGCTTTCCCAGATATTTATTTTGGTGGGCTGAGGAGAAAGGGATTTAGAATTAAAGAATGTTTTGGAGGCAGGCATGAGGAGTTGCTGGGTAGGAAGTAGATGAGGTTTGTTTCTCTATCTCTCTGATATTTCAGCTTTTATTCAATGTCTGGATCTGGGTTTTATTATATAGCAAATAGAATTTGTGTTATAAGTGCATCTCAATGTTTGGGGCACCAATGTTTTAAAAAAGCTACTTGCTGGACAGAGCTATACTTAGTTAGGGTCAGTACTACCCAGCTTGCTACATTTTTGTTCAGAGTTAGGTTCCAGCATTAGGCTGAGCCCACCACATGTGTTTCTTCTCAAGTTTACCTGTGTGAGGTTTTCAGACTGAAGCTTCTCTTTTCTGGTGAGTTGGGTTTTTTCATAGACCCCCCATACACAGTGGCCCACTTAAGAGCCATCTAAATCATCCTTAAAAACAAGTTTAGTTAGTCAGTTAAGATTTTTTAAAAAGAGAAATTAGTTTAAGACAGAGAGAATTTTTTCCTACATTAAAAATAGAAAATGGTATTATGATGGAAGGAATTTAATCTTTTTTAATTGTTTATTGAACAATAAACCAGCCCTTATAATTTCCTTGTATTTGTTATCAAAAAGAAATCTGGAAAATGGAGAATGGTAAGAGATATGAGAGCAGAAAACAAAGTAATTCAGCCTATGAGCTCTCTACAATCTGGAATTTCTTTGCCTCCTCTGTTGTCTAAAGAATGGCCTACTATAGTTATTGACTTAAAAGACTGTTTCTTTATGATACCTCTACAAGAACAGGGCAATGAAAAAAGTTGCCTTCATAGTATTCACTTATAATAATTCTTGGCCTGTAAAAAGATATCAGTGAAGAGTTCTTCAAAAGAGAATGCTAAATAGCCATACTCTGTGACAATATTTTGTATGATATCATTAGAAGTGACACATAAGCAATTTCCACAATCTGTTACTTACCACTACAAGGGTGGTATCTTATTGACTGACTGAAATATATATACATTAGAAAGAATGTTTGAAGAAGCAAAAAACATTTGTTTGGGGGGAATTAAAAATTCCCACTAAAAAGTACAGAGGAAATTATATTAATCATTTAGGATATAAAATGAGCTGACAATAAATTAGATTCCAAAAGATACAAATCAAAAGATACATTCAAAAATTATTAAGAGTCCATAATCTATCTTTCTTAATTTTCACCTTTGGGGTCTAATTTTGTAGACATTTTTTATAATCCAAATAATTAATAATCTATTCTTTATACTTTTTCAGGATCAGTTTATATTCTCCATGGTGGCATTTTTTTCACTTCTTCAATCATTTTTTAGGTATATATATTTGAGTCAGCAGATAATATGTTATCCAGGTTGTGATTAAAAAATAGATTGTGGAAATTGCTTATGTATCATTTCTAATGGTTTTCATACAAAATATTGACACTGAATGGAGATATTTAACATTCCCTGTTGGAAAACCTTCTATGAATATCTCCTTAAAGGCTGAGGATTATTATAAGTGAGCACCAAAGAGGTAAATTTTTCTTTGGCTGTTTTATTTTTTGGTAGAGCTGTAGTAAAGAAACAGTCTTCAAATTGATAAATATAAGAGAGCATCCTTTAGGTAACAGAGAAGGCAGAGGAATTCTAGAATGAAGAGAGCCCATGTTTATTTACCTTAACTTCTTTTTGATATGTTACCATTCTTTTTACATTTTTTTAATAACAAATACAAGAGAATTACAAGGACTGCTTGATTCTTCAATATATTCTTGTACTGGTTGATATAATACCTGTAATGGAATTTCTGTTTAGTTAAATGCCATTTCTAAACCCATATATATTTGTCTATTATCTATTTTAAAGGTAAAGCTGTTGGTGCCTTTGTTGACTTTGAAATATCATCAGTTCTTGTGCTGTGTTTTTGTACAACATAAATTCTTGGTGTCTAATATTTTCCCAGAAATATATGTTAGTTTATGGTTTGTTTCTAAGATTGGGTCCCTATTAATCTGAGTATTCAAATGCTCTGATAAATTGCATCCCCATAAATTCATGACATTGTTAGCAACATATGGCTTTAATTTTTCTCTATCTTTCTGGCTCTATACATTCAAGACATCTCATGCTTTGTCATACCTGAGATAATGTTCAAAATCTCAAAAGCTAAACATTCACCTCCAAGAATAGCCAATTTGGATGTCAAGATTCTGGTGAAATTATTGTTAAATCTGTACCTGTGTCGTCCAGACTTTTGGTGACAATGTCAATTATTTGTATTTTTAATTTTGTTGATAGTTTATTTATAGAAGTTTTCCTAAGTATTCAGTTTATGGTTTTTATTACATTTTTTCTTTTTTCTATAGCTGTTCTATTGTCCAAAGTAGCATGGGTTGTTTTAGAAAAGGCTTTAGGTTCTTTTATTGTTCTGTCATGTTTCCTCCATGATGATAGAATAAGACTGAACTAAATTGGAAACCAGAGTCTTCAAGAGGCAACTCTGTGTTTCCAAAGGCAAAAAGTTACACTGCCTGTCCTTTTTTGGCCTACATATACTGGTCAATGTCTACATTTGCCACACCTCCTGTATACTGCAGAAGGAAGGGGTCTTTGTTGGGGATATTCTTATCAAAGAAACATTGTTTCTAGGAATGCCTTGTTTACAGTTTCCTACAGTTGTAATATTTTATATTTTAATTGTTTTCTAACCTCTGGAAATGAGTTATTTTGCTCAGGATCATCATAGTTATGAGATTCTATATTAATTGTATTCCAGATATATTTCTCCATGGATATTGATTTTATCTATAACAGCCTAATTATCCTTTTGCATTATGCACTGCTATAATTAAAACCAGTGATTCAATTGTTAACTGTCAACATTCTGAATTTGGTACCATTCTGTCTACCGCTGAAGTCACATATTTGTAAGAAATTGGTAAAGATTTCTTTTGGGCTTTGGATTACTTTTGCAAATTATTCATTTTCCCCTAACTTTTTCAATTCTATCCCAAATAATCAAGGCTACCATTCAGCATAAAGCGAAGTGTGGCCATCTTATATAGACTGCCTTTATATAATATCTTAATTTCTTTCCCAAAGAAGTTGGTCTATGGAGATTCCAATACCTTTAGCCCTACTATATTATTCAATTGTTTTAAATTTATCCTTCTACCAGGCCCTCCACTGTAATTAAAGATCAGCCTCAAGACTGTTATAACCATACCTGTCCAGTCTTTAGGGACAATTATATTAAAAGTTGACCATGAGCTTGACATCTACTTTATGATGGGTGAGTGAATGCCATATAAAAATATTGCTGCTTGAATCTCTTTAAATCTTACATTTGTCTGGGGGATTTCTATAACTTGGTAATTTCTCTTAGGTTACTGGATAAATTAAGATTGGCTATTTGAAAGATTTAGGCTGTTTCTCTGTAACTTTATAATACAATGTTAATATTGATCCTCCTTTTTATTTCTCTATGATATATCTTAACATTTTTTTAAAGATTCCCTTTTTGACCTTTATATTAACTGGTTTTTAATGATAAAACAGAAATGCTTAATCAAATAATATTTGTAGTAGACATTACAAAAATCTCATTTACATTATTTATTCCCTCTTGTAATTGTTCCACATTTATACTGTCCAGGGTATTATCAAACAAATTCAGAACTTATTCTACTGTAATACTATTTAGCATTTTTAATGTGGCAAAACTCTGTCTTAAATTAATTTTCTTTTAAAGAAATACCAATTGGGAATGGGGCAGGGTTTTGGTGTTGGGGTGTTCAGTAGGCCTGGTTTTGCTGGGGGTTTTGACTTACTGGGGGTTTCCCTGCTGGTTTGAATTTAGGGGAGAGCTGAGTAGGGATGGAGATCCAAGGACTGTGTGCCTAGGCCAAGTTTAGGATATTGTGGTCTCTGTTTGGCCTGGACAAGGTGTCACTCACTTTGTATGTAGTGTGCTATGGGCCAGGGGTCTGCAGGTTTCTGGTTGTCATGGAGGTTGCTGAGGGCATTGACTCAACTATGTTCATAGCAGCATTATTCATAATAGTGAGAACATGTAAACAACCTAGATGCCACTCAGTTGAAGAATGGATTAATAAAATGTGGTATATATACAAAATGGAATACTACTCAGCAGGAAAAAATGACATCCTAAAATTTACAGGCAAATGGATGGATTTTGAGAGTGGCATCCTGAGTGAGGTAACACAGGCCCAGAAATATAGATATGGCATGTACTTACTTGCTCATAACAGGTAGTGAACAAAGAGAAGTGGGAACAAATCATGAGAGAAGGAGATGGTTGAGTGAGAGGAGCAACAAGGAAGGAGGAAAAAAGAGATGGATATCTTGATATAGGAAGCCACCCTGAAGTTAGAAAGAGGCTGGGTGCAGGGAAACCTCCAAGAACCCACAGGATGTCCCTGGCTAGGACTCCAACCAACAGTGGTGGGGTTTTCTCTACAATCAATTGAATGACCACCCTAAGTGTCATTACAGAACCTTCATCCAGCAATGGATAGAGGCAGAAGCAGAGATCCACAGCTAAGCACCAGGTCAAGCTTCTGGTCCAAATAAAAAGAAAAAGAAGAAAGTGTATATGAGCAAAGGGATTGGGATCATGTGGAGGAGACCCACAGAGGTAGCTGTCTAGGGCAATTGTAAAACAGCCACAGGGGAATTTTCAGGGACAGGAAATAGATGATTGTTGAGTGACATGGGCAGTATGTGGGGTCTTTTAGAGTAGGATGAAATTCTGTTCCTGCTCCTATGCATGAACCGGCATCTTGAAGCCCATTCCCCACACCTAAGCCAGCCCTAATTTTGGGATGAGGGAATCAGACATATCTTAAATGACCTACCTTGGGACTCCTTGTTCTATTTGGGGAATGGGCTCTATGCGACATGGGCAGGGATAGGCTGAGAGAGACAAGAAGGAATTGGAATGAGGGAAGGGAGAGTGAGTAGAGACATACATGGAAAAAAAACTTTTTTAAATTAAAAAAAATCTTTTAAAAAGGAATCCCAATTGACTCAGTAAAATCTACTTATAATGACTGAAGTTAGGCAGCTATATAATGTTGCAGCAAATCAAGAAGGGTGTCTAGAAAAAAGCCATAACCCACTGGTTTATTACACCTGGACCCAATGGAAGATGTGGCTAAGGACCAGAGACTTTCTCTAGCTGAACAGCTTAGAGAATCTATAACAAATGAGTTTCTGTTAGCCAAAGCATTACTTGTTTGTCATAAAGAATCATTAAAAACAACCTATTTGCAGTTAGAAAGACTTTGAAACTTCAACATCTAGCAGCCTGTAGGTAGACCATAAATGACACTGAAAACCCTCAAACACATCCCAAGAAATTTCTTTAACCATTTTAAGAAATTTCCAAAAACAACATTTATAATTCCATTTGCCTTTCTACTAATTTTTATTATTACTAGGTTACAGGCTTCCTACATATATCAGTTGCCCACTGGTAAACATTTTGGTCCTCATAATGTGTTTTTCAACTTTGGACCATAATGCCATGAGTCTTGACTAAAGTATTAGAAAATAATTAATTCTTCTATTCATAGGGGTGCTGTGGTTTTAAGCTCAGTAGTTGCACCTTAATATACTGCTATTTCAACCTATTTCATAAAGGTTTGCAGCTTTACTGGCCTATTCCACTATTTGATTCTTATAAACACTGGCCCTGTTGCTTCTGCTATAGTTAGCTTTAACTAAACATCTAGCATTCTGTTTATAAATAAGAAAGTAGAATTACAGGCTGAGGTTAAAAACTGCAAGCTCAGAAAGGCTGAATAGCAATTAGGAAATTTTACTCCCTCACTGGTGCCCCCAAAAAGAGCATCAATCTGTGCCCCAGAGCCTAAAGTCTGTACCACTCCAAATCAGTCCTGATTACTTCATTATTACAAGTAGTGATCCTGATTGCTACTTGTCTCACTAACCCTTTCAAATGCCCTCTGATGCCCTATAATTTCTTCCTTCAAACTCATTGATAATGTAGCCTCCTGACCCAAGGTTAATTTTATTTAATAAATGCAAAATCAGGTTCACATTTTTATCAAATATCTTCTAGCAGGTGTCTATATCCATTAGTAATTATTTTACAGTGAATTGTTTCGTGAAGTGACATAGGTATCTGAGAAATCAGAATAACCCTGTGGCTCAGAGGTTAAAGAAGAGAAGGTATGATATATTATAGGGAAGCATGGATTACTTTTATAAATATACAAAGAGGTGAAAAGACATTTTAAAAAGTTATAATAAATTACATACCTGTATTACATCTGGCCAACTCTTTTGAATACAATGCCCAATTTAAAATGACAGCAAAGAGAAGGAGGGTATACTAAGGTATGTAAGAGGGATAAATACTGTAATTCACAGTCACATATATATGTGCCATATATATTATGTATAATATATATGATAACATTATATATAATGGCCACTGATAATATTGTAGAGAAGGGAATCTAGTAGCATAGAAAGGATAGATCTAAAGAAGTCTGTTCTGCCCATGGTCAAACACTTGTTAATAAGGATATTATTGCGACATCTTTATGGTAACCAATTTCTAGTGTTCTGCATTTCTTCAGCTAATATAAGATGCTGGGGATGTAATCTTTGACTGACAGATGTCGGACAGTTACCCTATTGCACATCACCCTGAGAAGGAGATGCAATTTAAACTAAAGCCTTGTTTGTAGGAACAAGGTATCATTGCTATGATATTATTGATGTTTTGTATATGTCTCATACACTTTGAGAATCTTCTTCCTTGCTTCAAATGACAACTAAAAATGCGGTTTCTTATAAAGTCTCAGAATTCCCCTTTTCATTTTTCTGGTACTTCGTTAGATATATAAGAATTTTCCAAGTTTCACAACTCTTTTGCTGGATATATTAAAGTACTATAACTTAGATGTGAGAAAGTCATTAACTTAATTGATGATTAGAAAATCTTTGTTAGGTCTTGAGAGATTCCCAGACTTATTTAGCACTTTCTCATATGACAGACTGATATTTTCTGTGACTTCAACATGAGATGTTCTCAGACTCTGGGGGTAATGAAAAAGTAAAAGCCTTGTTAAATATGTTTTTATGTAGTCTTAGAAAAAAACTCATAATTGTTCCAGTAATTATCATTCAAAAGATTCAGAAATTGTTTTAACTACTAATGCAAGTAAACACATTACCACTGCAAGTGAAACAAAATTGCATTTCAGAAGGGATATTAATGCACAGAGGCACAGACCTGTGTGCCAGGCTGCACCCTTGCTCCCAGTGCTGCCTGTGGTACATTGATGCTCTAAAGATTAGCCTACTATCCCTTGGAGAAAGGAATCAGATGTTTTTCTTTCACTCTAAGGAGTGATAGTAACATTTTAAACCTCAGAAGTGTAGTGAGGGAATACACCTGGTATTATGTTTTACTATTTTTGTTCATGGGAAAGAGCCAGAAGTATTCTTCCCAAGTTTCCACATTTCTCATAGAGATAATGTAGATATGTCAGGACATTTCCTTATATGCTTTCTTTCAAGTATATCCACATACCAGAGTTCATGTTTTTTTTTATTTCTAAAAGTAAATCTTGTTAAAACTTTGTGTACTATGACCCTTCATAGTCCACAACTTTCTTACGTGGGCACCCACCAGCCCATTAGTGACTTAGTTTTTAATGCCACACTATCATGTTACAAATTAGTTTTCATGTTGTGTACATGAGGGTCAGAGGGCAGTATTTAATTTCATACTTACAACTGTGTTTCCTTTTCTGAAATCATAACAAATAAATTATTTGATTCAAACTGACTTGTACTGAAACACTTGCTTGTAGAATGAGACAAATATTTTAATACTTCTTGTTTGCATTATGACATTAATTTGGAATACAATGATATTTTATGAAATAACACCTGTTTTGAAGTTGAGTGTTCAAAATTATGTCTGACATAGCAGTGTTCAGCTCAGCTGTAAATAACTGCCTTTGCATATACCCTGGTATTTATGTGTTTGAAGTCTCTTCACTGAAAACAAATGTGCTTAAACCTAAAAGTCATTTACCAAACGTTTTCTGAGGTCTTGTATTGGCAAACAGAGTGCCATTATCTATATCAAAAATTTATGCAGATTATAGAAGATATAAGAGCAAAGTTATAGCAAGATTATAATAATAATTATGAGATAGTCACAGATTTTTGCTTTTTCAATTTAGTTTTACAAAGCTTCTAACACAATGAAACTGTAAATATATGTGAGAGTATTATATAGTTAACGTAATAAATGCAGCAAAATTGTGTAATTCTGGGTAGAACCATGTTACTCAGAAGACAAATCTCAGTCACTGGGTGTTTTCAAAGTGACTCTCTGAGAAATATAAGTGGTTCACACATCTCAGTGTGCTGAAGAAATAAGTATTTTCTCTCTCCTCTGCATTATCTCTGCTTTCTAAACTTAAGGCTGATTAATTTTAACTTGACCATAGAAGGATATAATATTACCTAAGTAAACAGGAAGTATATTGCAAGCAATTTTCAAATTCTGAAAATGACAGAGATATCTGGCTACCTGGACAATCACCCATAGTTCCTTTGTAAAGTTGGGGCATCCATCTTCAGCCTATAGACTGTCTCTGGTATATCATTCAGTAAAACAGGAAATTTAAAGGACAGTTCCCCCCATTCTGGCATAGTTTATCACTAACTTATCCCTCTCATAGGGGACAAAATGGATTCCTAAATACTTTTGTTCTTTTTGTGATAACCAAACAGGCATAATTTATAAATAGGCCAAGCATGCTTTAAAGTATTACAAGATTTATCTACCTCTTTAGATAATAATGCTAAGAGCCTATCAAAATTCTGAGAGGAATATATAAGACAAGTAAGAATGCTAAATAAACCACCTCCATATTAAGCTCAAAAGCCATCTTATAATAAAAAGAACTGGGTTCATTTCTGTTTATAATTAAAAATTTGTTGCTCCAGGTTTGGGCTTTGCCCTGCTTTTACTCTTAATTACAAATGGTTTTGTACTATTTAGAAAATAGCAGTCATGTTTTTTGTTTTAAAATGTTACATCTACTTTGAAATACTACCTTTATTTCAAAGTTTTTTTAATAACTACTTGTTGCTATGATTACATTATAATTATCTTGCAATCATATATTTGTTTCGTGAAGTCATTATGGATAACTTGTGTTTCTTAGATTCTCTTACTGCAAGGCCAACTCTTTTGCCCATCAAAGCCCCCATCTGACATCTGTTACGCCTATACAATAAAACCTTTTCTCTTGTCTTCCTCATTTCTGGAGCCTGGCTCTAACTCTCTCACAAGCTTATAGAGTCTGAGTAGGCAAATAAAAAAATCTTTATTTAATTGCTTGTTTTATAATTGGGCCATAGTGTTTTGACTCAGTGATATTTCTTCTTTATTCTTTGTGATAAACAACACAATAGTCATATCAAACATAACAAATGGTGATCACACTGCAGAAAGCATTTTGAAATCTGAAAAGTTGCATAAGGGGTCTAGGGCAGCAGGTATATCAGTGTGGACCTCTGGCCACCTGGGGCTAAGATAAATTGTTTATCTGAAGTGGGTCATTGTACAGAGCTAGCATGGCATTTGAGCCACTTCAAAATGGTAGACTTGCAGCAGGGAGCATAAGCTGCAACCAGGCCAGTTCCAAAGTCTCAGTAGCAATTGATTGGTTTGAGGTTTCTGTTTATATTGAACAAAAAGGAAACAGAGTCAAAGATAGTTTCATAGTAGCAGCATTTCTTGGTCTGCTCTGTTTGCTTGCAGCAAACAGAGACACAGCCCATTTAAGAGAACTTCCTGATTCAGCTTTATTTGCAAAAACTATGTGGCTCTTTAAGAGAGTGCTAGCATTTTAAAAGTTCTTCTGGTTGGAAGATTATTAAGGATTCACAATAAAACAGATTCAGAAGAAAAAACCTGTAAATGGGTTACAATGTGTGTAAAATTACATAGACTTTAGAAAGAAAAGAAAGAAGGTAGAGAAAGTACATTTAAAAAAGAAATAGAGTAATAAAAATATAATAAGCTACATAAAGATGGAAAATGGACACAGAATCAGGATTACAGTGATTATTGTGTCATCTTTTAACTTTTTAACTGTTAATGAGCTAATTGCAGAAAGACAATGGACTGCAAATACTTCTCAGTTAAACAAGAATATATATTTTAAAGGTATCTTGATTTTGAAATTTGTGTCTAAGGATTTATTACTTTGGAAGAGTTCTGCTTTTGTTTCCACAGAAGATGGGAACCTGTGGATGGCTTCCAGGCTCTTATGGTTTCATCAACCAAGACCACCTGAAAATTTTCTGATGGGGAGAGATTATCACATCAGCTTCAGAGCTGCAGACTAAGATGATCCAGCCTCAGGATTCTCAAAAGACTACCAGTGCCCCTTAATCAGCAGGAAGTAGTGATGAAAAGCTATGCCCAAATTCCCAAAATATTGTTTATAAATTTTTATTTTTATTATAAATGGTTAATGATCATAGTCAATCTCTTTCTAAGAAGAAAACGGGGATATAGTATATGAGTAATTTTTTAAATGATTATTGAATTTACTCTAAAAATCAGCTGTTAATTTCAAAATATGTTACAGTGGTATGGATTTTGGTTTACTGATACAAATTTAAGGTCAAGTTTTTTATGTATTTTTCTACTCTTGTTTAATGTATGATGTTTATGTGACTCATAATTGTAATGTATAATTAAGAAATGCAGATTAACAGTCACCTATGATAACCAACTTATGTTAGTTAGGATTTTTTAGGTATACAAAGATATAATTCAATTAGATAGGTAATTTTCAAACACTTCTAAGACCTACAGAATATAGCATTTAAAATTTTTTTTGGAACTTAGACTTTTCTGGACAGTGAGACAGATCTGCTCCTGGCAATACCAATCTACTTCAAGATAAAAATGGGCATTGAAAATCTATGTGGAATTTACTTTCTTTGTGGCAACGGTTAGCCACTGGACATGAACCTGTTCTTGTATTTACTGTTTGACAGTATGATGTTTAAACTGGACATGCAGGTTCCATTGGAAAGTGATCTTTGAACTTTGGCAAAACAAGCTGAGATGGTCCTTCAGGTTCCTGCTTTGTAGAGAAAACTATCAGACATTCTTCAGAATTCAAGGAGAAGCAACTGATGAACTGTGCCAGAATGGGCAAAGCAGATTTCCTGCTTCACTGAAATGAAAAGAGTCTCTGGGCCTATAGGCTGAAGATAGATGCCTCAACTTTATAAAGTAACTTTGAGTGACTCTCCAGGCAGATAGGGGTCATCTCTGTCATTTCTAGATTTTAGAATTTGATTGTACTTCCTGTTTACTTAGGTAAATATATCCTTCTGTAGTCTTTGATATAGTTGAAGATTAGATAGTTATAGATGTTTTTCTTAGTTATGCTAAAAGGTATATTGGATATGAAACTTTAGATTCACAAAGATGTTAAAAGATGCTATGTTAAAATTGAAACCTTCCTTTTTTATTAAACAGAAAGGGGAGGTGATGTAGGAATGTCTTTCTATATGCTGTGAATATCAATATTTAAATAAAGGAGCTGTTTTGGCCCATGACAGGCACCATAGAAAAATTAGGTGGGGGAATCAGAATAAGTAGGAAAGAAAGGGCAGAGTCAGAGACAAATTGACCCAGCCACCAAAGAAGAAACATGTAAGGAACACAGGTGATCCACGGGCCATGTGACAAGAAAGATTAAAGGAAATGGGTAAGATGAAAGAACTAGCTAGCAATGGGCCTAAGCCATAGGCCAAACAGCATGAAATTAATATAAGCATCTAAGTCATTTTGGGGGCAACTAAGGGGTCTGGGGCTGCAGGTCTGTGGGTCTGGACCTCTGGCCACCTGGGGCCAAGAAACCTCATTGCAACAGATGGAAAACCATATTATAACACATAGTACTGGGTATTATATCAAACTTGCACCCTGAATTGATGGTTTGCAGATGATGGAATGAGTCAGGTGATCATTATGAATTTTATCTGGAAGGCAGAACAGGAATAGAAGGGAGATTTGGTAAGTGCTCATGTTGGAAAAGGTATTCCAGGTAGAACAGTGTGAATTTTAACACAATAAGAGATCGATTTCCTGGGCTATAAACAAAATTACTGAGGCAAACACCTTTCTTCAGTTTGTGCTAATCGCTGAAATATAAAAATAATGTAACAAAATTCCTGACAGATTATTAAGGGATCATTTTAGTGTTAATGAATCTGACTTCAAAGGGGATAAAAATGGCAGTTACATTTTCCCACTTCAAAATTTTCATCTTTTATATGCACCAGATGGTAAATTCTCAAGATGACAAAAAGATGCTGGTAAATAAGGTTAAAGTGTACGTTGAACATTATCAAATTCATCTATCCTTCAAGAACTGGAATCTGGACTGGCTTCTGAGTGAAACACATTTCTAGGCAGTACTCCATCTATGACTGGCACACAGTGCTCATGATCTCTGGTGCTGTTTTCCTGTAGAACTTGGGAAACTTGTGCTAGAGGAAGGTGATATTGTAATTATGAAACTTAAAAGGTATTTATCTGCAACAAATGAATGAATTGGATGTGCCTGGTGTGGATGTGTCATGCTGGGCTGGCCCACCTTGACACATTTTACCCTTTTGGGGGAGGAGATGGGTGAATGGGGAAAGGCCAAGCTGAGGGCTGGCTGGGAGGGATTGGGAGGGTGGAGGGGGAACAGGGGGATACATTGATGGAAATGGCACTTTAATGAAAATAAAATTTGACTTTGCTCGGAGACATTGTTGTCATAATTTAAGTTTAATCACTACTTAAAATAGAATTAACATTAGAATAAGGAAAGGCTGTTTGCTTTATCAGGGTTGCTGCTCTATAGGGTTAACACATTCGGGGATATATCATACACTGACTGAATAATACTTTGCGAAGAAATTGTATGTGATAGGTTTACTAATAATATAACTTGAAATTAAGTGGGTAGGTACGGATAAATCTGAGAGATTTTTGAACTGAGATGTTGACTATGATAGGAAATACTCAGAAAATTTTAATGAGTTGATAACAATACTAAAAGTTGTGGCGAAAGCCACTTGTCTCTTTAAGGTATACTTTGGGACTTTGGTTTTTCATCTGATACTTAAAAAAGCAAAGTAGATGTAAATACAGCACGATATCCTACCCTGTGTAAGAAGATCTTATTGCAGAAATCTTAAGTAGTATTTACCAATGCCAAGTAAATGGGCTAGATCTCCAACTCTTTATAAACAACTTTTATTGATTCTTAGGTAATTTTACATCATAGATCCTAATCCCACTCATTTTCAATTTCTTTTGTGCTTGTCTTCCAAATGTGGAGCCTCTTCCCTTGAAATAAAAAATAAATAAATAAACCAATTAGAAAAAAAAACAAAACTCCTCTACTTTGCTTGCCCATATATTCTGCCTCATTATCACCTTATTATTTTTTAATCAGCCTTGGGAGCTCTGGTGTGTCATGCAGTATACAATTTTATGCAAACAGATATACTTAAGAATATTTATTGTAATGAATAAATTTGGGTCTGATTCAAGGACTCTGACATCTGGTATACTATAAACAATGGAGCCTAACTAAAATTCCTCTAGAATATTCTGCTGTTGTCTTTAGTCATGGAGATCCTGTGGCTATGGATCTGCAGGACTTGCCATTTTACTTACTTCAAGTAGGCTTCAGGTTGGTGACCAGACCATGGACACCCATATGGCCTTGTAGCTAACAGGAATAAGGGACATTAACACAGACTCCAGCTTTACTATGGTCGTCGACTCACACATGGCCCTTTGTAGTAGCAAAGGATCTGAAATCATATGTTCAAAGTTGCAGACCATCCATATCAATGTGTTTTCTACCTCTATCTTCAGTCTTAATTCCCTTCACAGTACATGAAATGCTTTAATTCTTGGGTTTTTTCTCCCCCATTTCTCCACACAAATTAGCTCATCTAATAGTCATATCCCTGCCTAGCCCTCAAGACACTGGGCTTGTCTGTGCCTGGCTTGTAACTGTTGCAGATATCTCAGACACTAAATGGGACAAAGAAATAAAGTGACAACAAATATAAGAACAAGAAGATGGAAATCTATAAAGATTCTAAGTGCAGGAAATACAGCGGCAAAAGTGATATCTGCACATACACTGCACTCAGAAAAAGTCTACTGAAGAAACAGCTCCCAGGCAGCTGACATTTTCCAGCATGTTTGATGTAGTAGTGAACACTGTTAAATTTTGTTTCAAAACATTATGTTATTGAAATATTTCTGTTGTCAAGAGTGTGCAGTGTTTAATTTCCTATAAATTAACTAATTAACTTGACCCTTTGATTAATAACTGTTAAACCACTACTTTGTGGTCCTCTATCTTGAGAAATTCTAGACCAAATGTTATTCTCACATATATGAAGAATTGTCATCAGGCTTCCTTAACAATTTGAGAACTTCACAGGTATTTGGTGTCATTGTGTCTCCTGGTAAGTACCTTTAGGAAATCTTGTTCTACTTATAGCTCCTTTAGTCTGTAGCCAAACTTTGATGCTGCCCCACTAATACACTGTATCTTAGTTGTTTGGCCTTATTATAATTGTATTCTAAGTAGCAAGAGAGAAAGAAAAGGTTCTTGTTATTTATGCCAAAATTCTTAATAAAATATAGGAGCATGTACTAATTGAAGGCTTGTGATTATTTCTCCTGTACATTTTGTGACTGACTCACAAAGATTTAATGTTAGTTGAATTAAAGCCATGCCATGCCTGGATATTAGTAGTGAAATTACAAACTGTATATTGTAGGTAATCTTTTTATGGTAATGTAGGTGAGCAATGTTCTTTTGTAAACATGAAAGGTTACTATATATAACTACTGTTTTCACTCATCTCGTGATGTAAAGGTTTTTAGTAAAGCTTTGCCTGCAATAGTCTTGTCCTACTTATGTTGCATTTTTCGCTGTGACATGCAGAGTGGTTTGCCTGAGTGAGGTAACCCAGACTCAACAAAGCAAACATGGTGTGTATTCACTCATAAATGGATATTAGATGTAAAGCAATAGACAACTAGGATACCATCCACAACCTTAGATAAAATAGAAAAACAAGGAGGACCCTAAGATAGACATTCATGGATCCATCTCGGAAGGGGAAATATATAAAATCTCCTGAGTGAACTGGAAGCATGGGGTAAGGGGAGCTGGGAAGAGAACATAAGAAAATGGGATGGTTGTGATAGGTTAATAAAGGAAGGAAACACAAAAAATAAGTATCTCAATAGAGGAAGTCATTAGTCACTATTTGTTTAATCCCTTCACTCAGTTTTCATTATTCAGATACTTTATAACACCCCAAGTAAAACACCACCCCCTAGAACCAATAATGCATATGCTGTGGCGTTTTTCATTCACTTAAATTTGTTCTCTATCACCCGAAGGCTCATGATCATCTTACAACATAAAATGTATTTATACAAGTTTAAAATTTTAACACTGTTCAAAAGTCTAGATATCTAATGTTTATTCTGAGATTAAAACAAATTCCTTAATTTCAATCCACTGTTTTTTTGACCCATATTAATTCTTCAAACACAGATTGTTAGAAAAAATGCAATTCAATCCTAACCATAAAAAATTGGTACACAGTGAGAAAAATGCAATCAAAGCAATATAGAAACTGGGCAGAGCAATTGTCCAGTTATAAAAAGCATGTATAGCTCCATGTTTTGTATGTCATTTTATGTCAAAATCCATACATAGCTCTACAATTCTTGCCCATAACATAATCTCTAATGTTTGTTGAAATACCTGTGTGCTGTTTTTTTGCTCCGTATATAAAAACTCTGGAATATCCAACTTCTGTGCTTTCCACTACGATTAAGTTAGTCTCCAATTTTATAGCTTTAGCCAGTTGCTTCCCTTGTCCTCAACGAGAATCTCTCACATATATTATCTGTCCTCAGTGGCACCCTAAATTTTAAATAGTGAAAAAACCTGTCATTTGGCGTGCCTTCAATGAAAGTATCACATAAATGATAAGGCAAAGATAGACATCTGCATGGGAATAGACTCACCCCACCATCAACCATAGCTGTACCTATCATTAGTATTTTAAAGCAATTATTTAGAAAAGAAAGCAGTCCCTCAAACTTTAACATTTTTCACCTTATAATCTAATCTGGGTTAGTGTTTGCCTTGATAACACTTTACTTATGATTGCAGTTAAGAGTAGGCTATTTCTCTTTAAAAGAATTAATCTCATCAATTACCGTTTTTTTTCAGCCTGTGTCATTTCTTGCCTAAAAATTTTGGCCTTTCACTGCTTTTTCTTTTCATTCTATGTCTTTCTGAGTCAACTGATCTTTTATCTTCATATACATATAATGTATTAATTTTTCTAACACACCCACCATTGTTCTCTCTCCCTCCCTTCCTTTTAGTTATACCCCAGCTCCCCCCATCCCATCTCCACATCCATTCTTCAGAAAAGGCAAGAACTGTCAGGGTGAGTCAATGCAGTCTGGCATATCTGGTGGAAGTAGAACCAAGCCCCTTCCTCCTTGTATCAAGGTCAAGTAAATTATCCCTCTGTAGGCAATGGGCTCCAAGAAGGTAATTTATGCATTAGGAATAAATTCTGGTCCCACTGCTGCCACACCATTTGACTGGCATCCACATTCAGAGTAGCTAGCTCAGTCTTGTGTAAGATCACTGACTCTGAACTGACAGCACTTTTTTACTAGAGACCTTTATGAGAATTTTTATAGTAATAACTTTATAAGTAAGACCTTTATAGTAATAACTTTTTACAGAGTCACTGTTTTCTTAGATATTGTTGACCAAGGAAATATTTTTATCACCCATAAATTCTGATTAATATAAATTTCCAGGATTTAGTGTGAAAAAGACATTTTTTGACAAAATACCACAAAATGTCTTTTACCACAATTGTTGTTAAAGTCATCAATTCATTTTGAAGCCTACTGAGCTAACCTCTGTAGTTTACTTTCATTAGTGAAGTTTACTGGGTTTCATTTAGAATGACACATTATGCTCTTCTGGTGCATTCAGTTGTTTTTATAATTCAAATTTCCAATCCCTTCTACAATCCCCCCAAAATATCACAGATTCTTCATAGTATCACCTTACTCTGTGTTACAATTTATGTATTAGTTAAATTTTTTGCTATGATGAGACACCACATACATAAAGGATAATATATTAGGTCTTTAGAGTCCATATTGATGGTTTTCCATGGTGGTGAGTAATAAAAACATAAATCTGGAATGACAGCAAGGACAGTGAACTAATAGCAAGCTGAATTATTGCATCTTTTTAATAAATGGGTAGCAGAGAACTCCAGAAAGTGCACAAAGATTTAATATCAAATGCCTGCCAGTAAATCACTTTCTCCAGCAAAGCTGTATCATCAAACATTTTCTAAAATACAGGAAACCAAGTGATGAAATTGCTAAATTTCTAAGGAATTTTTTTTTATTCAAGCCACCACATTTTCCATCTAATAAACCAAGACTATGAGAAGAACAGTTTCCTACATTTTTACTTTATTAAATTTAATTATCATAACTGAGTACATTCTCAGAACCATGGGCTTACATGTGGATCAGAGATAATGTCTTGTATAAACTGTAAGTTCATGATTATACATACCCTCAAAGAAGAATGCTTACTGGCAGGACAGCAAATGCTATGCCTCTACTTTATCTGTTTCTTCACTAATTACAAAAATTAAAGCTCTACATTTTCCATAGCAAAGGTATTGAGTGATTCTATTTTTCATTAAGTGCTTTTATATTAAGAAGTTAGAGTAAATTTACAGAATAATTAAACAACTGATTTCATTGCTGAATAATTGTTGGATTTAAATTCTATGCTGGATAAGACTGTGTTCAGATTGTGTGTTATTACTGGGGTAATATTTGTACATTTCTTGTATGTTTGCAAATCATTTCAAGTTAACTTAAATGCAGTTTAGAAAGATTCTAATAATTTCTGGAGCAGATTATGTCATTGAATTGCTTTGGAGACTCTTCAGTAGCTACCCTTAAATTTCTAACTAACTCTGTTCTTATGAGTGCTGTAAAATCAAACAAAACTTGGATCTTATAATGAATTATCAGTTTTGTTTAAAAGAACCAAAAGAAATCTGGAATACAAAGAAACACACAAACCTCTTTGAAAGATTCTCACACGTAAAACTTCATCCACTGTCACTATTGTCTTTCAGGTGTCATACATATGTAAGAATCTCCCTCGTAAAACATCTTTTTGTAGGCACCTCTAATCAGCTTCAGTAATTATCCAAACTTCTAATAAGTCTCAGTAATAATCCCAAAGCAAAAACTGTCATTGCTATTGTTGAAATGAAAATTAAAGTTCAGATAGGAGGTGAGGTCACAGAGCTTTATACCGTTATTTTAGAGTTATGCTGCCTCTATTTTTCATGGAACTGAATTTCATGGTGTCAGCAGTTACACACAAAGCAGACTGTTTTCCATAGACAATTCAGGTGAGCCTTTGGCATTTCATATAGGAAGCAGACACAGCAATGTAGATGAACATGGCAAGTGTGCATGTCTGGAAATGGAATTTGGGAGTGGAATCAGATGCAGTGAACTTGTATTTAAAAGATTAGAAGTATTTCTGATATGTAAGAAGCAACTAAGAAAATACCTCCCCCCATTAAAAATTTTTACATTTATCTAATGTAATGCAAAATCTCAGATGATTATTTAATTTTCTAAGTAATCAAAAGTTTTGACTTTGAAGGTGTTAAATAATTGTAGTTATTAATACCAAAATTTGTATTTACATATCATTCACATGAATCAATGGCTAATTTTTCAGTATGATAACCTCAGATTCTGGTATAACAGTTTTATGTGAATAATATAGATACTATTGGGACAAAAGTAATCATTTAATCCTGGAAAGCTTCAGACTGTAGTATAAAACTTGTTTCTAGGCAGCAATAAGTCTATGTCTGCAGCAGGATGTATTTCTAATAGAATTAGTGATCATAACTGATGATAGTGCTTTCTCTTTTGAACTAGGGAAGACAGTGTCTTTTGGAAAATAGTGTTGTAAATATGAGTCATAAACATCCTTCATTTGGGACAAATGTATATTCTCTTATATGTTCTAGTTTAGTAACATACTAATGTTACTGCAAGATTAGAATGACTCTTCCAGTTTTCAGTGTAGGATATAGAAGCAGTCCAGAACATTGTTATTGGTAAACAAAAATGCAAACACAGAGCTACACAAACAGTGTACATTTTTTTCACTTAAATTATTACATTGTATATTTCATAGTATTCAAATGCTAATCTCTGAATCTTAATGACTTTTTAAAATCTTGATATGTTGTCAATTTTTGACTTGATAAAGAAATTAGTAAACATAAGCCTTTACCTTGAAATTTATAGTTAAATTTTTTTGTATGTATGTGTGTTTTTGTTAAGGTACATGTGTGTGATTTTATGTGAGTTCCCATTGTATCTGTGAGTTTGTGGGAGAAAAGGAGAGTTTGTGAGAGTCTGTGCTGGAAAAGTTGAGCATATATATGTGATGCAGAGTGTTTTGGGGTACAAGTGTATAAACGTTTATGTATATGTGTTTGAGTGATCATATATGTATGTATTTGTATGTCTGTTTATGAGTGTGTATATGTTTAGAAACAGTGTGAATCTCTCTGTGTATGTGTCTGTGATTCTGTCTGTATATAGTCAAAAAAGAACCTGAGATAATCTCCTCAGACATTTGCTTTTAGTTTTTGGTTGTTTGTTTTTTTTTTTTTTTAGATAACTCTAACTCTCTGAATGTGCTAGGCTGGCTGGACAGGGAGCTTTAAGTATTCCCATGTTCTGCATCTGCAGTGCTTGAGTGATATCCATGCACTACCACACAATTTTTACTAGTTGTGCAATTGAACTAAGGCTCACACATGTGTAATGCAGAGTCATCAACACCAGTCCTGATGTCAGTCATACAGATAGCATAAAGTTCTGTGGACTATTAGCTACCTCTTGGTTCTAGTTTTGTGAACTTGGGGGATCCTCTTGCTATATAGATAATGTAAGTATCATTTAGACTACTAGGTATCTCTGTTCTTGGCTGTGAGAGATTAATAGGGCCTGAATTAACAGATAATATAGATCACAAGGCTTATTAATTACTCCTAATTACAAGTTTTCTGGAGGAAAAATCAGGTTTTACATCTTTTCATTAGAAAGACAATTTTGAATTCTTAGCATTCCTGGTTTTACTGAAGATCTGTGGTTTCAAGGCCATTTGTGTTTCCAACAAAATATATATAACAAAATTTCTGGATAGCATTGCAATAAGGATAATTTAAAATTACAACTTATATATCATATATGTACAGGGTTTTTCATGGCTAGGTGATGATCTGTGCCTTTGGTTACATAATATTTCTACTGTAGAGACTCCCACTTTATATAAATTGTATCATAGAAATTTTACCGATAATTCTCATTACATTTTGAAATAGATTGTATTCTAACAGCAACCAAAAAAACCAAACAAGAAACAACATAGAACACATAAGTGGTCTGTCATTTGAAATCACAAATTTAAAAATGTATAGATCAAGATAACAAAAATTCATGAAGTATGAAAAACCCAGGAATCCAGTCTTCTTCGGATATTTGCTGAATGTTCCAGGTCATCACACATTTTAAAGAGATCTTTAATATCTTCACGCTAGTAAAATTTTTGTTTTCCAAAAAAATAAAACTTGGAACAGTCCAAAATTATGCTACTGATAATAGTGTGGGGCTATATTATTGAAGAGGTTCAATTGTGAAAAAAATGAGTTCTTTAGCCTTTTAAAGACTTCCTAATTGCTAACCATTGTTGTACATTGTCTAATTGGGCTAATGATGTAAACATTCTTGTTTTCCATATTTCATTTCTATTTCTCTTCTTATATCTTTTTTAAATTCTTTGATTTTTCATTTGCACTGCTGCAGAAGACAGTACCACATGAGTTTCAGCTGAGAGTGGGCACTTTTAAAGTGTGGAGGAATCAAATGTTAGATGGTACTTACGTAAATGAATTGTATATTTTGAAGGGACAGCCATAGAACAAGATGTACATTTATACGCCTTTCAGTAACATGCAGATTTCCAGAGTCAAAAATATTGGCAACAATGTGATCACCATTTTTTATAATTTAAGATTCCTGTTTATCCCAATGCTTACAAATAGCTGATGTTTTATAATTTACATTTTTGCTATGGTATCATGATCCACACATTGGATTCAATGATAGTACAGACCTTCTTATCCTGTTTATTACTTACTGGGCGTGCATGCTTGTAAACTTCATCAGTCCTACCATAAATTATTGTTATTGCAAAAATAAATTGTATTTGGTTAAATGCCTTGGTGTATTGCACATAAGGACTTTGGAATCTGAGTCACAAGTGATTTTGTCAAACATGAATCATAGCTACAAAATTTTCAATTTATCATTTTGCTTAAATAAGTTATTTTTACAATAATTAAAAGAATTTAAAGATGCTAAATGACACAATGGACCTCAATGATTTGGCAATAGGAATTGTATTATTACTGCAGAGCACAGTTGGAATTCTTGGAAATTTTTCTCATATTTTCTACCACCTTATCCATTACTACATTGAACAGAAGTTAAAGACCAAAGACTTGATTCTCACAAACCTGTTCACAGCCAACTCCTTGATCATTGTTTCTTCAGGGATGCTAAGGACAATTCGGGCTTTTGGGATAAAATGGCTTATCAGTGATTTTGGCTGCAAACTTCTTTTATATATTGAAAGACTTGGCAGAAGCATGTCTATGGGCACCACCTGTCTTTTGAGTGTCTTTCAGGCCATTACTCTCAGTCCAAATGACTCCTGTTGGAAGAATGTGAAAGTGAAAGCTCCAAAGTACATTAGACTCTCCATTTTCCTCTGCTGGTCTTTGTACATGCTAGTAAATATGATTTTCCCTGTGTATTTTTATATCACAGGAAATAACAAAAATCTGACACATCAAAGAGATTTGAAATATTGCTTTACTGTAGGTAATAATGATGTTGCAGCCTTAATGTATACAGCTTTTTGTGTATTTCCTGAAGTTTTGCTTTCTGTAATCATTGCCTGGACTGGTGGATCTATGATTGTCATTCTTTACAGGCACAAGCAACGAGTTCAGCACATCCATAGCACTCATGTTTTCTCCAGTGGATCCCCTGAGTCCAGAGCTACCCAGAATATCCTGATACTGGAATTTACCTTTCTTGGCTTCTATGCCCTCTCCTCTGTCTTACAGGGTTATAATGCTCTTTTATACAATACTGGATTGTGGCAATTGAACATCACAGCCATAATTGCCTTGTGCTTTCCTACATTAGGCCCTTTTATTATGAGCCATAACACCATTGTATTCAAATTATTTTTCTGCATGAAGAATCAAAGTAGCTCATAATTATAGTATAGATATAAAAATTTGGTAGCTTTTTGTCTAGTAGTTAATATTTATTATTCATTAATCTTCAAAATTTAACATACAAATTAATTCAGAATCCATTTGTCCTTCTAACAGAAGATGTAGTGTGGGTTTGGGCTTCTTTTTTTTATTCTGACATTATTATCTGAAGTGAGCAAAACATATTAGCTTATTCTACAAAAACTGTGCTCCATTGATAGAACTCATATGCTCTGTTATTAGATGCAAATTGAATAAGTTAGAACTCAGTTTCTCAATGTGAATTTCCAGAAAGTGAGTGGATGCAAAGTATATGCATTAGAAAACATTATCTGAAGGAAGTAGAGTGTTATCTAGTGCTACAAGCTGATATCAATAAATTTAATTATCATGTATTTTGTTATATACAGGTTCTCCAACTTTATTGCTCTTGTGTAGGCCAGTTCTTTGAAAATAGTATCTATATCAAGGACAAAATGGTTTTTATAATATAAAAAAATTAACATTAACACCTTTTTATATGGTATGGGCTATGACAGTTTTCCTAGACAGTTTATTTATAGTGCTCTTTTTCTCAAAGATATAAATGGAAGATATCCTCAACTGTATGTGTTCAGTTTGCTCACTTCCCACTATTAAAATGAAAAATGTTAGAAAAAATAAGCAGTCATAATAAGAGTGGATTTTTCCCCTACAAACTCTTCTACAAATAATTAATACTTCTGTTTTTTTAAAGAATATTATAATTCACATCAGATTGTGCTAGAGAATAACACAAAATAATATCAAGTGCTCAATAAGTATAAATATAATTACAGCTGTTATTCCTAGTTATATATTTTTATAAAATTTATTAGTATTCTTTATAGTAGGACTTAATTTTCTCTAGGTTAAACTCAGTCTATACCTTTAGAGTGAGTCTGTTTTAGAGAATTATTTAATTTATATCACAATGCTAAAGATTTCAATTATCTATACAGTTGTGCTGCTGGAAATATAAATGGATTGGTTTTTAAATAAAATCCTGTTAAACTATATCATCTCATGGATATGAAGATAGGATAGCAAAAGAAAGAAATGTGTGTTGTTTATAGACAACATCTAGATCTGTTTTACATGTGGAGTATATTTTTAAAATCAAAATATTTTTCTATATGATGAGAAAAATATGTTAAAAAGAAGCTCAAAATAAAAGTAGTCAATAATGTGGGAATGTCTTTCTGTATGCTGTGAATATCAATCTTTAAATAAAGGAGCTGTTTTGACCCATGACAGGCACCATAGAAAAAATAGGAGGAGAAATCAGAGCATAGTTAGGAGAAGGGCAGAGTCAGACAGATCAAGCCAGTCTTACAGAAGACTTGTAACATGTGATTGATTTAAGGTTTCTGTTTATTTTGAACAAAAAGGAAACAAAGACTGTTTCTTAGTAGCAGCATTTTCTTGAATCTGCTCTGTTTGCTGGCAGCTCGCAGAGACACGGTCTCTTTAAGAGAACTTACTGATTCAGCTTCATCTGCAAAAACTATGTGGCTCTTTATGAGAGTGAATTTTAAAAGCTCTTCTGGTTGAAAGATGATTAATGATTCACAATAAAACAGATTCAGATGAAAAAAGCCTGTAAATGGGTTACAATGTGTGTAAAAGGTACATAGGCTTCAGAGAGAAAAGAAAGAAGGAAGAGAAAGTTTTTAAAAAGACAAAGTAATAAAAATATAATGTCATGTAAAGATGGAAAATGGACACAAAATCTGGATTTTGATTGTTATTGTGTTTTCTTTTAATTTTTAACTACTAATGAGCTAACTGTAGAAAGACAATGGACTGCAAAGTCTGCTAAGTTAAACAAGAATATATATTTTAAAGGTATTTTGATTTTGAAATTTGTGTCTAAGGATTTATTGCTTTGGAAGAGTTCTGCTTTTGTTTCCACAGAAGATGAGAACCTGTGGATCGCTGTATCAGCTTCAGGGCTGCAGAGAACCCATGAGATTTTCAACGCCCCATAATTAGCAGGAAGTAGCAATGGAAAACTACACCAAAATTCCCAAAATATTTTTTTATAAATGTTTGTTTTCATTATAAATGGTTAATGGTCATAGTTAATCTCTTTCTATGAAGAAAAAGGGGATATGGTATATGAATGATTTTTTAAAAAGTTAGATTATTGAACTTACTTAGATCAGGAAATCAGCTATTAATCTCAAAATGTTTTACATTGGTATGGATTTTGGTTTATTGATATAATTTTAAGGTCAATTCTCTTATGCTGTATGTCTTTTTCTACTCTTAAGATATGATGTTTATGTAACTGATTTAAAATTATAATGTATAATTAAGAAATGCATGTTAATTAGATTTTTAGGTATACAAAGATATAATTCAATTAAGTAGGTAATGTTCAAATACTTCTAAGACCTACAGAATATAGCATTTAAAATGTTTTAAGAACTTAGACTTTTCTGGACAGTGAGACAGATCTACTCCTGGCAGCACCAATTTACTTCAAGAGAAAAATGGGCATCGAAGAAACTCCATATGGAGATTAATTTCTTTGTGGCATTGGTTAGCTACTGGACATGAACCTTTTCTTGTATTGATTATTTGACAGTGTACTGTTTAAATTGGACATGCAGGTACCACAGAAAGGTGACCTTTGAACTTTTGCAGAACAAGCTGAGATGGTCATTCAGGTTCCTGCTTTTCAGAGAAAACTGTCAGATATTTTTCAGGACTCGAGGAGAAGTGACTGATACATTTTACCAGAATGGGCAGAGCAGATTTCCTGCTTCACTGAAATGAAAAAAGACTGTGGGCCAGTAGTCCGAAGATGGATGCCCCAACTTTATAAAGGCATTTTGGGTGACTGTCCAGGCAGATAAGTGTCATCTTTGTCATTTCTAGATTTTGAAAGTTGCTTGTACTTCTGTTTTACTTGGGTAAATATATCCTTCTGTGGTCTTTGTAGTTGAAAATTACATACTTAAAGGTATGGTTTTTCCTGGCTATATTAAAACGTGTGTTGGATATGAAACTTGGATTTGCAAGGATAAGGTAGATGATGGAATATTTTCTTTAATTTTGCTAAATACAAATAGACTATATATTGTAACTGTAATTCTTGCTTGATAGCTATTTTGTTACATGTAGTTTTGCTATGTTAAAATTGAAACCTTCTATTTTGATTGGACAGAAGGGGGAGGTAATGTGGGAATGTCTTTCTGTATGCTGTGAATGTCAGTCTTTGAATAAAGAAGTTGTTTTGGCCCATGACAGGCACAATAGAAAAAGTAGGTGGGGGAATCAGAATAGGTAGGAAAGGAAGGACAAAGTCAAAGAGAGACTGAGCCAGCCTCCCAAAGAAGAAACATGTAAGGAACACAGGTAAGACACGGACTTAATCTGTCTTAATCTGTTTAATGAGAATGGGTTGAATTAAGATGTAAGAGCTAGCAAGCAATGTGCCTAAGCCATCAAACAGCATGAACTTAATATAAGCATCTGAGTCATTTTGGGGGGCCTGAGCAGCAGTGGGCTGCTAAGGGGTCTGTGGGTCTGGACCTCTGGCTGCACAGAACCAGAAACCTTATTGTAACACAATATGATCTCAATGAGATTGAATTTTTAATTGCTTTATAGTGCAGAAAAACTTGGTAGACTCTCATCTTTCAGGATAAACATATCTAAACTTTGAAATAGATGAATGAAACAGAGAATATAGGAGAACTTTGTATATACTATGACTTTTACTTTTCAAACATATTACTTATAAGACATTATACAAGTAGACATGTAAGAGATTAGTACAAGCAACAGTTAACAAAACAGAAGAATGGTAATGATTATCAAAATACATGTTCTGTAAGTATCAACTATATGTAGATTGTTCCATTCAGAAGGCAATTTCAGCAGTAACTGCCCATATTCCTTTTATTACTGTGGTATAATCTGAGTGATATGCATTCACTTTTGCTTCCAGGTTCTCAGACCTAAGAAAAGATCCAGAATTTTTTCTAACCACAGGCAGTAGTTAACTCTGTTATGCTACTGGACATCCCACCTCAACTTCCCTCTGAGGTGTCATTTTTCTTCTGAGATGGCTTTACACTGCTCTGATCCTTATTACCATTTACTAAATAACCATCACTGATTTTGAAAATATAAATAATGAGTAGAATAGTTAAGACACATCAATTTCTGAGCAGAACAAGTACAAAAATATTGAGTTGTCTATTTTTACTTAGTTTATTTTTTTAGGTATTTCTGTTTATTTTTGAGATTATATTGTAATTACAAAATTTTTCCTCTATTGTTCCTCTCTACAAACTTTCCCATATACCCGTTTGCTCTGATGTAAATTATCTCCTTGTTCAATGAATGTTATTGTATAATACACACACACACACACACACACACACACACACACACACACACATATATATATATATATATATACATACATACATTCATGCATATTATATACATATATGGGCATTCTTTTTTGCTTGGCAGCTTCTAGAATGCAAATTATCCACAAATGTTTTCAGTACTAAATGTGTTGTTTCAAAGCTGCCTCAGAACTGAGGAGAGAGAGCTCATGTTTGGACAGGGTAAAATGAAAAACCTCACTTGGGGCTATGGTTGTGAATTCAAGTGACTATTAGAGTGGCTGCATAGCATCTCCACAGGCTGCAAACCTAGTACCAGGCATGTTTGACAATCCAGAGTACATGGACTGCACCTCATTTTTTTTTTCTGTGAATGGTTTTAGTCTGAATGGGACTCAGCAAAGAATCTTTAAGCAGGAGCCTACACCCAAGAACTGAAGCAGAGACCATGGGAAATGCTGATTACTGACTATAACTGCTTTACTCAGACTAACTTTTTATATTACTCAGGATTACATGCCTCAACATAATACTGGCTACAGTATGTTGAGTTATACCACGAGATCCATCAATCAAGAATGTGTGACAGTCTCATTCTTTCAATTGAGGTTGCTTCTTGTAAGATGACACTATCTGTCAACTTGATGAAAATTTAACTAAAACTTTTGATAACTTATTTACTTGACTCACATTTACATTTATATTAAACCAATAAACTATTTGCTCATGTATTTATAGATCTCATATTAACACTAATACAACAAAGTAAAGCATTCTAACATTTAAAAGTCAAAAGTCCAAACAGTTTAACATTTTAAAAGTCCAGATTCTTTCCAAAATCCCAATGGTCCCATAGATTTCAATGTCTCACATTTATGTGGTCAGTAAAATAAAAATAAAAGGCATGCCTTTTTGAATGTGAGGGTATGTATGTACTCCTCTGTACCAAGCTTTAGCTGCTCTCCATTCTTTCATGCCTTCAAAGTCATGTGGGAAAATCTTAAACATTACCAAATTTTGCTAGGAGCATGAGATATAACCATGACCATCCTAGACCAGAGCTTTCAGATGTTGATCCTAAATAATTTCTTACAGAACATTTCTCTCCTCAAAGTCTCTTGTTAATCACTTTATTTTTTATCCCAAGCAAACTAGCATCCATTGGGCCAGAAAAACAAAGATTTTTACTTGAGTGGTGCTAGTCTCTTGTACATATAAACTGGTTCTCCATCTATAGATGTTCAGAACAACAGATTATAATTAAAAGTAACATTAAAAATAGTCATGATAAAATCTCTAATACCTATTTAAAATTTACAAACCAGGCTTTTATAATTTGAATTGGTTTTTTTGCATTATCTTTTTTGTTCTAACAAAATCCTATTAATCTCCAATTAGAAAATTATGGTTTGTATAGTTTTTTTTATTAAATGTGTTTGTATTATATGTTTTTTCCTTTGTATTACATGTGATTTGAAACACAGTCCCTATAAATAATCAGAGTACATTAGATTTTTTTTCCAAATTCTAGTATCACATATTTCATACCTAGATACCATTTTGATTATTATATCTCCGCTGAGATTCCTTGTTGAATATCAATTGGCATATGTAGTCTCTCATCACTAAAAAAGGAATTCTTTAACTAAAAACTATTAGTTTTAGTTAAAAATATTATTCATACATAGCTATAGTGAGTTGTATTAGTAATCAGTATTTTTAAAAGTCTGTTAAACAAATTTCTTTTAAGTTAACATACATATGATATGTATCCATAGTATGTTTATATCAATAATCAAGATTTTATTATATCAGTGTTTCATCTGTTGGTACAAGATACATCTTCTGCACTGTGATAAAGAGTTATTAGCTTTACAAAGAATACAACCTAGACTAGGGATGTAAACATGTTCTAACATAGAGAATAGTAAATGCCACTTTGTTGAGGCCACTAATTATTTATCTATATAGACTTTTTAGAATGACAATTGTAACTATTTTCAGTACCTTTGATGGTCTGAGTTTATCTTGTGGCCCTTTAATTGATCTGGATTAAAAAAATAAAATTCTTGAGTGTAAATAATAATATTTAATACTTGGAAAACAGAAGACAGTATGAATAGACCAATGGCAACTGATCCCTTAGGCCTAACATTCCTAATCTCATTGGTATGACAAGAGCCATGTATATGCAAGCATTGGGCTAGTTATAATTATTTTTCCTGAGAAAATACAATTATGGACAAAAGAAAACTGTCAAATACTTTGCCTGAGATTAAAATATTAATTTTCTCCTGTATTAAAACTTTTGTTCATCCATTCTACAGATTAACACTGTCTTTGTCTTTCAGTAGTCTCATTAACAATGAACAAGGAAAAAAATACAAAAATGTGTAAGAAATAGAAATAGCCAAGATGACTCAGAAATTGTTATTTATTAACAATGACCACCTTTGAGTTTTCATTGTTTCTCTATCAAACTCAACCTATTCCTAGATAACTTGGTTAAGCACATTGTGGAAACTGACGTTGAAGAGCTAAGGAAAAACTGGTTAATGTTACTCAGAAACTAGGATATAAAAAAACATGGATATCTTTTATCTCTATTATAGGATCATTTTTATTAATTCAGCTCTGCCTTTGATCATATTAAGAGCAATTTCCACAAACCCCAAATCTCCCAATGTATTAGCTTACTTACATAAGATACCTCCCTCATTATCTTTATGTTGACATTCTCATGGACATAAGTGACTAAACAAATAAGATGCGAAAATAAACCATCAATACACCTATAAACAATCATTAAGTTTTCATATTGCACATCCAGAATAAGCAGAATTTGTTTATAATAAAGTCATGGCTGATAAGAAAAGGACACAAAGTGGGAAAACACATAGAAATGATGGATGTGATGTTCATCAGCCACCAACTGGGCTTAGATAAAATAGCAATGAAACCTTGTAATATGGAGGAGAGGGTATAAAAAGCAACATAAGAAGACACAAGGACCAAAATGCTCTTGGTGGCTCTAGATTCAGGGGTGGTTCTGAGGGAAACTTTAGTGCTATGAATGTATTGAACATGCTGCTTGTGTCTGTAGAGAATGGCAACCATGGAGCCACTGGACCAGATGATAAGCAGAGAATACAAGACTTCAGATATTACAAACAATGCTGTGTACAGTGATTCTACAATTTTATCACGACCCCAAGAGAGGCAAAATGTAAAATCTCTTTTCTCTGTTGTGTTTTTGTGACTTATTTTGATATGCACAGACACTGGGAAAATGAAATGTATGATACTGTATAGGACCCAACATAGAGAAATAAGGAAGCCAATGTAGTTTTGTGATTTGAATTTAATATTCTTCCAACAAGACTTTTGGGGACTGATGGTTATTACCTGGTAGATACTTAAGAGGCAGGTAGTTCCCATAGACATGCTTTTGCCAACTCTTTGGATATATAGAAGAAGTTTGCACATGAAGTCATTGAAGAACTGTTTCAACCCAAAAGCTGCCATTGTATGGGGCACCCCCTTAGAGAGAATGATCAGAAAGTTGGCTGTAATCAAATGTGTGAAGATCAAATCTGTAGGCTTCAATGTGTGTTCATTATAGTAATTAAATAGATATTTTGAAAGAAAAGAGATATTTCCCAGAGTTCCAACTATACTTTGGGTTAAAACCATTATTCCTATTGTTAAATTTCTCAAGTCCATTTTGTCATTTAATAACTTTTTCTTTAAATTATAGCAGCAAATATATCTCTCAGAAAAAATGAATTCAATGTTTTGTTGCTAAGATGTCAATATAAAAGAATCATTTGAGTTCGGGGGGGAATGCCAATGTGTTCAACATAGCAAGATTCTGCATAAAACACCATCTATATTGGCAAAAACAGTAACTTTCATTAGAGTTGTTTATAGTCTGCAAAGACACACATTTGTAAAATATCTTTCTTAGAATATTCAACATTTAGAATACAGCATTGCCACTGTGGAAAAAGTAATGATTATTCTCTAAAAATAAAAAGAACATTAAATTGTCCATTTTTTAAATACACTTTGACAAACACTTATATTAGAAAAGAAGAAATTTCCACCAACATCTGCTTGAGGAAATTAATATATTCTGAGAAGTTTTCTCATATAAAGTTTAAATATAAATAATTAAAATGTTATCACAACAATATGGATATTCCTAAATGCTTAAGCAATAAAAATACTTATATAAAACATACTACTAATAATATTAAAATATCAAACTGGATAATGTTATATTGAAAGTTGGTCATATTTTATACTCTACTTAACACTCTTACATCCAGATGATACCTACAAATAAATATTTTAAAAGAAATTATTACTGATAGAAATGTGAGTTTGAAGAAAGGTACCTTCAATGTGTCTGAAGGGCTGTTGGTATTTTTCTAAGATGGATGTTATGGAACCACAGACCCACATCATAAGGTAAAACATATAACAAAATGAATATTAATGATGGTGGTAAAATTAAAACAAGATAATGTACAAAGATCATTTGTAAAATTCTGGTTAATTTTAAATTTCTTGATTTTGGCCTCTATTAGATAAAGAAACCAGTATAGATAATTATGTCCACCAGAATATAAAATCTTGCAGGAAGCAGTTGAATGTCAGTCATAGTTGACATCATCTTTAATCACTCTCATGGAGTTTCAGGTTTGATGTTATTACCTGAACACACACAAAGTAATGATGTCATTGAGTCCATTATGCCAGATATTGCAGAAGATAAAATAATGATGGAACAGTGTAAAATGTCCAATATACTGTCTTCCAAAACCTGGAGACACCTGGAAAAACAGTGACTTGAAAACGAAATAAGTTTCATATTGGAAAACCAAGTTTAATGAGCTTAATTCATATTTATTTGGGAAAGCTGAAAAATAGTATGAGAAGAGAAAAATCATCCAGTGTAGGGGTATTGTGTTGTTTCATGGTAAATAATTGTCCCATCCACTGGTTTAATAAAAAGCATTGATTGGCCAAAGGAAGGCAGCAAGTGAGGGTGGGGCTGCCAGACTAAGAAAATCTCTGAGAACAGAACACCAGAGCAGAACACCAGAGAGAAGCCGCAAGAAGCAGAGGATAACCATGCAGCTCTAAAGAAAGGTACCGAGCCACATGGCTGAACAGGAAGAATCATGTGTTATATGAAGGGTAGAGAGCTAGCAAGTAATATGCCTGGGCCTGAGGCTGATCAGCTGAAAACTAATGAAAGCATCTGTGTGTCTCTGTGGGACTGCGGGACTCCGGGTCTGCGGGTCTGCAGGTCTGTGGGCCTAAACCTTGAGGTTAGGCCCGAAGTCCAGGCCAGAAACCTCCTACTACAATCCAGCCTTCCATCTTCATCCTAAGAATCTCTGGACAATTCTTATATTCCAATCCCTAGAATCATTCTGCCAGTTACCTATGACACTTGTCTTTAGATTCTATACAGAATTTAAGATGCTGTAGAAGAGTACTCAGTGTCATTACGTTTATCACATCTATTGAAATCATGTGTTCTTAGTGATAAGGATTAACATAAGGTTTTATTGTGGTCAGAGCCTCCCTGAAATTTAAAAGCTACAAACAGAATTTGCAATCTTATTCTTATAATGTGATTTTCATCAATGTATGATATAAATGATGATGTTCCATTTATTGTCAAGACAGGTCTTAGAGAATATTTGCTTAATGATTGTCAAAGTTCGTAGCAGTTATGAGCATTAAGGAGACTTGAGGAATGTGAACACTAAAAAGATTTATGTAACAAGTCAAATAGGGTTAGGCTTAACAGTGCTATGTAAGAAACATTTTTCTAATTTAATTCTAATTTTCTGACATTATAAAACAGTGCAGTGAAATGAATATCATGAGTTCAATAGACCCAGTATTTACCTTTCACACGATATAATTCTGCCATCTCATGGCAAAAACAGTAGAATCAATCAATCAAATTGTTGAACAATGTTAAATTGACCCTCAAAACATAAAATCTGATATATGATAAAATAATATATCATAAAAATTATTTTAATACTGATAAATGAAACAGTTCAGTCAGTATACTGCATCCTATGCATATGGAATTGATTCAATTTTTTGAATTCACATGAAAAGATTTAGTTGTGGGGGTTCACACTTGTACTGGAGCAATGAGGAGACATGTACAAAAATAACCTGGGCTCACTTGCCAGCCAACTTAGTTTATTCATAGAATTTCAGGCCACAAATTTACAATTAGAAAATGGAAGGAGAAGAAGAAAGAGTGTAAGAGACAGAACAGGCCAGGACACCTCAAGAGGGTCCACATACCCAACAAACATGGGCTCATTGGGTCTTACAGAGATTGAATCAACAACAGGGAGCCTGCATAGAAATGACCTTAGCATTCTGTTTATATGTTACAGTTGTGTAAATTGGTCTTCTTGTGGGACTCCTAACAGCAGGAACTGTGCTTTCTCTGATTCTTTTTGTTTTGGCTTTTAGGACCCTACTCCTCATAATGGGAGGTGCTTAGTCTTACTCCCAACTTGATTTGCCATATTTTATTGATAATCACCTGCCCTTTCCAGGATGGAGATGGAAGACAAAGATGGAGGGTGGGGGATAGAATGAGGGAGAAAGACTGGTGTGGGAGGAGTGTGTGAGAGGAGACTGTGATGGGTTATAAAATAAAGATACAAATAATAAAACATTAAAAAAAAGTTATGTGGAACAACGTAATGTACTCAGACCACACACACATACACTAAATTAGGCAAGCACATAAATGCAGATATAAAGACACATTAAATTGATTTCAGATCAAGATTTCTATTTACATATTTCCATGATTGATCAACTATTTATTTATAAATCAAAAGTTAAAAACAACTCTAAATATAAGAAAAGCAGAATTTTCACAATAAAAACACTATGCTCTGAAAAATTATGAAGATTAATATGGGTCATGTTTTAGGCAAATAATTGCTTCTTTGTTTCACAGGCATAAAGCTTTCAGTTTGAACAAAAGCAATAAAATCTGGAAAACACACCCCAGAGATGAGTAGCATTGGCATACAGCAAACTAAAAAATATGACCTAAGAAATTTATTCTAACTAAACACTATGCAAGTTTAAAAATTACACCCAGCTTCCCTTTGGCTGTGTTGTCAAGTTTAAGAATGAGAGCAGCCTCAGCAGTCATCAACACCGACTTTAGGGCAGACACAACTCCTAACCCAGTCATGAATTCAGTGCTACATCAGAATGTGCTTTTTCTAAAAAACATTCTTCTTTCCAGATTTAGATAACTTTTGCTATATGACAGTCTTTATTGTAAACATAAAAACATTATTGTATCAACTATGATAGTCATATTAAACAGCAATAAATGATTTATATAAAATGTTTAGAGTAAAATATTAATGGCTTAATTAGTAAAATTCTTAATTATATTTAAACTAGATTTTCACATGGTTTAAAACTTTTAGAGCTCAAGATAAAAAATGATTGCATTTCCTAATAATAGCAATGTTATCTAAAACAGCTATCTTCAATTGCTCTTATCCGAGCACAGAAAGTCTTCCCTTCCATTGACAGAATTTCTTCTACATCTGCTTTTGCCCCAGAATTCATTTTAGTAATTTGACCACTTACAATATCACTCCTCTTTTTTTGAACTGTCTTCTAAGTCATGTAACTCCAGCTTTCTCAGGACACTTCTCTCAGTGTGCAGCTCCTGACATCCTGACAGCAAGCATTGTGGATGAGGATGGCATCTAAATGCTGAAATATATATCTATGTCTCTGTGACCTCATGCCCCTGCTAAACTATAATGATTTTACCCACAGTCCCAGCTTTGGGAGAGGAAACATAGAAACCTTTCTCCAGTTGCTAATTGCCAACAGCAATTATAAGTTTAAGTGTCTCTAGAGGGAGAGACCAAGTATTTACAAGAGTCCCTTATTTTTTCATTATTTTTGAAAGCTGAATAGGAGGGAAGTTTCAGAGAGCATCATCATCTACTATGTAAGTCTCCCACTTTACAGCACTTAGCAGATAAGTTAGTCAGCAATTTTTAATTATGTGATAAAGTATCAGTAAAGATAAAACACAATGTCATAATCTGCACTGAGAATCAATGTCAGGTTTTGTGGTTACTTTTCAAATCCCAGCACTAAGAGATAAATATTCAGGTAGATCTCTGTGAGTTCAAGACTAATGTGGTTCATATAATAAGTTCAAGGATAGCCAGAGCTGTATGCCTAGAAAGATCATGTGTCAAAGAAAAATCAAGACAAGAAAAAAAATAAATAACAAATTAACTGAAAACTCCAATCTAACTAGAAATACCACTAAAAATGTTAGTAAAAGTTATAAACATTACCTAACTGTAACACTGTCTGACAGTCCTATTCTTTGACTGAATTGCATGTAACCCTCCATAAAAATATCAATTTACGTATATTCATCAAATGGGATATACCTTCTCATTCTCAAAAAATTGAATGGAACTTAATCTATATTAATTAAAAAATAACATCCATGGTCTGCAAACAGAACATAAATACCTAGAACTTTAACATTATTCTTCTTTCAATAATCACACTTCTGTGGGTTTTAAATATCAGAAATGTTAGAAGGATTTAGTACATACTAGACAACATCAACTTATACTAATACATAGTACTCAGCTCAAAGAACTCAATGAGATCTTATAATTTACTAGAATGAATTGGAAGCACAGAGAAATGTTGGGTATATCCTAGGGAAGGGGAAGTGGTTAAAATTAGCCAAGGGAAATAAGACATAGAGCAGAATGCTTTTTTATTTCTTTTACATCCTGATCTTGGTTACTTCATTTTCCTCCCCTCTTCTCCCTTGCTTCCCCTGTACTCTCCCCATATGCTCCTCCTCCTTTTCTGTTCAGAAAGGGGCAGGCCTCCCAAGTTTATCAACAAAGCATGATACATCAAGTTGAGACAGGACCAAGCTCCCTTTGCATCAAGGCTGGGTGAGGCAATCTAAAATGGAAAATACTTTGCCAAAAGATAGCCACTGTTGCAAGGACAGGTCTAATCCCACTTCTAGGAAACCCACAAACAGACCACATAACTGTAATACAGCATGAAACTGACCTTAGGAAGTATTCTTATACTTATTGGTAGTTCTTAGAGCATTGATGTGGGAATGTCTTTCTGTATGCTGTGAGTAAAGGACTGCTTTGGTGTTTTGGTCCTTGACAGGCACCATAGAAGTAGGCAAGAAATCGAAGCATTGGTAGGAAAAGTAGGACAGAGTCGGACATAGAACAGCCAGGTGTCCAAGATCCAGCATGTAAGGTAATACAGGTGAGCCGTGGGCCACATGGCAGGACAGATTAGTGGAAATGCATTGAATTAAGATGAAAGAGCTAGCTAGCAAGATGCCTAAGCCATAGGCCAAACAGGATGTAATTAATATAAGCATCTGAGTCATTTTTTGTAGAAAAGCAGCTGCAGTTAGGTCCAGACCATGGAGCTAGTCAGGCCAGAAACCTCCTGTTACAGAGTATCTTACCAGAAGAGAAGGAATTCTGTAGTCCTTGCAAATGCTATTCCAATTGACTTAGCAGATGGATCCTTTAAATACGTAATGTTCAATAAAATAAGACTGCATGAAAAAAAATTCTGTCCACTACATCTTATATTATTCTACAGCTGTGACCTTTACAAATTCAAACGTCTGTTATTATCCTTGACTTCTAATCAGACATTCTAGCCTATGTATTACTTTCTTCTTTGATATGTGGCTAACATTTTTATATTTTCAAAAGATCTCAGTCCTAACCCTTTATGTCTTCAATAATTCCTGAATACTTAATCAACCAACATTCTATCTGGTAACTCCTTGTCTTATATTTGTTTCTGACTAAAGCATGTCATCTCATTCACTGCATTATTTTGTTTTAAAGCCTGATCTGCAGTGTTTCTTGAACATTTCAGACATTTTCAACTAGCTAAAAGTTTAATGTGTGCCACCTGTCCTTTCCTTGACCCATGCCTCTATAATGCCTGAAATTTCTCCTGGTCATTTTTTGCCCCCTGATGTTTACTGTAATTTATAGATATGCCTATTTCTTTGCTCTCAATTTTCTTTACTCCCACAAGGATTCAAGAATAATTATTTTATTTTTTAACAGAATTTGGAAAAGCATATTCTTCTAATACTTGTGTTTGCGAGCCCTAGTACCTGATTAGAACACAGGAAATAGAATATAGTGTGCCATGGCCAGATCACATCAACATTTGACAATAACTAGAACTGTAAATCTGTGAAAGTTCCTACTAAATTAAAAATTTAAAAAACATAGAAATGTCATATAAACTTATTTTATTGGTCATTTTTATGTTTTTATTTTGCTGCAAGTTGCTAGTTTATATTCTTTTATTATGTGTATATGTATACATTGAAAAACTGTGACATGAAAAATGTTATCTAAACCATCTGTGGTTTGGGACCTCATTTATAATTATGGTATATGGTTGTCTGAATTAACAAGACCTACAAAGTACTTTCCCATATTTCTATTATTATAGACTCTATATTTAAATGTTAACTTGATCAGTCTACTCATTTCTGTGTTTTTCCAAATTGATTCTCTCATAACAAAATGTGAATATTCACTAAAAATCTGTCTATATATAAATATCTGTTTTCCAGGTCTAAATGCAACATCTGGAGATCATATTTTGGCCATCCTAATTTCACACCCTTAAAATTTTAGTATTTTATATGATGATTGCCTAAGAACCAAAGCATTTACCTGACCAATGTTCAAAACTGTCTGGACAACTGAATCTTCTGCTTTGTATTACAGATTAATTGGTTGTTCTAAGAATATATCATATATGAAATATTTGAACATATGATTCAGAAAGTATTGAGTACTAATTTGCATTGATCATTAAGAATCTAATGATCTAATAGAGATTGACAGAAAAGCTATAGTCCAATAGAAATGATGTTGTTTAGTAACTGGGCAATAACATACAGTATTAGCATTACAATGAAAACTGATTCCTCATTGTCTCTATTTCTAATGCCAATGACAAGGAATAATACAGATGGATACATAATTACATATCCTCTACCTTAGAAATAATTTTTAAAAACGAGTTTTTTCCAAAAAAAAAAAAAAAAAAAAAAGAGGTATGTCCTATGCTTTGACCTGGGTGGAGATCCTACACTTCTTTCCCCTGTGTAGGATACCATCTGTCACCTATACTATAATCTGTTAGTGTCACTATCTTCCAACGATCTTGTTGACACAATAAGAACAAACAATACAGCAAAATCTATGTATAGAACATATACACACATGAACTAGTCATAAAGTTTTATAAATTGTAAACATCAACCATACATTTTTAAATGTATTATTGAATTAAAAACTACTCTTGTACATAGAATTCTTGGTTAAGTATCATATCAAAGTTAACATTTAAAATCTGAAATATGACCCATTGAAATTTGTCCCGCGCCTATCTCTCGCCAGCAAGGAAAGACACGGCACACATTGAGGATCCTTCTGCAGTACAACTTTAATGTATCTTGGGGGAGAGCATTTAGCTTATGGAAAATGGAGAGGGAAGAGAGAGAGCTGGCAAAGGGCCGGCAGGGAAAGAGAGAGGGTGAGGGAGAGGGAGCTAGGCTAGGCCCCGGCGTGGTCCGGGCCGGACCATCTGCCACGTGGCCTAGAGCCGGCGCCCTTGAGCCGGGCCGGCGTCTGTGCGCACGGCGGGGTGGAGCAAGAGAGAAAGAGAGCACGAGGTAGGAAGCACCCGGTTTTATGTCGACCAAACGGCCCCCGCTTTAGACGTAATATCTTCCTATAGGTTGCAGTTCAGTATCCCACATGACGCCACGGAAGAGGCTGAGAAACCAGTCTCGCGAGAGCACGCATGTGTTCTCTATTGACTCAGGCGGGTTGGCCAGCACCAGATAATAGTGCCACCTTGAGGAGCTGGAGCCAGCGGCCTCCAACATCAATTCCCACAAGAAACATCACACAAATTGACACACATATTATCTGATCTGGATGCAGCAACTTGATGCTGATCTACTATAATAATACCAGAAGCATGTTGAGCAGAATGAAAACTCCAAAACCTGTCATGTTTTGCATAAAATTGAAAAGTGGCTTTCCTCATAATGTTTTAGATTCATATTGAAATGAATAAGTGACTAAACATTAATATAAATACAAATCCAATTAAGTTAAACAAACAAATTATACACAGAGAACATTAAACTATGAAATCTTTGTGTTCCTTAAATATAAAAGCAGAATTGCAATACAGGGGAGTCACATCTTATAACAAAAGAGTCAATATTAGGAAAACACAAAAAAATGATGGTTGTGATGATGACCAGGTGCCAAATGAAATGCTGTAAAAGAACAACAAAAGCTTTGAATAATTGAGTAGAGTGTATAACACCCTAGAAAGATAGACAAAAGTAGTAGGATTCTCGGGGTGGCTTTGGTAAGGTTTGGTAAAGGCATGAGAGGTAGGTTTTGGTAAAGGCATGAGAGGTATGAATATGTTGAACCAGATGCTTGTGTCTATAGAGTATAACAAGCATGTAGCCATTGGAGAACACAAGAAACACAGAAAACAAGACCAGAAAACATTAATTCTGCATAAAGTGAATCTACAAGTGTATCTTGACCCAGAGTTGAACAGCATTTTTTTACTATATTTTTTACTTGTTTTACTATAATATTGCCAATACTTTTAATGTGAAAATATACAAGGAATATAAAGTGTATCTTAATGTATGTGATCCAGACAGAGAAATAGGGAGGCCACTATATTTTGGAGATTTGACTCTCAGATTTTTCCAACAGATATTCCCAGGGCTGGTAATGGTAGCCTGCTAGGAACTCAAGAAGCAGGTGGTGTCTGTGGACAAGCACCTGACAAGTCTTTGAATATGCTTATAGCCAAAATCAGTGAAGAACTGTTTGGGCCTATAATACCATTATTTGTGGTACTCCTTTAGAAAGAATTATCAAGTAGTTAGCAATGGTCCAATGTGTGAGAATCAAATCTGTGAGTGTCAGTGTACTTTAATTGTAGTAGTAAAGTAGATGGTGGGGAAGGGGGGAGAAATTTCCCACAATTTCAAACATAGCTTGTGATAAGAATGCTTCTCCTATTGAATAAATTTGTGTCCATAATGAGCAAATCTTCCTTTAATGTTGGCAAAAAAAGCCTCTGTGAGAAATGTGATAAATGTGAGTGTTCTATAATTCTGGCTCTTCCTGTGTAAGAATTGCTTGAGCTTGAGATTGCAAACACAGTGTGCAGCATAGCCGGATTTAGTCTTCAATAAAGTTCATTTTAACATAGACAGCTTTGCTGGAATTTCAAAACACACATATGCAGAAAATTCCAATAGTAAATTCTGGACTAAAAATGGGGTATTGTTATTCTGGGGGGAGCAATGGCCAGTTAGTATAAATGAAAAACACTCAGTTCCACACTTCTACCATAACATGCAATTTCTCACTTATGATGAACACTAAGAATTCAATTTCCATACTCACAACAGCAGAAATACATTCTGAATATACTTTTCATTTCAATTTTAATGACAAACTGCAAAAATATATATGAATTTAAATATTTTTCATAAATAAAAATTTTATTATTTTGCTTTTAACAATAAGGTTCAAATGACCCATTATAAAATGCTGTCTTGGAGGCATAATTATTCTCTTTTTTTCTTTGGTCATCATACCTACATATAAATGTACCATGCTAATAATTATATGTGGGGACAGAATAATAGTACTCAATCAATGGACTATATTCCAGGTGAATTGTAGGGACATGGAGACATTTGTAAAGAAAATATATGGGAATAATATACTCATTTGAGAACTGAGTATAGGAACTCAATTCAAATTCTGTGAAGAGCTGGATACTTATAGGTACTCTGGGTATATGGTATGGTTCTACTTCTGTGTATTTATGAAATTTCTGTGTGCATGAATGTGGGTGTCCCTATGTCAATTGTGTTTTCTATGCTTTTTATTAGATATTTTTCTTTATATGTTTTATGCTTTGTATTATTATGGAATGTTCATTATTAAGTTATATTATTTTAATATGTCTTTTGTAGTATAATGATAAATAAAAAGAAAAAAGTGTAGGTTTAGGTGAGTGGCAAAGTGGGAAGAATATAAAAGGAACTGGGGAAGTGAAAAGCAGAATCTCAATTTTGGTTTAAAATAACTCATTTTCATTGCATTTAAATGAAAAAGAAGAGCTAACACTCCAAAATGTCAATTATCACTCTGAATCACATGGACTGTTTCTATTCCTCAATGCTTAGAGTCACTCTACCAATTTTAAGAGCCACCAGTCCTGAACAATCACATGCACTTGGGTCACGCCAGTTGAAATTTAGTATTATCACGATGAGAACTTACTAAAGTTGTCTTTGTATTAATAGGATTCATAAGAGAAATGTCTTTCTGTGATTTATCAGTGTGATAGGAATAATTCCTTCTAAATTAGATGGATGAAAAGTATACTTAATCCAGTATGAGAATTCTGTCACAGTGATTTTTCTGGATCAGAGTAATGATCAGAAATGTTTATGGACTGTGCAATTTCATTTTGACATATTAAACATTATAATCTCAAAATATCATGTTGACACATCTGAAATGTTATTTACTATATCTACATTAACTTTCATAAAATAAAATTGACAATTATTCCAAAAAATATTTTAAATATTCCAAAAACAAAAGTTTCATAGGATTAACTTAAAATTTAAAAGATAAGTGAAAATGAATTAATCACTGTTACAAATCTCTTCCTATTGTACATTTTGTAATTTAGATAAAGGTTAAGTGTAGAAAATGTCATAACCTTCATTAACAAAATAGGATTTTAGATGATGTTTTATAAATGTCTAAATTTATAATGTGTGGGAGATTGTGTTATTTCATTGTAAATAATTATCTCACCCACTGGTTTAATAAAAAGCACTGATTGGCCAAAAGCAGGCAGGAAGTGTGGGCGGGGCTACCAGACTAAGAAAAACTCTGAGAACAGGAAGCACAGATCAGAATGCCAGAGAGAAGCCAGAAGAAGCAGAGGACAACTATGTGAGAAAAGTACCAAGCCTCATGGCTGAACAGGATGAGTCATGGGTTACATGAAGGGTAGAGAGCTAGCAAGTTATATGCCTGGGCCTGAGGCCGATCAGCCTAAAACAATTGTAAACATCTGTGTGTCTCTGCAGGTCTGTGGGCCTAAACCTACTACAAATGGCATCCCAATGTGGGTCAAATATACCCACATAAATTCATCAAAAGCTTAAAAATGGTCTAGAGCCCAAAGCAGCCTCTGAATTGTGTCTCCCATGTGAGCCGTGGTACAGAGACACCCAGGTGAAGCACGTGGGCTTGAGATACAATGGCAGGCTTTTGGAGTGCAGTTTAAGGTGTAAAATGGCTGGTTCCTGAAGTCTCACAGGACCCTCAATATAAGTAAAATGATTTATTTAAGGTTTCTGTTCATAAGGAGAAAAAGGGAACAGAATCAAAGATGGCTTTCTAGTGTTGATGTTTTCTTGGATCAACTCTGTTTGCCTGAGGCAAACTGAGGCTTGGCTTTTTTAAGAGAAACTTCCTGATTCAGCCTTAGAGGCCAAACACTTGGGAGTCTTTTAAGCGGTCCTGCTGCCTAATACTTAAATGCAGTTAATGAGCAGCAGATGGCAAAGCTTGACTTGGTAATTATATGGACCCTAAAATTCCCAGAGAACCTGGGCTAAAAAGATAAATTCTATGAAATTAGACTAGGAGCTGGGTGGAGCCATCCACCCATCCTACCAACATTGAACCTTGGCAGATTAAAGGTGTGTTCAGAGACAGAAAGAAATAGAAGAATCTGGGTGAAGTCAATCACCCTAACAAGCAAAGGTGTGGTCAGAGACAGAAAAAGTTAAGAAATAAATATACAGTAAAAACAATTTTTTATAAAAAGTTTAAGTGGTTTAGAGTGTGTTGATATTTATATACATAGGATTAGAGAGAGAAAAGAAAGGGAAAGAAAGCCCTTAAAAAAAGAAATAGAGTAAAATAAGTAAATAAAAAATAAGCCATGTAAAGATGGAAAATACAAAGAATGTCTGGATACTGTATGTTACTGTCTTATCTTTAAACTTCTTGACTGAAAATGACATAGTAAAAGCTGCTGAAAAACAGTTGATTATAAATGCTGTTGGATTAATTTAACCTATATATCTTGTAAATGACCTGACTTTAAAATTGAAATGCAAAGATACGCTACTTTGGAGAAGAGCTTTTTGTTTTATTTTCACAGAAAATGAGAGGCTGTGGATTTATTCCTGGATAAAGAACATAAAGTTTGATAGAGGAAGACCCCCTGTAGTATGAGGTTTCTGGCCTAGACTTTCGGGCCTAACCTCAAAGTTTAGGTCCGCAGACCCACAGACCCCCAGTCCCACAGTCCTACAGAGACACACAGACACTTTCATTAGTTTTTGGCTGATCAGCCTCAGGCCCAGGCATATCACTTGCTAGCTCTCTACCCTTCATCTAACCCATGCCTCTTGTTCAGCCATGCGGCTCGGTACCTTTCTTTAGAGCTGCATGGTTGTCCTCTGCTTCCTGTGGCTTCTCTCTGGTGCTCTGTCTGGTATGCTGCTCTCAGAGATTTTTTTAGTCTGCTAACCCCGCCTACACTTCCTGCCTGCCTTTGGCCAATCAGCTCTTTTTATTAAACCAGTGGGTGGGACAATTATTTACCACAACACAATACCCCTACAACCCCCTGAAAAATCTCCAATGGAAATGGATGGACCAGATGACTCAGCATTTCAGAACACCTCTGAAAAGTTTCCCAAGCTCTGTATCTAGAACAATTTCAAGGAGACTGGCTGAGATGACGCAGTCTTACAGACTACTCCACTAAAGACTTGTGCATAATCCTACATTTTTCTTTGGATTCCCATGAGATTGTCGACATCCCCATTCAGCATGAAGTAGCCTAGAGAATGACGGCCACATTCCCAAAACATGGATTATGGATGTTTGTGTTTATTTACAATGTTATTTATAAGCAGTTATACATAAGGGGGGGAAAGAATATTAGGTTTGGAATTCTTTTTAAGAAGATAAAAGGGGATATGTGGGAGATTGTGTTGTTTCCTTCTAAATAATTATCCCACCCACTGGTTTAATAAAAAGTGCTGATTGGCCAAAGGCAGGCAGGAAGTGTGGGCAGGGCTACCAGACTAAGAAAAACTCTGAGAACAGGAAGCACTGAACAGAATGCCAGAGAGAACACCAGAGAGAAGCTGGAAGAAGCAGAGGACAACTATGCTGCTGTGAGAAAAGGTACCGAGCCTCGTGGCTAAACAGGATGAGTCATGGGTTAGATGAAGGGTAGAGAGCTAGCAAGTTATATACCTGGGCCTTAGGCCAATCAGCCTAATACAATCGTAAACATCTGTGTGTCTCTGCGGGTCTGCAGGTCTGCAGGTGTGTGGATCTGCGGGCCTAAACCTACTACAATAATGTACTGTGGAGGCTATGTAGATTTGAGTAACATGAACATCTTCAAGCTTTGACAAGAGCAATTATGTAAGTTTATGGTCAACAATGTTGGGCAAGACACATCTTTAAACAATTTGCCTGTGCATGTTTGTTTTCACAATTTAAAATTATATCTGGCCCAGTCTTTAGGACCTAGGCACCATGACATAACCAATGCTCATTAATACCCATCCATTCCTTCTCCAATTGCAGGTCAGCAGGGAAGACTTCTGGAGGTAAGCCTGGCCAATGACACCCTATAATCTACAAGTCTCACTTTCAACCCCAAACCTTCCCATTTCACTATGAGCTCAGTGGCTCCCTAAGAATCAGAATCCACTAGCATCTAATAGACTTAGAGTGGCTCCCTGGGACACAGAATTCTTCAGCTCCTATTAGAGAGAATCTCTGAGTCACAGAATCCACCAGCTCTGAGTGGACAAAGCATGTCCATTAGATTAAGTGGGCCTCCCTGAGACACAGTGACAGACAGAATAGTTTGAAAGAAGACAATCTCCCTGAGACACAGACACCACTTGCACCAATTGAAGAAAGAGATTGGTAGATACCATTGCAAGAATACCTACAACAACATAACAAGCAATATAACACTACCAGAGCCTAACAGTTCTAAAACAGGAAGACAAGAGCATCACAATATAGATAAGGCAGAAACAAACAACCTTAAAAATAAGTTTATAAAGATGATACTAGACTTAAAGAGTAAGTTAAATTTCTCTCAAAGAAATAAAGAAAAATACAAACAAGAAATAAGAACTAATAAACAAATAAATTTAAAAAACAGAAAGAAATCTTAAACAGCTGAAAAAACTAGTTCAAGACTTGAAATTGAAATTAAAGCAACAAAGAAGACACAAACTGAGGGAATGCTAGAAATGAAAAATCTGAGTAAATGAGAAAGAACTATAGATGCAAGCCTAGCCAACACATGCAAGAGATGGGAGAGATGATCTCTGTCATAGAAGATATAATAGAGGAAATAGAGTCATCAGACAAAGGAAACACTAAAGACAAAAAGTCATGACACAAAATTTTCAGGAAACTTGGGACACCATAAAAAGACAAAACCTAAGAATAATAAGAATAGAAAAGAGAAGAATACCAGCTCAAAGGCACAGGAAATATATTCAACAAAATTATAGAATAAAACTTTTTCAACCTAATGGAGAAAATTACTATGAATCTACAAAAAACTTATGGAACACCAAATAAAATAGAAAACTCAAAGCCTGCTTGCAACATAATAATCAAACTACTAAACATATAAAATAAAAATAGAGTATTAAGAGTTTCAAAGGAAAAAAGCCAAGTAACTACAATGGCAGACCCATCAAAATAGCACCTGACTTCTCAATGGAAACTATACAAGCATGAAGGTCATAGACAGACATTAAAAGACCAAGGGTGCCAGCACAAACTACTGTACTCAGTAAATCTCTCAATAACCATATACAGAGTGAGCAAGATATTCTATAATAAAAAGATTTAAACAAGACTTTTCCATAAATACAGGCTTACAGAAAGTACTAGAAGGACAATTCTAAACTAAAAAAAGAATAGAACACCTTAAAAATAATTTCATGAAGAAAATAGAGGCCTATTTCTAAAAACTGAAATTTTTCCTAAAAGAAATTGAGAAAACTTTCCTTTTTTAACAAAAAATGTCTTTTTTATCCATGTATCCCCCTGCTTCCCCTTCCTTATCTCCTCCAAATCCCTCCCAATCAGCCTTCAGCCTGACCCTCCCCATCCCCTATTCCCTTCTCCAAAAGAGCAAGAAGTCCCAACGTGGGTCAGCTCAGCATGGCTCATCTACTCCAGGAAAGTTTTATTTCCTCATCCCAAAGTCAAGACTGGGTTAGTTGTTCCTCTGCAGGGAATGAACTATAAGGTGCCAGCCCACTCACAGGAATACAATTTGATCCCACTCCCTCGAGACTCCATTTACTGCCCATGCCAATCAACAGTTGCCTGCCCTTGAAGGTCCTAGCTCTTTTTCCCATTGGATCTCCAGCAGCTATTCTTGATTCAGTGAGCTTCCCAGAGCTCCAGCCAGCCATCACTGTGGGAATTTTCCTCATAATCCCTGTCCTCTTGCTCATACAGACTCTAACTTTTAAAACAGAGTGAGAGAACTAGAATTTTGGGAGGTGGTAAAATGAGTGGTGTAAAATATGATAGAAAGTTTTGGGATTCTCTTTATGTCTCTAAAATTGGGTATTGACTCCATTAGTAAACCTAAACTAGGAAACACAATGTCAGAGAATATAGCTTCTTTCAGTTGACTATCACTTCAAACTATTAAGCAACAGATAAAAGAATTGTTTTATTTGTAGTTACTTGTATTTAATCTCTGGAGGAAGTTAAACATAATAAATAAATGTAAACTACAAGCTGTCTGTACTTCTATCCTGAGGAAGTGTGCAAAGGTCATTTGTGAGCTGTATCACTGGTATGAGTAGTTCTTTCAAAAGTATGTGGAAGAATAATGTTACAAGCTCTGCAACAAGAAACTCCTCAAGAACTTGTCCTACACCTTGTCCTACAATTACAAAATAAAGTGAGACATGAAAAAGAATCATGATGACTATTTTGGAGATAATTTCATTCTAGATTAAAACATGTATGAACATAAAGATGGAAAATATAAGATCAATATGTAATGTATGCTTTATAAAATTATATAGTACAGATGGATGATCATAAAAGGATAAAGAATTATTATACTTAAGAAAATCTTGAGACAATTGTGTAATAAAAATGTTCTGAAACAATGTATAGAAGGATGTAGAAAAGTTCATGTTAATATATTATTTTATGCAGTGCACAATATCAAGCACTATGATAATTTAAAAAAACAGATACTTTTTTAAATTAGCATTTAATTATAACATTTTAGTAGCTCTGGTTAATTGCTAAAACTTTAAATGCGCTGTGTCTGCAGAGCATTTCTATTTGAATGCTTATAAACTGATTGCAGTAGAAGATGAGGATAAGCAATTCTAAAATTATTACCAGATATTGTGTCTATTCTTTATATAGTACAATTGAGAATTAGTTACAGTAATTTTAAAAATTTTAGTAAGAAGTTCTATAACTTTTGTCTCAATGAAAAAATGTTTTCTTTAACTTTAGTATTTGTTTGAATTTCCTTATCTGTCAAATGATATTAACTCCATCAATTTGAAAAAAAAAAAAGGAAGACTGAAAGAAAACTTTGTAAATGTGGCAAGGTACATAATAAATTGTTTGAGAAAATGAATACAAAAAGTTTACATACAAGTAAAATATTATTATAATCACTAAAAAGAGAAAAAAAATCAAGGAACAAGCAAACAAGAAATAGGAAAAAATAAAATCCCTTAAAGAAAGCAAAAGAATCCCACAAACTGCTGAATAAAACAGTTCAAGACTTGAAAATTTAAATATAAATTTAAAAAAACACAATTTTCCTTCTAGCCCTATATATTTGAACCATCTTGTACTCTGTATTACCTGGGATAACTTTACAATTCCCAAAAGTTGAACATTTACTTGCTGAAGGCACCAATTGGATGACAAGTTCTGATGAAAATATTGTTACATCCAACTCTGTGTCTACCAAACCTTCAATGACAACATTTTTTTGTATTTTTAATTTTGGTCTGTTTATTTATAGTTTGCCAAAATATTCAATTTATGGTTTTCCTTGACTTTTTTGTTCTCTTTCCTATAGCTGTCCAGAGAAGTGTGGTTTTCAGAATAGGTTTTGGGTTCTTTAATTGTTCTGGGAAGGTGTTTCCTCCATAATGACAGAATAACACTGAACTGGATTTGATAGGGGGGGCATGCAAAAGCCTACTCAGGGCATGTCCCAAAGGCAAAATTTACCTTGTCTGTCCCCTGACCTGTACTCATTTGTTCAACACTTACCTTTATCACACCTTTTACATACTCCAGAAGGGAGTGGTGTTCTGTTGGAGTTATTTTTAGCAAAGACATTGTATTTGGAAAGATTTTGCTCACAGTCTCTTTTTAGGTAACCTTGAATTCCACAGTAGTAACATTTGATATTTTGTTTTTTAAGCCTGGAAAAATAATGTCTCCTACCCAATTATCATCATGTGAGATTTCATATTAATTGTATTATGAATCCAATTCTCCAAGGGTGATGGCCTTGCCTTTAGTGGCCTAATTATCATTTTGAATTATGAGTTGGCATTGTCAAAGCCAAAGACTCAGTTATTTTATGCCTAGCTTCTGCATTAGTTACCATTCTGTTTACTACCGCAATCAGTCATGTTTTTAAAAATTGTAAATGTTTTGGCCCTTAAACTAATTTGTAAAGGATTCAATTTTCTTTCCTATTTTTTTCAGGCATTCAAGGCTACTATTCAGCATAAATCCAGGATTTAATCATTATATAAGACTGCCTTTCTAAATTAGCATAATCTCTCTTTCCAAAAAGTTGGTCTTGGGATATTTCAAATCTTCCATCTCTGCTTTTTTGTTCTATTGTTTTAGCTTCATCCATCCACCGTGTCTTCCACTGTATCTGTGGTTCAACTTCCAAGACAGCCATAACCATATTTGTCTATTCTTTAGGAATAATTCAATTATAGATTGACTAAGAATTTAACATTCATTTTTATAAATGGTGAGCGCATAACATAAATGGCTTTTTCTTCCTTTAATCTCCTTAAATATAACATTTGTACCAGAGTCCATTCAGCTTTTACACAATTTTTTTTTAATTTGATAATTCCTTTAAGGTTACTGGATATACTAAGGTTGGCTCTTTGAAAGCCTTAGGCTTTTTTTTTTTGTAATCTAATAAGGCAATGTTGAGATTGGTTCTTTAAATTCTTCTGTCTGGGTCTGAATATTATTGTGTTTTCTTTAAACAAGATTTTCTAAAACTTTCATCTTGGCACCCATGTTAACTGACTAAATAATAAAAGACAAATAAATAACATCTATAAGAAACATTATAATGTTTTCATCTACAGTATTTAATCTTCTCTTTTACTGGTCCCAGTTTTAAACCATCTGAAGTAAATATCAAACAAAGACCAACCATGCTCCATCATAATAATTTTACCATTTATAATGTGGGAAAAAGTCTCTCTCTGGTTTAAACAAATTCCCCTTTATTAATAATCCCAATTGACTCACCAAACTTGTCACAGATGACTGTGAAGTGAGGCAGCTACCTTGTGTGGTAGCAACCCAAGTAGCAGGTCCAGAAAAGAAACACAACCTATCAGAAGTGGGAAATAGCTGTCCAAAAAACTCACTCAGATGGATGTGGAGAAGAAATGTGTGGTTGGCTTGTCTAAGGCTGTAGGCTAACTGTTAACAGAAAACCTAGCTAGCCATGTGTAGCTCTGGCTGACAAATGATTTTGTGTGTGTGTGTGTGGATCTATGTCAAATATTGCACAAATTCTATTGGCAAACAAGAACTATCACATACATAATGTACAAAGAGTTCTGAGTGCAAGACTAAATCTATTGGGATTTTCATGCATGATGTTGAATAATGGAAAGTGAACATGTTGGGGGGAAGTGGCTTTGTTTCATCTGAAATTAAACACACACTTACCACAGCCCACTAACCATACTCTTTAATAATTAGCTTTAAAAACTAAAACAATGAGGCTCTACAGAAGCCCTGAACACAAAAATTTATAAAATGTTTATTGGTGTAGCAAAACCCTCAAAATCCTAATGTCTTTTAATAATTTACTTACCAAACCTACAATCATTTCCCTTTTCTGTATCTGAAAATGAACTATGATTACACATGCTAACTTAGTCAGTTACTGAGAATTTGGAAACTTTCTTTCATAAAACTATGAATCTAAATTTACTTCAAAACTAAATATATTTTTAAATTATGTTTACTTTGACTCCCTTGATGCTATCCATAAACTGGCAACTATATCCCAGTATTTTATATTACCTTTAAAATATTTTAAACATTTTGAAATAAATCAGAACCAAAGATACACAAGTTAGCAAAATAATACATGCAAAGACCACACCTACACTATAAATTTTCAAACAAATCTCTGATGGAAGAAACAGTTAGTTAAAAGTTTACCAAATTAAACACAAGATAACCAGAAATATTAAGGTATCCTGTCCATAAATGCACATTCGCTCTATTTTTTTTTTTAATTTTTATTTGTGTGTGTGGCCTTTGGAGCCAGAAGAGGGTATCAGATCCTCTGAATCTTGAATTTCAGATGTTTATGAGCCTCCTGCTGTGGGTGCTAGCAGATTCACTGTAAGAGCACTTAGTGCCCCTAACCACTAAGCCATCTCTCTGCCTTCTTATAACATAAAGATATACTTATTTGTCATTTTTCTCAAGGTTGCATTTCTTAATTTATATCTCTATTATTTTTGTCATCTGCATTAAATATGTTCATAAGTGAGATGTTTCTTGTTTTCAGTTACCAGGAATTGAACTGAGTACCTCCTACCCACTGATTAAACTTTACCACTATGCTCTATCTTCTAGTGGTCCTATGTACTGATGGGCTTTCTGATAAATGATGAGGCAATGTATTACTACAAGTCCTGCTAAAGGAAAATATTTCTTTAGTGTGAATTCTAAATCAGCAGAGGCATTAATCTACAAGCTAACACTTTCTTACAATTATATTTTTTGTCATGTGGTAACTATTCCAAATCTATGATCATTAGTCAGTGCTGTTCTTACTACTGAAGGCTTTATTAGTCTGTCATAAGTGATTTTTCTCAACATATACTTTTAAAGAAATGTTTCAAAACTATCCCTCAATATTAACTATAATCAGTTATTTCACTATTCCTGACATAAAATATCATTTATCTCTGAATATGACAATATAAATCATCTGCATTATTTCTTGCAGATACTAATACTCAAGAACATATAACAAGAGTCTTGTTGACTAATTATGAATTCTCTTATGTTTAACAAGCGTTGATAAGTGGGCAAAGGCTTTTCCACAATCACTACATCCATAAGGCCTCTCTCCTGTATGTTTTCTTTGATGAACATTGAGCCAAGACTTTGTAGTGAAGGCTTTCCCACATTCATTGCACTCATATGGTTTCTCTCCTGTGTGAATTCTCTGGTGCGTAATAAGATCATTTTTGCGCAAGAAACATTTTCCACATTCAGAACATGAAAATGAAGTCTTTCCTGAGTGAAATCTCTGATGTACTATGAGTCTTGTCTTTTTCTCAAAGACTTTATCACACTCATTACATTTGTATGGCTTCTCCCAAATATGAGTTTGCAGATGTATACTTAGTGTACTTTTCATTGTGAATCCCTTCCCACATTTATTGCATATGTATGGCTTTTCACCATTATGAGCTCGCTGATGGGCAATGAGCATTTTTTTCTCACTTAAGCCTTTACCACATTCACTGCATATATAGGGTTTCTCTCCTGTGTGAGTACGTTGATGTACATTGAGTTGACTTTTCTCAGGAAAGCCCTTTCCACATTTGTTACATTTGTAAGGTTTTTCTCCTGTATGAGTCCGTTGATGTATTATCAGACGTATCTTTGTTGGAAATCCTTTTCCACATTCATTGCATACATAAGGTTTCTCTCCTGTGTGAGTTCGCTGATGTACAATGAGGCGGTTCTTTAAGGCGAAGCCTTTTCCACACTCATTGCATGTATATGGTTTATTTCCAGTATGAGTTTGTTGATGTATTATAAGCTGAACCTTTGTTGGAAAGCCTTTTCCACATTTGTTGCAAAGATAGGGTTTTTCTCCTGTGTGAATTCGCCTATGTACAACTAAGTGGCTTTTCAAAGCAAAGTTTTTTCCACAGTCATTGCATGTGTATGGTTTCTCCCCAGTGTGTGTTCGCTGATGTGCAATTAGATCACTCTTCATGACAAACTTTTTTTGACAATCAGTACATACAAAGGATTCCTCTTCAGAATGTATTCGTTGATGGGTGATAAGACTATTCTTTAATGTAAAGCCTTTCCCACACTTACTACATATGAAGGGTTTCTCACCAGTATGAGTTCTATAATGTCCAAGAAGACGCCTCTTCTCAATAAAGCCTTTCCCACATTCACTGCATATATAAGGTTTCTCTATTCTGTGAGTTTTCTGATGTGCAGCAAGACTAAACTTTGTACAGAAAGCTTTTCCACATTCATTGCACATATGCAATTTCTCTCCTGTATGAGTCAGCTGATGAGTATTAAGACTGTTCTTCAGTGTGAAGCTTTTCCCACAATTACTGCATATAAAGGGTTTCTCACCAGTATGAGTTCGATGATGAGCAACAAGACGCCTCTTCTCAATAAAGCCTTTTCCACATTCACTACATACATAAGGTTTCTCTCTAGTATGAGTTTTCTGATGTGCAGTGAGACTAGACTTTGTAGAGAAGGCTTTCCCACATATATCACATTCATGTGGTTTCTCTCCTGTGTGAGTTCGATAATGATAAATAAGTAGATATTTTCTGGTGAAAGATTTTTTACATTCAGTACATGTATAATGCTTCTTTCCTGAAAGAGTTTTCTGATGAACATTAAGGGATGGATCATTTCTACTTAGCTCAGCAAAGTTCTTTATATCACAGTTTCTGCTCTGGTTTTCAAAACATAAATTGGAATTCAAAGATTTTTCACAGAAGTCAAATGCATTGCAATTTTGCTTTAATGGTGAATGATCTTTGCTTTGATTAAAACTATTTCTAAACATTCTATGTTTGTAGCATTGTTCAATGTTCTTGTGAATAATTCTATTTTTTAAGTGATGTTGCAGAGGATCACCAACTTCTCTGATTTCTAGGAAAAAAAAAGAGAATAACACATAATTTTATCATCTTCTTTTAAAATAAGAATGTTTTAAAAAATGCCTTGGTAAGCCTGAAAGATGGCATAGAGGTTTAAAAGCACATAAAGCTCTTCCAGAAAATCTAAGTTTAATACCCAGAAACCAAGTCAAGAGGCTCACAAACATCTTTAACTGCAGCTTCAGGATAACAAATACCATTTTTCTGGCCAATTTGGGGATCTGCACTCATGAGCATATACCCCCCCCCCACACACACACACATATACATACAAATTTAAACAAAATTAATGAGTAGCTCTTTAGGGACAACTTCTTATCAGTAGAAAAAACTATGTTTGTGTGTATGTATTTATCTTTTTCACACTGATAAAATCTAAATCATTTAAACATACAGAAAGATAAAAGCATTGATATATTTTTTTAAAAGAATCTATAAAATTCAGCTATTTTCTTAATTTTTAGAAAATAGACAGTCAAACACAAATATGATATGTGAGGCAGGAAATTTCAGAACTTAGCAGGACTTCAGACATTAAAACTGGGAGACATACTGGACGACACAAAAATGCATTCATTTATTCTACAAGTAATTATCAGTTGGCAGTTAGATATAAGTTGCTGTACTTTTTTTCAATGATGTTGACCAAACATAGGGCATCATAAATGCTAAGCAACACTGAGCTATATTCCAGGCTGCAAGCTCATATCTGAAATACATAAACATATTCTTGATTTTCATACAGGTTTAGTTCTTGTTATAGAAAAGAATCAGTAAGAAGCAAATGAAGAATGTAAGACTAGGCTTTGTCATGCATGACTGTATTCTCAGAAGTATTGTATACTCAAGGCTAGCCTGGGTTACATAGTAAGTTCCAGGTCTGCCAAAAAAAAAAAAAATAGAGGTAAAGAAAATAGACTAAAATAAAATAGTTCCACAAAAAACAAACTTCACAAACTGGTTCAACAGAAGTAATAAAAGGAGGTAAATGAAAATAGCAATGCTAAGATTATTTTTAAAATTACATGGATTTACTCACCAGATAAGTAGAGAAGTTTAATAAAATAAGAGCTATTAGTATGGTGAATAAAAAATCTAACAAATTATAAAACAAAATTCAAATATAAACATGAGGAAAGTAAATATATGGATACCTAGAAACAGCAATGTGTATATAATTAACATGTACAAATACTTTCTAAAAAATACAAAATTAACTAGGCATGGTGACATGTATTTCCAGAACTTAGAAAAAGAAGTAGGAAGAACTTCAGCTAGAGGCAAGATGAGGCTATACAGTAAGTTTCTGAATCAAAACAAAATATGAACACTCAAGGGCTAAAGAGGTGGCTCAATGGTGAGATAACTCTACTAAGTGAAGGACTCCAGATTCTAGTCTTTGCATTGACAAATATATATAATGGAAGGTTACTCATCAGTAAAAAAAAAAAAAAAAAAAAAAAAAAGAGAAAAGAAAGAAAGAAAGAAAGAAAGAAAGAAAGAAAGAAAGAAAGAAAGAAAGAAAGAAAGAAAGAAAACAAAATAACAATGACCAATGACATCATAATTTATAGGCAACTGGATAGAACTATAAAATATTTCCTAAGTGGGGTAACCCAGACAAATATGGTTTGTAGTCACTTATAAGTGGATATCAGATGTAAAGCCATATCCAGACTACAACCCACAGATCTAGAGAAGCTATCTAACAAGGATTCTAAAAGGAATATATGCATAACCCTGGAAAGGAGAAATAGATGAGACCTTCTGAGTAAACATGGGGCAAGGGAGGGTAACAGAGTGGAATAGATGGGCATGAGAACATAAAGGAACAAGATGGTAGAGCTGGAACAAGAATGGTGTAGGAGAGAAATGAAAGAGATATCATGATAGAGGGACAAACCGCAGAGTTAGAGAGACCCCATGCTAGGGAAGTTCCTGGGAATCCACAAGGATGACCCCAGCTTAGAGTACTAGCAATACTGGAGAGGGTGCCTGAGCTGGCCTACCCCAGTAACCAGACTGGTGAATACCCTATCATCATCGAGCCTTCATCTAGTAACTGAAGAAAGCAGATGCAGAAATTCACAGTGAAGCACCAAGATGAGCTCCAGAAGTCCAGTCAAAGAGAGGGAAATATGGTGATACATTATATATCTAATAAGTTTGCCTGAAAATCAGAGAACAGAGTCATTCATGGACTTAGTTACAAAGGTCAGGGAGTGTGACACACACCGTTAATCCTAGCACTCAGGAGGCAGGGGCACAGATCTATTTGGATCTCTGTGAGTTCAAGGCATAACAGAGCCAGGCAGTAATGGCACACACTTTTAATCTTAGAACTTGGGATCCATGCTTATGTACTTGGAAACACACAGGCCTTTAATCCTAGCACTAGGAAAGCTGAAGCAAAAAGTGAGATAGTTGGGCAGAGAAAAAACAATAAGGCAGAAGGAAGCAGGAGTCCAGATCTTTTCTTTAGGCTGAGGACTCATGAGGAGTGGCTAGATAAGAAGTGGCTATGCTTGTTCCTCTTCTCACTAATCTTTAAGCTTTTCCTCAATATCTGGCTCATGATCTGGGTTTTGGAAGCCCATTATGTATCAAGGAACACATTATATAGCCTTGATGCAAGGTGGAAAGGACTTGGACCTGCCTGAACTGAATGTTCTAGGTTTTGCTGACTCCACATGGGAAGCCTTACCTTGTCAGTGGCGGTGATGGAGAGTGGGTGGTGGAGAGGGGAAGCTGGGAGAAGAGGTAAGAGGGAAATTTGTAGTTGGTATATAAAATGAGTTTTTAAAAGATCTTTAATTTTAAAAATTTATTCTAAGAATTTTTATTCATTTTACACACCAACTATAGAACCTCCTCTCCCCGCCACAGCCCCCAGCCTTCCTATATCCTACCCCACCTTTACCCAAAAGGGCAAGGTATCCCACAGGAAGTCATCAAAGCCTGGTATACTCAGTCAAGGAAAGAGCAAACCCCTCTCACTTGCATCAAGTTTGAGCAAGGCATCCCACCATAGGTAGTGGGCTCCATAAAGCCAGATCATGCACAGGGATAGATCCTGTTCCAACTGCCAGAGGCCCCTAGAACAGTCCAAGCTACACCACTGTCTCTCTTAGATGGCCTAGACCAGTCCCATGCAGGCTCCACAGCTGTTGGTCTAAAGTTTGTGAGTTCTCATAAGCTTGGTTCAGTAGATTTCCCCACCATGATCCCAAACCCTCATACTCATACAATCCCCCTCCCCTCTCTTTGACTGGGCTCTTTCAGCTTGGACTTTGGCCTGGCAGTGGATCTCTGAATCTGCCACCATGAGCCACTAGTTGAAGGCTCCATATTGATAGGGTATTCACCAATCTGGTTCCTAGGGTAGGCCAGTTCAGGCAGCCTCTCCACTATTGCTAATAGCCTAAGCACTGCCTAGACTACAGTCCTGATATGTTATATAAAATAACTGGGAAGTTATGTTTAAAATTACTTCTATGCTCTGCCAGGAAAAAAAATTTCAAAATTCTATGACCTTCATCTAATTTTGATATATCTTTACGATTTTTGCCTTTAATACCTTTGTGATGTGGGAATGTCTTTCTGTATGCTGTGAATAGCAATCTTTAAATAAAGGAGCTGTTTTGGCCCATGACAGGCACCATAGAAAAAGTAAGAGGAGAAATCAGAGCACAGGTAGGAGAAGCAGGGCGGAGTCAGAGAGACCGAGCCAGAAGCCCAAAGGAGCAACATGTAAGGAACACAGGTGAGCCACGGGCCACAAGGCAGACAGATTAATGGAAATGGGTTAAGATGTAAGAGCTAGCTAGCAATGTGCCTGAGCCATAGGCCAAACAGCATAAAGTTAATATAAGCGTCTGAGTCATTTCTGGGGTCCTGAGCAGCAGTGGCGGGCAGCTAAGGGGTCTGGCATGGCAGGTCTGTGGGTCTGGGCCTCCGTTCACATGGGACCAAGAAACCCCACTGTAACACCTTTGTATACCTGAATTCAGACACCAAGAAACTTTTTAGAGACTCAAGAAGCTCTTGGTCTAGCTATCCATGAAAAAGACTTAAAACTGTTAACTGGGCTTAATTAGCATGGTTGTCAATAACTACCTCATTTGAATCATTACTTGGTAACATACTCAGTAATTCCAATTACTCTCAAGGCTGGAGTGAAAAGAGTTCCTAAATTCATGAGTTCAAGACCAGCCTCACTACATAGTGAGACCTCTTCTTGTTCAAAGACATAAGTAAATCAAGCCTAATCAAAAGCACTTTTCTTGGTGAAAAGATGATTCTTATTCCTTATGTACAAAATTACAAGTTACAAGCCAGTTGCCAATAATAATGAATAAAATACATAGAAAAAAGTATAAATTGATTTTAAGACAGATGTCAAGTTGGAAGTATTTTCCAGAGAACATGAAGCGGTTGATTTGGAGAATGAAGAGAAAATTCTTAAGAGTTAATTGAACAGAGAAGAAGAAAGAAAAGTGTAGCATCTAAGCTGAAAAAGTGCTAACAAGATGCTTCCATGGATATATCGGTTTCTTTTCCACTGCTGTAAAATACCATGGCCTGAATCAATTTATAAGAAGAACGTTTACTTGGGATTATGGTTAAAAGGCACAGGACAATCCATTATGACAGAAAAGCATAGCAGTAAGCAGAAACCAGAATGGCAGAGAAGAACACTAAAAGTTCACATCCTCAAACACAAGCTAGAAGCAAAGAAAGGGAGCTCAAAGTTGCTTGAGGCTGTAAGCTTTCAAAGCCTGACTCTTAGGTTCTTCAGTGTAGCAGCACCTTCTAAATTTCCCAAGACAGCGACATCATCTGGTTATCTGAGACTATAAGGAGCATTCATATTCAAAACACTACAGCAGATAAAAGTAATTGCCCCCCAACAATCATCAGAACCCATGGAAAGATGGAAAGGGAAAACTAACTTTATAAAGTTGTGCTGTGGTCATAAAAAATAAATTTTAATTAAAAAGTATACAGCTAAAGAAACAAATGCTCATGAGAGAGCAAGAAACTGCAGAGGGCAGAAAAAGAGTTAGATGCCATGAAGAGTGACCATTATTCACAGCTATAATAGACATCTATAGAAATCAAGAAAAAAGTGATGGAGCCACATGGTTGCTTGTACTTTTTTCTTTGAGGTCAGGAAATAGGAATTTCACAAGGAGACAGGTGACACAGGAAGAGATATGGTGAACTAAATAAAAATTACTTGAAATTCTTAGGAAGAATATAACTAGCAAAACAAAACTATAATGTATATAAAATATAAACTAGCCTAAGATAAAACACCAGTATGTGTCCTCCACATTCCAACTAGAAAAAGAGCTCTGACATGGGCAAGGAGAGACACAGAAAAGAATGTTCTAGGTCCTGGGACCAGCAGAGAGGTGAGTTCTATGTCTTCAAACCACACATAGCTTAATTGTCCCACAGTGTATGTAGAATATGATTCTGCTGGCTCTCACTCACCTGGACAGATTAGATTGTGGATTTCCTCTTCCATTGTCCATGGTCCTGTGGGTTCTAATTTTGAGCATACATCTGATTTTCTGGCTGGATACTCTATTTATAGAAAATGACAGAATTCTTAGATAAGTAAAACTATGTTTGTATTGTAGATTATATATGAACTGTCCCCCACTCCATGCTTCATGATTTCAATACTGGATTCCTGGTTGATGGCCGAAGGTAGTGTTTGGGAAGGGTGGGTAGAACTTTTAGGAGAAAAAGCTTCAGTGTAGAAAGTAGAACACTGGAGGTTAGCACTGAGGCTTCATATTCTGTCACCATTTCCTGTGCAGACTTTGCATCCTGAGTGTTGATGTAAGGTGATCAGGTATCCTCCAACTCCTACCCAGTCCCTTCAGTGCTTGTCAGCATGCCTACCTCACTAAAATAGACTGCAACCATCTGGAATCGAAAGCCAAAACAAACTCTTTTTCACAGCAAGAGAAAAAAAATAAGACTGCTTGGATATGTCAAAAACAAAGAATGTTATGTTTTAGAGACTAAACAGGATTCCCATATGTAACTTTAGATTTCTCTTGCAGAAGAGTATGGGTATAAAAGGATCTGAAAATCTACACCTTCAGTTTAGAAGCTGAGAACAGGAAAAGCTATTGACTGGGTGCCCTCCAAATGCCACAGGACTGCCACCCTTACCCATTGACGCCAGACTCTTGTAGATATCCAGCATCACATCCCAGTATAGGTCCTTCTGAGCATGGCTCAGGAGCTGCCACTCCTCCCAGGAGAATACCACAGCCACATCACTCAAGGTCAGGGATTCCTGCAACAACACCATCTTGTTAATGAAGGGGTAGTCCTTTGGTGATATGGGACGAATTTAAGGGAAGATTGTGGTTGTTTTCTTAATAGAAAAGATGATTCTTAATAAAATATTTTCAAATGATATGGACAGTTCTGTAAACTTAAAACTTCAAAAAAGTTTCTGTAATAGTTATCATGTCTCTTATTAATGTAGGAACATCTGCTCTAAGTGTGTACATGTACACACATGAACATCTGTTCACCAATACCAAAGTGTATGGTGCTCCTAAGTAGATGAATAATAAATTTTTTGGTGTGTTTACTTTTGTGGGTTTTTTGTTTGTTTGCTTGCTTGGGATTTTATAGTCCTAGAGTATTATATTAAATCCCAAACAACTCAGATTCTCTTTTGTTTTATTTTTGTTAGTTGCTTTCTGTTGCTGTTGTTGCTTAGTTAGACTTTATGTAGCCCAGGCAGGCTTTGAAATCCCAATCCTTAGATCTCAGTCACCAGAATTTTGGAAATATAGGCATATACCACTTAGCTACTTAGCTTCTGAATAAAACAGATTTTTAAAAGGAACCAAAAGCATAAACAGTACTACATGATTAGACAAAAGTATATGACACATGTACATAGACAAAAACATGTATATGTGTGCATAATTACATAAAGTATAAGTTATAATAAAGAAACAGCTGCAGGAAAACTGCCTTTGCCTTCATGAGAAGATTGACATCATAAGGACCCAAAGAGCCATAAGAGATGTATATGCACCTCAAAACCAGGTATCATGAAATATTAACAGCACTTGAGGCAGTGGCTCCATCACATGCAACTACTCATGGTTCTTCTTCATAGTTACCACATACATCAGATTTATACTGACAATGACTGGAACCTGGTGATCTTCAGAGTTAAGAGATTGTTGGGGAATGCTCTCCTCTGAGCATTATCTGTGATTGTCACCATCATGGAATTAGAGTAGGGCTAGTTATATGTGAGAGATCCTCATGTAATAATAACTTTCTGGCCTGTCCAGCCTGTGGTCCAGACACGCAGACCCACAGTCTGACAGAAAAACACAGAAGGCTTATATAAATTTTATATGGATTGACCTATGGCCCAGACATATTACTAGCCAGTTGCTCTTAAACTAACCCATGATTCTTATCTTGTTTAGACATGTGGCTTAGCACCTTTTCTCAGAGCAGCATGGTTGTCTTTCCTCTCCATCTGCTGACATCTCCACTGGTGTCTCTCATCTGGTAGACCCGCCCACACTTTCTGTTTGTCTCTGGCTAATCAGCTTTTTATTAAATAAGTAGGAGAGACAAGGTAGCAGAACATAAATCCCACTATATCCTCACAAGAGAGTAAATGATTAACAGAAGTGAGAGAAGATTCTCCATATGTGCAGCTGGTTGTTATCCATGATGGGGGTGGGGTATTTTTATGTTTTTAGGTCACCCACAATGCTCACAAGTAATGCCTTACACATAAGCCTGATAAATTAGCTCACTGCTTTACCACAAAGGACTGAATAAAAGGTTGTCTTTGGTTAGTCACTGATGTCTATCTTAAATGAACTGATGATTGTTTACATTCTCCAGGAAAAGTAATGCAACATATATCATAAAAAATAAACCACATAATCTGAAATCCTATGGATATTTTATCTCTAACCCTACTTTGCTCAGATTTCTCCAGATGGGATTGCTTACAATTTCTATTTCTATGTTTACCTAAACTAATTTTGATATGCTTCTACAAATCTTTTGGAGAACAAATAAAGTAATTTGATAAGTCACAAGTCACCTGGGCCTGCATCATTTTCTTCTGATGTTAGAAGTTGGCCATTCACTGGAGTGTCTGTATTTGTCACTTCTGGATCAGCTCTAATCTAGCCAAGAGTATCCCCAGAATCTCTTCTTCCTTGTTCTACTTGATTTTTCTTGTACCTGATTATATGGCACCTGTAGAACATAGAATAAATTACCCTAAGCAGAACATTTTCATTATGTCTGAATGATATCATGTTGCTATACATTTATCTTAAGTTCATTAAATATATGTTTAGTTCTCAAAAGGTTCTTATACATGGCTTAATAGACCATAAATCCTGAAATCCTCTAAACCCCCACCAGTTCTAAAATGTCAGTAATAAGACTAACATGTATGATAGACATTCATGTATGAAAATATATTTGAGAATGAAATAGTACATGCTTCCCCAGTCAAAGGGGGATGCTTGGGCACATCAATTTTGAGAAAGAGAATACTCAAAATTTACATTTTAAAAAATCTACTATTTTACTTCTTCATGTCATCCTACAATCTGGGGAGATAGTTTGATGGGTATAGAGCTTGTCAAGCTATCATAGAGACTCATGTTTGAATCCTATGTACTCATGCAATGAGCATCTATTGCATGAATTCTAGTTGGTATATAATGAAAACACAGAGCCAGATATTGGGGAAATGCCGGAATATTAGATAATCAAACCACAATCAATTCTCACCCAGCCATCTTCTCAGTCTGAACAGAGTAAGCTGACTTCACAGGTCCTCAGCCTCACTGGTCACTTCTACAGAATGCTCAATTTCTGCCTTTTCCTACTATTTTCCCAGCCCAGCTGTTTTACTTGCTGATTCAACTCTGTATCATAATCCTAGAGTGAGGGTTAAAAATGTGAGCAACCTCTGCTTGGCTCACATAAATCCAGAAAGATCTCTGTCTCCTGAGTGATGGGATTAAAGGTGTGGGTCACCACTTTCTGACCTTCATAGCTGACTGTGGGTGACTCTATCCTCTGATATTCCAGACTTATTTTATTAAAAATACAATATATCACAAATGTCTAGAAAGTTGGGGGGAAAAAAAAACAAGAAAATCTGGGGATAAGCTTACATTCCAGCTAACCCTATTCAATCAGTAGAATAACAAAGAGACCCTATCTCAAGGCATAACATGAGAACAAACATACATGAGCAAGGACACATATACACAACCCAGTTAAGTGTATTTCTTTTTCTATTTTTACATTCTAAAATGCATGAGTAATTTCAGATCAGAAGGAACAGAGAAACACAATCATATTTAATTTCTCATTACCGTCTATACATTTGGGGGGTTTGGAAAGAAAACCAGAGAGAATTTTTCAGCAGAAGACCTCAAAAAAAAAATGTTAATCAAAGGAAAGGAGCCTTGGATGTAAGCAGAAAAGCAAGGAATAAAAAGAAACAAAGTGGCATAACTAGTCATATTTAGGCACCATACTTTGCTGTCCTGTGGTATGACAAAACACTGACAAAAAACAAGTTGGGAAGGGAATGGGTTCAGTTTACTTTCTAGATATCCCATTATCAAGGGAATCCAAGGTAAGAACTCCTGGCTGGAGTTTAGATCAGAAACCGGAGGAATGCTGCTTACTGACTTGCTCAGCTATCATTCTTATATGGCTCAGGCCCACTTGCCCAAGATGGCACATCCACAGTGAGCTAAGCTCTTCTACATCAATTAGCACTTTAGAAAATGCCCCATAGATATGACCACAGGTTGATTCAATGGAGGTAACTATGACACTTAAATTATTATACTCCGGAGGTTTTACTATACAGAGAAAAATGAGGATGGTGCATGAAATAATACACTACTGGGACTGGAGGGGTGGCTCAGTGTTTCAGGAAACAGATTGTTTTTCCAGAAAAAGTGGGTTCAGTTCCCAGCACCCATATGGAAGCTCACAACTATCTGTAATTACAGTTATAGGGCATCTGACACCCTCTTCTGGCCTGCATGGCATCAAGCACTATGGTACACACACTTATATGTAAGCAAAACACCTATACATAGTGACAGAAGAGTATAAAAATACTAATCATCCTAAAAAGGACAATTTATCTATTATTTCTATTCTTTGGTTTAAGCAATAACATGAACATTTTTTGAGAATTTCATACAATGATAAATGATTAAAATGTGTGTATGTGTGTGTTTCTCAGGTAGCTAGTCAACTATAGTATTTTAGTTTAAAAACAGCTATACATACCAGTGTTATAGTACATATCCATTAACAAAGTCACAGGAGGCTGAGAGGCAGGAGGATCATAGAGTTGAGGCCAGTCTGGACTATGTATAAAAGAAACAAGGGAGAGAGACAGAGAGCAAAGTGAGGAAGAGCAAAGTAAGACTGCTAACCACCATAAAAACATAGACAGGTAAGGAGTCAGTTAAAGAACAAAACAGATCAGGGGGGTAAAGCCACTTGTAATCAAGCTTGATGATAAAAGTTCAATTCCCAGAACCCTCATATTGGAAAGAGAGAACTAATCATACAAGATGCCCTCTGACCTTCGTAAGTGGCCCAGAGCACACATACACATTTTAAATAAATATTATTTAATTTTTATAAAAGAATATTTCCTGGAACTTAATTATCATTCTATTAAAAATAGCCAATATAGGTATCCAGCAATAGAGGGAGATGAGACAGGGGACAAGCGGGGAATTTCAAGAGAGGTAGCAGCATCTATTTACATAAGAGTATGAAAACTTTTAAAGAATAAAGGATGGTACTTTAAGAAACAGGTATCCCTAATAACTCAAAAGTGAATTTCTAAGAATTTTTCAAAGTGAAACATTAGCAAAAATGTGCTATTTGCTAGGACTGAAAAAACAGTGCGTCAGGATAAAAGTAAATGTTCTAGGCTGAAGTTGAAAAACAAAGTTGCTGATGAGATAGTAAGTACATAATAAAATATTTATAAACGTGATTTCTAAATACCTTTACACATCCTAGTAATACCCAAATGCATGCAATTCAGATAGCATTCATTCATGTCACCAGTTCAAACGTTAAAATAATTTTATACTTATTTCATGAAATAGACTGGAAAATTGTTTTCTCACAACTAATCTAAATTATGACGGTTGCTAACATAACACAAATTCAATGTAAGTATTCTAAAACATGACAAAGTTTACTTAGGCAACAGAATGCACCAGCTGGTAAGATACTTGTATCTTGGTTCCAGAAAACAAAGAAACAGGATGTGGTGGAGTAAACCTTTAATCCCAGCACTCAGAGACTCAAGCGAGCTCCATGCCCATCTGGTTTAAAGGGCTAATTACATGACTCGGTACCCCACAATGGCCACCACCCAAACTCAACACAAACTGATTCCAAAGCGTGCCCCAGACAGGCCTGTAAACCCTCAAAGCAATTTCTTTAAAGCTTAAGCTGAAGACAAAACCCGAATCCTGTGTTGCCTTAGCTGATATTCACCAGCCCACAATCACTGGGTCCTACATTGGAAAAAGCCGAGATGCCAAAGTTGAGCTTAGCATCTTGTGCTTGGTCTCCAGAAACCTTAAATTACTGTCCCCGTACGTGCAAGGACCACAGCCAAAGGTACCTCATTAGGGATTCCACAGAGCTCCCAACAAAAGAGCATTGTCTCAATTACCCTAGCCAGAAATAAAAGAACACAGGGGTCCGCCGCTCTGCCACTCCCAAGCGGTGGAAAAGCCGGTTTTACAGGTTTTACGGGATAAATCGGGCGGCAGGTGGCTAACACTTGCCCGAACAATGCCCGCTCGCCCTGTGTGATACGGCGGCCGTGGACGACCAAAAAGTTTCCATCGGTTGTGGAAAACAAAAGATGGTGGCGCCCCTTTCCGTGTTTGTCTTCCTGCATTTGCTGTACGGAAAGAAAGATGTCCTCTTGAGCTAGTGTCTCAGGATGACTAGGAAAATGACAGTCACGCCAGTGTTTGGAGAAATGTGTATCAGTTCGAACATCACCAAAACACAAACGACTTATGGAAACTCCCTTGGGAAAGCAGGGTCGGAAGTACAGAGGTCCGACCTTGTGCACTTGCTTAAAAAGGAAAGAAAACCAAGGCGGCACCATATTAAAGGAAGCTGAAGTAACCGTACTAGACAGAATGTGCTTCCGGAGAACGGTCCTCCTGCAAAGAGAGGATTTTTGTGTGGTGACTACCTTGGCGCAACTTGTACAAACAGAGCAGTAGATTTGCAGATGCTCTTAGGGTCCAGAGGACAAAACACCTAGATGACTCTCACCTCTTCAGGGTATCTGATGCCCTCTTCTGACCATTGCAGGTTCCTACATCAATGTGGAGCAAATTCATGCATCCAGGCAAATACATAATACATACATACGTATGAATCTTATACATATAATTCAAGCCCCGTTCTGCTTATATTCACAAGTTGCTTCAAACTCACCACAAGGCATTCTCACTTGGCGGGAATAGAGTACTGCAGGAGCATCATATGCAGGAGCATCTGTAGTAAGTAATCTATGTATACATACATATCCATATGTGTGTATACATATATAATTTATGTATAAATTTTATACTTTATATACTACAATAGAGATGTTGAAAATTTATATTATGCTAAACTTAAAAAGAACCACTGATTCTGGACACCTTAGGCCCAACAGGAGTTTCTATGTGTCTATTCTTAACTAAAGCACAGTCTCACTTCTGTTAGTTAGATAGTTAGATAGCTGTGTAAATCAGGTATCCCTGGGACTTTTCTTTACAACATTGGAACAGATGTCTAATAACATTTTTTCTGAAATTACTGAATTCATGTAATTGGCTTTTACTTCACCAATCAGTGAAGAGACCCAACATCCTGTTAAACATGTGTCGGAGAGTGTGCTTTACTCATCATTTTATTTGATTGCTAAATGTGACTGTATTGGGGTTTTCTAGAGGAACATAAAGACAGAATGAATATACATTAAAATGCTTTACATTGTTTTGCATGATTAAGTAGTCTAGAAACATCTATTTTTACACTGAAGGGGATGAGAATCTGGTAGATACTCAGTCCATGAGGCTGGATGTCTCAATCTGGCATTTAAAAATGAGGATTTCCTGAGTCTCCAGACTGTTGTATACCGAGGAGAAAATAGGTTTTGAGATCAGTGAATGCAGCAACACTGGAGTAGATAAACTTGCCAGCACATGTCAGGGCATGTTGATCTAAATCCAAATCTTCTTTCTTTGGAAAAGCTATGTCTTTTATTTGGGCTGGCACTAGAAGGTGCCATCTACATTTAGGTTGAGTCTATTACATCAAATAAGCAGATTTTTTTTAAAAGGCCTTATGGTTGTACCCAGCATATTTGATTCCAGACTCATCTAACTTTTCAACCCAAAATTAAAGTTCATTCCTTGTCAAACTTCAAAGGCCCACACTGAATTAACTGTATATTCCCCAAATTCTAGCTTTCTAAAATAGTGTCACCAGGTGTGGATAAAGTAATCAACACATGGTCTTCTTGAGACATTTCAAAATCAAGTTATTACAGTTACTTTATTGTTAGGAACTGAATTCTGCCCTGCCCATATATTATAGTCCAACACTACATAAGATCATAACCATGATTATAGATAGAACCTTTTACAGGTCCACAAGGCATGCCCCAACTAACTCATGTATTGAATGCTTGATTTGTAGCTAGCAGTACTATGGAGAGTTCTGGAAATCCTTCGAAGTTGGTTTTGTTAGGAAAAATTAAATAACTAAAGCCAAACCTTGGTGATTATACTGGCTATCACTCCTAGTTTGTTTCATGACTTTGGTGAGGTAGAGATGTTCCCCTAATACACATTCCTACGAAGCAAATGGGGAAAAAAACCAAGTATGAAAGAATACTAGCTTACTCAAGTGTGTGCCTCTGGCAGGCTTTGTCCTTCCCCTTATCTCTTCTGTCTTGCTAAGAACCATTAGATTACATTTCTAAAGCTAGCTACTAAGGATTATTCTCTTTATTCTCTTTTTCTCCGTGAGACTGACTACCAAGGTCCAGATATAAACCTATTGAAGACTATAACAATCAGAAGCCTCCTTTGGCTCACCTAACTAATATGCCCAATTAAAATTAAACACCTCATCATATCATATGATTTTCCCCTTTACCTTCATAAATCACCATTTGCCTATGGGCCATGTTTGAGTCCCTTCTATCCTTTTCCTCTATTTAAAATTTACACCAACAAGGTCATTTGCTGCTGACTCTCCCAGAGTCAGAAAGTAGCCACCTTTACTATTCTCTTCTGCTTAATAAAGGATTTCTCTGTGAAAACGAGTGCTTGGGTATGGTTTGTGTCTAATCTGGGCTCTGGGAAGGAGCCCCTGCCTGTGGAAGTATCCTTCAATCTGTTTATGATTTTGTCATATGAAACAATGAGCCAAAATAAAATTTTTCTTCTCAAAATTGTTTCTGTCTCGGTGAAGAGAAAACTAACATATAATCACAGAAGCATTCATCTCAAAATACATTCATTCACATACAGTGTACAAGACTGGTCCTTTGAATATAGGGTCGCAAAACCTTATTATAGTCAATTTTAGAACATTCTCATCACCTCAAAAAGAAACTTTATATGCATTTTTACTGTCTCCATATTTCCTACATTGTGTCTTTCTTCTTGGGCTCTTAAAAACATCTTCCTCTAAGTACTTTATTATTATGGACATTTTATATTAATTAAAACAAAAATACAGTCTTTGCTGAGTTTCATTTAGTGTATTATATTTAAGGTTCATTTATAATGAATATCAGTTTGTGACTCATTTATTTTTAATTATTATTCATGTAATATTTCTTTATTACATGAATATTCTATATTGACCCATCTATCAGTTGATACTTATTTGGTTCTATTCTGGATACTATAAAATAACGTTGTGGACAAACTGTTGATGCATTCTCTTTGGTGTATATCTGGAACTTGAGGTCAGATGGCAATTGTATGCTCAGTCTTGAAAAGTTGCTCAGGTATTTTCCAGGGAACCACAACACCTTAAATTAAAGAATACTCAACATGTATATGGTCAAATGATCTAGTTGGGAATCTTTAGAGTCACTTATACACTAACCATAGAAAAACTTTGGAAAGAAACAGATTATTTAAATTATTTAAATTCCCATTATCTAGACCAAATGGATGTCCTTCAATTTAATTACAGCTTTTCTCCCAGTTCAGTCTCCACAACTTAACCTGTTCATACCATAGGAATCCTTTTATTTTGAATTCCCAGATTCACCTGGGAATGGGATCAGATTATGTTCCTGTGTGTTTACTGGCACCTTGGAGCTCATTCCCTGCAGAGGAACACCTAACACAGTCTTGACTTTGGCATGAGGAAATCGGACTTCCTGGAGTGGATGTGCCATGCTGAGCTGACCCACCTTGGGACTTCTTGCCCTTTTGGGGAGGGGATGAGGGGATGTGGAGGGTAAAGGCTGACTGGGAAGGATTAGAGGAGGGAAGGGAGGGGGAGCAGGGGAATACATGGATAAAAAAGACCTTTTTTAGAAAAAAAAGTTAAAAAAATAAAAAGAAGGATAAAAAGAAAAGAAATTAAAGAAAATCTGAGAGGCAGTTGTGGTGGGGCTCACCTTTAATCCCAGCACTCAAGACAGAGGCTGGTGGATCTCTGAGTTTGAGGCCAGCCTGGTCTACAGAGAAAGTTCCAGGACAGCCCAGTTGAGGCATGAAGGAAATCATCACATATAGAAAGTTGGTAAAGATGTAATTGAATGAGGGAGCCATGCTCCAGCCTCAGTAAGCCGCAGAACTTGGAAGCTTTGTACATGTAGTTCTGGCCTTAAGGATAGGAGAAGGGTGTTATGAAATATGCTGAAGCCAAGCATATGTCAGGGGTGTCCCTGAATGGAGGTCTGGAGAGTCCCTTGTGTGAAGCTGTGAAGGTGAAGCCTGGATTGCCTCCTAAGATGTTGAAGATGCCAGATCTATGGGATACCTGCCAAGGAGAGCTGCTAACAGGAGTGAAACCAGCCCCAAAATAGTGTTTTGCAGTCAACAAAACTGAAAGGAGTTGGAGATCTGAAGAGCATTTTGACATCAGACATGGAGTTCACCTAGCTAGTTTTGGTCTTGCTTTGGTCCAGTATTTCCTTACTATGCTCCTTTCCATATGTTTTGGATGGTAATGTATAGCTGGTGCCATTGGATGTTGGAAATATCTTATGTGGTTTTTTTTAAAAAAATAGAAGATTACAGTTAAAAGGTTGCATGAATTTCAAAAGAGACTTTAAACTTTGGGTTTAAAACATTGATGAGACTGTGAAGAACTATGGGGACTTTAGAAGATGAACTAAATTCATGTTGCATTATAATATTGTTACAAGCTTATGAGGGCCAAAGAGTGGATTGTGGTGGTTTGAATGTAATTGGCACCCATAAGCTCATAGGGGTACTATTGGGAGGTGTGGCTTTGTTGGAGAGCGTTTAGCCTTGTTGAAAGAAGTGTATGGGGAGGGGGGGATTTGAGGTCTCTTATATGTTCAAGCCATGTCCAGTGTCTCAGACCACTTCCTATTGCCTGTGGGTAATTATGTAAGAATTCTCAGTTCCTTCTCCAGCACCATGTCTGCTTGCATGCTTCCTTGCTTTCTTCTAAGACAATAATGGACTAAACCTCTGAATTGTAATGAGCCACCCCAGTTAAATGTTTTTTATTATAAGAGTTGCTAAGTCAGTGCTGGAGAAATGACTCAGTGGTTAAGAGAACAGACTGCTCTTCCAGAGGACCTGGGTAAAATTCCCAGCATCCACATAGCAACTCACAACTGTCTATAACTCAAGTTTCAGGGTACCTGACACCCATGGCAAAACACCAATGTACATAAAATAGAAAATTTTAAAAGTTAGGAATGAAAAGAGTAAATACAGAAACAAGTTTCACCAATAGAAGATAAGAGATTAAGAGAGAACTTTAAATATTGAAGATACAATAGAAAAAAATAGATACATCAGTCAAAAAAAGTTACATCTAAAAAATTCCCAGCACAAAACATCCAGGAAATCTGGGACAACATAGGCTAAATCTAAGTAATATAATAATATAATATCAAATCATCTAACGAGAGGTTACAGTATGACCAATCACCCTCCACTGCTTTAAACAAATTCCCTCTTTTTTTAAAAAAAAATTGAGTTACTTACGGTTATTGTCCGTTGATGATTGTGAAGTGGGGCAGCTACCTAGTGTGATGGCAACCCAAGGAGAGGTCCAAAAAGGAAAAAGAAACAGCCCACCAGGAGAAAGAGGCCACTGTCTGAAAGACTTACCCAGATGAGAGAGAAACAGAAACACGTGTGGCAAGTCTGCCTAAGGCCAGAGGCTAACCCGGAACAGAAAGCCTAGCCGCGAGTAATTACTCCTCCGGTCATGTGTTGTTCTGGCCAGGAAGTGTGGTGTTTTGGGTAGGGAGGAGAGAAATTTGTGCCCCAAAGTTGGACGCCAATTGTCACACGAATGAATGAGACTCAGGGATAGATCTCTGAAGAAGTTGGAGATACTAGAGGGAATCAACACCACAGTCAGATCTTACCCAGCTGTCTTCCAGCTTCCTCAGCCTCGCTTCCCTTGGAATGGCTTCCCTCTGTGTTTCTATCCTGTCTTAAGTGCCCTTTCAGTAATTAAGGCATGGCCCCACCGCTGCCTGCTTGGGAGCCTGGAATTCCTTCTATAATCTGAAGTGACCTTGACTTAGTTGGGATTAAGGGTGTAGGTCACCACTCCCAGGATACTCCCTGTGCTGGGATTTAAGGTTTGAATCACCATTCTCTGATTTTCCTAGACTGTGGTTAGAGCTCTGGGACTTCTGGAGCTTTTACTAACCCTCCACATAGACTGTGGGTAGATTCCCTCTGATATCTCCAACACTTCTGAAACTTTTATTGAATCCCCACAGTACTGTGTACCAATTTGTGTTGTAGTGTCATGACTGTTGTATAGATTATAATCCACTCTGATTTGATATAAGGGCACAATTTTATTGGATTTTATGTAAACTTGGTCAAAACATGTGGCTGGGGAGTTCAAAGGCCCTCTCACTGAACTTTCTACTTTTGTTTAGCTAAACTAAAATACCTTCTGAATACCTACACAGATATAAATGGCACTCTCGGGCTTATTTTCAGAAGCCTTTCTTTACAGTAAACAGTACCAATTTAGATACTGAAGCCTACTCATAGGGTTAGAATAAGTGATTATTGATTGCTCAATCATAAATAAGGTATTTATATTGCTTCTTTTATGACTCATAAAATGTTAAATACAAAGGAGTGAAATAATATAAAAGCTAAGAACTAGAGAAAAGAGCCTTAAAAAAGATGTCTATATTCTATATTTTGCATCTTGAGTAAGAAACTGGTAAAAGGAGAAAGAGATACCTGACCAAGCAGGCTGGGGACTAGAAGACTGAGTGTGTTTGCATATGTCTCTTGATGTCATTCAATATAAAAGCCCACTGATGAGCAATTGGGCTTTGGGGATATCTGGACATAGAATACCTGTGAGGCTGTGGAGTGTGGATTATTGTTGGGAGCTGTATGGCCTAGTATTAAACGATTACGTGATGGCTTGTGCCATGGATTTCCAGAAGAGACAAAAGCTCATAGAAACATTTTCTCAGCAAGAACCAGTGGACTTTGGGACAGAGCAGAATACTGTTGGAACCATGGAGCCTACATGCTCTTTTCTTATATTATTGATGATTCTCTTGGTGGTTTTTAGTGTCTCTTACCATATGAGACAGATGTAATTCTTTCTGGAAACCCCATTTTTCTCAAATATTTTTCTCTAAAATTCTTTGGGAGCTTATGTTTCTCAGATTTCTTGTCTGGGGAGGCTACCTGTCACTTCAGAACCTAAGAGCTGTTCTAATTTAATGCTGTTAGTATAGAGGCACATCACCCCTATTTCTATATGTTTTGAACAAGATTGTTGTTTTTGAAAATGCTCTTGGATATTTATTTTCTCATACTTATACTCCTTTCACATTTCAAGACATGAACCCAGGGTGTGGTGAAACTATAGTGTAGTGGGATTATGTTCTGGTGCAATTTAAATATTTGTCTTGCCTAGTGGTTTAATAAAAAGCTGATTGGCCAGAAGGCAGACAGGAAGTGTAAGGGAGGCTACCAGACTAGGAAAACTCTGGGAACAGGAAAATCAGAGCAGAGTGGAGACACTAGCAGATGCAGAAGAAATAAGACAACCATGCTGTTCTGAGAAAAGGTACTAAGCCACATGGCTAAACAGATTAATGGAAATAGATTAAATTAAAAATGAAAGAGCTAGCTAGCAATATGTCTGAGCCATAGATCAATCAGCATGAAATTATTGTAAGCTTCTATGTGTTTTTGGGGGGACATTGAGACTATTGGTCCAGACCTCAGGGCTATACAGAGCTAAGCAGTTGTGGGCATGTCTGGATCTTGGGGTAGTCTGGGCCAGAAATACCATATTACGTTATAGCAGCCAAAACCCCCTAATAATCCAATTAAAAATAGAGTTAAGGAAATTCTCAACAGAATTTCAAATGTCTCAAAGACAAATAATTGCTCAACATCCTTAACCATCAGAGAAGTGCAAATAAAAACAACTCAGAGATACCATCTCACACCTGTCAGAACACAGATGAAAGCCTATACTAGAGGAGATGTGGAGCAAGGGTAACACTCCTCCATTGTTGGTGGAAGTGAAAACTTACACAGCCACTTTGTAAAGTAGTATGGTGGTTCCTCAGAAAATATGGAATCAATCTCCCCAATGATCCAGTCATACATATACCCAAAAGATGCACACTCTTACCACAATGTTATCATCTCAACTATGTTCATAGCAGCATTATTTGCAAGAGTCAGAACTTGGAAACAACCTAGAAGCTCCTCAACTGAAGTATGAATTTTTAAATTGTGGTACATTTACACAATGGAGTACTACTCAGCATTAAAAAATGACATTCTGAAATTTTCAGGCAAATAAATGAATTTGGAGAGTATCATCTGGAGAGAGGTAAGACAGACCAGAAATATAGACATGGTATGTACTCACTTATAAGTGGATTTATACATAAAGCAAAGGATAACCAGGCTACAATCTATGAACTCCAAGCAGCTAAGCATAAGAGAGACATCAATGGATCCCCTGGGAAGGGGAAATAGGGAAGACCTCCTGAGTAAATTGGGATCATATGGGAGAGATCAAAGGGAGATGGGAAGAGATCATGAAAGAATTAGATGGCTGAGTGGGAAGAGAGAGAGAGAGGGAGAGAGAGAGAGAGAGAGAGAGAGAGAGAGAGAGAGAGAGAGAGAGAGAGAGAGAGAGAGAGAGAACAAAGAAATAGATAACTTGATAGAGGGAGCCATTGAGAGGTTAGAGAGAAACCTGGTACTAGGGATATCCAAGAACCACAAGGTGGGATAGGACTCCAAGCCATAGTTAGGAGGTTACCTAAACAGTACTTTCCAAATAGTCAAATGAATGACCACCCTAATTGTCATTATAGAAGCTTCATCTAGCAACTGATGAAGGCAAAAGAAGAGATTCACAGCTAAGCACTGTATCAAGCTTCAGGTCCAGGTGAAGAGAGGGAGGATAGAGTATATAAGCAAAAGGATCAGGATCATGAGGAAAAGACCCACAGAAATGGCTGACACAAGCTATTGGGAGCTCACTGACTCTGAAATAACCATTGAGGAACCATCATAGAAATGAACTAAACCCTCTGAATGCAGGTGACAGTCGAATGGTGTGGCCAGTTTGTGGATCCTCTTGCAGTAAGATGAGAGTTTATTCCTTATGCATGAACTAGTTTCTCAGAGTCCACCTTACCCAGCCTTGAGGGAATCAGACCTACCTCAACTGTATTTTCCAGACTAAAATGACTCATCTTGGGATTCCTTGCCCTCCCTGGGTAATGGGGGGTGGAGAGAGGCTGAAAGAGAACTGGGTGGAGGGGAGGGAGGGGGAGCAGTGGAGGGTATGAGAAAAAACTTTTTAAATAAAAAATTGTATAAAAAAAAAGGAATTAGATTATTTTCTCATACAGCACATCTTGATTAAAGTTTCCCCTTTCTCTACTTTCCCCCTCTACTTCCTCTCCCCTCAGGATTCACATTTTCTCTCTCTCACTAGAAGAAAACACAGGATTCTTGCATATAGCATCCAAAAATAAGAAAACAAAACATAATCAGATAAACAAAACATATTACATTGAGACTAAACAAGGCAAGTGAACAGAAAAGAGTTCACTTTTTCAGGAGTGTCACAAGAATCAGATACCCACTTGTACATGCATTAAGGAGTCTCATCGGAAATACTAAGCTAAAAGTGATTTCCAGCAGACCAGAACTTCCCATTAACACCCAGGTAGCAGGACTACCCCATCTTCAAATCCCACACCAACCACCAATCTGCCCCGTCACCCAAGACTGCAATGGTTACCTGAGACCCACAGTTTGCCAGCACCTATTAGATCAAGAGTGACTACCTGTAATCCACAGTACACCAGCATCTATTGGATCAAGAGGTGCCCTCTGGAGTCAGGTAGTTTGCCAGTATCTATTGGATCAAAGGGACTCACTCCATTAGGCCCACAATTTCCCAGCACCTACTGAATTAAAAGTGGCTTCTTGAGATCCAAAGGATGCCAGCCCCTATTGCATCAAGATCTCCTATAGGATCAGAGGTCCTAGTGGATCAAAAGTTCATATTGGACCAAGATTGGATCCCTGAGATAAAAAAAACATCCAGCTTCTATTGAACCAAGAACAGCTCACTGTGACACAGAATACATGACATCCGAGTGGACCAGAAGCCCAGATTGGACCAAAAGAGGCTTCCTGAGATACAGACAAAGCCAAAGCGGATTGCACCAAGATCATCTCCCCAAAATACAGACAAATCCTGCATCTGTCTGAGAAAACAATGGCCAGATGCCAATGCAAGAATATGTATAATTATAACAACATAAAGAACAATATTGCACCATTAGAATCTGGCGGTTCTACAACATTGACTTGAATATGAATATGCTAATGTAGAAGAAAAGGAAGGAAAGGATCTTAAAAACAACTTTGTGAATATAATAGAAGTCTTCAAGGAAGAAATAAAAAAAAATTCTCTTGAAGAAATAGAGGGAACTGATGTGGGAATGTCTTTCTGTATGCTGTGAATATCAATCTTTAAATAAAGGAGCTGTTTTGGCCCATGACAGGCACCATAGAAAAAGTAGGAGGGGAAATCACAACATAGGTAGGAGAAGCAGGGCAGAGTCAGAGACAGACCAAGCCAGATGCCCAAGAAGAAGCATGTAAGGACCACAGGTGAGCCACAGGCCACATGGTAGGATAGATTAATGGAAATGGGTTGAGTTAAGATGTAAGAGCAATCTAGCAGTATGCCTGAGCCATAGACCAAACATCATGAAGTTAATATAAGTGTTTGAGTCATTTCTGGGGGCCTGATCAGCTGCAGGCAGCTAAGGGGTCTGGCGGGGCAGGTCTGTGGGTCTGGACCTCTGGCCACTATGGAGCCAAGAAACCTCATTGTTACAGGGAACAAAAAACAAAAATTGTAAGAGATCAACAAATCCCTTAAAGAAAATAAACAAAACCAAGAAAACTAAAAAAAAAAAAAAAAAAAAAAAAAAAAAAAAAAAAAAAAAAAAAAAAAAAAAAAATCAAGCAGATGAAGTAAATGATTCAAGATTTTAAAACTGAAATGAAAGCAACAAAGTAGACACAAACAGAGGAATACTAGAAATGGAAAATCTGAAGAAATGAATGGGGACTACACATGCAGCATAACCAAAAGAATGTAAGAATTAAAAAAGAGAATCTCTAGTGTGAAAGATTTGATAGGAGAAACATATATGGAGGTCAAAGAAAACTCTAAAGATAAAAAAATGTCTAGGAAATATAGACACCATTTTTAAAAAAAACCTAAGAATAACAGGAATAGAAAGAGAAGAATACCAGCTCAAAAGCAAAGAAAATATATTCAACAGAATCATAAAAGAAAATTTTCCCAATCTACAGAAGGAAATGCCTATAGAAATACAAGAGGCTTACAGAACACCAAATAGACTATACTCCCTGTCCAAAAAAAAAAGTCTACTTGCCAAAAAAGAATAAAGTCTCTTTGCACATCAAGTCATTAAACCTACAGAATACAGAATTAATACTAAAATCTGCAAAGGAAAAAGGCCAAGTAACTTATAAAAGCAGATCCGTCAGAATAATATCTGACTACTCAATCCTGACTCATCCTGGTCAGATGTTATACAGACACTAAGAGGCCAATAAATGCCAGCCCAGACTAATACACCCACCCAGCAAAACTTTCAATCACCATAAATGGAGTAAACAAGCCATTTCATGACAAAATCAAATTTAAACAATACCTATCCACAAATATAGCCCTATAGAAAGCATTAGAAGGAAATTTCTAACTGAAAGAAGTTAGATATACCTACAAAGCCACAAGCAATAGGTAATCCCACAGAAGGAAATCCCAAAGAAGGGAAACATACACACACACACACACACACACACACACACACACACACACACACAACCACCTAATTAACAGGGATTAACAATCACTGGTTATTAATATCCTTTAATATCAATGGACTCAATTCACCTATAAAAAGACATAGCTAACATGATGGATACAAAAACAGAATCCATTTTTCTGTTGCATACAAGAGACATGCCTCAGCTTCAAAGACAGACACTGGCTCAGAGTGCCCGGATCAGTCAACGGAGGGTCTGGAATGGATTTTTGTTTTGAGGTACAAAGCTTATTGCCCCATAAATCTGCTTGTGTTTCGGGACCTTGGGCAGGCCCCTGTACCCATTTCCCTGCTTGTGAGTCAAAGGCTGCCCTAGATCATCTGTTTTAGATCTGCATTCATTAGCCCAGTGTCGGCCTCTTCTGCACTTAGGACAGACACCTGGCATCTGCTTATTAATACTTTCTCCCTTTTTTTCTGTTCTACAGTTTTTTGAAAAATGACCCAACTGACCACAGTTAAAGCACTTCCCCTTTCCTTTCTGTGCCAGGAATTGTTTCAGAATGTACCCTTGTAATGCAGCTGCCAGGGCCATTCCCTGCTGATATGCAGGCCCAATGTCTGAACACAGGTGAATGTAACCAGACAGGTCAGTTTTCTTTCTATAAGGGCAAATGGCAGCTTGACAAGTGTGGAGACCCACAAGTGTGGGAAAGACTTCACTTCCTTCTTCTCAGCCTGTTGAACTGTTCTCTGAACCAGGAGGTTCTCTCCCAAGCATGAATGACATATTTTGTGGCTCTGATCCCACGGGCCGGGGCAAGTGGCACCTAACGTGGGGCTGGAAGTACGAGGTTCCCTCAGTGAGGACGCTGTCCAGTGGCCAGCGTATGATGGTAAGTACCATTTAGGACATAAGCTGAGAAATGATTGCCTGTCGTTTTCAATAAGCTTAGGAAGAACAGTTTTTCAAGATGGGTCAGGAAATAAGTCAGCAGAAACTCTTTATTGATGGGTTGACACAGACATTTAAGGCGCGAGGAGTAAAGGTGACAGAAAAACTGTTGACTGAATTTTTTAATTTTATACAAGAGGTCTGTCTGTGGTTTCCAGTTGAAGGAACATTAGATGAAAGATGCTGGAGGCATGTTGGAGATGCTCTTGAAGATTATTATCATACATTTGGGCCAGAAAAGGTCCCTGTTACAGCTTATTCTTATTGATTAATGAAATATTAAGCCAATGACACATTGACCCAGTCATGGTGAATGATCTTAATGATGGGGAGAAAATTTTAAAGAAAACAGAAAATGCCTCCCCTGCCTCATTTAAAAATGAAAGAAAATATCCGAAGGAAAAGAGGACTTAATGTCTTTTGACAGTGATGAAGATATGAATACTGAAACCTCACTTAAATATAAAAAAGGAAAAAAGGAAGTCTTGATAAAAAGAGAGACAGGATAAAGACTGACAGATGATCCTTAGAATTCAATAAAAGGGCGGAGGACTCTGATGAGGATATTAATTTGACTGATCTAGAAGAGGAAGCAGCCAAATATCACAACTCAGAGTGGCCTCCTCCTATACAGCCCTCAGCTCCTACTGCTACTGTTTGCCCTGTCCTAGATCCCAGGTAGGAATTAAGAAATAAAATAGAATTTGTTAAAGAGCAAATAAAACTTGAGAAAGAGTATTGTCAGCTTGTTTCCCACTTAGAATGCCTAAAAACAGGCAAACCTGGAGAGGGTTTTGAGCTTCAGGCACTCCCATACTCTCAGTCATCACTTCTCCCAAGTAAAGTAAAGGTGTCTCCAGGATTGATTCAGACTGAGCCAGAGGCTTTCCCTGTCACAGAAACAAGGAATGCTCAGGAAGTTGCCTGGTGCACTCATCAAGGATTTGACTTTAAAGTTATTAAAGAGCTGAAAACTGCTGTTGCTCAGTATGGTGCTACTGTGCCCTATACTACAGCAATTGTGTAATCTGTGGCAGATAACTGGCTGACTCCTTCTGATTGGCAGACTCTGACTAGAGCCACACTTGCTGGAGGAGATTACTTACTTTGGAAGTCTGAATTTGTGGAGATTTGTAAGGAAACAGCCAGGCGTAATCAGGCAACAGGAAATGGATGAACCTTGGACATACTAATTTGGTGAAGGCAGTTTTGCTCGCAGTGATGCGCAAATGCAGTATGATGCAGGACTCTGCACAAATTCAGGCAGCTGCAACTAAGGCATGGAGGAAACTGCCTGTTAAAGGGGACATGAGTTCTACACTCACCTCTGTTAAACAAGAACCAGATGAACCTTTTGCTGATTTTATTCATAGACTTATGACAGTGGCAGGACGTATTTTTGGTAGTCCAGATACTGGTGTTAATTTTGTTAAGCAATTGGCATTTGAAAATGCAAACGCCGCTTGTCAAACTGCCATTTGCCCTTATAGAAAGAAAACTGACCTGTCTGGTTACATTCACCTGTGTTCAGACATTGGGCCTGCATATCAGCAGGGACTGGCCATGGCAGCTGCATTACAAGGGTACACTCTTAAACAATTCCTGGCACAGAAAGGAAAGGAGAAGTGCTTTAACTGTGGTCAGTTGGGTCATTTTTCAAAAAACTATAGAACAGAAAGGGAGAAAGTATTAATAAGCAAATGCCAGGTGTCTGTCCTAAGTGCAGAAGAGGCCGACACTGGGCTAATGAATGCAGATCTAAAACAGATGATCTAGGGCAGCCTTTGACTCACAAGCAGGGAAACAGGTACAGGGGCCTGCCCCAGGCCCCAAAAAACAAGCAGATCTATGGGGCAATAAGCTTTGTACCTCAAAGCAAAAATCCATTTCAGACCTCTGCACAACAACTGCAGGAAGCGCAGGACTGGACCTCAGTTCAGTTCCTCCATCCACACACTCTTAACTCCTGAAATGGGTGTTCAAGCCCTACCCATAGGAATTTTTGGCCCTTTGCCCAGTAATACTTTTGGCCTGGCTATTGGACATAGTAGTTCTACTTTGAATGGCCTCCAAGTTTTCCCTGGAGTGATTGATAATGATTACATTGGAGAAATTAAAGTCATGGTTTCTTCTCCCAGAGTTATTAACACTATAACTGCTGGTCAAAGATTTGCTCAGTTATTACTTCTCCCTCTTCTCTCCTCTCAAAATAAGATTTTTTCCTCGAGGAGAGGAACAGGTGGCTTTGGCTCATCTGATGTTTATTGGGCACAAAAAATTTCTAATCAGAAACCCTTAATAACATTGTGGTTAGATGGGAAAGAATGCTGTGGCCTCATTGACATGGGGGCAGACATCACAATCATTAAAAGAGGATTGGCCAAAGGCTTGGTCTGTGGAAGTAACCTTGACTTACCTTAAAGGAATTGGTCAAAGTTGCAATCCTGAAAGGAGTTCTAAAAACCTGACTTGGCAAGATAAAGATGGAAATCAAAGAACTATTCAACCATATATTATCCCAGGATTACCTATTAACTTATGGGGAAGAGATTTACTTTCTCAAATGAGCCTTATTATGTGTAGTCCAAATGAAATAGTGACAGCTCAAATGCTGAATAGTTACCAGGAAAAGGACTAGGAAAAAATGAAGAAGACAGACAAGAGCCTTTAACTGTGCAACCTCAACCTTCCCGTGCAGGGTTAGGGTATTTTTCTTAGAGACCACTGATACTCCTGTAACTCATGCACATAAGATTACAGAAGACCCTGTAGGGTTTGATCAGTGGCCTCTCAGTTCTGAAAAACTGCATGTGATTAATGTGATTAATAACATGTAGGTTCTTGAGCCCACCTACAAGAAGAAGCCTCGGTGGTCTCAGTATAACTACTAATAACAGCTATACCCTCATAAAAAGGTAGTGAATAATGATAACACAGCCAGCAGGAATCAAACAAATCTTACTGACTGCTGTTCAAGGTAAAAAAAAAATGTCTGATTAATTATGGTAAGAATAATATTTTGTGTAGAGGTTGGTTGAAAAAGATCTTGAGAAGGAGTAGTCAAAATGCCTGCCTTCGTAGGTTGAGGCACAGGAACAGGTTTATGGGGTATATGTATTAACACATTAGGTCCAATGTCTACAGGTTTATCATAATAAAGAGGGTTTTTTTTTTTTTACAAGTTTAATTTTAAACACAACTCCTGTATCGGTGCCCATCTGATATAGGTGAAGACCCCAAGTAAGGCCTTGTTGCCAAGATGAATGAAACAGCTGTTTACCATGAGAAGTAAATTGTATCCTTAAGGGAGTGCACCAGCCTTTAGTTATGGTATTAGAGGATTTACAGGCTGGAAATCCATCAACTGGGGTGTTTTCATAGTCATAGTCAGAAGAAACAGTAATATAATCCCAAGATGAGGAAGGTTTCCAATAAGCATTTCCTGTGGTTTCACAGCCCCAAGAATGGCAGTAATAATCATACCTGGAGCCGCATTTATATAAATTGTTTCCAGGAAAATGTGGCCCAGGGCAAACAAAGAATGTATAAGTAGCAAGTATGGACCAGGCTATGGCACTATCACATCTAGAAGCTTTAGGTTTGGGAATATAATAAAAAAATTCCTCCTTCCACAGGAGGAATTTCTGGGGCCAAATCAATAGGAGGCAAAATATTTTGTAATCCCCAAGGGGCTTCTGCTCCTAGGGATAGTTTACATAAATCAGGAGTTAAATCAGGCCACCAATTTTTATGAACAGCTTTAGAGGTGGACCAAATCACATCCCTCTAACAGAAATTATCTGCCACATAAAATTAAGAGGTTGGTGGGGATTCTGAGGAGTCTTCGCAAAAATTAGTGAGATGCAGAGCAGAGTCAGGAGGGTTGTCACCATCTTTCTCCATTGCAGGATCTGTGGAGTCAGGACCTGCAAGAAGAGAAGAATCATCCTCCAGAGGAGTTGCCCCCTCCCTGGATCATTTATCTGCTTTACTAATCTCTCAGGCAACCATCTGGATGATTTTGCTTGCTTTGAATAAATGCATACAGATCCACATCCCCAAATAAGAACTGGATCTGGTCCATGCCAATAATTGTCCAGTGGATCTCTCCAGAGAACCATGGCAAAATGATCTTTTGTCTTAGTGTGCCAAAAACAAGTAGCCGCAGATTCTCCTTTAGCATCCAAATTTTAAAATTTCAAAATAAATAATGCATGATGTAAAACATTTCTTCGTGAGCCTTTGGTAGGGTACCATTCCCCCTTTTTAATTTTATCAATAGTAACTTTTAATGACTGGTGGGCTCTTTCCACTATGCCTTGGCCCTGTGGATTGTAAGGAATGCCAGTTATGTGCTAAATGTTCAAGGAGCACAAAATTGAGCAAAACTCGGGTGTATCCAGGGCCATTATCAGTCTTAATTTGTTGTGGACATCCTAACACTGAAATTGCAGTCAGCATGTGATTAATAACATGTTTTGTAGCTTCCCCTGTTTGTAGGGATGCATAAATGAAGCCACTAAAGGTATCCACAATAACATGAATATATTTCAGATTACCAAATTCTGAAAAATGTGTCCCATCCATTTGCCATAAGGCATTAGGTACCAGTCCTCTTGGGTTTACTCCATAGTGAGGAGTAGGTAAGTGAATAGCACATGAAGGGCAATCTTTTACAATTCATATGGCTTTTTCTCTGGTAACTTATGTAGTAGATGTAAAGTCCTAGCATTGAGGTGATGTAATTTATGAGTATTCTGAGCAGCGGAAATATCATCAACAACCATAAGTGGACAAGCCTGTATAGGAAAAGCAGTAGAACGAATGGCTAAATCAGCTAACTTGCTCCCTTTTGCAGGGGTCCAGGAAGGCCAGAGGGAGCTCTAAGATGTCCTAGAAAAATGAATGAGTGCCCTGGGGAATGAGAGATTGAAGATGTGAAAAATATTTACCAGCCTCAGATGCACTCTTTATTAAACGTGCTGTCTCTAACAAAGGAACAGAATAGGCTATATAAGCACTATCAGTATAAATGTTTAAGGGCTGACTTAAAAAGTCAGAGAAAACTGCAACAATTGCTTGTAACTCAGATAACTGAGCAGAGGTGGATACTGTTCAAATCTAACAGTAACATCACCACACACATAAGCAGCTCTTTCTGTGGAGAAACCATCTGTAAAAATCACCAAGGCATCTTTCAATGGAGAAAAGGAAGTTATTTGGGGAAACACAAAATCATGCCTATTTGCAAAATCAAAAAGTTTATTTGGTGGGTAATGATTGTCTATGACACCAGTAAAAGAAGCAAATGCTACAGGCCAAAATTCAGTAGTTTGCATAAGCCAATTTATTTGTTCTTGAGTATAAGGCTGAATAATAATATCAGGTTCTTTGCTGAAGTAGTGTTTTCCTAGCTTTCTTCTTTGCATAATAAGGTCAGACACAGCCTTATAATATATGCCTATAACCTGCTTAGGAGTAGAATGTAAATGAGTCCACATAAGTGGAGCAGTTTGCCAAAAATCTGCAATAAATGACAAAACTGTTTTGCAAATAAAAAACTTCAAAGGTTGATCATAATCCTTAAAACTAATAGTCTGATTGCAGATGGCTTCCTCTACTACTTTAAGAGCTTCTCTTGCTTCAGGAGCAAGCATTCTAGGTGAAGTAGGTTTAGGATCCCTATGCAAAGGTTTCAAATCTCCTTTGCTAATCTTAAGGTAAGGAACAAGCCAATTTATATATCCTAGAAGCTTTTGAAAATCATTTAAGGTTTTAAGATTGTCTGTCTAAGTTTTAATTTCTGTGAAAATACACTGGAGCCCCTCAATTGAAATCCTAAGTAAGTATAAGGATCTTTTAATTGAACCTTATCAGGAGCTATTTCTAAGCCTCTAGAATTCACATAGAAAGTTTGAGGAGAGTCAGGGCAGTTACAGAGAGATCCTGTCTCAAAAAGAGGGAATGAAGGAGAGAGGGAGGGAGGGAAGAAGGAAGGGACAGAGGGAGGGAGGAGGGAGGAAGGAAGGAGGGGCAGAAGGAGGAAGGAAGGGAGGGAGGGAGGGAGGGAGGGAGGGAGGAAGGGAGAGAGGACAGAGCAAGGGAGGGAGAAAGGAAGGACAGGACAGAGGGAGGGAGGGAAGGAGGGAAGGACAGAGGGAGGGAAGGAGAGAGAAGGGAAGGAGGGAGGATGAGGAAAAGAAAAAAGAAAGATGGGCTGATAGGCGAATCTATAAAGCATGTTCTTGATTGAAGATTTGAAGATGTGGGAAGATCCAGCTCAATATGGGCAGAGTCATCCCTGGATTGATGGTCCTGGTCATATAGAAAATCAGCTTTGGGTAACAAGCCAGTCAGAAGTGCTCCTCCATGGCTTCAGCTTCAGTTCCTACTCTGCCTTCTCTACAGGATGAACTGCTACCTGGAAGTGTAAGATGAAATGACCCCTTTCCCTCTCAATCTTTTATTGGAATTTTATCACAGAAATAGACACCTAACTAGGGCAGGCTCTCAAAGACTCACCTTAGAAAAATATGTTGCTAATGTTTTAGTTCACACTTAGGTTTTTCTCTATTCATAAAACTACCTAAACTGATTGGTTCTGGTACACCCAGATCACCAAAGACAGTTTTCTTTACTTTCTGACAGGTTGATGGAGATGATAAACATGAAACAATGTAAATATTCTCAAGTAGTATTTGTTTATTTGTATATTCTATCATTGACATGTACAACTAAGCATCCCCATTTACCCTTGTCAATGACATACCTGTATACATCTCTGTAAACCATATTCAATATTCTAAAGAGATAAAAGTCATGTGTACTTTAACCTCCATAAAGGCAAATGAATCCACTGACATTTTCTCCACAAGTGGATATAAAATTCTATTAACAGTGACTATTTCCTTTGATATCATCAAACACAAATCATGCAAAATTATCTATTATTTATACCTTTCTCCTACTACATCTATGTTAGTAAGGTGATAAAATGAGGAAAAAATATTCAACACACATGAATATTCCTGCAAGATAATAGGGAGAGATATCCCTAAAAATTACTAGTGAATTTACCTGATCACATGTACAAAGGTACTTATTTATAATAATCATCTTCTTTTTCAAATTTCGTATCCCATTTTCTCTTATCCAGTCATTATTTTGGCCAACGTGGATGAGGGAAACCAGAATTAGTGGAAAGTCTGAGCCACTAGCAGATCTGCCTGACTTGGGCTCTTATATATTTCTGGGGACATAAATGAAAGTACACAGTCATCCTGATATTCCCTAAGAGGTCACCTACATTACAAGTGTATTCTTTCTCTACCATATAGGACCTTCTTAATGTAGTCAGGATGAATCACCCCACGCTATTAAGTAGCTCTCTTCTCTACCTCCAGATTCAGGCACAAGAAGAGTTCAGAGTGGTGAATTCTCACAGGGCGTGGTAGATCTACCCTGGAGTCCATTCCTTTAGGGTAACATATGCAGGAAAATAGTTTGATCAAGGCCAGCATAAGAAACACAGAGAGACCATGTCAATACAGATCGGGGACAAAATAAGTGATTTGAGAATGTCAGTTATGTTGCTTGTAAAAAACAAAATTAGAAAAAGATGATACTATAGGGGAAAGGAATGAGACTGTTTATATCTGTGGGTGGAAATATCTCTTCTTTTAGAGTAAAGACCACTAAACCAACAGAATAAATTCACTGGGGTATAGAGTGGGTATTTTACTAGTGGGTACCTTGGAATGATGGTGAACCATGTCACTTCCATTTCTTCCCTATTCATTCATGAAACTATGAATCCTGCATATAAGAGAGACAGTAGTAGCACAGAGTGAATGCTGATGTAGAGCATATACAACTTCTCAGAGGACATTGCTCCAGTCCCAAAAGGTATTGACATCTATGTGGTGTCATAATTGATTCTCCAAAAGGCCAAGACACCACTCTCCTGACTCATGGGTGGTGAGAAATATGGTAAGATCAATGATTTCCAGTGTGGGTCCATCAACACAGTTCATTTGCTATCAGTGAGCTGCTTAACAAGAAGCAACACTGTGTGGGAAGCCAAATGACAGTAAAGGAATTATGGGTAACTCAAGAGATAATGTTTTTGGCAGCAGCTTCGTTTGTCTCTAAAGCAAAAATCACGCTCGGTACAAAAGTCTCAGTCAATAACAACAAGACCCCAGGCCTTCCATGCTAGAACTGGTCCAATGTGATGAGCATTAATAAGTTAATTCTTTGGCTTATCTTTCAAAATTTGCTCTAAAATTGCAATGTCATTTGACAGATAACATACTGATCAAAAGTAACCATCTGGGAGCTGAAGAGATGGCATAACGGTTAAGATCACTTAATGCTTTTGCAGAGGATCTGTGTTCTGTTCCCAGCACCCACACTCAGCTCACACCCACCTACAGCACAAGTCTTAGGTGATCTGACTCCCTCCTCTGATCTCCACAGGCACAAAGTATGAAACACAGTGACTGGTTACCTGAAATATGAGAAGGCTAGTGTAGAGCCTGGGGAGTACAGATGACGGTAACTAGGAGTTTGCTGTTGGATCAAAGGCTTTGTCTTCTTTGTCTCAGTATATCTTGTAAGTTTTATCTATCCAGGCACACACTGATTCAGATGTATTGATTTACCAGAATCATGATTTGTGGTGAGAATGAGGAGGTAGAAAGGGGAAGGAAGCATTTTCTTAATTACCTATTAATTCTATCAACTTCTGAGAAGATGTTCTCTCAGAAGTACAAAATATTAGCATTGAACTTGAAGCCACCTGCTGCTTCAAGACAACTGTATGGCCCACAGAGTTTTGCACAAGTTTCTAGGATGAGCAGGCTTTCTCTGAAAGCTTATGTTTGTAACTGGACTTCTGCCCGTGCCCTTTTTCCAGTGATCACTGCACCAGCTTCTTGTAAAGAATCCCACATTTTTCTGGGGTGTGAATTATATTTTTTCATTGAAGATAGTACTGATTCAATCAGGAGTGTTAATAAAGTCAAGATAAATGGAGCCAATCTGTGTGTGAATAGGGGCATACATTAGATTTCTGTACCAGACTTCATATTCATGGTTGTTGTTTTTGATGTTGCTGATACAGAGTCTTGTTGAACAGAGACTGACATGAAACTTTCCATACAGCTGAGGCTGAAATTCCTGATCCTCACACTCTGTCTCCTGGTTGTTGAGATTCAAGACTACTTTTAAAAAATTATTTATTTATTATGTATACAGTGTTCTGCCTACATACCAGAAGAGGGTACGAGATCAAATTATATGTGGTTGTGAGTCACCATGTGTTTGCTGGGAATTGAACTCAGGGCTTCTGGAAGAGCAGTCAGTGCTCTTAACCCCTGAACCATCTCTCTAGCCCTGAAAGTTACTTTTATGCCACAATGGGAATTGAATCCAGGATGTCACCAACAGTGAGTGAGCACTCTATCAACTGAGCTTCACTTCCAGCTCCCTGCACCAGAATTTATGAATCAGATGCACTGATGCTTTTATATCCTCACCTCACGGTTGAATAAACTTTAAGAGAGAAAAGGAAAAGAAAGAGGCCTTCCCGGTGGTTGTATTTTCCCTGCAGCATCTGTGGTACTTTAGCTTCTAAGAAACCACCACTTAGATGGAACGTGGAGCTGCGGAGAAACAGGAGAGCTAGGGGTGTGGGGAAAGCAGCAGGCCAAGATGATGAACCATAGGGCAGGTTTTTTTAACACAAAATCACGGTAGTCTTGGGGGTGGGTGAGATGAGAAGCTCAGAATTGGATTCCCAATCAGAGCTGAAACTCCCATTCTGAAATGAGAGATTAGTGACTTTACCAAATCATAGGTTTTTGTCCAGCTACACTTAAAAATTCAGCAGGGGGCGCTCAGAGAAAAAGAAACTTCTAAGGTCACAGAGCTGAGCGGCAAGACTTGTTTCCTTGCTTTGTGTCTGAAAAGCCACAAGACGGCGCACAGTATCCAGTAAGATGCTTTGCATCTGCCATGAGACCTACTGAAATACCCAGAAGGCATCCAGCGGGGGGGGGGGGGGGGGGGGGGGGGGGGGGGGACGACACATAAGAGTTTCCAGGTGTTTGGGGACAGCTGGATACTCATTAAGAATTATATTCCCTAATCTGCCCCTTTATACAGAGTTTAAACTGCCCAAAAAACCTAACTGGGACTATCTTATGCAAGGGGAAATAGCTAAAGTCAACAAGATGGCCGTTGCTTGTCTGAGAGGATCTTCACTGGTAGCAATCTTCTAAGTGATGTGTATTGTATCTAGATAAACCAATGATCAGGAGACATGTTTGAACATTTTTCCATAGCTTTTTCTTTCTTTGTTCCTTTGTCTTATCTATGTTATCATTTCATTTGTTTTGGATTTTAAGCTTTTGTACATGTGTATGTTGTTCATTTCTTATATCCTTCAAGTCTACCACTCTCCTTCCCTCACTTATACTCACTCCTGTTAAACTCCTTTGTGTCCCTAGACAGGCTTACTTAAACACACACATATGTTTCCATATAAAATCTAAGAACCACAAATGAGATACACACACATATAGATAGATAAATAGATGATAGATAGATGATAGAAAGATGATAGATAGATGATAGATACATACATATAGATAGACAGATGATACATAGATGATAGAAAGATGATAGATGATAGATATATGATAGATATATGATAGAAAGATAATAGATAGATGACAGATAGATGATAGAAAGATGATAGACAGATGATAGATACATACATATATAGATGATACATAGATGATAGATAGATAGATGATAGATAGATAGATAGATAGATAGATAGATAGATAGAGATATCTGACTTTCAATGCCTAATTTTTCACTTAATGTACCTTTCTCCAGTTGAATCTGTTTTCCTGAAAAACCACATAACTTTGTTTTGGTGACTGGTCTTGAACTTTTCTGTCCTACTTCTAACTCCCAAATCCTGACATTATAGACATGCACCACAAAGCTCTGCAAAATATTGCCAGTTAATGATCAAATAATTATAAAGATTTATTTTATATTTGATTTTGAGTGTGTGTGTGTGTGTGTGTGTGTGTGTGTGTGTGTGTGTGTGTGTGTAAGGGTATGCACAAGGGTATGTGGATATGAGTATAAATGCTTACAGAGGCCAGTGCCATCAAATTCCCTAGAGATGTCATTACTACCAGACGTAAGTTGGATGATGTGGGCACTTGGAACTAAAGTCAGGTCCTCTGCTAGAAAAGAAATTTATCTTAATCACTGAGCCATCTCTCCAATCCCTGAAATAGTATAATTTTGACTTTAATATCTATTATCTTATCTAATCCTAGTAAATATGCATTACTATTTTTCTTTCTTGGAATGTTTTGCCACCTTAGTCTTACTCCAGGCTATAAGCTTAGTTGAAAGAGCCCCAAAAGAACAGCAAAGTTGTCTTTGATTTTTATTTCTTTGTCACAATTCAGGGGACACAGAAGTATTTTTCCAGATTAATGATGCTCTACAGCACAAAATAAGGTAAGAAAAAGTGAAAGGGAGCAAAAAGCATCCCTCAGCACTTTCCTCACATTGCCTTTATCTCAATGTCTGCAGGAGGTGAAGCAGAATTGGTTTTTGTAGCACTGGTCTGAGCAGTGTCCTCACTCAAGGCTCTCTCCAGACTGGAAGGAAGGGAATGGATCAGTCGTGTTCTAAAGTCCTGGCCCATGAAAACATAGAGCATTGGGTTGAGACAGCTGTTGAAGAAGGCCAATGCACTTGTTGGGTGAACCAACATGTTAAGAATTTCATAATCACCCATTAAAAGCATCTCTTTAAGCCAGACTGTACTTAAAAGGGCCACCAGCTGAAAGGGAAACCAACAGATAAAGAAGGAAGCCACAACTGCAGTAAGAACACGTAAGGGACGGCTGGAATTAACAAGGGCTTTCCTGTGAAGCTTGGCAGCGATAAGTCCATAGCAGATGGCAACAATGGACATGGGCATGCTGAAGCCAATAATGAATCTGATGATCCCTCTAGCTGTTAGCATAGTGATAGCTGTGTTCAACCGTTCCTCATTAGTGTCACCCCAGGAAACAAAGCTGAATGTACAGTACACATTTCCTCTTGTATCTCTAACTAGAGTCAAGAAGAGAAAAATGGGTAATGTCAGAATGAAAGCAAGAATCCAGGGTCCGATGATAACCTTTCTAGCCAGACTCACAGTGCGGTGGTTCTGAGCCCAGACTGGAAGCAGGACACAAATACATCGGTCCAAGGCAATGAGTGCAATCAGGAAGACACTTCCAAATAGGTTTATGTCTACCACAATGTGAACTAATTTACACAGGAACCAGCCAAAAGGCCATTTTTCTTTCATGGCCATTGAAGTGATGAGGAATGGTAGACTAGCCGTGAAAGAGAAGTCAGCCAAAGCCAAGTTCAGATAACAGATACTGGTGACAGTGTGTCTCATCCGGAATCCAGCCACCCATATCACAAGCCCATTGCCTAGCACCCCAAGGACAAAGGTGATGGAGAGGACCACCATTGAGAGGATCCATAGAACTCTGGAGGAGGTAGACTCATAGACCACCACTTCTGATCCATTCAGAGGGATGGAATAGTTGGCTTCCATTTTATCTGCACCTGAAAAATTTCAACAACAGCCATTTCTCAGGTGTGGCTCCATCTTATATCACCCCTATTAAGAATCCACACCACCTGCCACCACATAAGATCCATTTTACCAGTAATACTATAAAACTAGCACTTTACTAGATACCTTTCTGAGATAGCATAATTCTTCACATTTCTAAAATGATTTATGCTTTTCAGACTGATGAAAAAAAGAATAATAAGCTCCCATGTCTAAGCAGTAACACTGAACTGTGGGTGAACAAGAAGCAAATCAAGGGTGATAGGAGTTCAGCACTCTAAGCAAAGCAATGGACTCAGATGACAATTCCTTGGTGAAGGCTTTCTTTTAGTTCTCATGCTCACTACCCCCCCACACAAAAAAATAAATAAAGCAGCTAAGAGATGCCAATATTTTAATTAAAAAGTTTGTTTAAGAAAGTTAATATCTGTACACTTTAGAGAGAAAAAGAGACACAGGCAAAAAGAGTCAGACAGGCAGACAGACATATGACAAATATTAGAGAATGAGCTGAACCAAAAAAAAAAAAAATGAGTAGCAACTCATTGGACTCTGTATTTCAAAGACATTGTTTTCAAATATTTATGAAATAGATGGTTTATATGTGAGAAAAAAAGATCAAACTTGTGGTAGACCAGATGCTAGTTTTGAGTACTAATTACTATGAAAATCTTGAAAAGTAAAAACACAGTTCAGAGGATATCATAACAAAGCTGAGGTCACATTCATATCCATTACTAATGTGCAAGTATAGTAACTGGTGATGCTTGGTTTCTTATACAGTAGAAAGATCCTAACTGCAGCATAAAGTATGCTTAAACACAAAGGGGGATTCTGAACACAGCTGCCATGACATCTAACCTCTTACTTACATAATCTCAAGCTCAAATATAATTCTACCAGGACTTCAGAAATGGTGCCACGATTTCCATCTTCCAAGCTTTCAACTTGGAAGGTTCATACAGTTTTCGAGATTTTGCTTTTCTTCATTGTGAGAATCCCTGGCCTAGTATTTGCCTATTATTTCTTTTCATCTAAGGCATTGGCTTTACTCATAAAGAAGAGACTGAATGGTTGCTACAACTGCTTGCTAATGTATTCTACCTTGTGATTCTTTAAAAGGAGGAAGTCAGTGAAAGGTAGGTAACATCTTACCTTCAAACTAGTTCCATTGTTCCTGCTTGTTATGAAATTTCTCACTCCTTGACATACAAAGAGTGTGTGTGAGATAAAGGGTGAGACTTTGTGATCTTTTCCTTAAAGCCTATTCACTGTGCGATTATGACAAAATTTAGATTTATCTACATAAGAAGTTTTAAAGGCTCATTATTTCTAGCTTTTGTAAAACTAGAATGTTAAGAGAAAAAATGTGAAACATGAAGTTTACACAAATAGTTATAGGACAGATTTTAATCTAGCTGAGTCTGACTTCTGAGTCCTTCCTCTGCTGTACCAAATTGCTAAATGTCTCTCCTCCCCACATCTGATCACTTACTCCTCTCTGAAAGCAAACCACAGTTTGGATCATGGAGGTTGTCCCTCCATCTATGTTTGAGTGTAAATCTTGATCAGTCTAGAAAGTATTTTGAATCTTCACTGCTTCATAAGGAATTGCTGGAGCTGTGTCCACAGGATACAATTCTGGATAATAACACAATTGAGTAAGTCCTCAGTGTCCACTCCCACCCAGGTTCAGGAAACTTGGAATATTTTCTTATACTATAGTGCATGAGCTACAGAATCTGCTTACAAGTTTTCTGTTGAAACTTATTTGCAAGCCTAAGGATATTGTACCAGTACATAGTGCTTGTCTAGAATCTCCTGACAATTGAATGTGATCATGGCTCAATGTTAGAGCATATACCTACCTAGGATCCTCCAGGTGGAATTTAGGCTGCAGCTCAATGGTAGAGCACTTTTGTAGTATGCAAAAAATATTGAATTCAATCCCCAGGAGTATACTAAAATTAAAAAGACAGAAAGAAATATCTCATTTATTTATGAATCACTTTAAATGTATTTGCATAAAATCTAGGATAATTTTGCACAACCATAAAAATTTTAGATGTATCAATCTATCTTTAAAAAGAAACAGTAATGCTGAGCACTTCTTTGGTTGATTGATTGGTTACTTGGATACATGATTGGTTGAGATAGATCTGGTTATGTCGTCAAGCTGACATTATACTTCTAACCCTTCTGCTTCTATTTCTAGAATGCTGAAGTTACAGATGTGTGCTATAACTGTTTTGTGAATTAATTTCCTTCAAACGCAAACATTTCCTTTGTGAGGCAAAAGTAAACTTCCTGGGTTTTAGAAAGTAAACAAACTTCACATGTCTTGAAGAACTGAAACTTACAAAATTCAAAATTGCTTCTCTCCAAGGTTTTGGAAACAGGAAACATCCACTAAGATAGGAGACTCTGACTAGCATTGCTACCAAGAAGGAACTCCCTGACTTGTCAAGTTCTCTGTAAATCACGCAAAATGTTGTAGGGATGCAGCTTTCATGAGTCTTCCCCCTTGCTGGGGTGGGCTTTTGCGTGATAGAATTGCTTCTGGATCATCTCTGCTCCTGGTTACTTCTGTTAGTAAACCCAATAAAAATAGTTGATCCTCAAGTTGCACTTTGATGTAATCGTTACTTTGGCCTGTCATGGGTTCTCTGGGGTAAGTAGACATTTGTGTTTTGTTTCCTCAGGAAATTTTACACAACACACACCCAGACATTTCTCACCTCTCTCATAATAATAGTGAAAGATAGCAACATCCCTTTTTTATCAAGCCAAATCATTTTATTTTATTTTATTTTATTGTCTCTGTTTTGTTAACAGCAACAGGCATTGGAACCCTAATTTAATTCCCCAAAACTCCCAAGTTTGTCTCACCAATGGGCTTAGCCTGACAGGACCTGCCACAATAGTTGATTATTCTCACATGTGATATGATAGTGGTTTTCCTTGTTATTTCCTGTTACACTTCCATATTTTCTTTTCCTCCTGTCACTTTCCACCTGTCACTTTCTCCAAGGTCCTATGCAGGACATTATGTAAGGGGATTCAGGATTTCTCAACCCTAGCACTGTTCACATCTGCCACTGCTTAATTGTGGTTAGGTGTGGTGAAGTCTTGTACAATACAGGATATGTAGCAGCTCTCTGACCTCATTTCCTAGATTCCAGGAGCAACCCTTGTCCAGCTACAATTACCATATAGTGTCTCTAGATGCAAAACATTCTCTGGCAGACAAAACTACCTAGAGTGAAAAACCATGACTGTAGCATAAATTTTCCTGGGCTCTACAATCAGATAAATATATATTTTCATTTTTTAATTTTCCATGTGTGATCTACATGGGTGCACCTGTGTACATCTATGTGCCTGTTCTTACACATGTGGATGCCTCAGGCCAATGTCTATTGTTTCTGTCAACCAGTCTTCCACTTTATTTTCAGAGATATGGTCTCTCATTGAACCTGAAGCTAATTGACTGGGTAGCATGCTAGTTAGTGAACTCCAGATCTCCTGCTTTCTCTGCCTCCCTAGACCTGGGGTTACAGACAGATCTTGTTTGTTTGTTGTTTTTCTTTTTTGTCCAAGCTCAGGTCCTCGTGTTGTTGTGTGCACTTTATTTGCTGACGAATCTGTTGTCTAACCAGAATTCTAATGCTATCAATGTCATTTCTTTGAGCCTTAGTTCTTTCATTTGCTGATCATGAATGATTTTTCAAGTGAGGATATAATGAAAATAAACATAGAAACTTTCCAGTTTGGACCCAGTGAGTCTTAAATAAATGTAAACCCTGTCTTCACCATGCTCTGTACTGTGTTTTAGGGCTTGTAGAAGTTCACATTCAGAGAAGAACATGTTTCTGTGGCTGAGGATGTGCCTCAGCTGGAAAAGTACTTGCCTAGAAAGTACTTGTCTCTGGGATTGACCTCCAGAACTGTACAAAACTGAGTATGATGCTATATTTTTAATCCCAGCAACCTAGACATGTAGGCCTGAGGATCAGAAGTTCAAGGTCATCCTTGACTACATTTTGAGTTCAAAAGCTACAGAGAAGAGTTACATAGAGAATGGCATGGTTGTGACAATAGTAACTGCTCTTTGGACATTGTCCACACTTGAACAAGTTCATTAAGACTTTATAACTCATCCTAGCTCTTGTAGATTACAGAAATTAATGTAAAGCATTGTATATTCTGAGATGTTGTGAGTATTGAATAATATGATTTATAATGAGAAAAACCATTGAACAATTAAATCAGTTAAAATTTAAACCAGTAGCATTCATTATTTATGCTCCCAGTTAGAAAGAGGCAGGACCATCATTTGAGACCAACCCTGCTCTTAACCCTATATAACCCTATGTTTCCTCGCTGTGTTCAGGTATTTCTCTCCTTTCTAAGTATCCTTCAAGCCACTTAGAATATATGATACACTCCATCATCTTTAAATCATTGCTATAAAAATGTTAACACAAGGAAAAACCAGTGAAAATACAAAGTTGCTAAAGGGTGGGTCCATCACCCTCTTTTTGCAAAGTGGAGGACCTGTGAATCACAGATGCTGATTAGAATATTTCTTCTGTGGTGAAATCCTAACTTAACAAAATCATCTCATTGTAACATCCTTATTTTAGGACATGAATCACCATTCTGTAACAGATGAAACCATGACTCTGAACAAGAAGTGACTTTGTAGAGACAGCGCCTTTTTGCTAATTCTCTCTACTGTTTACAAAGTGAGTAGTCAGGACTGGGGAAATGACCCACTATAAAACATTTGACATGTAATGAGGATCTGTGTTCAGATCCCTAGCAGCTACATTAAAAACCAAATATAGTGGCATATATCTATAACTCCAGCTGTGGGAGCGGGCAAAGATAGGAAATTTTGTGAAGCTTCCTGGCCAGTCTATATAGCCCATTAGTAAGTTACAGCCTCAAGAAGAGACTTTTTTTCAAAAAATTAAAAAATATAGAGAGTAACTGAGTTAGATATCTAATATTGACCACTGGCCTCCACATGTACACTCACACACATGTATGAACACATACACACATAAATACACACACATATACTAAACTGATTATTCTGTCTCTTTGATTGCTTCTCAAACTATATTATTTCCTCTGCCATTTCCAGGCTTTGTTCCCCTTTTTTTATGCTACCAATTAACTAGGAAGTTTTTACAGTACTATCAGCCAACTATCCATTTCTCTAAGATGAGTTCATAAAGGAAAAGAATTGTCATTGACTTCAAAAGGCCTTTACACACACACACTGGCTCTGGATCCTTCTCTCAACCTCCCAGAAATCAGATCATGACTTCTTCATTCTCTTTTCCTCTCAATCAAGATAAAATACCAGGATATACTTTTCACTAGACCATTTTCATTGAAATATGAATGTTCTCATGTCACTTCCCTTCAAGAATAAATCATTCCCAGTCAATCCTTGTCTTTCACACCAATAATTCCAACTATTTTTGGAGGCTGAGATAGGAATTGCTTATTCAAGGCCTGCCTCAGCTACAGGACAGATTCCAGATCAGTAGTTTACTGAAATTGTGGCTCACAATAAAAAGTAAAAGGAAAGGAACTCGAAAGATTACTCAGAAATTAAGAGCATTGCCTGATCTTTCAGTGGATCTGAGTACAGTTCCCAACACTGTCCTGTAGGCTTATAACCCTCTGTAACTTCAGGGGATGCAATGGTCTCTTCTGTTGCTCTCATATACCAAGAAAGCACTCGCCACACAGACACACACTTAGGGAAAATACCCATACACATTTTTTAAAAAATAAAACCAACAAGACAACAACTTTAAAAAAAAAAAAAAAAAAAAGGAAATAAAATTCTGGGAATGCAGTTCAGTGGTAGAGCATCTACCTTGGATCCCCCAGTAGTGAGGAACCTGGCACTGTCAGCCTGTGGTAGAGCACCTGTGTAGGATCCCTAGTGAGGTGAAGGTTAATCAGGACAGAATCTGGCTAGCATATGAGAAACATTGCAGGCTGTTGAGAATGGAAGAAAGAAGCAGAAAGGAGAAGAAAGAGATGAGCTCTGTTTCATTGAAGAGATTTCTTCCCTCAAAAAGAATTTAAAGCTTAACCTTAAAACCTATAAATATTCTTTATATTTCCTTACTTCATTAACTCACTGCATATTGACTTGGGTCTTTGACACTGCACCAATTTGCCCCATCAAGAGTGTGGACTTTAGGTAGCTAAACTCAATGAACCATTCTCAGGACTTGTCCTGATATCTCCCATGGCACACTACCAATTAGACCTCTTTAAAGAGAGAAGGAAGGAGAGAGAGAAGGAGGGAGGGAGGGAGGGAGGGAGGGAGGGAGGGAGAGATGCTAAGTAGCATTTTTCTTGTTCTTTGCGGTGATGAAAGATATACACAGCACCATTCTTGGTTGTCTTTATAGCTCAATAGCTGGATTTATAACAGGAGAAGACTACCACACTTAACTTTTTAAAAGTGGGTTCAGCTCACATCTGCACTATTTCAAGTCACATACACTTAGAGACTGAATCATCCCCATGCCTCCAACTGTATTCTGTCTCAGCATATTTTAAATCAAAAACTCAGATATAATCTATTGAAAGCAAATGTGATCTCACACATCTCTGCACAGGATTTTTAAAAAGTATCCATCACATAAAAGGAATTCAAAAAGTAAATTTTTAGTTGGAGAGTACAACTTACCACCAGCTGAGGTCCCCTTCCTATGGCTGGCTGACTCCTGGGTTCCTGTGGTGTAACTGAAGCACTTGACTCTTATCAGAGATGTAAAAAAAAAAAAAAAAAATAGAGAGAGGAACAAGAAATCTGGAACCAATCTGGTGGCAGAAATTCGGGGTTTCTTAAGATTTTCAAAAGCTATGCAAATGTGATACTATTGGATCATTTTATTTTATTCTATTTTATGTCTGTGGAAGTTTTGTCTGTATGTATGTCTACACACCCATCACACGTGGGTCTGGTGTCCTCAGAGGCCAGAAGAAAATATTAGATCTCTTGTAACTGGAGTTAGAAGCAGTTGTGAGCAAATCATGTGAGTGATGAGACTTGAACCTGGGTCTTCTGGAAGAAAGGCCAGTGCTTTAATGCTAAACCATTTCTCTAACTGAAGTGGAGTTCTTAGAAACACAGAAGTGTACATGTTCTCCCACCATTGATCTGTAGAACACATGGGGTCAGTCATGTTCATCTCAGCGTCAGGCATCTGTAGCCAATTCAGAGTTCTGGTTCTTTGGATGCCCTGATCTCAAGTTGGACACAGTTGAGAACTTGAGCTTTAGTAATCAAAGTCAGGTCCTTTGTTCTTGTTCTTAACCACTGAGACATCCCTCCAGGCCCCTCACTCTTTATAAAAGGAGAGGAGTTGATGGATGGCTCTGAGATTCAGAGAACTAAATGCTCTTAAAGAGGACCCAATTTAGAATTCATTCATCCACACGATAACTCACACCATCTGTAATTTCAGTTCCATAGGATTCATGGTCCTCAATAGGTACCAGACACAAACATAATGCACATCATATGTGCAAGCAAAACATTCATACATTTTAAAATAAATAAATAAATAAATTTGCTTTTAAAACAGAAAGAGGAGTAGCTGGATAGATATCTCAGTAGTTAAGAGCACTTTCTGTTCTTCCGGTGCATCCAACTTCATTTCTCAGTGCCCAAATCAAACATCTCACAACTGCATATAACTCCAGATCTAGGAAGACTAACATCTCTTCTTGCCTCGATGGGTGCAGGCACATATACACAAGAAGACTGAGAGGATAAGAAAACACAATTATGCCTCTCTGCTTGTTAAAATAGTTCTAAAAGCACATGTATGGGATTCTTTTCACACCAAGAAATTCTCTAGTTTTCTGTGGACACTAACTGGACAGCCTAACAATTCAGTTCTTTCCTAACTCAGATGTAAAGAGAGAGGCCAAAGGCACTACCATAGTGAGGGAAATGTCAAAAACAAACTCATGGTCGCATTCTTTCTGTGTATGACACCATGTCTCTGCACTAAGTAGACTGAACTCCTGATCCTCATTTCTCCATCTCCCGAGTTCTAGAATTACAGGCATGCACTGTCACACTCAGTTTATACATGATTTCCTGAAACCTAGGCAATTGTTCTGCTAACTGATCTACACCTCCAGTCCATGGTTATCCTCTTTAATATACTATGGGAAATGAGTAAGTTTGAGGTCTTCGTAGAAATGGGAATCTCTGAACTAAAGTGGAATGGGTTAGATTGCTAAGGCTATCATTACAAAGCACTGGATATCATATAGCATAGCAACTGATTTTGTCGCAGTTATAGGTGCTTGTGGTCCAGATCATGGTGATGGCCCTAGAGGCTTCTCTTTAGCTTGCAAATGGCTATCTTCTCCTTTCTGTGTTCTCCATAGACATCTTTGTAAGTTTACACGGCCCTAGTGTTTCTCTCTCTCAAAAGGTCACCACTTCCATTGGATTAGGGTTCCACTCTTATGACTTCATTTACTTTTAATCAGTTCTTTCAATGCTCAAAATTTGAACAGTCACATTATGAATAGAGTTAGAATTCAGTCTTTAACTTGAGCTCAAAGGAGACCCCAGTTTATGGCTGAAGACAAGATTAAGCAAAAAGTTAATAAGAGAAGTTCTAAAGGTGGGCCTGAAGGGACATGTGATCCTAAAATGTGCTTGTAGTTCAAAAGCAAAGTCTGAGTGGCAGACAGTGACTAGAGGCAGGTGTGATGGAAACATCCACACCGAAAGCCTGTCGGGAGATGTGAATGTTTTCTAAGATGTAGATAATATTTATTGCTTGAAATCTGTGTGTGTGCTCTGCATTAGTTATCTTGTCTATTCTACTCAAAATTTATTTCTATAACTATTATGACTCTAAATTCACAGGCGAAGTGACTGAGCCTTTTAAATCATGGTTATATCCAACCACTCACTACCTGTTTCATTGTTCTGGTGTTCTGTGAAACCATTTATCCCTCTTCTCTGTACAACTAGTTTTTGTATAACCTGCAGGAATAATGTTCTGGTTTATCTGTTTGTGGTTTTTATTCTGCCTGAAAAACAACAAAAGAAGAATAAAACATGGTGTATGAAGTGATCTGAAGTACAATTGCTGTGTTCTTAAAAGATGTAGTATTGGCATATTGGCATATATACTCATGCTGGAAAGCTGAGATGAGGTTCCTGAGGCCTAGCAGGTATTCATTATTAACTTTCATGCCCTTAATTAAAAAAAAAAAAAAAAAAAAAGCATACAGCCCTGTCTGATCACCCAACTATTGACCAACTCAGGCCAGGTTCTAACTGAGAATCTTCACAGTTCCCAAAGGGAGTTGCCAGTAGTCTATTTTCTGACAGAATTATCTGGCATCTCAAGCAAGGATTCCTCCAACCCAGCACAGCCCAGTGCCATTTCCTCTTGGTTTGCCTAGATTGTGCAAATAGGGCCACGCAAAGCAGAAGTCCACCCTGGGACTTTCCAGATTTTTTTTTTTCACCCTCTAAATGCTACAGACGCATGCCTCTGCATTTTCACAGGTGCTGTGTGGTAATCATAGGCTATTGGGCATCAGAGAACAAAGCTGCCCTGTGCTTCAGTAAGAGGTGTGGTGGGCTGTGGAGGAACAGATAGGAAAGTCCCATAAAACTATCTGCGAGGAGGGCAATCCGGCTTCAAATAACTTCACACTCTGTTCAACAGGTACTCTCTTCCTATCTCCTTTCTTTATTTCTCTTAGGATATGGGTCCTTTACCACTCATTTCGTTGTGAGTTTTTATAACTTCACTTGCATGCTCTATCAATTGCATAGCAATATTTTTCCTACTGAGACATTCCATTATGAAGAGAGGATCCTTTTTGAGGAAGTTAATAACTTGAAACATTTCCCCCTAAAAACAACATGTATCAGGGAAAGCAGAAATTTTCAAAATATTTAGGGTCCTCTACAGAGTTAAGAACGCAGTAAACAAATGTTTGGGAGAAGAGAAGAGCGAAAGTTGCCTGGAGGAGGCTCTCAGACTAACCAGCCTACTGGTGGGAGAGTCTCCAACCTGATGAGTTGCCTGCAAGTTCTGCAGAGAGCTCCACGTTTGCTACATTTCTTCACTGTCACACAGGCTGAGGTGAACTTTTTGGTGATGCTACAATGTGGGAATGTCTTTCTGTAGGATGTGAATATCAATCTTTAAATAAAAAAGCTGTTTCGGACCTTGGTGAACACCATAGTCAGAGACAGCATAGGTAAGAGAATCAGGACAGAGACAGAGACAAATCAAGCCAGATGCTCTCCCACCCCCGACCAAAAAGAAAGAAAGAAAGAAAGAAAGAAAGAAAGAAAGAAAGAAAGAAAGAAAGAAAGAAAGAAAGAAAGGAAGGAAGAAAAGGAAAAAGAAAAGAAAACATGTAAAGAACACAGGTGAGTGTTACACAAATAACGGAAACTCAGGGCCAGATCTCTGGGGAAAGCAGAGTTATTAGAGAGAACAAACACCACAGTCAGATCTCTCATCCAGCTGTCTTCCAGCTTCCTTAGCCTCCCTCCTCCTGGCTTCTTCTGCCTGCTCTGTCTTTCTGTGCCTGCCTTAAATACTTTCTTTGCTCAGTTAAGGCATGGCACCACCACTGCCTGCCTGGGAGCCTGGAGCTCCCTCTGTAAACTAAAATGACCTCAGTTTGGATTAAGGGCGTAGGTCACTACTCCCAGGATATTCCCTGTGCTGGGATTAAAGGTGTGAGTTACCACTGTCTGATCCTCCTAGACTGACTGTGGGTAGATCCCTCTGATATCTCAGGATGTTTTTATTGTATTTGAAAATATCCCCACAGGTAAACCTCGGGCCACATGGCAGACAAATAAATAAAATAAATTAAGATAAAAGAGCCAGCTAGCAATGTGCCAAAGCCATTGGCCAAACAACATAAGTGAATATAAATGTCTAAGTCATTTTGGGGAGAGCCCAAGCAACAACGGGTGGCTAAGCAGTCTGAGATGGCAGGTCTGTGAGTCTAGACCTCTGGCCAACTGGGGCCAGACACCTTATGGTAACAGCTACAGCCTCTAATCACCCTGGTTCCTGTAAGTAAACTTTGATGCACATATACTTCTGTAACTATCTCCAATGAGCTCACTAGTTTGCCAACTTCGATTTGGCATGTTTGTTACTTTTCTTTGTTCCTCATGTCTTGTCTGGGGTGAATAAACATTTTTTGAAGTCCTTCCAGGAAAAGTTAACAGCTTCCTTCTTTGAAAACTTTCTAAAAGGTATCGGTTATAAATGATCACAAAGGTAAGTTGGCAGCAGTGTGGGATATTATGCAACTGATCTTTATGACTGTGGCTAAGTGTATAGTGCTTGATCTTCTCTGACTCTCTGAATTATTCATATTTATCTTTCTTTCTCTGGGTTTCTGGTTTCTATTTCTCTCCCTTCATCTCTGCCTTTCACTGCTTCCCATAGGTTCTACTTACCACAGCCTCTTCCCCTTTCCTTATGCTGAAAAGGCTCCTGAACACCAGATTCCTTCACCTCTGATTGGAGAGAAGGTTGGACTTATATCACACCAACAATGAAGTGGAGAAAAGTTTTCAGGCTCTTGAGTTTCTAAAAGAATCCAGTCCAATCACCAAGTGCTAATAAGAAAAAAAAAAAAAATGGGAAACACGGGATTTGGTTATAATCTCAGGTCAATGCAAATCACAGGAAGTCCTAGTTTCCTGTTTCCTGTTTCCCAATTCATTTCTACTCAGTTACCCCTCCCCCTGTCCCTTTGTATATATTTTTGTTGAGGCCATTAGAGACAAGCCACTCTCTCCAGATGATCAGACTTAGAGCTGTCCAGAATAAAGCCCACAGCTGTTGGAAAGCACAGGTGAGAAAACTTTGCCTGGGGGTTTGGACAATTTGGTGGTGAAGTTGTATCAATAGATTGACAGCACAATAGAGCTTGACCTGTGAAACAGAGGACTGGGATGTAGTTTCATAGGTAGAATGCTTATCTAGCAAACAAAAAGCCTGGACTTTATCTCTCTCTCTTTTTAAATATATATCTTTTTATTTGTAAAAAGGTTTTTAATCATGTATATGTATATCCCTGCTCGCCCTCCTTCCCCTCCTCCCAATCCCTCCCAGTCCTCCCTCAGCCTCCCCCACCTCATCCCTCCATCCATTCCCCAAGGAGGGCAAGGAGTCCCAAGGTGGGTCAGTTCACTCTGGTGTATCCATTTGAAGTAGGTCCGATTCCTTCATCCAAACAGTAGGGCTGGGTTGGGTGTTCCTCTGTAGGGAATGAGCTTCAAGATATCTTGATAGAGGGAGCCACTATGGGGTTGGAAAGAGGCTGAAAGCTAGGGAAATGTCCAAGAACCCACAGGTTGTCCCTGGATAGGACTCCAACCAATAATGGAGGGGATGTCTAAATAGGACTTCCCCTATAATCAAATGAATGACTACCCTAAGTGTCATTATAGAAGCTTCATCCAGCGTTGAATAAAGGCAAAAGCAGAATCCATAGCTAAGCACCAGGTCGAGCTCCCAGTCCAGCTAAAGAGAGAGAGAGAGAAGAGTCTGTATGAGCAAAGAGATTCGGATTATGAGGAAGAATCCCACAGAGATGGCTGGCTGGAGCTTTTGAGTGCTCAATGAATCAAAAACAGCCACTGGGGAATCTTCAGGGAAAAGAACCCTCCAAAGATAGATGACTGTTGAATAGCATGAACAGTATGTGGAACCTCGTGGAGTAGGATCAGACTATGTTCTTGTGCATCTGGGTTTTACCTCTAATACCGCATAAAGCGGACACAGTGGCACTCTCCTGCAATCTCAACATTGGAGTTGTAGAGGCAAGAGAAACAGAAGTCTAAGAAGTATAAGAAGGCTACTTATAGTAAGTTCAAGGTCAGCCTGGATTACATGAGAGCCTGTCTAAAAAGATTTTTAAAATGGGATAAATAAGCTCAATCAGGGAGAAATGTAAGATAAAGAGGTGAATACAGTATTACATATCCCTCTTTTGGTATGTTTTGCTGAAGAAGAAAGTCAAAGGCATAGTTGAGAACTAAAGGCTGATATAATGTGAATGATAACTTAGATTAAAGTTGGAATGTCCTAGAGCATATTGATGTGCTCACTTGCTAGAAGGTCACTGTTGCACTTTCCCATTTCCTTTTGGAATTGATATTGTGTGAGTCAGCTCCTTTTCCAAGAAAGGTAGTGTGGCAGAATAGGTTCCGAAAAGACCTTTGCTGAAGTTTCAGACTGAGAGACTGAGTGACTATAAGAAGCTCATTTAATGTTTGGAGTCTGATTTCTCATTTATCAAAAGAGTAATGCCTCTGGCTGAAGAGTTGGCTCAGTCAATAAAGCCAATGAGGAAGGACCTATATTCAGATCACCAACACCTACATAAAAGCTAGGTGCAGTAGTGTGGTGTGGGCCCTCAACTTCAGCACTGGGATGGGGGAGGAGTTAGAAGCAGATATATGGAGATGATTGGCCAAGTAGTATAGCTCTAAGTTTAGTGAGAGACTTTGTCTCAAAAATCATGAGGTGAAGAGTAACCAAGGAAGACTTCTAACATTGACCTCTGACCACTACAGGCATGTTCATGTACACACACACACACACACACACACACACACACACACACACACACCCCTCACACCCCTGTTATTCAGTACATGCTAGTTGTCAATCACTTAATCCCATCCAAGGCTATTAACTCATTTTACCTATCTCCTCCATTTAAGGAAGTCTACAGTTAATATTAGAGAAAGCCATTTTTAACATAAGCATACCGGTGAAATTTAATAACTGCCACATATTAGAACCCTCATTTCTTCCTTGCCCTTTCCTATCCTCAAGTGTCTTGAGGAGATCTCATAGACAGAGAACATTTCCTTCCACTAAGATAATCTCAAAGAAGTGGCTAGAGAAACAGCTTAGTGGGATATACACATGTACATACAAATAAAAATAATTTAAAATTAACTTTTAAAAGATAATTTCAATTGGTCATCCAATACTAAATAATTTTTCTTAAAAACATATGTACAAGTCACAACATACAGACTAATGGATTGTATTTAGGACTGTGTATTAGTGTATATGTAGTGTAACAACACTGGATAAAGAGGTTAGGTATTTTAAAGAGATCAGGAGGGGGCATGTGGGACAGGTAGTTTGGAGAGAGGAAAGGGAAGAGGGGGAAGATGAAATTATAATATCAAATATAAAAAAAAAACATAAAAGAGACAATTACAGAGACTGTCGTCGCCTGAAGCCATTACTCATGTGAATATCCTCTCTAAGCAGAGGAGAGGGGTCTATTGAAGTCCTGTGAAGGAAAGAAGTCGGTGGGTAATGAGATGCTCAGGTAGAGTGATGGGTTTATGACCTGTCTTCTGCCAGTTTATTAATGTCCACACACCATATTGGTTTTGTTGTGGTAAAATACATGAAATAAAAAGTCCACCTGATCCTTTTTTCCTGTTGGTGTTGTTGCTTGCATGAAAAGGCTACCAACCTTAGTTTTTGAGACAAGGTATTACACTGGGCCTGGGATTCATGTTCTTGGCTGACTGGTTTCCCCAAGGAACCTCCTCTCTCTGCTTACCCAGCACTGAGATTTTTAAATAGGAACATGCCACCTTTCCAACTTTGTAAGTAGGCTGGACATCCAAACTTAAGTTCTTATGTTTCTGTGGCAAACACTTTACTAACTGAGCAAATTCCTCAGCCCCTTTTTGTTTGTGTCTGAGATGAGGTCTTGCTATGCTTTCCACTATGGTCTTAAACTTACTATGTAGGCCATGCCAGCCACAGAGTCAAGATCTTCCTGCCCCTGTCTTCCAAGAGCTGAGGTGACACGGGTATACCCCCACCACACCCAGCTTAAACTTTACCATTTGAAAATTAAATGTCATTAAGTGCACTTAAAATGTTTTGCAACCATACCCCTATCTAATTCTAGAATTATTGCATCACTCAAGAGAAAACAAATTCCATACCCTGTGAGCAATAATTCTCTCCCCCTCTATCAGGCCTCTGTATCCACTAGCATGCTGTTTCTTGTAAACTTACCTATTCTGAATATTTGTTATAAACTGAATGATGTATCATATGACATCTTGTGTCTGGGTTCTTTTGTGCTATAGCTTTAAACTGTATCTGTCATATCATGTGTTAGTTCTTCATTATTTTGTTTTGCTTTCTTGAGAGAGTCTCAGTGTATATCCTATGGAATACAGGCCTATAACTTAGCCATACCCCTGCCATAGTACCTCTCCTCCTACTGAGAAGTTGCTTCAATTGGATTATCCTGGCAAACAATCTGTGTGACATTTTCTTGATTAACAATTGATGTAGGGAGGCTGGAGAGAGCCAAATGATGTAGAAGCACTGGGTGCTCTTCCAGAGGTCCTGAGTTCAAATCCACATGGTGGCTCACAACAATCTATAATGTGATCTGGTGCGTTATTCTGGTATGTGGGAATACATACAGGCAGAACACTGTATGCTAATAAATAAATAAATCTTTTTTAAATATTGATGTATGAGGGCTCAACTTACTGAGTGTGGTGCCACCCTTGGTTGGGTTGTTCTGTGTTGTAAGAAAACATGCTGAAAAATCCTTATGATCAAGCCAAAAGACAGCACTCCTCCATGTCCTCTCCTGTTTGTAACAATCCAGTGACGGCTGCCTGCTAGAATATTAACCTATCTTCTTCACGTGATCTTGTATTAAATTGTTGAGCACAAATTTTATCTACTTATTATTTGCCCAGTTTTTGGTTTGGTTTTGTTTTTTCCTCTTGAAAGTTAAAGAACTACATCAGCCAAGTAGTTGCTTTGTGGGCAGAGTGCATATTAGTAAATTGTGGAAACAGGTACAACCTTCCCCTATCTGATAAGAGTTTGACAGCATTGGTAAGCATGTGAGGCAATGATGAGCTTGCTCTAGCTTGGGTGTAGGAACTGGGAGGGAAAATAGATTGGGCACAGAAACAAAGGCTAGGAAAACTGCCCTTTTTGGAATTTTTCAAAGAAAAGTCCTGAAGAGCTCACTCAGTGGTTAAAGTGATTACTCATAAGTGTGAAAGCCAAAGTTTGGATCCCCAGAAACCCATGTAAACGTCAGTTGAAAAGAGTGGTTTACCTATAATTCCAGGCTCAGAAGGTGGAGAGAGCCAATTCCCAGAGTAATATGCTATGAAGTCTGGGTTTCACTGAGAGACCCTCTCGATAAACAGAGTGCAAGACTCGTAGAGAATAATGACTGATATCAACCTCAGGGCTCCACATATATGGGCACATATGTGCAGAAGCATTCACACACACGTGCACTCATACATGCAAAAAAAATGCACTTGTGAAAATGGAAAAATAAAGCCAGGGATGGTGGCATACATACACCCAAATCCCGGTACCCGAGAAAAAGAGACAGGCAGATTTCTGTGAGATTACAGCCACTTTTTTCTGTAGAGAGAGTTAGTTCTAGGCTAGAAATTAGGCTAGAAAATTGATGTGTACTGAGACTCTGTCTCAAGATAGAAAAAAAGTTAAATAAATAAGTACACCTGTTTCTTAATGTTCTAGGAGTGAACAAAATGGACAACATCTCTCTCCTCATGAACATGTCTGCAGGGAACCCCATGAATGTGTCTACAAGGACCCAATCAGCATCTGCTGGCTACATTGCTCTGGATATCTTTTCATATTTGATACTTTCAGTGACCTTTGTCCTTGGAATTCTGGGCAACGGGCTTGTGATTTGGGTGGCTGGATTCCGCATGGTACGAACAGTCACCACCATCTCATACTTGAACCTTGCCATTGCTGACTTCTGCTTTACCTCCACTCTGCCATTTTTCATCACCTCCAGGGCCATGGGAGGACAATGGCCATTTGGTTGGTTCATGTGCAAGTTCATATTTACTATAGTAGATATAAACCTGTTTGGAAGTGTCTTCTTGATTGCCCTCATAGCACTAGACCGCTGTATTTGTGTCCTGCATCCAGTTTGGGCTCAGAACCACAGAACTGTGAGCCTGGCAAAGAAAGTCATCATTGGACCCTGGATATGTGCTTTTCTCCTTACCTTGCCAGTTATCATTCGTTTGACCACAATTCCTGATAAACTTGGGCCAGGGAAGACAGCCTGCACTTTTGACTTCTCCCCCTGGACCACAGATCCTATAGAGAAGAAAAAGGTGGCCATCACTATGCTTACCATCAGAGGAATCATCAGGTTCATTATTGGGTTCAGCACACCCATGTCCATTGTTGCCATTTGCTATGGGCTCATCGCCACTAAAATGCATAGTCAAGGCCTGATCAAATCCAGCCATCCCCTGCGGGTCCTTTCTTTTGTGGTGGCTGCATTTTTCCTCTGCTGGTGCCCATTTCAGATAGTGGCCCTTATATCCACAATAAGAGTCCGTGAACGCTTGAGTGGAATGGCTCAAGAAATCACAATTGCAGTGAATGCAACAAGCTCCTTGGCTTTCTTCAACAGCTGCCTCAACCCACTGCTCTATGTCTTCATGGGCCAGAACTTCAGAGAGAGATTAATCCAGTCCCTGCCTGCCAGTCTAGAGAGGGCCTTAAGTGAAGACTCAGCCCAGACCAGTAACACAGGGACCAACTTGGGCAACAACTCCTCTTTACCTTCTGAAGATAACATACAGGCAAAGTGAAGAGAGGGCTCAACTCCAAGCTTCATCTGCTTTGAGTTCCACTGTGCTATAGACATTCCCTGATGACCTCTGAGCTACCAGCTCGTGAGAAAAAAGTGAGATGCCTTTTTTGGATTTTTGTACCTCAACCCAAGCTGGTCAATAAAAATAAAGACAAAAAGAACATACATTTTCTTGTTAGTCTGAAACAGTTACAGATGACTGCTAGTGATATAGTGTATTTACTAATACTATCTACTTCTAGTCCGCTAACAGGCTATAAACTCACACATTCTCAAATGTGCCATTCTGTGATAGGTGTATATTTTCTTTAAGATGGGAGGAGAAAGACTCCCACCTGATTCAATTTCCTGATCCCTTATGTTGAAATATTTGTTATATCACTTGCTCTAATAAGACCATTGTTTTCACTTACGGCTCTCAATATAACCACAACCAAATTAGTCCAATTTGTATAGTATCTGGTATTTGAGGGACCTGCTCCAAAGTGAATGAACTCAGAATGGTACTCTGGGTTTTACTCCCAGCAGCAATGGAAAAGTGCCACCACCATCCCCTTCTGCAAGTGTGTGTGTATGTGTTTGTGTGTTTGTATGTGTATATGTTTGTGTGTGTGTGTTTGTATGTTTATCTGTGTGTGTTTGTCTGTATGTGTGTTTGTGTTTGTGTGTGTGTGTGTGTGTGTGTGTGTGTGTGTGTGTGTGTGTCCCCACACTCATTTGGATACTAGAGATCAATGGCTAGTATGTTCCTCTATTGCTCTCAGTGAATTCAGAGGATATCAACTTATTAGACTTACTAGATTTACCAACTTACTAGATGGCCAGTGCACTCTGGAGTTCTGCTTGTCTGGACATCTCTAGCTCTGGCATCATGTATGTACACTGTTGTTCTTATCTTTTAAATGAGTTCTAGAGATCTGAAGTCAGGATCTCATGTTTCCATAGCAAGCACTTTACCCACTGAGTCGTATCCCCCAACACATGAATAGGTCATCTTGCCTTTGTGCTAATATTACAAACACATGTCATCATACCTGGCTTGTTTGGTGCTGGGTATGGAATCCAGGACTTCCTGGATTCTGAAAGCAGGCTACTATGGGAAGTATATTCCTAGCTCCAGGTTACTGAGCTGTTATCTGGAGTAATTAGCATCTCTGGGCAGCACTAACCCAAAGTACAGTATCAGAATTGAATTAAATAGTAGGACTCTGAGAGGATATCCACAAAAATGGAGACCTTCTAAGGACATATATCTGTTTTCACAAGTGTATAAATGAATAGATGTTTCCCTTCAGTCCCCATCCCAAAGGATAACAAAACAACTATCAAGGTGAAAAATACCATGAGAAGGAAACTAGGGTTATAGTGAAATTGGAAGTATGAGAACCTTAGGACAGAGGAGGAATTAACAGTATCTTACTTCTTGGAGTGGTTCTGTTTTAGCCACTAGTTGTTCTGACACAGCAAAACCACATCTCTTCCTATTTGAAAATCAGAAGGAAACCTTCCTGTTACTCAAGGAACCTCAAGCCTACTTCCTGCCTTTTTACCCGAATTCTGCTCAGAAATCCCTTAAGATTGAGACACACTACACAACCAGAACCAAGAGAAACCCCAGAGTGAGATCAGGAGGAAACACTCTGTGTTCAAAATATATTCCTAGAGTAGGGAAATAGCAAGGCCAGAAGAATGGAGGGTAGAGAGAAGTCCCAAAGTCCCAAGACTCGGGGCTTCATTTCTCAGAGTGTCTGTCTTTTGGTTTGCAAAATGAGTGATTGACCTATAGACATGTTTGTAGTGCATTTTCTTAGTTAGTGATTAATGTGGGAAAGTTCTGCCCAGTGTGAGCAGTACCACCCTGGGCAAGTAGTGTTGCTTTGTATAAAAAGACAAGCTGTCCAGCTGGAGAGACAGCTTAGTGGTTAAAAACATTCGACAGTTCTTGCAGAGGTCCTGAGTTATGTTTCCACGTAGTGATTCTCAAACATCTATAACTCCAGTCTTTCTGGTCTCTGCAGGTACTAAGCGCACACATATGATGCACATATACACATGCAGACAAAATACTCATATAAATAAACAAAGGGAACTTTTACAGAAGAAGCTGAGCAAGTTATGTGAAGCAAGCTGGCTAGTAATCAGCTCTCCTCCATGGTCTCTGACTCCAGATTCCTGCCTGGAGTTCTGGTTCTGAATTATTTCCCTTCATAGTGAACCAAAAGTCATAATATAGTGGTTGTAGTGTTTATCACTGCATAGAAACCAACCAGGACAAAGAGTTTACTGACAATCCCTTTGTATTATGTAAGAATTGCATAGTACAAAGACAAACTTCATTGTTTTACAGGAAAGAAGAGTAAATTGTCACTACATTAACTACTGTGGATATGCTTCAAAGACATAAAGTTATGAAAGATATCAAGAGCAAACACAGACGTCCTAGGTAGCTCCACCTACGTGGGGTTGAATAAGGCAGACAGGGGGTCTACAAGATGGCTTAGTAGAGAAGGGTACTTGCTGCCAAGCCTTCCATCCAGAGTTCCGGACTTCAATCCCAGAAACTCACCTGTTGAAAAAACAGAACGGATCCTTTTTAAAAAGGATTTATTTATTTACTATGTATGCAGTGATCTGCTGGCATGTATGCCCACAGAACAGAAGAGGATACTGGATCTCATTACACATGATTGTAGTTGCTGAGAATTGAGCTCAAGACCTCTGGGAAATCAGCCAGTGCTCTAAGCCATCTCTCCAGCCCCCCAGAACTGACTTTTGAAAGTTCTTCTGTGACTTCTAAACACACATTGTAACATAGACATACACAGACACACACACACACACATGAAAATGTCAATAAAAGGAGGCAAATAATGTATGTCTATAGCTGTAGTAGTGGGGTTTTTTGGTCCAGGGCGGCCAGAGGCCCAGAACCTGTCGAGCCAGACCTCTTAGCTGCCCACCGCCCGCCACCCAGGTCCCCAGAAATGACTCAGACACTTATATTAAGTTTATGCTGTTTGGTCTGTGGCTTAGGCACATTGCTAGCTAGCTCTTACATCTTAAATCAACCCATTCTCATTAATCTGTCTGCCACGTGGCCCGTGGCTCACCTGTTCTCCTTACATGTTGCTCCTTTTGGCTTCAGGCTTGGTCTGCATCTGACTCTGCCCTTCCTTTCCTACCTATTCTGATTCTTCTTCCTACTTTTTCTATGGTGCCTGTCATGGCCCAAAACAGCTCCTTTACTTAAAGATTGAGATTCACAGCATACAAAAAGGCATTCCCACATCATATAGCCTCTGTTTTATTTTATGTTTTGTGATTATTTGGTTGCTTTTCTTATTTTGGCTTTAGTTTTTTGTTTGTGTTGGGGGTAGGGCATTAGTACAGTAGTACAGAGAATGGAAAGCAGACCTCTGTGTATGATGAGCAAAATGCCCCACCTCTCTTTCAATGAGCCACACCCACAGACTCTCATTGTGGATTCCAGGCAAGGATTCTACTACTGAACCACCTCAGCCCTTCATTTAGGAGATTCTAGATTATATATATACATATATATATATGTAGATTATTATATATATATAGAGAGAGAGAGGGAGAGAGAGAGATTGATATATATAAACAAAATGAGGGATATATACATATAGAGAGAGAGATCTTTTTTCTGCTACTGAGCTACATTTTACAGACCTCCTTATGTTTTCATTTTATAATTAATTAATTGGTCTTTGGTGACAATTTTATAATTAATTAATTGGTCTCTATGTAGTCCTGGATATCCTGGAGATCACTATGTACATATGTTTCTAGACTAGGCTGTCCTGAACTCACAAATATTGTCCTGCATTTGCCAGCTGAATGCTAGAATCAAAGGTGTGTGCCACCACACCTAGATCCAGTCTCTTTTTTATTTTTTATTTTCAAGTAGGATCCCACTAAGTTGCTCATGATAACTTGGAACTCATTCTGTAGCTGCCTTGATGAGAATTTCTTATCCTCTGCTTCAACTGCCCAAATATCTGGAGGCCTGGCCCCAGGAAAACACATATCAAGTATAGATAAAACAACATTTGCACTTGAAGTGGGGACTGTGAAGGGTGCTCCCCTTCCTGACCCAGAGCTGTTTTTATGGCATGTTTAACATGGACATGTTAACTCTGTGAACATTTATCAAAAAATCCTATGTTCTAAGGGTGTTCTCTGTGTACACTATGCTTCAATTCTATTTATTTATTTATTTTATTATTTTTACTGAGAATAGAGAGAATGAAGGGACAGAAAGGACAAAACGAAGAGAGAATGGGGAGGGAGAAAACAGAAACCAGCAGAGAAGGTACATGAGAGCATTTCCTGGCACTTAGAAAAATAAAGGCTGGCTTTTAGAATTATTTCACATCTGAGCAGGTAAGACAGGATGAGTTGGTACAGGGATTAGGACCACTGAAAAACCATTTCTGGGACCTAAGATGCTTTAGCAGGTAAAAACTCTTGCCACCTGAGCCTGGCAACTGGAGCTCCATGCCAGGAATCCCTGGAAAGAGAGAACTAATTCCTTCAAGTTATCTTCTGTGGTACTGTATCCACTGTGGTACAGTGTGCCTCAACACACAAATAAAAAAATGGGAAAAAAATCTAAAATCACCTCCCATCCTTTCCTAACCTCTCCCTTCATCTGAAAATCCAGAGGCATAGAAGGGAGGCTGGGAGGACACCAGCTGCGAGAACAGGAATATCTAGACACAAAGCATCTCTGTGCTAGGCATCCCAGGCATCCAGACTGCACCTAGCTTAGAGATGCCACATCTGAGAAACTCACTCTATCACCCTATTATTTCCATGGATGTTAGGTAGCCTTCCTACTTTCCATATCACAGAATTGTCAGAGGCCTTGATTTCTGGGAATCAGACATGAAAAGAGTCCAAATTTGTCTTTCTTACAAATGTACAGGGAGTCCCTCCCAAGTGAGGTTCTGTGATGGTTCAGAGCAGGTTACAATCATTGCTACAATTTCAACAATTTTATATATTTCCTCTCTCCTCCCCCTTTGTTCTTGCATTCTCAGTAAAACTTTTGAGGTATAATATGCATACTAAATGTCGCATCTATTATTTACATGTTGCTTAATGAGATAAGTGAAATAAACACGAGACAGCTATATCAGTGTTGCACACCCCCCACCAGGCTCAGAGAACATTATGGAAGAGTAGGGGCTGAAAGAATGTTAGCTGGAAGATGGGAGGAGCGCAGCGAAATGCTATACGCGTGAGCTCACAGTAGCTATGGATCTGCATACGATCATGCCAATTAAAATTCCAACATGGAGTGGGGATGGACTCCTGAGGTCACACCACAGCAGAGTTGCTATTGGTAGTTTTGGGCTGCTGAAAAATGGAGTCACTTTCCTTTTTCTTTAAAGATTTATTTTATTTTATGTATCGGAGTATTATTTTTCAGGGGCATCTGTACACCACGTGCATGCCCAGTGCCTACAGAAGTCAGAGGGTGGCACTGGATTCCCTAGATCTTTACAGATGGTTGTGAGCAGCCATGGTGGTACTGGAAATCAAACCCAGGTCTTCTGAAAAAGCAGCCAGTACTATTAACTGCTCAGCCATTTCTCTACTCCTGTGGATGTGATTTAATATTTGTAGCTTGATATTGTGACATGATTGTTGGGCACAACATTAGGAAAATTAGCGTGAAATCTACAGATAATCTTAAGTTGGTACAATACTTACTGAGCACTCACAAATCCCCAAACTTCATTCCCAGTACCAAATAATCCAGGCATGGTGGTACATTTCTGCTATCCCAGCATTCAGGAGATAAAGGTAGAAAAATCTGTTCAAGATCATCTTTAGCTACTCAGAGAGATCTAGGCCAGCCTGGGCTACTTGAGATCCTGTTCCAAGTGAAGGAAGAAAAGAGAAGAAGAAATAAAAGAGAAAGGAGATGAGAGGTAAGGAAGGGAGGGGAGGAACAGAAAGAGATGGGAAGAAGAGAAACTTGATAATTTTCTAAGAAACTCTCTCCCAGCCTCGCTTTCTCCCTCCCTCCATCTTCCCTCCATCCTCCCCTCCCTCCATCCTCCTCCCTTCCATCCTCCCCTCTATCCTCTCCTGCCTCCTTCTCTTCCGCCTTCTCCTCTTTCCTTTCTCCCTCCTTCTTTCTTTCTCTCCCCTTCTCCTTCTCTCTTGTCTCTCTCTCCTTCCTTCCCACCCTTGTTCCACCCCCCCTCCACCTTAAGAAATGCCACCAGTCTAGGTGATGGTGGCGCACACTTTTAATCCCAGCACTCAGGAGGCAGAGACAATCGGATCTCTGTGAGTTCAAGGCTAGCCTGGTCTACAGAGCTAATTCTAGGACAGGCTCCAAAGCTACAGAAAACCCTGTCTGGGAAAACAAAAATGAAAATAAAAATAAAAACAAAAGGAAAAGAAATTTCAGCAGAAATCGGAAGTGCATGAATTTACAAAATGAGAGTCACATCTACACGCAGAAACTGCTAGAGTCTAAGGCAGTAAGTTTGGGCTGAGAGATGCTCAGGAGTCAAGAACACTTCCTATTCTGGCAGAGGACCTGAGTTTGATTCCCAGCACCTTCAACAGGTATCTCACAGCCACGTGTAACTCCAACTCCATAGGAATCTGACAGCAATTTCTGGCATCCACCGGTACCTGCATGTGGGGATATTTTGTACTATAATAAAAACATTTGGAGATATCAGAGGGATCTGCCCAAGTCAGTCTAGGAGGATCAGACAGTGATAACTCTCACCTTTAATCCCAGCACAGGGAGTATCCTGGGAGTGGTGACCTACACCTTTAATCCAATCTGAGGTCATTTTAGTTTACAGAAGGAGTTCCAGGCTCCCAGGCAGGCAGTGGTGGGGCCATGCCTTAACTGAGCAAAGAGTGTATTTAAGGCAGATGTAGAAAGACAGAAGGGAGGAAGCCAAGAGAAGCAAGACTGAGGAAGCTGGAAGACAGCTGGATAAGATCTGACTGTGGTGTTTACTCTCTCTAATATCTCTGCCTTTCCCAGAGATCTGGCCCTGAGTTTTCTTTATTTGTGCAACACCTAAACACAACTGATAAAATAATAATAATAAGCCTTTAAAATTAGCAAGTTTCACTGGATGCATATATATTTACACATGCACATATTATTTTTCTTTAGAAGAACAATTGCTAATCATTTCCCAGCATGCCACAATAGAGATAGCACATGTGTTTTGGAATCCATAAGAGCCATGTCTAAACCCTTGCTTCCTCATTGACCTCCGTCCAACTGCTTTTTTCTTCAGACGTCCATTTTATTCAATCTGGTTACTATCTCTCTTAAGTATAACAGTAAATATTTCAAATACAGCCCATAAATATTGAGTGCACAGCCAGGATCTTAGCATAAATCACAACCACCATCAACATTAAGTTAGCTTCCACCTGCTGGAGACAACCTGTTCTGGCTTTCTCCTCTATATTTTCTGAGACACATCCTCTCTGTCCTAATACTTTCCATCTGACCTGCTTGTCTCATCTTCATGCTTTCTTGTCATATCTGTTCAGGCCAGTGGTTCTCAATCTTCCTAATACTGGGACCTTTTAATATAGTTCCTCATGTTGTGGTAACACATAAATATGAAATTACTTCAGTGCTACTTCATAACTGTAATTATGCTACTGTTATGAATCACAATGAAAATATCTGATATCTGTATTTTTACTGTTACAAATTGACCAAAGGGAGTTGCAACCCAAAGGTTGAGAAATGCTGGTTTAGGCAATCAACAAATTGGAGAATCATTCTGAAGTCTTCATTATGAAATCTTTGGACTTGGCTCTTAGGGAAAAAGACACTCCCCATGACCATTTAACCCCAATAACCTTAAAAGAGGAAGGTCTCTGTGAATGTGTCCAGGAAAAGGCCGGAGACTGGTTCACATGCTGTGTGTACCCAGCAATGAGCTAGTATATTAGTCATCACAAACCAAGTGGCTTAAAACCTTAGAAAAATCTTGTCTTACACTTCTGAAACCAGAAGTCTGAAACTGAGGTTTCACCAGAGTTGGTTCTGCTTTGGAGTTGCTGTAAGGAAAACCACATCCCTCCCTTCCCCGAGCTGCAGGCAACTCCTTAGTATCTTACCACCTGTCTCTTGTGTGGAAGTCCCAATCCACAGCACCTCAGAAAGTCACACAGTCATACTGTTGGAATACTGGATTGTTGCAGATATAATTATTTAAGTTAAGATTGTATCATACCAGAGCAGGGTGGAGCTGTAATCCAATCTGTCTGGAATTGTTACATAAAAGGAAATCTGGACATACACACACACACACACACACACACACACACACACACACACACACACACACACACACACACACGGGAGTGGGGAGGCGGAATAACAGCATGTGCTGAAGAAGGGGGAACTTTGTGAAAGGTTGTCAACATATAGCAGCAGCTGAATTACGGGCTTGGAACAGATCCTCTCTCACAGAGTCAGGAGAACCAGTCCTGCTCACACTGTGATCTTAAATTTACAGCTTCCAGAACTGTGCAATAGCAATTTTCTGTTGTCTCACTAGCTTTCGTTACCAAGGAAGCTATAACAAATGAATACGCTTGGCTCAAGGATTCATCACAGCTCAGCCTGTCTTCCTGTCACTTTATCATCAAGTGTTGGCATTTTGGACCCACCCTATAAACAGGATGAGCTCATCTCAGGGTCCTTAACTTCATTATATCTGCAAATGGGACCAGTGTCTTCAGATTCTGGGCACAGAAACTTAGAGCTAGATTTGGGAGGCCATCAATGAGCTTACTACATACAGAGGTCCTTGTGCATTCTGTGATGTAATCTTTATTCCAAGAGTCACAGGAGAGAAATTCAGAGAATGTCATATCCTTTCTGATATCATATGTATATTCATAATAGAGGTGATATTCTAGTTTGATCCTTACCACTCAAATGGTCCCCATTTATGCTCTGATAGCATCTATTCCATTACCACCTTCCCTGTGCACCCCTAAGATCATTCGGTTTTTGAGACAGGGTTTCTGGACTCTGTAGACTAGGCTGGCCTCGACCTCAGAGATCTATCTGCCTCTAACCTCATGAGTGCTGGGATTAAAGGCATGTACCACCAGGAACTGACTATCCCTAAGATCTTTTACCTCCAAGAACTACTGTATTTTTCAGGACACTAAATAAAGTCTTGGATTCTTTTTCTTTAAAATAGGCATTATAACAGTTCCTTCAGAGGTTTCTGGGAGATACTAAATGAGAAATTGCACCCAGGCCAATGTCATTTATAAATTAATAGACTGGATAAATTTTCCCTAGACATGTGATCTACAAATTTTATAGCACATGAAGAGTTCTGGAGTTCCAAATTCACAGGAACATAAGACAAAAGTTCACAAAGGTTTAGATGATGTAGGGAATCAGAGTCAAGAGCACTGGCTCTTCTAGAAGTCCTGTGTTCAGTTCCCAGCATCTACATGTTGGCTCACAACCATCTGTAATTCCAGGTTCTGGTCTCTGGAAGCACTGTACCAAGTGAATAAATACTCACAAACAGATGTTAAAACAAACAAACAAAAAACCCAAAACAAACTTTTTGTGTAATAGATACTTTAGCGCTCATAGAATAATATGAAAATCATTAAATAAGAAGACAAAACCTTCTGGGAATGTGCATCAGTTGTCAGGGGGGTTAGTTAGGTTGGGTGAAGCCTTGAGTTTGATCACTAGCACCTCATGAAATCAAACATGTCAATACACACTTGTAATCCCAGCACTCTCTGTGGTGTAGAGGCAGAAGGATCAGTAACTCAGTCTTCAGATACACTGAGAGTGTAAGACCAACCTGGTTATAAAAGACTTGTCTCAGAGAAGAAGAGAGGGAGGGGGGAGGGAAGAAGGGAAGGAGGGAAGGAGAAGAAAGGGAGAATAAGAAACAGAAAAAAAAACCTTTCTTTTCTGATGAATATAAAAAAATTAAAAATAAAGACACAAATGTGCTCCCTGGTATGGTATAGGAGATTTTCTGTAGATAAAAGAGAGAACAGAGGCAGAGATATCTCAGAGAATTCAGAATGAAAATGACCCTGGAGCAGGTCATGTGAGAGCAGGGGGAAGGGGAGACGTGTCACCATATGGTCCAGACCCACAGACCTGCCACCCCAGACCCCTTAGCCGCCCGCTGCTGCTTAGTATCCCAAAAATGACTGAGACATATTAAGTTCATACTGTTTGGCCTATGGCTCAGGCACATTGCTAGCTAGCTCTTTCATCTTAACTCAACTCATTCTCATTAATCTGTCTGCCACGTGGCCAGTGGCTCACCTGTGTTCCTTACATGTTTCTTCTTTGGGCATCTGAGTCGATCTGTCTCTGACTCTGCCCTTTCTTTCCTACCTATTCTGATTCCCCACCTACTTCTTCTATGGTGCCTGTCATGGGCCAAAACAGTTCCTTTATTTAAAGACTGATATTCACAGCATACAGAAAGACATTTCCACATCAGAGAGGGGAAAGCCCTAATATTAAGGAGGGTAAAGGGTAGACAAAAAGGGCCAGACAACCAAAATCAAATCATTATATAGGGAAGGGGAGCCCTGCTCCAAGACTGGAGAAGTCTAGGGTATGCCTACCATTCACTGTAACAAGTAGAGACTGAGGGACACTGGAAAAACCAAGAGGCCCAGTCTACTATGATATGTTAAATAGGCACCTCAGTTAGGCATTTTGTCCTGGAGACCTAACATTCTAGTCTTTTTGTTGATAATAAAAGATAAGGGCTGATGTGATCTTTGTTATTATTATTTCCTGTGACATTGCAGTATCTTTGTTCAGGACCTCAAAAACCTGGAATGTTGGCCCAGGCCAGAAAAAAAAAATGAGGAGAGGGTAAGCTGTCCTGGATCTGTGGAACCATCTGGTGTACTGGATTTATCATGTTCCATTGTAAATAATTGTCCCACCTAAGAGTTTAATGAAAAGCACTGGTTGGCCAAAGGCAGACAGGAAGTGTGGGCGGGGCTACCAGACTAAGAAAATTTTGGGAACAGGAAGAACAGAGCAGAATGCCAGAGAGAAGCCAGAAGAAGCAGAGGACAACTATGCTGCTGTGAGAAAAGGTACTGAGCCGCCTGGCTGAACAGGATAAGAGTCATAGGTTAGTTTAAGGGTAAGGAGTTAGCAAGTGATATGCCTGGGTCTCAGGCTGATCAGCCTAAAATTAATGTAAGCATCTGTGTGTCTCTGTGTCTCTGTGGGACTGTGGGACTGCGAGTCTGAGGGTCCCAACCTTGAGGCGAGGCCGGAAAGTCCAGGCCAGAAACCTCATACTACAGTCTGGGGCTAGGGAAGTGCAGGCAACATTGGAACAGGCTGAAAGGCTGGACTACCTGGGGTTAGCTGCTTTGGAGCCCTCTAGGAAATAGACAGTCTTCTTGAAAGTTCCATAAAGCTGGTGAGTTTGAAGCAGTTTTCAGTCTTTAGTTGATTAGAAATCTGCTGGGACAGATATAGATTAGAAACAGACAGTAAAGTTGACATTTGAATTTCAGAAATAATCAAACAGTAAATAAATTAGCAAGAACAAAAAGGCAAACACCTTTGGTCCAGGCATATACTAGAAGGCATCCAGAGGATATGAGATTTAGAATTGTATATGCCCTTCTTTATAGGAAAAAGGAATTGAGGGCTGTAGGCCATTTAGAGGAAGAGAAAATGGCTCTTACAGGACATGGGTATCCTTAGACAGTGTTGAGGAAGAACACTTAGCTGATCTTCAGTGTGACATTTGTCCCTCAGTCTCTTGTATCATGACAGTTTCATTTTCCTGGTTGATGAAATAACAGAGTGAGGTTGTGGATAATTGTATTCCTTTTTTGTATAGCCCATCTTTAGCCAGACAAGAGAAGCTGGAGTAAAAGCCCTACCAACTGTTGCTGCTACGCTAACACTGTTTGCAATCCAAACTGATGGTTTTGTGTTTCTTTTTCAAATCTCAGCCATAGAGAGGAAACTATGGCAACACCATTTCCTTCTTTCTGTCTCATTGAGAATGTCATCTTTGTAGCTTTGGACCACTGCCCTGTGAGAAACTAAAGCATTTGCCACAAAAGAGGCCTCTAGGTCTCTGACCTAGCATCTTCCACTTGGCTCCTCCTATGTACTCCTTTAAGGGTCCATTGTCCATGCTGCTGACTCTCTAACTAGTAACCAAAACATTTTAGGCTTCTCACTGAGAAAGCTTCTCTACTATCCCTGGGAATAACAGTCTCCTTACCTCACACTCATAAGTGAGAGTGGTCAGTCTAGTAACTAAGACTGTCCACATACATAAAGTTGTGTTCAAAGGTGAATGGAGACAGGAGTTGCAGTATGAAAGTGATTGGCCCATGACAATTGATCTTAGAATCCAATGTGACTCACAGCACAGGCTCTTTCCTAATTCCACTTGGCTGACTCTTGTGATAAGAGCTGATGTAGTCAAGGAAGAAACAGTCTGGTCCCTGCTCCTACTCCAGTATATTCACCACCACCACCACCACCATCCCCTGACTGATGATTCAGCATCATGCTGTAGAATCTGAAAAGTCTCTGTTTGTCTTGTAGCTAGTGATGCTAACTTGGAAGATTATCAATGTCTAGAAAAGATGGGAGCTTATGATGTGTTGCCAACTTCACAGAATATCTATTACTTAAGAGATAAACTTCCAAGCACTCCTGTGAGAGATTATTTAGATTAGGTTAGCCTCTGGCCATGCCTGTAGTGATTATCTTAGGTCAACTGAGGTGGGAAGATCTTTGTGAGTGGCACTGGCACTAATGGAAAAGAAAACTGTTCATCTCCCTTTGTCTTCCTACTATATTGCAATGTGATCAGCTGCTTCAAGCTCCTGCTACCATGAGTTCCCTCCCTGATAGAAAGTACTTTACAGTTATGAGCCAAGATAATAATCTTTCCTTCATTAAGTTGCTTTTTTAGTGTATTTCATCAAAGCAACAGAAAATAACCAATACAGGCCCAGTGAGTGGAGATAGCTTACTAGGGCTACATTTTGCAGGTTATTTACCTACTGTGTTCCCCCATCCTTTTCTTGTCTGCCATAGTACCGTCAGTCTCTACCATTTGGCTGCCATGAACTGAGCTGTTCTGACATGCCTTTCCCACAATGGCAGACTGAAACCTTTGAAACCATGAACCAAAAGTAAATCTTTTCTCCCTTGAGTTTGTTTCTGTCTGGTATTATGGTTACAGAAAGGGAAAAGCAGTTTCCACAAATGGATTAACATCACTTCATAACCTCTGTGCTGAGGAGACCCTTGCTTAATAAAGGGTTATGCCATGAGGTGCTGTGGGACTATGCTTTTGTACACTGTAAACATTGGGTTTAATAAAATGCTGATTAACCAGAATGCAGACAGGAAGTATAGGCAGGTCTACAAGACAAGGAGGACTCTGGGAAGATGAAGAGCAGATGCAGACACCCACCAGACACAGAGGAAGGAAGATGAGAATGCTGCACTGAAGCAAAGATACTAAGCCAAACCATGTGGTTAAACATGAATAAGAATCATGTTAGGAATTTAGTTTAAGAGTAAGAGCTAGCAAGAAATAAGCCTAGGCCACAGGCCAAATCGTTTATAACTAATATAAGCCTTTGTGTGATTATTCGGGACTAAATGGCTGCAGGACTGGCTGGGTGGGACAAAGAAACTTCTCAACTACAATAAGGGATGACTTAAAATAATCTCATTTTATAGATGATAAAAGAGAGGATCTGGGAATGAGCCTTTCAAATAACATGCAAACAATTATGATACAATCAGGGTTTGTTTTTCTCTAAAAAACACACTGGGAATCCTAAGAAACAAGGTGATATGCACTGGGAAGAGAGACTCCAGGCAAGCAATAGGTCTAATTTTATTTCTTTTGCTATGACAAACACAGTGACAAAAACTACTTAGAGGGACAAAAAAAAAAAAAAAAAGGCATATTTGGCTTAAAAAAAATTCAGGTCACATGCTATCACTATGGGAATTCATGGCAGGAACTTGAAGGTAAGCATGCTACATGCTACCTTAACGATACAGCATTACTTACAACTGAAAGCTCACTTTACTGCCAAAGTGTGTCATGAACCATGGAGGACATTGCTTACTAGCAGGTTCATGCTCAGCTAGCTTTCTTATATAGCCTAGAATCACATGTCTAGGGAATGGTACCCCCCACAGTGGGATCCCTTGGACCATTGTGGGGAAAGGCAAGAATTAACTACCAGAAAACTGTCTGGTAGTTTCAACTGTGTATCCTGGCATGTGTGTACAAATCCTCAGTATATATACAACATTTTACAAACAAAGAGTAAAAATAATTTTAAGAAAAATGAGCCAGAATTTCTTATTTCCAGTATCAAGACCTTAGGCCAGAAGTTCAGACTCTATCCCTCCTCCCACAGACACAGAGGCCCAAGTTCTAGTCCTCTCAACCCAGATATCCATATTTCAGACTCAGGGATACAGGCCCCCATCTCTCCTCCCTCAGACCATGGGTCCAGGTCTTGTACTTTCTTCCCTTACACACAGATGTTCAGACCTCAGTTTCCTACCATAGAAAGAGACCTAATTCAGAATACCTACTTGGTTACCTGGCCCAACCAGCCTATATCTTTGCTGCCTTTCTGGCTGGGACACTGCTTTTCTCAGGCCTCTGTTTTCTCTATGAAAACTGGGATCCCTTCTTGCTTATCTGAGCAAAGACAAAAATATCCGATAAAATTTCCTGCCCTCTTTCTTTCTTCTGTTCTTTCTTTTTCCTCCAGTGGGAAGGATGCCTATGGAAAAAAGCCCTGAAGAATGTCTAGGCACAGGGCCTCTGTCTGGGACAGCTACCAGAGCCAACCCCCTGCACTGGGTAGTTTCCTAGGAATCGTTCTTGAACTTCTAGGTGTTTCCTGGAATCTTGAGTGTAGAGGAGAAATGGCTCAGTGAGGCCCCATGGGCAGCATTAGGATCCAAGCCCTCCCCATTCCTGGAAGTCAGCAGATGGCACGCATGTGTGGGATCTGTTCCCATCCTGGGGATTCCTTGTCTCAGGTCCCATTTCCCCAGCTGAAAGTAATACACACCCTGCCCAACTGCGTGATAGCCGTGAAGCTGTGGGGTGTAGGCCTCTCAGCTACTGGGACCTCTTCCTCCTCCTGTCATCCCTCCTCCCCCATCCTTGTCTCTCCCTTCTCTCCTATCTCCCTGGGAAATCCCAGTGTGTGAAGAATTGACTAAGCTACAGCCCAGAAAAGGCGGGACAAAGACAAGAGGGAGCAGGGAGAACAGAGAAAACAAAGAGGGAGAGAAAATGAGAATAAAGATAGACAGTTCAACAGAAAAAAGTCATGGAGGGCAAGCATTAGGGCAGCCCATCCTCCCTTTAGAACTTCCTAGGACATAGGAAGTGGCAAGCAAGAGTAAACTGGGCTACAGAGTGAGTTCAAGTCCAATCTGGGCTGCATAGGGAGACAATGTCAGATGGGCGGGGGCAGTGGTAGAGAGAAACGATGGAAAAAAGGACTTAAGGAAGAGAGGGATGGAAGAGGGAGGGAAACAATGAGAACATAAGGGTTAGAAGTTTAGAGAGGCACAAACTACCCCTCCTCTTTTCTTCCGTGTCTCCATTCTGACTTTTCATTCTGGCCATTCTCAATCATTTATCTCTTGTTCATCTACCACCTGCTTAGCCCAAGACTGGCCTAGGCTCTAAGGAGGTACATATAGAAAGGATAAGGACCTTCTGTCTGTGGAGATCTTCATTCTAACAAGAGGCCCTCATTACACCAAAGAGGATGCTGAGCAATGGAGTCTATACATTATATAGAAAGCTGATTGTGCTGGGGGGGGGGGCATTGAAACAGGGAATCAGGGTCTATGGTGAGGAAAGTGTGACCATTGACTCAACTGTGACAGCAGAAGCTCAGTACATGAGAAGCCTGGCTTATAACACTCAAGCCCTTCACCTACCCAGTGGCCAGGTCTGCTAGCTAGACACAATGCCCAAAAGATTCTAAATCTGAGTCAACAGGAGTTCAATATGAAGGGCCCTGGTTTCTTTTCCGTGATAAAACACTAATCAAAAGCAATGTGGGAGAGGAAAGGATCTACTTGGCTTATAATTTCTGGTCATAATCAATCATTAACAGAGCTCAAATAGGACCTCAAGAAGAAACCATGAAAGAATGCTGCTTGCTGGATCACTTGTAGGTTCATGCTTAGCTAGGTATATTCTACAGCCCAGGGTCACCTGCCTTGAGATAACATCCATAATGAGCTGGGCCTCCTACATCATCAATCAAGAGGTTGTCAGACATATCCACAAGCCAGTCTGATCTAGAAGGTCTCTTCTCAAATAGCTAGGCTGTGTAAAGTTGACACATTAAGCTAAGTAGGACAAGAGGTTAACTGAAGAAAAACTGTAGCTGCATCTTGTTTGATGTGTCTCCCTGTGGTCAGAGCTTCTTTGTGGTTAAACATCCTGAAAGAAGTTAGGTTATTCTCATTCTATCAGAAACAAAGATGCCGGAAAATTCTCTAACGTGTGCAGTTACCAAGAGTCTACACACTCAAATAACCGATGCTGTATATATCATTTGAATTCCAGGTTCTACTGTTTTTGTTGTTTTGTTTTGTGGACTATTCTAGAGGGTCTTGGAAAGAAATAACTTAAAAAGGACACATAGTCCACCATGATTTGGGAAGGAGAAAGGGGTTACTTAATGGCATGAATATGTCACAAACCTCATAAATATTCATTACAATTTCTCCAAAATCTGCAACACTAAACTACTCCACCATCAGGAAGTACAGTTTGGTCTTCCTTTATATTATTTGCTTGTTTGTTTAACTTTGCAAAATAAACTTTTGCTAAAACTGAAGATATGAAGATATGAACTTAGAGACATCTCCCCATCCTCATCCCCCCACATTCATACACTCCATAACAGCTCCTCAGCCTTTAAAATAGCACCACCATCTGGTTACCAAGTGTCCAAATTCATGATCCTGGAAATGATTGATATCTCCCTCTATCTCTCCTTTGTCTCTCTGCCTCCGGATTTCTTCAAAGTATTTTTTCTTTTCCTAGTCAGAACACTTCATAGAATAACCACCTAGTTACACAGAAACATTTTTTTTTTAATGCAGATTTCTTCAATTTAACTTTTCTGTGGCCATTTACCTTCTTTAGCTCTTCAGGAAAGAAGTTCTAACATCACTTACCTTAAGCTGGGGCTAGTGCTTACTTAGCAAGCACAAAGCTCTGGATTCCTTCCCCAGAACTTTATAAACCAGTCATGCTATCATTCTCCTGCAATCACAGCACTGAGAAGTGGAGGCACAAAGATCAGGAATTCAATATCATCCTCAGATATACTGAGAGCTAGAGCTCAACCTGGACTCAGAGATTTTAGGCTACAAATCAGGACAATCGCCTGAAGTGCCTACTTAACATATCAAAGCAGACCTGGCCACCAGGTTCTCCCCACCTCCCACAATCCCCTCCTGGCTAGCATACCCATCCTCCCCTAAATTTTGCAGCCCAGGTCTACTCTGTGTTGGCCCTCTCTTTTGTTATACCTTGTTTCTCTCTCCCTTCCCCTTCCCTCTCTCTTCACATGGCTCAGAGTCACGTCCACTCTGGACTCTCCCAGGTGTCCCTTCCTCTGACTAGGTCTTCCTCCCTTTTATCCACAACAAACTTCCTGCTCCAGCATACATAGGAATAGTCATGCATCCTATGGAGCACATTTTCCAAGATCCTTATTGAATGCCTGAAACTATTCATATCACCCAGCTCTATACACATACTAGGAACCTTGCACTGCATGATTTCTTTTAGTATACTGACCTGCTATTGTTGTGTGATCTTAGCAAAAGGAGAAATGGTCAAAGGTAAACTTTTAAATAAAACAAGAACTATTGGGATTCAAGTGTAAAATATGGCAATAATTAATTCAATAAGTAAATGGCTAAATAAGGGGCTGGTTGCATATGCAGTACGGATACCCTGGGCCAAAGAAAGATTCACATCCAGGACAGAACAAACAGGATAGCATTAGATTTCATTGTACTGCCTAGAAATAAAACACAATTTAACTCAGCAGGATATATTATTATTTATTCATTGATAGTGCATATTATTATTGACATTATTGTAATATTTATATTATGTATGTATATTAAAATATATATTTATGATATATATAAATGTACATTCACTATACACCCACATTTTAAAATGATAAAGAGACCATGAATTTGAGATGGACTATGAGAACATTAGAAGGAGGAGAAGGAGACAACCAGAACGATGTTATTATTTTACAAATAAAAAAATATTATTTTCATTTATTGAGAGATGGCTCAATGGGTAATAGCAATGGGTGCTTGATTTGGGAATGTCTTTCTATATGCTGTGAATAAAGGACTGTTTTGGCCATGACAGGCACCATAAAAAAAGTAGACAAAAAAATCAAAATAAATTTTAAAAAAGGCAAAGTCACAAACAAATCAAGCCAAATACCCCCCCCCCAAAAAGAAACCATATAAAAAACACAAATGAACTATGGTCCAGATGACGAGACAAATTAATAAAAACAAATTAAGATTTAAAAAACTAACAATATACCTAAGCCATAGGCCAAGCAACATAAAATTAATATAAATGTCTATATAATTCATTAAGACTTTAAAAACACTAGTCCAAATAAACAATAACAAACAAAACAAAACCATAAAACTAACCAAAACAAAAACCTCAATATAACAAATAGTATCCTAACATAGGCCAAACACCCATATAAAACTAAAAAAAAAACTTTTAAAAAATTCTAAAACAAAATCAACCTTCAAATTATATATCTAAAACAAGTCATTATACAAAAACAACATAACTTGACGTCCAGACCCCAGACAAAATAGCAGCGGTGGATTTGCGGCAGAGAGCATAAGCTGAAACAAAGCCAGTTCCCAATATTTCACAAAAATTCAATAACATATAACGGATTTAAACTTTCTGTTTATAGTTTTAAAAAGATCAAAATTTAAAACAGCTTTTTAATAACATTTTCTTAAATCCGCTGTTTGCTGGTGGCAAACAGAGATGCTGCCCCTTAAAAAAACTTCCTGATTTAGCTTTATCTACCAAAACTATGTGATTCTTTAAAAAAGTGTTAATACTTTAAAGACTCTTCTAGTTAAAAAATGATTAAAGACTCACAATAAAACAAATCTTTAAAAAAAACCTGTAAATAAGTTAAAAAAAAAAAAAAAGTCAGAGACATATCAAGCCAGACGCTCCCCCCCCCAAAAAAAAAACATATAAAAAGCACAGGTAAGCCACAGGCCACATATAAACATATAAAAAGCACAGGTAAGCCACAGGCCACGTGGCATGCAGATTAATACAAATAAGTTAAAATAAAAGAGCTAACTAACAATATGCCTAAGCCATATGCCAAACAACATAAAATTAATATAAACATCTTAGTCATTTTGGAGGGCTTGACAACAGCTCTATAGGCCTAGACCTCAGGCCGGATGAGGTCAAAAACCACATTACAACAGGTGCTCTCATAAAGGACCTAGATTTGATTCCTAAACATGAAGACAGTCAAATATCTATGCATACAAAATAATAAACTTTTTAAAATTACAAATTGTTTATTCTTAGGATTTTTCCCATTTGGTTTAAGTTGGATAAAGCTAACTGCAACCTCATAAAGGAAAACTAGATAAGGAAGTCCTATGTTGTTTAAAAACAGTGTTTGATGAAATGGTGTGGCTAAGGGGAAGCCAAGAGTAGCATAGAAGAGCTTTCATTTTGGTCTGTCTGAACTACCTTAGCCCCTACTCCTCAAAGGATTGGACACAGCAGTTCTGCCCATCCTCACTCCCACTTCCCTGAGTACCACCAGCTGAAAAGCTTCAACTCTTTTGAAGCTCACATTCAGCCAACAATCCCTAGCCTGAAGGAAATTCTGGAATCTCTGACATAGCCATCCACTGAGTTACCTGGCTAAAACCTTTCTCTTTCTGCCTCTTTAGTAATTCACACAGACCCAGAGCTGACCCTTTTTCCCTACCACTCCTAGTTTTCCTGTAGTGCTCTAATTAGTGCCTCCAGGACAAGAATCCAACCCCTGTGTCTGGCATTCAAAACTGTATATTGCACACATTATAATAGCTTGATTTTTGTCATATAGAATGATATCGCATCTTTGAATATATGAATATAAATTTACCTTTTTTCAGTTATTATTACATATTTTAGGGACTGCATGCCATAATTTGCACAGAGGTTGAATAACTCACTCCACCATGTGAGTTCTGGAGAATGAATTCAGGTTTGCAGACTTAGTGGCAAATGTCTTTACCCAATGAATTATCCCATCTAACCCTACTTATTTTGAGACAGGATCTGATATAGCCTATGATGACCTCAAATTCTCTTTGTTGTCTAAGACAAACATGAACTGCTGACCTCCCTTCCTTCACTTCCCAAGTACTGACATCGCAAGCAGGCACTTGCCCAGGTATAGAGTGCTAAAGCTCAAACTCACAGTCTAAATGCATTCTAGGTAATCCTCATTCTGAATATATAACTTCACATTTCAATCTAAAAGTCATTTTTAAAGATTTATGTGTATGTTGCATGTGTACAGGTGTCCACAGAGGTCAGAAGAAGGCACCAGATACACTAGAGCTGGAATTACAGATGGTAACTCCACCTGTAAGCCACTTGACATGAGTCCTGGAGTCTCAACCCAGGTCCCCTATATGGGCATCGAGCATATTTGACCATTGAGCCATTTGTCCATCCCCAAAAACCATTTTTAATGTAATCTTGTATCTCATTACTTCTCAATTACTTCCTGCTTCCACAGCACCACTTAGTGTGTGCTTTGTAAACTATCCACACCATGTCTTGCCTTGGATGCCTTTTATTTTCTTCACTTTTTGCTCCCCTAACTTCCCATCAGTCAGGAGCACCTCCTCCAGGAAGCATTTCCTGCCTTTTAGTTGGGTGGAACTATTACTCCATCATGCCCAATCCTCTATTTACACAGCTGTCTCCTCTGCCCTAACTGGCATCTACTCAGAGACAGGGCCCCCTGTTGAGTCATTTGAATGTGCCTACCTCACTTATTCCAGGGCCTCACCCATCAGCAGCTCAAGAGTTGTCCCTATAATGAATACATGCTTTTCCTCTGTTTCATCTTCATTTGTGGGTACCACCCTTACCTTTTTCCCATCTTCTCATCGTGAAGTTAAATGCGGACTTTATCTGGAGAAGGAAGGACCTCCTGGACTCAGGGCAGGCCCCAATTTTAAAGCTACCACAGGAGAGGAGGGAACTGGGAAGAGAGCTTGCAAGAAATTATGGGAACCTGGACCTCTTTGTCTAAGGGAGGAAGGCTAAGTCTGTATTCCTTTTCTGAGAAAGGATGGCTTCTCCCAGACTTTCTGAGTCTAAAGGAGGAGGACTAAATACTAGACATCTGGGTCTAAGGGAGAAGGGCTTTGGCTTAGATACCTGGGTCTGAGGGAGGATGCCTGGCGTCTGGAATCCTGGGTCTGTAGAAGGAGAGCGAGGCTCTGTACCATTGGATCTAACAGAGAAAGATTGAAGCCTAGACACCTGGATCTAAAGGAGGAGTCTGGGCTGTGGCCAGGTCTCTAGTGTCCTGGTAGAGAAAACTCCAGGATTTGAAATCTTGGTTTGTCTCTCGTGCACACTCTGGTTTTAGAAACATCTGGTTTTATACAGCTGCTCCACCCAGTCAGGGCGGTGTTCAGGCTAGGCAGTCAAATGCCCAGCAACTTGGGTGGAGCTTGGGTTATCCCTTCCTAGCCACAGGAACTCCTCTTCTCCCCTACTCTGGGCTTGTCTCCATCAGCGGATCCATCATTCTGACATAGCCAGACACTAAGCATCACAGGCTCCTGGCAATGGCGTCAGACACATCTTGCCCTGCCCTGAAGGGTGAGTGGTATCCAGGTTCCCACCATCAGGGACCTTTTCCCCAGTAGCCTGGCTCAAGCAAAAACCCAACCTGGTACTGCCTCTACACCCTGACCCTGTCTAGCACCTTGTCACCTAAGGCATGAGAACCTGGCTCTGTTCAGGAGAGTCCTGAATGGCTAGTTAAGGCAAAGCAGCAGGAGAAACTAAAACCAGAGACATAAAAAGTCAAAAGGGGGTGAGGAGAGTGAGAGAGTCTCATAAAGAAGCAGGCAGGCTGATGATAGCTAGAGAAGGAATAGAGGAATAGATAATAGATACACAGGTGATAAATCAGCAGAAGATAATAGATAACAGATAGCTAGATGAGACACAGTAATAGAAAATAGACATGAGGGGAAGATGGGGAGAAGGAAGAGAGGAAGAAATGGGGAAAAAAAAGATGAGTAGGGAAACAGTCAAGGGGTCACGTACAAAATAAGAGAGCAAGAGAGTGTGAGGGAGACAGAAAGAAAGAATATAAATTATCAACATCTACCACAGAAGGATGCAGGAAGAGACAGTTACTGGACACTTCCCACCATCAGTTCATAGTGAGAGAAACTTTGAGAAAGATAGTCTTAGAACTAACTACAAAAACCTTGAGTGGCAGGATCACTGGTCTTCTAGCCCCAAGAAGCCGGGGTACACATACCTTGGGACCCCACCTCTTTACAGCGGTGTTCTGATCCAGTCTCTGTGATATGTATCAGAGCACTGAGCCCAAGCCATTTCCTGAAGTCACTGAAGTTTCTCAGAAGACAAATCTCAGTATTCCAGTCCTTAGCTCCAGCCAGAGCTTGACATGGATACATATGTACACACATATACACCTCACATAGACACACAGACAGACATCAGCCCAGCAAAGAACAGGCAGCTCTGGCTGTCATTCCAGGCTGCTGTGCAACACATGCCAGCAACACAGGCACACCCACAAACATGCATGTGTATGCACTTTATCTACCAGTTCCTCTGAGGGGAGAGAAGGTGGGCTCTGGGAAAATGAGGAGTAAGTGAGGAAGTAAGAAAGTATGTGTGTGGGGGACAGGGTGAGTCATAAGAAGGAATAAGACAAATAGGGTGAGATGGAGACAGAAATACATACGAAACACAAGAGAAGCAGCTGAGGGAAATAGGAAAGAGAATGGAGGGAAAGTAGAATGAAACAGAGACGGGACAAATGAAAGGTAACGTAAACTCAATACAAGAGAAAAGGGGGGATAAAGAGCCAGTTTGAGGGGCTCTGAAGGGAGGTCCTATCTGAGGGGGGTGGGGCAATGTCGGGAATCGAAGAGGGTGGAGTCATAGGACTGCCTGACCTCAGAGCCCCTGGACAGGCTAGTCATTTGACGTCAGCCCTCCTCCACCCCCGCATTTGCTAGTCTTCAAATGACCCCCTCCAGCTAGCTCCAGACACACATAGATTGCAGAGCAAGCTGGAGAGGAGAAAATCCAGCAGGATCGACAGCCATGAGACAGGTATGTGTGTGTGTGTGTGTGTGTGTGTGTGGTGTCTGCTGCCATAAAGAGTAATTCCTGCCATGTATGAGACCATGTGTATCATGTGCTTGTATCTGTGTGTACCTACTTGTGACAGTAACTGGATGTGCTCAGTGAGCTTGTGAGGTGGAATGAGTTTCCTTCTTTATATTCGTTGCCGTATGGTTTGTCATTCATACATTTCCATGAGTCTAAAATGTATGTTGGTATTCCCAAAGAAGAGGATTTTGCATGTGTATAATACATGCATTTTGGTTTCCGTTTTATGGGTTCATAATCTATTTAGCTAAACCGCATGCATCCATCAATATTTAATTGACCTGTAAAAATAGCAATTTCACACAGCTGAGGTTCATTTGAATTAGTGGTTCTTAATATGTTGGTCACGACACCTTTGGTCAACTTGTAACAATAAAGATACATCCTGCATTACATTATAATTCATAACAGTAGGAAAATTTGTTACGAAGTAGCAACTAAAATAATTTCATGCTTGGGGAGGGTTATAACATGAGGAACTGTACTAAGGAGTGACAGCATTAGGAAAGTTGAGAACCACTGATTTTAACTGTTCACTATTTCTTCTAAAACCTTTTATTTCCTTCGCCCAGACCTTTGGCGGCTCTCTGCGTGTGTATTAGCATGTTGTTTATCATTGTGATATTGTTTCTTCCTGATGCTGAGGGCTGGTGTCCTCAGGTCCCCTGCATGATTGTCAGTGGAAGGTCACAGGACTCATTTGCTCAGCCTGAGACACGATATATGAGGTCATCCTGTGGAACATGAGTGCTTTCAGTCTGTGGCCCTTAATGTTTCAAGTGCAGCTGTAGGTGGAAGTGTCCGTATTGCTGACATCAAAAGCTTCTTCATAAGCTAAGCCACTCCCAGGAGTAGAGGCAGAGCTGTGTTTGAGGTTAAAAAAAAAAAAAAAAGAAAAGACAGGAGTGAATCAGACTAAAAGAAAGGATAATTGCTATTTAAAAGTTCTATCACAAGTTGGGTACTATGTGCCTGAGGTCCCAGGAGCGTGTGGAGGATGAAACTTGGAGGATACTTGAGTTTATGAGTTTGAGGCCTATCTAGGCAAATAGGGAAACTATGTATCCTCTTTTAAAATCTCCAATATCCCTAACTCACCTCTACTGTTCAGAAATATAACGTGAATTACCACATATGATTTTAAATTCCTCTTGTAAAAGTAAAGAGGGGCCTACAAGATGGATCTGGGGGTAAAGATGCTTGCTGCTAAGCCTGACAATCTGAGTTGAGTCTCCAAGACCCACATTTTGGGAAGAGAGAACCTAGTCCTATAATTGTCCTCCAATCTACACGCACACACACACACCACACACACACACACACACACACCCCACAGCACATGTCCTGTGACATGCATATGCCCCCATACAAAGTAAAAAAAATAAGTGTAATTTTTAAATGAGATTAATTTTGGTAATTTATTTGTTTCAACTCAGTGTGTGAGAGAGACAACTGTAAACTTTTCTACCAAACACCAGACATTAAACATTGTGGACTAGAAGACATTGCATTTTCTGCCAAAACAACTCAATCTTGGTATGCTACTGTATTATCAGGATTGACAGTGTTAAGGACTCTGGGGTTTGAACCACAAGTAACTTTCATGTTCCACAAATTATTTTTGTTTCACTTTCAGCTTTGAACAATTTGCAAATGCAAAAAAACATTTGTTTGTAAGCAGTAGTGGAAATCTGTGTACTGACCACTATTGTATAGTTAAAAATATGGTTGTTTTGGAATGATAACATGGCTCAAAGAGCAAAAGTGTTTGCTGCTAAGCCTGATTACCTGTGTTTGCAACCTGCCCCCCAATGATGGAAAGAGAAAATTCAGTCCCAAAAGTTGCCCAAAAGTTGCCCTGACTGCTACTCACACACCATGGCATGTGTGCATGCACATACGCACAAATAAAAATAACTAAACAAACATTTTTGGAACATGATCATTTTAGGAACTTGGGATGTAGTTTAGCTGGTAAAGTGTTTGCTCAGTGTGCACAAAGCCCCAGGTTTCATCCCCAGAACCAAATAAATGGACTATGGTGGCTTACTTCTGTCATGTCATCACTCACAAAGCAGAGGAAGAAAGATCAATGCAATCTCTGTCACTCAGTGAAGCCAAAGCTAGCTCAAGCTTCAACCTTGTCTGGAAAACAAAATAATCATTTCAATGTTGCAAACACAAAAATATTAATGAGATCTTCTGTTTTTTCACCCACTCCAGACTAAAACTACATGATAGTTTATCTGAGTTTAGCTTTTTATAAAATTTATAGTTAAAAAGAAAGAGTCATGCATCATACTTGATCAACACATATTTAAAAGTTTTTCTATAATTGAATGGGGCTAAATGAAATTACTAACTTATGTATTTGATATACATTTATATTTAAGTGTATATGTGTCTATGTGTGCCTGCGTGTGGAGGTCAGAGGACAACTCAGAGTATGTTCTCTCTTTCCGAGGTGAGTTTTGGAGATAAAACTGGGGTCCTCATTACCTACCAAGCCATCTTTCTGGGCTCTTCATTTTTATTTTAAGAGAGGGTTAACCACTAAATTAAACAGGCAGGCCTTGAACTTGAGACTCTCTTACATCATTCAGCCTCAAAAGTAGCTAGAATGACAGGCTTAAGTCACCAAGTTTTTCATTTTAATGTCTCTGTGTGTAATGTTGTATAGATTTGTGCTCAGTTATGCCTGTTCCTGTGGAGGTCAGAGGTCAACAAGAATGTCTTCCTCTATCTGTTTTTTTTAACTCTCTCTTAAAGATAGGGTTTCCACTGAACATGGCAATCACAATTTCAGCTATAATGGCTAGCCAACAGCCCCAGGCATCTACCTGTCTGCCTGCCTGATGTTGAGCCATGTCCCCAGCCTGTTAATGTTAAATTTTAAATTAAGAGTAGAAACTTACACTCTGGTCATACTGAGTACATTTCAGCTGTAGGCAATGTTGCCTACCTTATGTTGATGTCTTATTCCACAGACAGCTTGGGAGGGAGGATCTGATAGCCTAAGAGAGAGGGGGTATGACAGCCAAACTGTCTGTGTTTGAACCCTAAGTCCCTGCATACCACCAGTGACCTTTTAGTGAGAGAATTCATCTCTTTTGACCTTGGTAACAAGACACAGCAATAGTACCCACAGTGCAGGGTTTATGTAGAACAATGTCTGGCTGTGCAAGCTGCTACTCACTCATTTTATAGATGAGAAGATAGAGGCCCTTTCCAGCCTCTACTTGGCCTTGCCAAGTCACTAAACAGTGGAAAGAGGGTACATGTCAGGCCTCTGGGAAGTTAGAAGTGCCATTCTGTCACCTATGGCTGCTCACCAGTCACAAGCTTCTGACTACCCTGTTTTGCTATCTATACAGTGACTACAGTAAATGCTGTCACAAGAGGATCTCCTGTGAGGGGAAAACAGTCTAGGAAAACTGTAATTAATGACTGGAATCCTGGGCTCAAGTCCCATAATCTTAAGTATAACCTTTGCACTTAGAATTTGTGACTCAGTGGCTCTGTCTGGAAAATGGTGGTGATAAGAGTACTTACCTGGGACTGGAAATATAGCTCAGTTGGTAACACACTTGCCCAGAATTGCTCTACCTCCAGCACTGAATGATCTGGGCAGGGTGGTGCAAACCTGTAATCCCAGCCCTCCAGAAGTTGAAATAGTAGGATCAGAAGTTCCAAGTCATTCTTGGCTACATGTAGGACAGGCTGGGCTAAAGGAGATACCGTCTCTAAAACAAACAATTTCATATAAAAGGGTTAAAATAGCACTTGATACATATTTTGTATAAACTGTCTAGTACATGGTATTAGTGTCTTGATACAGAGAAACTTGTTTGTTTATTAACTTTATTATTTTATTTTCTAATTTTTAAAATTACTATATGGGAGTCAGCATGCCAAAATATGTATTTTAACAGAGATCAGCAGGTTGACTTCTCACCTTCCATCATCTAGGTTCCAAGGATCAATCAAACTCAGTTGTCAGACTTGGAGGCAGGCACCTTTAATCCACTGAGCTATCACATCAGCATTTTTATGGGCCACTAACAAAAACAGGGAAAGCCTGAGGAGTTGCATTGTGTAACCCTTTTGTATAGAAGAGATGCTAAAGCTGGGGGAGGGGCAGGCATAATAATGTACTTTAGAAAAGCCTGGCTTGGTGATTCACTCCTATCCTCCAGCACTCCTGAGGCTGAGGCTGGAGGACTGGGATATTCTAGACCAGCTGGGGTTGTATAGACTCTTCCTATTAAAAAAAGGGGGGGGGGGGGTAGCGTAATTAATAAAATAAAGCATTAAGCAAAGATAACATCCACGATTGCTTCAAATGTGGTGCTCAGGGGGTCTTTTTTCCAAGAGATAGCTGTCTTCGTGGTTAATAGCACTTGCAGTCCTTACAGAGGACCCGAGCCAACCGGCTTCACGATTATAACTGCAACTCCAGGCATAGGAAGCCTTCTTCTGGTCTCCACGGGCACCAGGCACATGGTGCACAGGCATAAATGCAGAAGAAACACGCACACAAATAAAATAAAAATAAATAAACTTTTAAGATACAAGATAGGACATTTAAAACGTCTGGGATGTTATCATCCAGTTTAGAAGGGGATTCCCAAAAGTAAGATCATTTCCAAAAAGCCCTGAGGACTGATTATCCTTCTCCTTGGTTCCCCCTAGGGCATGCCGAAGCCCTCAGAGGCAGCACGTCGCTGTTCCGGCCTAGCCCGGCGGGCGTTCACAATTACGTTTGCTCTGCTAATCCTAGGCCTCATGACCTGGGCCTACGCCGCAGGCGTCCCTCTCGCTTCTGATCGCTACGGCCTCCTTGCCTTCGGCCTCTACGGGGCATTCCTTAGTGCGCACCTGGTGGCGCAGAGCCTCTTTGCTTACCTGGAGCACCGGAGGGTGGCGACAGCAGCACGGCGTGCCTCTGCGAAGGGACCCCTGGACGCATCCAGGGCACGCAGCGTGGCACTCACCATATCTGCCTATCAGGAGGACCCCGCGTACCTGCGCCAGTGCCTGACCTCGGCGCGCGCCCTGCTATACCCGCGCACGCGGTTGCGCGTCCTTATGGTGGTGGATGGCAATCGCGCGGAGGATCTGTACATGGTGGACATGTTCCGCGAAGTCTTTGCGGATGAAGACCCCGCCACCTACGTGTGGGACGGCAACTATCACCAACCCTGGGAACCCGCAGAAGGGGCAGGAGCAGTGGATGCTGGTGCCTACCGCGAGGTCGAGGCGGAGGACCCCGGGCGGCTGGCGGTGGAGGCGCTAGTGAGGACACGCAGGTGCGTGTGTGTGGCGCAGCGATGGGGCGGCAAGCGTGAGGTCATGTACACAGCATTCAAGGCGCTGGGAGATTCTGTGGACTACGTGCAGGTGAGTGCAAGGTACCCTGTGCCACCTCTGAGGGATCTCACACCCTCTACTTCAAATTGAGTATGTTGCACCCCAGGTCTTGGGAGGTGGAGGCAGGCTTTAAACTTTGAAACAAGAGATACTGTTTCAAACAGATTTGAGGAAACCTTTTTTTTATTCATTCAGTGAAAAAAAACAAAAACAAAAACAAAAACAAAAAAACCCTTTCTATAGTTTTTCGTGCGTTTATCCATTCTCCAATAGGTCATTAATTTCATCAGTCCTCTCTCTCTCTCACTCTCTCCCCCTCTCCCTGGGGGGGGGGGGGGGCTGAGAAAGACTGGTGTCCTGCTCTTTTACTTTCTCATTCCCCTTGAGACAGGTCCTCTCACTGAACTTTGATGTAGGCTGGCAGTCAGCAAGCCCCAATGATCCTTTTGTGTACACACACACACACACACACACACACACACACACACACACACACACACACACAAACACACAGAGCCCTATGTTACAGGCAGGCACACCTAGCTTTTTACATGGATACTGAAGATTCAAATCCGGGTCCTCCAGCTTGCACTGTAATCACTATTATCCACTTAGCTATCACCCCAGCCTTAAATCCTTCCTTCTTTCATAACACACATTCAGACTGAAACTCTAATTCATCCATTCACACATTCATTCATCAACCACTGATGAACTGATTTAATAGGAATATTTAGTTAATCTTATCCATACATTTGATATAATGAATTCTCCAGTTTTTATTCCTTTGGGTAATTCTTTCCTTCAATGGTACATGCATCTGTGTACACATCCAACAGTGCTCATTCATTCTATCCATTTGGATACTCGTCACTGTGACAGAAGACCAAGCCAAAGTGACTTGAAGAAAGAAGAGTTTATTCTGGCTCACAGTTTGAGGATGCAGTTTGAGGATCCATCATGTTAGAGAAGGAGGTATGGATTCAGTAGCTTGAGAATGTCAGTCACACTGCTCCTGAAGATAGGAAGCAGAAAGAGAAAAGTGAAACCTACTACCTTGCCTCTTACCTTCTAAACAGTGCCACCAGCTATGAGACCAAGTGCTCAAACATGAACCTATGGGGACATTTCATACCACAACAATGAATGAAGAAAAACATTCCCCTTTTATTCATGCAGCCACTGAAGACAGAAGGAAACTATTTGATCATACATTCTTTCATCCTTCCATGCAGCCACTCATTTATTTAATACAAAAATGCACTGGCTTAACCATTTCCCCATGAATCTAGGCAGGCATCCAATATAATCTTAACCACTTCCTTTGCGCAATATGGAAATGCTTTCCTTCACCCTTCTATCCACCCATCCAGTATGGACCTCATCCACTTACTCATTCACTTACCCATTTTATATAGGAGGTTGTTCTTACCTCTTTTTTGCTCTTTCTTTCAATGTTGAGACTTTTTGTCACTCATCCATCTATGAAATATAAACCTTTATTTCATCGTGCATTTATCCACTCAATGTGGTCATTCACTAACATGCTACTGCCTTAGTTCCTTCTCCTGTTGCTGTGAGAAAATACTGACAAGGAACATCATAAGGGAGAAAGGGCTTATTTTGGCTCATAGTTCAAGGTACAGTTCTTCATGGATGGGAAGTCAAGGTAAAGGAGCTTGAAGCCCCTGGTCACATTGCACCTCAGCTTGTGTTCAGATCATTTTATCCTTTTTGTATAATCCAGGATCCCAGCCCAGGGAATGGTGTAAACAATCTACAAGCCCTTCCTAGAACCAGCCCTATATAAGTTTCTGTTCTGATCCTGATTCCTTTCTCATCACAGGTCTGTGACTCAGATACAAGACTAGACCCTATGGCACTGCTGGAGCTTGTACGAGTGCTGGATGAAGACCCCCGGGTAGGGGCTGTTGGAGGAGATGTGAGGATCCTTAACCCTCTGGATTCCTGGGTCAGCTTCTTGAGCAGCCTGCGATACTGGGTAGCCTTCAATGTGGAACGAGCTTGTCAGAGCTACTTCCACTGTGTGTCCTGCATCAGTGGTCCTCTGGGTGAGTGAAAGCGGGGCTTGAAAAGCTTATAGGTGGGTACAAAGGAGAAAGGGACCCAGAGGCAGGATAAAGTTGTGGACAAAAATAGGGCTGAGGTCAGTATTGTAGATAATGTAAGATTGGGAAGTGGGTAGAGATGGTGTTAGAGCTGCATTGGGTTTGCTGGAGAGGAAGTTGGGGAAAGGATAGAGATTAGGGAAGTTGCTGCAAAAGGGTCTTGTGGAAGTGAATGAGATAAGGTTGGGGTGGAGATGGAGTTGAACCAGGGCACCGGGAATGCTGTGGCATTGTGGGGGGAGTGGCGACTTTAAAGTGAGACACACTGAGCAGGCAAGGGGTTCAAATAAGGCTGGGCTGTATTTAGGAAAGATGAGGGGCAATGCTGATGGAGATGAGGAAGTACAGGGTGGGAAACATAAATTCTTGAGCACAACACTGACCACATCAGAGGCTGATGCTTGGGTACTCCTCACCATCCCTAGGCCTGTACAGGAACAATCTCCTGCAGCAGTTCCTGGAAGCCTGGTACAACCAGAAGTTCCTGGGCACCCACTGCACTTTTGGGGATGACAGACACCTCACCAACCGCATGCTCAGCATGGGCTATGCTACCAAGTAAGTTGAGGGGACCATGTGGTCACATGTGTGAAGAGTGTCCCAAGCAAGAAAGACAGAGGGACAGAGAGAAGCAAAAAAATAAATATTATAAGAGGCTGAGGAGCCGTGTGTATTCAGCCAATGGCCTTCAAAGAGTTTGATATTAGGGGAGAACTGGAGGTACATAAAAGTTTTAAAGGGTTTCAAGAACCCTTTCACTTCCACCAAACCAGACAAGGTGAGGGTGAACAATTTCACATAGGTGGATGGAGTGCCACCGCTAAGAAGGGAAATGAGAAGGGGGAGATAAGTAGATGGGGTGGGTTAAAACCAGTGAGGGAAGCCACAAAAAAAGAGGAGCCTGATCACCACTAAGCACTCTGTAGGAGGTCTTTCAGTGACAGTATGAATTTGGTCACTAAGTCTTCTTTGGATGCTCTAGAGACACGGCAGTAGGCAAAAGGGGCATAAATTCCTCCTATCTATCAAGTGTGGTAACCCACGTAGTATGTTGTATGGCTTTTCCTGGGGAAGAAGTGTTCTAATTATATCCTTGACCAAAAGCTACTTAAGGGAGGGATTATTTATTTGCCTTATAATTCCAGATCACAGTCCACCAGTGGCAGAGAGTCAAGGTAGGAATTCAAGCCAGTTGTATCAAAAGCAGAGAGAAGTGAATGGAATCTTGCAGGCTGCCGTCTTCTGCTTAGTATTTAGCTAGCCTTCTCTATACTTACACTATTCAGTCCCTACCCTGTGAAGTAGTGCTACCCAAATTCAGGGTGAGTCTTCCCACCTCGATGAACAATCAAGACAGTTCCCACAGACATGCCCACTGGTCAAACGTGATCTAGACAGCACCTCAGTGGAGGCGTTCTTCTCAGATGCTAGTTTCTGACAAGTTGACAGTTAAAACCAACTAGAGTAGATGTAAACAAACATCCATTCACCCCAGACAGGGCACGAATGACAGACCAAAAAAAAAAAAAAAAAAAAAAAAAATTCCACCTATTGTTTAATGTTGGTTATAGGTGCCACGTTAGAGAGAGTAGCTCAAGACTTTAAGCCTTCATTTTCTTAAAAAAAAAAAAAAAAAAAAAAAAAAAAAAAAAAAAAAAAAAAAAAAAAAAAAAAACCAGCAAAGGTACAGCCTTCTTGGAAAAGAGTGACCCCCAGCCACTAGCTCACTCCAGTTATCTTATTCAAATATAGACAAAGTTAATAGGGGCTGGGAAAGGTTTCAACCATGCTGCCCATGAAAGCAGACAATTCATGAAAATCTCAGTCTCTTTTAATTATGCCATTATTAAAAGTAAGAACTTCAGTTCTGCCAGGAGCAGTGTCTTAGGCTTAAGGTAAGTGCAGCTCCTAGTTCTCACATAGCACCAAGTGTAGACTCTCCAAAGAGACTTTTCTTCAAGGTTGAAACAGTCTCAAAACAATTTCTTAGTTGCTACTATTTAACCCAAATGTAGCAAAAGCTTTGCTGAAACATTTTCATCAAGACCTGACACCAAGTCTTTACTATACACTTCACTTAAAACCAGAGACTTAAAGGATTTAGTTATGTATCACTACATCTACCTAAGTCTAACTTGATGCCAGTGAGTTTATTGGCCATACTTATACATGATTGATTCTGATGCGGCTTTGACTGCTCATGAGATCTTCATCTGTAGAGCAGCATGCACACAGCTCCACTTTAGAGTTGTCTCCCACCACATACACACAGCTGTTCACCTCCTTGAGGAGGGCCCTCCTCAACCCTGTAACATTGTACTGTTTTAAGCTTCGCAGGTCTTGTACATTCCTTGAACTTTTTCTACTGACTTTTTAAGTCTTCTCTACTTCCCTCAAAGAGAAAAATGTTTTAATTTGGAGGAAACAGCTAAGGTTGGAGCAATAATCTCTTTTTAGCCAAGAGCATCAGGAGAGAGGACAGAGAACCGGGAGTCCCCTTGTGAAAGGCTCGTAGGACCTTTCCTCAGCCACAGGAAGGTGTCCAACTGTTCTTTTGAGAACTTCTCACACAGAGGCTACCCTGGAGAGTGGCCAGTCTTGTCTTACTCCTCATGGCAGGACCTGCCTATTCAGTCAGCATTTAGTCATGTCACTGACGGCATTAGCATCAATGACTAATATTAGTCATGTCTGTAGTAACAGTGTTAGTCACAGTTAAAAAAAAAAAAAAGCAGTAGTTCACACTGATTGAGCAATTACTAGAACCTGTTTGGCATACGATCTTCATGCAGTCCTGGATGTTGTAAATATTAAACCACCATATAGGCGCATAGAAAGGATGCTGAGGAAGCTGGAGAGGTGGCTCATTGGTTAAGAGGACCTCTTCCAAAGAAGCCAAGTGAATACCAGTACTCACATCTGGTGGCTCAAAGTTGCGCGTAACTCCTCCTCTAGGGGACCTGAGACACTCTTCAGGCCTCTTGTGCATCCTTACACTTAGGCATACTCATACACACACACAATGCACACACCACACGGACCCACACAACACACACTCTTATCTGATTCATGTCCATGGTTGCAATATGTGATCAGATGCCCCATATTTCTGCCTCCATGCTTTCCCTTCCAGGCCAGACTTAATCTTTGAACTATGAGCTATAGTAAACCCCTTCCTTCCTCAAACTGTTCTTGTTAGGTGTTTGTCACAATAACAAACAAGAAAACAAATACCAAAACAAAAACAATAGCAGTGAAAGTAGTCAAGTAGACACTTCAAAATCTGCCCACTGGACTGGACAAATGACTTGGCTAATTAACAGCACTGGCTGCTCTTGCAGAGGACTTGTTTTCAATTCCCAGCACCTACTTGGCAGGTCACAAACATCTGTAACTCCAGTTCTTCTAACCTCCGTAGGCACCAAGAACACATGCAAGCAAAACATTCATGCATGTGAAATGATCCTAAAATTTAAAACTCCTGTCCCGGAGCCCCAGGGAGAACCACACTGATGTCCACCCTTGTTTCTCTGCACCTGTCAGGTACACATCGCGCTCCAGATGCTACTCGGAGACACCCTCCTCCTTCCTGCGCTGGCTGAGCCAACAGACTCGCTGGTCCAAGTCCTATTTCCGCGAGTGGTTATACAATGCCCTGTGGTGGCACCGCCACCATGCATGGATGACCTATGAAGCAGTAGTCTCGGGCCTCTTCCCTTTCTTCGTGGCTGCTACAGTCCTTCGGCTTTTCTATGCTGGCCGCCCGTGGGCTCTGCTCTGGGTGCTGTTGTGCGTGCAGGGCGTAGCGCTGGCTAAGGCGGCCTTTGCAGCCTGGCTGCGAGGCTGCTTGCGCATGGTACTGCTGTCACTCTATGCACCACTCTACATGTGTGGCCTGCTGCCTGCCAAGTTTCTGGCATTGGTTACCATGAATCAAAGTGGCTGGGGCACCTCAGGCCGGAAGAAGCTGGCTGCTAACTATGTCCCAGTGCTACCCTTGGCACTCTGGGCTCTGCTGCTGCTTGGAGGCCTGGTCCGCAGTGTTGCCCAGGAAGTGCAGGCCGACTGGAGTGGCTCATCTCGGGCAGCCGAAGCCTACCACCTCGCTGCTGGGGCAGGTGCCTATGTAGCCTACTGGGTGGTAATGCTGACTCTCTATTGGGTGGTTGTGAGGAGGCTCTGTAGGCGTCGCAGCGGTGGCTACCGTGTTCAGGTGTGAGTCTGGCCACAAACATGTCCACTGTGGGCTGTAGGGGAGGCAAGGGGAGTCTTTTGGGGTAGCACGGGGACTCCCTGGCTTCAGTTTCCCCTCTCTTTGAAATGAGTGAATCATCCAAGAGTCTTGGAACGCATTCTTGGAATACATCGAATAGACTGTATTGGAAATAAGACTTCTGGTTCTCTGGGGAGGGGTAATTTATTGATCAGGGTGTGGGTTTGTAGAAGGTCCCCGCTTTCTTCCTGTTGCTATTTAATGTATTTGTACTGTGATTAAGATATAATAAATTTTTTATTTATTTTCTTTCAAGCACCTCTTCCCATTTTTTCTTGGTTTTGAGAACTAGGGACACAGGTCCCAATAAGGGGTAATGGATGTTTGAACCTTCACAGAGCACTGTCCTTTCTGGAAACCTAGGTTCTGTCATCATAAATGCAATGTATTAGAGCTGGAAATATGATTCAGTAGTTAAGAGCACTAACTTCTCTTCCAGAGGATCTGACTCAGTTTCCAGCATGGTGGCTCCCAACCTCAGTAACTTCAATTCTAGGAGACCTGACTCCATTTTCTGGCCTCTGTGGGTGTAGTGCACAGGCATACATGCAGACAAAGTCCTAAAAATATGTCTTAAATAAAATTAAAGAAAATGCAAGCATCAGATAGATGATATGAGGCACACCTATAATCCCCATCACCTGGTAGTTAAAGACAGGAGGATCAGAAGTTCTTGGTCATTCTCAATTTTTTTCCCTTGTTGCTGTGAAAAAAAATACTCTGGCAAAAGCATCAAGGAAGAAAGGGTTTATTTGGCTAATTTCAGGCTTCTGTCCATGTTGACAGGGAAGTCAAATCAGCAGAAACTTGAAGTAGCTACTCAGATCACATGCACAGTTAAGAGAAATTGACTAATGCACACACTGGTACTCAGCTCCATGGTCGTCTTGTTAATCAGTCCAGAGCCAAGTCCATAAAATGGTGCTGCCTATATTTGGGTAAGAGTAATCCCACTTTGATTAACCCAGTTAAAATCTCTCACAGTCATCCCTAAAGACTACTCTAAGCCAAGTAATTCTACATGTCAAGTGAACAATCAAACACCATACCCTGCTACACAAGAAGTTCAAGGCCACCCTGGCTACATGAAATCTTGTCTCAAAAGCCTTCTAAGACTTTCTTGACCTCTGTTTCCTCCTGAACTACTCTGCCACTTCCCTTCCTGTGGATAGCAACATTCAAAAAAACCTTTGATTTTCGTAAATTTGATCATTGTGCAGCCATAGCCATAGTCTAATTTGTATCTCTACCTCTCCCCAGGGGATACCATACCCACTGTGATAGATCACACCTCATCCCACTGCCCCCCCCCACACACACACTAAAGGCAGCCACTCAACTCTGTGAATTTACCTGTTCCAGGTAGTTCATATAAATGGAAACAGGCAATCTGACCATTTATGACTTGACTTAACATAACACTTTCAAAGCTGACTCAAGCCATTGAATTTCTGATTCATTCCTTTTTATTGTTAACCAGTATGCCATACAAGGACACAAACCATTTTCATCTACCCTATTATCTGTAGACAGACTCTCATAGAGCACAGGTTAGCCTCAAACTTGGTGAGGATGACCTTGACCTTCCGATCTTCTAGACTTCATCTCCCAGGTTCTGGACTGATGGACAGAAACCTGCACACTGTGCTCTTGGAGTTGTGGGCATGAAAGCAGGGCTTTCAATATGCTAGGCAATTACTAATTTTGCCACATATACAGCTTCAGCCATTTCTTTGTGTTATCTTTGTATGTATGTTCATGTGTGTGACTGTGTGCATACAAGTGGAGGTCAAAGGACCTGTCACCTGAGCACCTAGTCTTCACTATCCATCTTTTTTAGTGTGGCTCGCAAGCTCCCCAAAATTGTCCTGGCTCCACCTCTTTTTTGCCATAATAGAGCTGGTATTACAGGATTACAGAAGCTCAATATCTTGTGCTGTTTGACATAGGTTCTTAGATCTGAACACAGCCCCCCCCCCCCATCCACTGCAAGTCTTTTGCTCACCAAGACAGCTTTCCAGACTCTAACTCTGGCAGAAAAGTGCAGATTTCTTTCACAGAGCCTACCTCATTTTACCTCACTGCTAGCTTTTGATCTCCCCACCTCCACCTCTTTGCCAACCTTATTACATAACACTTTAATTACAAGCTATCCCTGTGGCTGTGGTTTGGTTTCTCTGTGGTTTTAACTTACATTTTCCTAATGACTAATGTTGACTCCCATTGTTGTAAAGCCCAGACCAATCACATGACCAGCACTCCCTCTTCACCTCTTCCCCTATCCCACAAAATTGGTCATTAAATTAAGTTCATTAGTGATATCTCCATTTCTAAAGCCCTGGGCCTCCCACTGAGGTTGCAGCTTCTGCAGTCAGTCAGTTTCCTAACCCCTCCATGCTTGTATATGTATGGAGGTGCATATTGATTTTTATTGTTCTTTTTGGTGTGATTTCTTTGTTTTCTTTTGTTTCTGAGACAGGGTATCTCTATGAAGCTTTGGATGCCCTGGAACTTACTATGTAAAGCAGACTGGCCTTGAGCTCAGAGACCCACTGCCTCTACCTTAGCTTCCTGAGTGCTGGGATTCAAGGCATGTGCCATCATAACCTGGCATGGAATGTTTTCTTCACTTGGCTATCAGGAAGAAAGTGGAGCCTCAGCAACTTCCCTCCTCCGGGTCTTTTGTTTTGTTTCTGGTTCTATGCTGAGAATGTTGCTTAGCTGTTACAGTGCTTCTGAGCGTGCATGAAGCTGAATTTGACCTAGTACTACATAAACTAAGAATGTTAAGGCACACCTGTGATCCCTGCACTTGGAATCCCTGCATGGAGGAGGATCAGGAGTTCAAGGGTATCTTTGTCAAAACCTAGCTAAGGAAACACAAGCTCCAGATTCAGGAGAAACTTGGCCTCAAAGGAATAGATGGAGTGACAGAAGAGGAAATTTGTGACTCTCTCTTGGACTCCAGATGCATGAATACCCTCTCACTCTATATAAATACACAAATGTTTCAAAGCTTTCCTTTGGGTCCTATTCATGCAGCCATTAGAGAGAACTACTTTTCTTATTTTCCTATTTGTCTATATTTGGCCCTGCTAGGTACCCAGCATTATTGCTCTAAGAGCCCTAATTACACTCCCCACTTCCAGACTAGTGTATCAAACAGCCTCCGAGATGTTTCCACTTAATAGTTAGCCAGCATCTTATACCCAACTCCAAACTTTCCTCCTTTTACTCTATCTCAACAACACAATGGCATCATTCCCAGCACCCTGGGCCACAGATTCAAGAGCTATTTCAGAGTAACCACTACAGCTTGCTTCTCGCTCACCAATTAAGCCACAAATCTACTTACCAACTACATTACCAATTCGAAAGGAAAGAGATATAGATCAGACCACAAGGAGCTTCTAGCCAACATGGTAGCTATGTTTTGCAATCAAAAACACCAGCATGATGGCCTAGTGCAGAGGTTCTCTCAACTCTTCTAATGCTACAACCTTTATTCTGTTGCTATTTCTAAACCGTAATTTTGCTTCAATTATGAAGTATAATATAAATATATGCTCTACAAGATATCTGATATAATATCCCTGTGAAAGGGTTGTTTGACTCTTAAGGGGTTGTGACCCACACAGGTTGAGGACCACTTACCTAGTGAGTAAAAAGTTCTTGTTGTCAAGCCTGGCAACCTAACTTCAATCCCTGAGACCCAAAACAAGTTAGGAGTATCTATCCCTATAGGTTTCATTTTAGCCTCCACAGAAAAAAATTAATGATTAATTTTTAAAAATTAAAAAAGACTATCCAGAAGCAGCAGGCATAGTGGTACACACCTAAAATTCAAGCACTTTGGAAACTGAGATAAGACCCCATGTTTCAGGCCAGTCTAAATTAGACATAGAGACCCTTCATCAAAATAAAACAAAGTTATGAGTATCTGGATTCTCCCAGCATTCTGGGAGGCTGAAAAAAAAAAAATTCTGAGTCCCAGGATAGCTTTGGCTACAAAGTGAGAGTCTGTCAACAAAAAAACAATAAGGTTAGAAGGGCATCTCGGCTGATAAAATGCTTGTTGCCCAAACACAGAGACACAGAGACCTCAGTCCCTGTTGTATATTATTTTGTGTTCTAACTTATAAAGCTTGCCTGAAAGATCAGAGAAGCACAGGAGCAGACACAGTCACTTCTTACCTCTCCAGGTCCTCAAACCTAGATCCTCAGGCCAAGATCCTATCTCCACCCACCTTATATTCCTGTCTTCCCTTTCCTAGTGTTAGGATTAAAGGCATGTACCACCACCACCACCCTCCCATTCATCCTCCCAACCTCCCCACCTGATTTCTCTTTTAGATTGGTTCAATCACCTGTAGCCCAGGGTGCCCTTGAACTCCTGATCTTCCAGCTTCCTCCTCCCAAATGCTGGGATTAAAAATGTGTGCCATCATTGCCTGGCCTCTATGGTTAGCTAGTGGCTAGCTCTGCCCTCTGATCTCCAGGCAAGCTTTATTTGTCAGGACACAAACAATATATCACATAAGTCCCTGCCCCATAACCTGTGTAAAAACATAGGGGCAGTAGTGCATGTCTACAATTCCAGGACTGGGGAGGCAGAGATAGTTGGGGATACCTAGAATTCAGCCAGTCTAGTTAAGTGGGCGAGTTCCAGATTCAGTCAGAAACTGTGCCTGAAAAATATTAGTAGGGTTGAGAGTGACTAAAGGAGATACCCAGCATCAACCTCTGGCTTCCACACACAGGCACACAATATTCTATCACATAATTGTAGATTTAAAAAACGAAGAGGAGGAGCAGGAGAAGGTGGAGGAAGAGGAGGAAGAGAAGAAGAAAATAATAATATAAAATCCTAGACACATGCCTGTGATGACTACACTAACTATAGTTACCTCTAGCTATAACTGCATTCAGCAAGACTTGTCTCTTTCAAGTGATTCACAGTTGATGGGCAACTGGTACTTCAGCTCTGGACAAAACAGAATTAGGTCATGTCCATTACAGAGAACACTGCTGAGCTTCCCTTGGTGTCTTCTTGTCTCTTAGACTCAGCATTCCCATCTGATGTTGGATTCACCTTCTGGATAGAATGAAGTTATGGTTTAAGAAATATATTCCTGTGTATTTGAAAACTTAATTCCTAGTTGGTGCTGTTTAAGGAGGTTATGAAATCTTCAGGAGGTGGAACCTTCCAGAAGGAAGTATATCACTGGGGTCAGGCTTCACTTTGCCTTTTTATTTTCTCTTCACTGCCCATGTGTAAAGAAAACTATGGTCACCTAGCTTTCCCTACCATGAGGGACTGTCAGTCAGCCTGGAACCTAACTTTTTTCCTTGGGTTGTTTTTGGCCGTAGTATTTTATCACAGCAACAGAAACCTAACTCTTACCCTGGGAGTTACTCCCCCTTCATTTTTTCCTGATTTCTGTAGTACCTCAAAGTACCACCTCCAAAGCTTGAATGTAAAACACCATCCACAGGCTTGAGTTGCTTGCTCCCCAGTAGATCAACATTTCGGAAAGGCCATGGAGCCTTTTATGAGGTATGTGGCTCACCAGAATAGGTCACTGGAGATAGGCTCTGATGATTTATTAGCCAGATCCGATTTCTGCAACTCTCTACTTGCTGCCAGGGTAGGCCACAAACCTGTGGTCACATTTCTACTGCCTTGGATGGAGCTCCTCAACCCCTGCAAAACCATGAGCTGAAATGAAGCATTCCTTTATTGTTTCTGTTGAGCACAGTGGTTACAGAAATGAAGTGTAACTGATGTAGTAGCTGAGTAGTGTATGACTTTCCATGGCTCACTGTGGTGATTCCAGTGAGATACATACCCAAGTTCATTCATATTAGTTCCCCTATTTTCCTATTGGTGGTACTGTTTGGAGAAGTTATGGAACTTAGGGGGTAGAGCCTTGCTAGAGGATGCATGTTACTGTAGATGGCCTTCCTGAATGTATAGCCTCACCCTTCTTCCAGTTGGCTCCCTTGGCTTCATCTGTGCATTTGCCTGCTGACATATCCCCTGTCCTCATGGCCTATCTGTAGCCATAAGTTTCTGGCCCATCCAGCCCAAGGTACAGACCTGCAGTCCCACAGCTGCTTAGCCCCAAATAATCACACAAAGGCTTATATTAATTATAAACTGGCTTATGGCTCAGGCTCATTACTTGCTAGCTCTTACAACTTAACTCAACCCATTTCTATTAATCTACTGTACTGCCACATGGCTCCTGGCTTTATCTCTACTTTTTACAACTTGCTTCTTTGGCAACTGGATCGCATCTCTCTTGACCCTGCCCTCCACCTTATCTATGCTTGAAATTCCTGCCTGCCTCTAAACTGCTTTGCCATAGGCCAAAACAGTTCCTTTATTATCCAATGGTAATTCACAGCATACAGAAAGACATCCCACATCACCCATCCCTCTGGAAGCATAAACTAAAATGAGGTCTTCTAGAAGTTGCTTCTGTTTATGTTTTATCATAGTGACAGAAAGTTAACTAATACACTCAGAAATTGTTGGCGACTCAGGGCAGAGGAAAATTGAAACCTTGCAATGGAAAATATCCTGAACAACCTGCCCTGCTTTTCTCTTTCTCTCCAGGGTCTCTGACTTCACAGTTTGTTCATTTCCTAAAATTCTGCTTCAGGCCCTCCTACATACCTACCTCTGCTGCATGGAAGCTCACAAACATGTAAACAGATTATACTTTCCAGTCCTTCCTCAAATGTCACCCCCGAGTCAGACTGTCTCCAGAGCCTACTGCCACTGTTCCTCACATAATATTCCAAAAACTCTCCCTATCTTTTCCTCACAAAGATTATGTGTTTTACTTAATTTCTTGTTTACTGTCCATGACACAAACAACACAGGGTTTGAAAAATGGTTCAGTAAGAAAGTGCTCAGCATGCAAGCAGGAGGATCTGAACCCAGATACCCAGCAACTAGGAATATTGGCACATGTAATCCCAGCTCTGGGGAGGCAAAACCAACACTGTCTAAGAAGGACTGGGAGGCCTGTTTAGCCTAATCTACAAGCTCTGGATCCAGTGAGAAGAGCCTGTCTCAAATTATAAAGTGGATATCAATTGAGGAAGACACCTGAAACCAACCACTGTCCTCCACATGTACCATATGCCAACACATATGTGCACAGAGTACATTCAAAAAATGAAAATAGAATTGATGGAAAGGACACTAATAAGACGAAGGCCTTGTCACTAGCAAGACTAAGCCATGTTTAGAAGATGAAAAGACTCAGCCTTTGCTATCATCATTGGACGGGGGAAAAAGCTGGCAAGTGTTTAATAATTAATCATGTCTAGGGCTAGGAGTATATAGTTAGTTGGCATGGTCCATACCTAATGAGTACAAAGCATTCTGTTCTGCCACCAGCACTGCATAAAACAGGGATTAGCAATGCACACCAATCTTACCAAAACTTGGGAAATGGAGGCATAAGAATCAAAAGTTCAAAGTTCTCAAAGTTTTAGGTGATTCTCGGCAATAGGAGACTACATCTTACAAACTAGCCTTCTATCACGCCTACAGGGAAAAGGGACACACACAGAGAAACTGCATAAGGAGTAGGAACTAGTCAGAGAAAGTAAATTGTGGGCTGAAGCCTGTACAATGGGCAGGAATTGAGTCCATGAAGTTCAAAGGGAAGTCATTTATAGACAAAGAGCATTGGTGAAACATGGCTGTCAAAGTTCAGGGGACCAAGGCCGAGGCCACCTAAGCTGAAAAGTAACAAGGAAAACATTAAAGGAAATTGTAGCTATACAATAAATCAGAGCTGATTTTGGATAGCTGTAATGGGCATAATAGGCTGATATAAGGAAGAAGCAGAGAGGTGGCAGGGGATAAGAGGAAAGGAGGTCATAAGGCTAGAAGAAAGAAGCATATTAGGGACAAGGTTTCTGTGTAGATTTTGGAGCCTGTTCTGGAACTCACTCTGTAGACCAGGCTGGACTTGAATCAGAGATCTGCCTGCCTCTACCTCCAGAGTGCCGGGAAAGGAGTGTGCCAGCAAGAAATATATTATTGTAAATCAGAAATATATACCAAGACCCTGGTGGGGCCGAAAACCATCATGGATATCACAGAGAAAAGGGAACAGCAGGTAGGATAGAAACCTTGGTAGGCACAAAGCTACCTTGAGAGACCAACATGCGCCAGAATGTGTAGAGCTTAATTCCAGTGACAGAAGCCATTGATGGGCTCAGAGCAGAGAAGTAACCCACTGTGTCCTAAAAATACTAGACTGGAAACTAGTGGAGATCTGAGTACATACATCCCCAGAACCTGGGTGTAAAAAGCATGCAGTTGTAATTTTAGGGCTGTTGAAATGGTGACATGTTGATCCTCAGAGCCTGTTGGTCTGCTAGCCTAATCAGGCAGGCCCTAGCTATCGAGAAACCTTAGTGGATAGTGCCTGAGAAATGACACTTCAGGTTGACCTCTCTCCTCCACATGCACATGCATATACACAAAAGTACCCCACCTCATTCACACATACTAAGAAACCAGACTAGGAATATAGTTAGCTGTACAGTACTTGTTTAGAATCCACAGTATAGGCTGGAAGTGTGGTCCAGTGCTAGAGCCACTAACTAGTAACGGGCTGGGGGCATAACTCAGTAGTAGAACCTGATTTAAAATATTCCAATGAGTGGCTGGGGTGTGGCTTAGTAGTAGAGGTCCTGCCTAACTGCTAGAGGCTCTATGTACATTTTCTGAAAGGAAGAAAACCTTGGGAAATAAAAATGGGGGGGGGTTGCCATGTAGTACTCTGAGAACATCTTCTACAGATGGAAATGTCAAGGAATATACTAGAGAACAGAGTAGGGTTTGAGCTGGCAATGCCCAAGGGCCTCAACAAAGAATCTCTCAAACTGATAGCCTCTGTCCTGTCATCATGGTTTCATACACCTAAGTATTTGGAAGTATTTTTTTTCTGTCCTCTTTAAGTAAGCAGTGATCTCGTCAAACAAACAAACCAAGAGAATTCATAACTAATTGAAATACATTCTTTATTTCACGATTGAATGTCAGATCAGGACAGATACCCTTGTTAGTTGCCACTTAAGTACCATCGAAAAAAGAGCCTGGGGAAAACAAAGGAATGTGCGCTGTAGGAGGGCCCAGTGACAGAACCACATTGAGGTTTCAAAATGTAAGGATCCTAGACCTGAGTCTGCAAGGAGGCCGGTGTCAGGACCATATTAAGGTTATGAGACCTAAGGACAGAGACAAGGACTCCTGGATTTCAGGGGGGGAAACGTTAGGTGTCCTAGGTCTTAGAGGGAAGACCTGTGTATACTGGGGGGGGGGGGGGGTGTTGGGGTCTGGACCAACCGAGACTGGACTCCTGGGTCGGGTCATGGGGCCGAGGCCTGCGGCACGGACAAGAGGAGCTGGGGATGGGGAGGGTGAAAGCTGGCACTCACCATACTAGCATCGTGACACTAGCAGACACGAGTGCAGCGGTTACCCCAAGCAGGAACAGGTTGCCAAGCGTTAGAGCCCCGGGCCTGGCAAGAAGTTCGCCTAAGCTGGGCCTCCAGGGCTCGATCACTTCCGCCTCCCGCGGCGTCCAACGCATCACTTCCCGGAACGTGACCTGGAGCTCAGTCTCCCCAGGCGGAGGAGGGCCCGTCACTGCCGGGGCGCTCAAGTTAGAGGACCGAGCCACGCCCCTGGTCCCACCTCACATCCTCACCCCGCCCGCACCGTTCAGATAGAAATAGAGCCGCGCTAGGGGACGCTGGTCGTGTAGGATCACGCAGGAGAAAGTCCCGCGGTGCGTGGGTTGCACTGGCCGGATCCGCGCCAGGTACCCGTGGGACCCTGGCACATCACGAAAGTAGGACACGTCCTGAGTCCGGATCTGCGAGATGGCCGAGCTGAGCCTGAAGAGCTCAAAGGCACCCAGACTCAGCCAGAACGGCAAGCCCCGCCCAGCCCTGACTCAGCTCACAAGCCTCTTTTGGCAGCCCTACGCAACCCTTCCCGGCATTCCTTAAAGCCTGACTCATAATGCATATCTAAGCACTGGTCTTCCATATATTTAACTTGGTTTCTCCCTAGATCCCCGATCCTCCTCTTGCACAAAACACGTCCTACTCCCCCCTTACACCCGCCAGCTGGCCCTGCCTCGACTCACACCTCCTGCCGCGAATTTCCATGAATAAGTGAGCTCCGATTCTGGCAACTGGAAGCCCACGGTACAAGAAAACAAAGCCTGATCCCCTCGGTTCACCGACATGTCCTGAACTGGAGCAAGGAAAAGTGATTCTGGTAGGTCTGCACAAGCCCCGCCCCTTCCCTTGGTTTCCCAGCACCGCCCCCTCACCTGGACAGTCTAAAGGGAGGTCGCAGATTGTGGAGAAACAGCCTCCGCAGTGGAAACGTCTAGTGACCTCCTGGACGCCTGAGCCAAGACCAGGCGTGTTGGACTCTCCCCGCTGTCTCCTAACCTTGTTGAATCTATGGGGACTCCCAGGGTTCTATTGGGGAGGTGGAAGATGGACCCCCGCCTTTTCTGCTTTGTTTAGATGAGTCTGTCCAGTGCCTCGCCCACTCCCCCCTCACAATACTGACTTGTTGAGCCAGTTTTCTAGAACATATATACCTGTACTTTTCTGTGTGTGTTATAACCACTGGGAACAGAACCTTGGGATTATGCATACTAGCCCAAACTCCGGGACCACTGAACCATACTCCGAGCCCCCACCTTGAGAAATCTAGAAAAATCTACCACTAAGCCACACACCCCAGCCCTTGATTGGGAGATTTTAAACAAGTGCTCAAATTGCTGATACTTTCAGAATTATTTTTAGACTGTTTTGATACAGGGTCCCCCTAAGTTGCCCAGCATAGCCTAGAACTCTTGTGTTGCCCAGGCCGGCCTTGGATGTGTGATCTTCTTGTCTAGGCCTCTGGAGCAGCTAGGATGTCAGGCCTTCACCAGCAGGATCTGCTTCTATTAAGTTGCTGCACAATACTTAGTTTATGCACTTTCCTATTGGCTTCCTTTGGATCTAAGGCCCACTCGGTCCCCATCTTAAGTTCCAGATTACCACCCCAGCTTCCCCTGCTGTTTTAAGTTTGGGACTAAGTCCTTACCACAAGGAGGGATGCAGTCCTGGACTGTGGAGAGAAAGGAGGCATTAGGACCCAGGTAATTGACAGAGACCTCCAAAAGGTAGTACAGGCAAGGAGCCCTCTCCTCTGGAGAACAGGCCTGGACTACTATGATACAACATTTGGAGGGTACACAGAGCACATCATTCCTAAGAGGCAGGTCCAGGTCCACAGAACTTCACCCAGAAGGTGGAGCAAGATCAAGTGTGTCATGTTAACAGCCTACAGTTAACCATCTATAATGAAAAGGGAAATGGGGGGTGGGGGAGTGTGGCAGGCTTGAGGAATCAGCCTTGGAGTATTAATTACCCCTGGGGGTGGTAATAGATCTTAGACAATGCTTCAAGGAGTCAGTAGTTAATTAGTAGACATAGAGAAACACCAACTAGAGAGGATGCCTTTGAGCACACAGGGCCAGGGTAGATCTCTGAGAGCCCTGAGTGGTTATGAGGCAGGACTGTCACATTATCTGTCCTGGGATAGGAAATCCACTGGTCCCAAGGTTTAGGGTGGATTCAGAGTGTGTGTGTAGTAGTGTGTCTACAGAGGGTGGAGTTGGAGGCTGGTTTACCTTTTTTAAGCTGTTGAATGGTCCTCTTCAATTTTGCCGCAGCACTAGGGAAGGCAGCCTTAAAGGACCCTGGAGGATGAAGCATGGGTTATACTGAGTCCTTTTCCTATGCCTTAATAGTCAGGACTTGATGCCTCTCCCATAAGCACATGCTGTGTTTCTGCCTTCCACAGGTCCAAAGGGAAGACTGGCAAACTTCTACAAGGTGTTCTTTCTGCCTCCCGAGAGCACTATCCATTTATATTTTAGTGGAAAGGGGAGGCTAATGATCAACTATTCTGCAGGGCTTACTAGGCCCTACAGTGATGGCTGTTTCCTCTCTCTGTTGCAGCCCCTCTTGTTCACTTCCAATCTCCAAGGTATCTGGCACCCTTAATTTGTTTATAAACATCTTTTGCCCAGCTCTTATCATCTCATGTGTCACTGCAAGGGTTTGATTACCCCAGATGTATACTAAAGTCCCCCACCTTTATCTCTCATTGTGCCTCATTCACAGTATACATAGGCTTCAGCAGTGTGCACATAAACAAATTAGATTGCAAATGTAAATTAGATGTGTGTGTAAATTTGATGTTTACATATGATAATGGCATAAATCTGTTTTTAATATTTTATGACAGTGGCTATGTTCCAGGCTGGCCTAGTCCTTTCTATCTAGAATAGATAGGCCTTGAACTCAAGAGATCTGCCTATTTCTACCCTCCCCAATGTTGAAATTAAAGCCACACACGACCACACCTGGCTCCTTTTTGGAATAATTTTAATTTCTTTTTGTCCTTTGAGAATTTCATACGTGCATGCAATGTATTTTAATTATATTCATCCCTCCCCTATCTTCTTGTCCACACGTCCTGCTCCTCCTAACACTCTTGTCATTTTTGTTTGTTTTTGTAAACAACCCATTCAGTCCAATCTGAACTGACCATTCACCTCAGCAAGGTGAACCTACCAACCTACCAGAGACTGCATGCACCTTTGAAGATAACAGGCTCTCCCTACTCCCTATCAATAGCACCTTCATTTGGGGTGGAGGCTTGTGAGCCCCTCCCCCACAACGCTGGAATGTTGACTGACTAGATCTTTTGCAGGCACCCACAGCTGCTGTGAACTGTGCTGTGTACATTGGTCCGTAGTGTCCACAACCCAACCTCTAACTCTTAACTAATTTTCTACATTCTCTTCTCAATGTTCCTCAAGCTTCCACCTCTAGAATAAAGCATCCTCAGAACCCACAAAGGGCCCTGACAGTCTTACAAAACAGCTCAGTAAGTACATGTCAAGTGAATTAAGACCAGCAGGAACTGTGGGTCACCAGCAGTGGCCTTAGACCCAAATGCATCACCTGGATGCGATAAAAGTCAGACAGGAGTGTTTCTTTCATTCTTTCTTTGTTTTCCTTTGTTTTGTTTTCTTTTCCAAGACAGGGTTTCTCTGTGTAGCCCTGCCTATCCTGAAACTTTGCAGACAAGGTGGGTTTTAAATCTGAGAGATCCACCTGCCTCTCTGCCTCTTAAGTGTAGGAACTAAAGGTATGCATCACAAGGCCTGTTTCTTTTTCTATATATGAACTGGTTGCAATGTATCTTTGGGGCAGTCATATAAAAGTTCTGATTTCTCAGCCTGCCAGTGATGTTACACGCTTTTAATCCCAGCAACTGGGAAGAAGAGGTGGGAGGATCTCTATGAGTTCAAAGCCAGCCTGGTCTACAAAGAGCTCCAAGACAGCCAAGGCTACAGAAATTAACTGTCTCCTAAATAAATAAATCTTGATGTCGTTTTTTAAAAATGAGGAGGAAACTGAAGAGATGGCTCTGCAGCTAGGCCAATGTTTTGCAGAAGACCAATCTTGATTCCCATTACCCATGTCAGGAATTTCACAACCATCTGTAACTCCAAATTCAGGGCATCTGATGTCCTCTTCAGGCCTTCAAAGGCTTCTGCATCCATATGTGCCCCCCTCCCATATAATTTAAAATAAAATAAATCTTAAAATATAATGTAATGAGCTGATTGCCAACACACAAACCTGAGGTCACAAAAAAAAAGTTTAGCACCTTTAAAAAAATGTACAAAGCTATAAAAGATAGGCCATATTGTTATAAGGCTGACCACCACTACCTTTAAGCAGACCACTTCCCAGTTCTCCTCCTTCAGCCACCATTTATTTCTACCCCTCCACTCTTTTATATGTTTTGAGTCCATCGTAGTACCCTCCAGATCATGAGGTGGAGCTTACCAAGACGATCCTTGAGTAAGTGGGCCTTCTGATAGAAATGGTTATGACAGTGTGCACCCTCACCCCATTCATATGTGAAACCCTAATCCCCAGTGTAGAATGCAAGAATGGGACAACATTCTTAGAAGGGTTGTCATTTGGGTGTGCCTTAGACCCAAATGTACCATAGTTCACTTTTATTGTCTATTTCATAGGATTTAGAATCACCATAGAAACAAACCTCTGGGGGCCTGTTGTGAGGTAGGAAGACCCATCCTGTATGTGGCAGGTACCATTTCATGAGCTGGGGTCCCAGAGTCAATCAAAAGAAGAAAGTTGAACACCAGCATTCATCTCTCCCTGCTTTCCCACTGTGTATGCAATGTGGTCAGCCACCTGATTCTCCTGCTGTTGTTTTCTGGCCACAATATATCAGTGGTTCTCAACCTTCCTAATACTATGACTCTTTAATACAGTTCCTCATGATGCTGTGGTGACCCAACCAACTGAACCATAATGGTGCAAAGGGTGTTACAGTTTCCCTCGTGAGGGGCGTGAGTTAAGAGCTCAGTGGATTTCATTCCTAGCATATACACTGAGGTATATCTATTCACAGATCACAAGCCTGCCTCTGTATGTGAGCTTGGTCAGGTGACAACTGACTGGTCCTTAGTTTCCCCATGTGTAAAACAGTAATAGTGGCTGTGTCTATCACAAAGACCTAAGTGGACAGGATTGAGAGCTATGTAAGATGGAATCTTTTTCATTCTCAGCTATTCTGTGGCATGCTTTGGAGTGTCTTGAGTCTGAGGGCCTCAGCTTACAGAGTATCATCTACTACTACCCCTTCAAATCTGAGATGGGGAAACAGACATAAAGAGGTTAGGGAAGTTGGATGCCATGGCATAGACTCCTAAGGAAGCCCAGCCTGGACTAAGTAGTGAGACCTTTCCTCAAAACAAACAAACAAAAAAAGCGTCAAGGTCACAGTCACTTGTAAACTCAGGTTTCCATACCTCACCATTTAGGAATTGTTTTAAAAATGATTTGCTTACTTGTGGGTGTGTCTGTGTGAGTACATGCATAAAACCAAAGGACATGCATCTATCTGTTCATAATTCATTGAAGTCACAACGTAATGTCCTTATATGTCACCTTGCCTATTCCTCTGAGACAGGGTCTCTCTGATGCCGTAATATGTTCTCAAGGAAGCCATCAAGCTGTTGTCTTCATTTAGACCTGGGGTTTTAAGTGTGTAAGGGGACTCCAGACTTGTTTTGATGGACTCAAGCTGTAGTTCTTGCTCATGATTACACAGCAAGCACTCAATCACTGAACCATCTCTCACTAGCCCCCTCCCTTTGTTTGTTGAGACAGGGTCTCACATAGCCCAGAGTAGTCTCCAGTAAACTCATGGACATACGCACGATAAAAATAAAGAATAAAAACAGGCTGGAGGCTGGAGAGGCGGCTAAGCAGTTAAGAGTACTTGCTGATTTGGCAGAGAACATGGGTTCAGTTTCCAGTCAATATCCACATGGTGGCTCACACCACCTGTAACTCTAACTCCAGGAGATCTGACATCCTTTTCTGTCCTCTTCAGGCACCATGCATGAATGTGGTGTACAAATATCCATATATGTAGGCAAATATTCATACACATAAATAAGTAAAAATGGAAATGCACTTGTATCATATTTTACAGTCTGAAGGTTGAGTTCACACAGTATTTGGAGTGGCCTGTCATATGATGTTATGTGCAGTTAAGGTGACACTCAAAAGACTTTGTAACATTTCATACACACACATATACACAGGGGCTAAGAACCCATGTATGTCACTGTTACTTTGTTTCTTTTTTGAGAGAAAATATGTAACCTAGGCTCCTTTGATCCTACTGCCTCAGCCTCCCATTGTGTGAGCCACCATCACACCTGAATTAACTTTATTTTTTTCATTAAGACAGTGTCTCTTGTAGCCTGAGCTAAATTCAAACTCACAGTGTAACCAAAAATGACTCTTACCTCCACTGAGTGCTGAGATCACAGACATGTGTGACCAAGAAGTGAACCAGGGGATACAACCCAACTTAACAAGCCATCACTCTACCAACTGAGCTACAGCCCTAGCCTTTAATAATCCTTTTTCATTATATAGTTCATTATATAGGTCAACTCTTGACCCCTCTGCTTCATCCCCCACCCTGACATTGAGTGACAAGCCACATCTTAGAACAGTTTAGATTTTAGATTATTGCACTAAGAATATTCAACCTATGCTCACTTTATAAACTTACAGGGTGTATGCAGAAATATTTTCACCTGTGTTACCTCCAAGAAATGGCACTAGTCTGACTCAGTCAAGGCACAAGTATCCTAAATTCTGACTACATGTCTTCAAGCCCAGCTCAGTCCTAACTTTGCCAACTCTAAAGTAGGGCTTTGAAACTTCACAGGGGTAGTAAAAGAATATCCCTTAGGAGAATAGTTAGCATAAATGACAATGCAGGAATCACAGCAGGTCTAGGCAAATTCTCTATAGCTTTGAGCCATAGTCCCAACCCTTCACTGCTAGATTCTAAATGAGAGCTTTATTACAAAGCCATAACCCTAGAACCTCACGGTAGATTCTACAGATTCTCTCTACCCTGAGTCACACTGTCAATCTCACGCTTCATTAGCTGTTTATTGTCTGTGCTCTGCCCTTAAATATAAGCATCTCTAGAGCAGAACATTTGCAGTTTTGGTCCCAGCTCTCACTCCATAGGTGGTTCTGGAATATTCCATAAGACTCCTTCTGAGGAACTTACTGTGCCAGTTTCTTCCAGTCTTCAGTTTCTCCCTCTTTGGGGTCCAGAATGTCTGTCTACACCTAAAGCAGAAACTCCTCTTCCTTGTTTATATCACTCTGTGGTTCTCCAGGTCCCTCAAGACATCATCATAAGAGTCTGACTGATCCCAACACCCAGGTGTCAGAATGTCTTGTGGTTATTGTGTTATTTCCCTAATCTGTCCACAGTCCACCTCTTGCTTCCATGCTCCCCATCTTAAAGATGTCACTCCTAAGAAGCCAGAGCCTAGATGAAGGCACTGATATAATCCCACCTCTTTCCTTTCCCCCTAACAGACTACCAGATCCAAGCCCACTTTTCTATTTTCTGTCCTTCCTCTTCATATGGTCTCAGATCTGTGCCACAGGCCACCTCCTCTCTAACTCCAGTTTGCATGCGCCCTCAAGTCTCTGCCCCACACTAGAAAGATCTACTCCCAAGTCTTTGGTAGCTTTTTCCAAGTTTCCAAAAAGGAGACAAACCCAGGCAAAAACAGAAGGCTCCCCCCAGAATTCTGTATTTCTTTTATCTCTCAAGTACCTCAAATTTTTCTTTGGCATTGGAGACACACTAAAAATCCTCTTCTACGATGGTCTTGAACATTCCATGAATGAATGAATGGACTGTTTCTTTGTTCAGGAGGGTTTTGGTATCAAACTTAGTGGCAACAAAATAAACCACTAAAGATGGGGGGGGGAGCTTTGAACTCCCAGAACCTTGGGAGTGGCCAGTTTATCTTTAACAAACAAAAATGACTTCTCACACTGCCATACATGCTACTACTGCATAGGAGACTGTGTGCTCTGTGGTTGGGATGACCTGGTATGATTACTATTAATCATGTATTTACATGTTCCCAGAGTCTTAAGGGCTACTCCATACAGCTACATGGGCATCCTCTTCCCTAATGTCCCAAGCACGAGTAGGCCACCAACTGTCTGCCCTCTGAATGGCTAGCTCCACTGTTCCTACCTAGCTTTGTTGGACATGAGAAATATAAGTGTATGTGTCTGGTCCTAAGGGATTATGTCCCCCATAACATCTGTCTCAAAAACAACTATTCCCTCCCAATGAGCTTTGACTCCTCTGGGAGATAAAAAGAACATCTCACCCTAGGAGACAAGAATGATCTACCTTATAAGTGGAGCCCCCAGACTTCGGAGCCCAAAGAGTGAGAACCACAGATAAGTCACATGGACTTGACCCCAGAGGGCTTTGGATTCTTGGTTCCTTGCCACGTTCTTCTACTCCACTCACCTCTGCCCTTTCCCCAACAAGTAATCTAATTCACACAGGTTTCCAGTATCTTTCCTTCCAACCAGAAGAATCTCTTATGCCTTCACATAGTCCAGGGAAAGGGGGTGGGGAGAAAGGAGGCCAAACTCCATAAAACACTCACCCTGAGCTGCAGCAACCTCCTGGAGGGAGAGTGTCATCTGTGTAAATGCATCATGCAGGTGGCTCCTCTCATCATAGTCTGAGGGTAGACAAGAAGCAGTCTGAGGAAGCACCGTGGCACACATCTGGCACCACCGCAGGGTCTATCTGCACTCTCTGGAGAGATAATACTCTTTGGGTTTCTATCCCCAACTATCTGTCCCTCCCTCTCTCTAGGACTCTGTCTCGGCATACCACCGTGGATCTGTTACTCCCTCTCAGTCTCTACTCCAACTTCATGGGTTTCTGTCCTACTTCTGGATCATTCTCCCTCTCCTTCCCTCCCCTGCCTCGGTCCCTGCCCCCCTTTCTCCCTCACTCTGGTTCTCTTTCTATCTGGCCTCTCGCGTGTGTCCCCAGTCCATACCCTATTCCTTCTGAGCAATGTTCCTTCTACACCTACTTTTCCATTTCTTTCCTTGTAATTCATCAAGGCCCTCACTCTCCTTAGAATGTCTCTGAGGCACTATCTCTAGTCTCTGTCTCCATCCCTCTTTGAATGTGTTTTCATCCATTGTTTCCACCTGTCTCTCTTCCCGTAATGTCTCTGCCACGACCCTCTCCTGCCCCTCCCCAGGACCCTGGTTCAGGGAGGAGGGCCTCCTCACTGATTTCCATGTTTGAGAAACTCTCAAAGGCAGATATGAACGCATCTTTACACTGGCCCAGTTTAGAGCCCCCTGTGCCCACAAACATCTGGCACACACGGAGACGTTCCTCATGGGTAGTGAAGCAGAAGAGACAGGCCCAGGTGAATGCCCTGAAGATCAGCGGGAACAGAACAGCGCTCCCCACGAGGGCAACAAGGGCCATCACAGAGGGTCTCTAGGTCTGAGGAGAAGCTAGTAACCTTTGTGAGGTCACCATGGGGGAGGGGGAGCTGTGGCCTAAGATCAAAGATTGTCTTTCAGCTGGTGGTCAAGTGTCAGGCTCCATCTAGAGGAAGGTTGTCAGGAGTCCTGCAATCCCTAAATTTGTGGCTGAGCCAGGCGCCAGGCTCCCAAGAACCTCACCTGTGACCCTGGACGTCCTCACAGGTTAAAGGGTCTCAGGGACCCAGAGGCCGGCAATGTAGCTATGGTTGACCAGAAAATCTCTTTTCCCCAGAGGCGAGAGCAGGGAAATGAGAAAGAAACACAGATACACTGAGCACAGAAGACAGAAACCGGGCAAAGACGACAGAAAATCCTGGAGAGATATCAAGAAGCCCAGAGACTTAATAATGTCACAGAGACAGATCCACAACCCTAGAGAAACAGAAGCTCCTAGAACCTCAAAGACAGAGACAGAAAAACGTGGAAATCTGATGGCAGAGAGATTGCAAAGAAGAAGCCTAGGACACAGGGTATGGACAGAGAAGACACTCCAGCTCCTCCCAGGAACTCGGGGCAGTGGTGTGCGCCTGGGGTCCCCGCCGGCCCCTTCCCGTGCAGGGCGCAGCCTGGGGAAAGCTAGGAGGCCGTATAGTGATCTCCTCGGGTGTCTTCCTCAACTATACAACCTCCTACCTCAGCCCGGGGGGCGCGGCAGGTGGGCAGATTGACAGATGGAATGATGGGGAACCAGAAGTAAGGAGGGTGGGGAGGGCCGGGGTAGGTCCCAGCCGCGATGGTGAGCCCCCGACACGGACCCACAGACACGAGCTTGTGTGCGGCGAAGGCCCCGCAAGGTCGGTTCTACGGGTGGGTGCCAGGACCCAGGAGTCCGGGCCCCCGGCCCCCTCCTCCTCCCCAAGGAACCCAGGAATTCACTCCCAGCCCTTCTCCCACAATCTAGGCCCCAGTCCCCCTCCTTCCAAGCCGGGGATCCAGATTCCAGGCCTCTTCAGACCCAGGGGTCCAGAACCCAGGACTCATCCCTCAGACTAAGGGATACTGGCTCCAGACCTCTTACCTCAGACTCAAGGGTCCAGATCCCAGCCCTCCCTCAGATCCAGTGCTCCACACCCAAGAGCCCTCAGACTCAGTTATCTGTCAGTCCCAGGGGTCCAGTCCTTATTCAGAGGTAAATCCCCTCTTCTCCTCAGACACTGGTTACAACCAAAGACATTTCCCTTAGAGGAGGCACAGCCTGGGAAGAGACCTGGTTTTAAGAGTACAGGAGAGAAGGGGGCCTCATTTGCCTTGGTAATCTGCCCTACTCCTGAAACCCCTCAAGGTTTCAGACTCCAGAACTGAGCTTAAGGGCTCCTGAGTATTAGCAATACTCATGCACCTCTCAGAACAATCATTCCCTTCTACCTTTCCCCCACTCTCAACCTTTAGAATAACTGTGATGATCCAGTAGTAATGACACCAACCAGGGCCCTGTCTCCTAGACTCCTCCCAACTCAGGGATGAAGCTGCTACCTGCACCCCTGAACCCCAAGAGAGGAAATCATTTGGCCAAAGTCAGTAGGCTGTAGGTGGGAGGGGCCCTAGGATCAGCACCCACCCTGAGGCTGAGCTCAGAAATGGTCTTCTGGGGCTTCCGGTTCCAGGTCCATCTTGTTTCTTTCTCTCTGCCTGCTCTTTCCCAATTCTCCCCCTTTCTTTCTCAGTTTGTATCTTCCCTGTTTAGGCTCTCCTCTCCTGCCATATCTGCATGCCTGGTCCTCATCTCTTTTCTGGCTGATCCTCTCTACATTCACCTTTCTCACCTATTTTCCATATCCACTTCTCAAGTCTCTCTCTCCCTCTTTTTCAGTCTTCTTTCGCCTCCTCCTCCTCTGGCTTTGTCTCTCATTTTCTCTCGTCCTCTGAATTTTTGTCTCTCCCTCTTTTTCCTTCCTCGCTTTTTATTCAGTCTAGCCTCCACCCTCCTTGCGCATCTTCCAGTCTCCTCTCCGAGGTCTCTCTCCTTTTCTCTCCCTCTTTTCTCTTTCCCTCCCAGGTCTTCTCTCTCCTCCCTCCCCTCCCCCATCCTCTCTCTCTTTCTCCTTCCCCCCCTCTCTCTCCCTCCCCCTCTCTTCTCAGAGCCAGGTCTGGAGCTAGGGGTGGAGTGGGGGTGGGTGGAGAAGGGGCCCTGGGCCGGGGTAGCGACCTGCTGAGGAGGGGGGAGGAGAGGCGGGAAGGGGGCGGAGAAGCAGAGCAGAGGAGGCGGGGGCTTGAGACGGGTCTTCGGCCCCAGCTAAAGTCCTCCTTTCCCTCCTTCCAACCTCCCAGACCCTCAGGCGGGGCGAGAGTCAGGCCAAGGTGGGGAGGAAGGGGAAGGGAGGAGCCCCCCCCCCCAACCTGGCCCAGAGCCCAGACCTGGGTTCCCAGCATGCCCCGGGGCTGCCAGGGGCCAGAGGAGGGGGGTGAGGAAAGCCGGAAAGCTAGAATCTTAAAGATTGTGCAGACCAGAGCATGTTCCACACCCAGCAAGTTTCTCCTCAGAGGGGAAACTGAGGCTCAGAGAGGTGGTTACAGACTGGTTCAAGGTCACTGCCCCAGGCGTGGGTGCAGCTCCTTTGGGTTCATAGGCTTGCTTTGGGGAAGGGGTAGTCACTGGACTTTCCCCAGGACTTGGGTCCCCTCCCCCTCTTTGCAGACCCTAGGGAGCCCCCAAGGGTCAGAGAGCAGACCCAAACAGTCTGGCACCATAGCAACCAGCTGGCCCCGCCCCCTTAACCCCTGGAGGACTGGACTCCAGCTGGAGCTAAGAAGGGATGGGGGGACCCGTAGTTCCGGGTAAGGAGCCTCCCACCTATCCCCCAGTCTGAGCAGCTAGAAGAAAAATGCTTGGGGCCCTTACTCTTGGGTTCTGAAGGAGGGGATGGGGGTGCCCTATGCTTCTGGGAAGGAGGTGATGGCAGGAGTGGACTCTCAGTCAGAGCCAAGCAAGAAGCATCTGGGTGGCCCAGACTCCTGGGCACACCTCAGTTAGAGCTTCGGATTGTGAAATTTTGGTGGGCGGCCGGAAGGTGGACTCTGAGGGAAGAGGCCGATGTCTGGAATCCCGGGTTCCCGGAGGAACCTGGACGCTGGGCCTCTCCACTACCAGACATTCCCTGCCCCAGGCGCTGACCCGGGCCCGTCTGGCAGCCCAGACAACCTCCCCCTCCTCCTGGCACCCTCCCACTCACACGGCTCACCCTTGACCCTACAAAGCCCCGCAGTCCCATCTCTGCCCCTCCCCCTCCCTTCCAGCCAGACGTTAACCCTTGGGCCGCCGGAGGCACTCCAAAAAGCCTGTCTTCCTTCACCTCCTCTGTGGTCTCTGGCACCTAGCCCCCAGTCTCTTAACACTCTGGGATCCTACATCCTTCCAATAGAATCTCAGATGCTCTCGGCTTCTATAACCCGGGGACCCCAGAATCTAGACCTCCAGCTCCCTCCGTTAAAGATTGAAGAGTCCAGACTCCCAGCTCACCACCCCCGCCCCGCTCCGAACCACAATCACCACCACCACTTCTCCGCCATCCAAGTCAGAACCCAGAAATCCAGGCCCAGGCTGACTGCCTCCTCCCTTGGGGACCCTGGAGTCCGGCCCAGGTCCCATCCCCCTCCGGTTCCACAGACTCACCGCTCCGTGGCTCCAGCGTCGCAGGAACCCAGTGTCCTCCTCCAGCCCCAGCCCCAGCCCCAGGTTCTCCATCCTCTCCCTCTGCCGCCCGTGGCCTCTCCTCTTCCTCCCGCCAGCCCCGCCATCCTCCTCCGCCCCCGGTCGCCTGCTGCCTCCGGCCGGTGCCTCCTCCCGGCACTGTGCGCCCCGGCTACCCCCGCCCTAGACCCTGCGGGTAGCGTGGCCTCGGACCGGCCCCCTCCCCCGGGGGGGGTACCCAGCCCCTCCCCACCGCCCAGCCCAGTCCGGCCAGGCTTCCCCCCACCCCCCTGCCCTGAAGCTGGCCCCGGTCCAGGGGAAAAAATTCCATCCAGCCCTAGGGAGGAGGAGCGGGGCAGAGGAGGGAACGGGAGGGGAGGCCGGGCTAGGGGAGCATGACGCAGGGAGAAGGGAAGGGACAAAAGAGAGGCCGGGAGGTAGTGGAGGCAGGCTCCCTCCCTCCCTCCTCCTCCTCCTTGGCTAGTGCCCGCTCAGTCTCTGCAGCTTTCTACCCTTCGGTTCCCTCCACCTCACCTCCCTTTCCCGGCTCTCGGCCTCCTCCCTCTTCTCCATCCCCCCTCCCATGTCATTCTTTTTTCTGTCCTCCCTTCTATCTGTCCTTTCTGCCTTTCCCTGTCTCTGCATCTTCACCCCTTCTTATATTTTTGCTAGCGACGAGTTTTGCATTTTCTCTGTTTCTCTCCGTTTCTGGCTGGGTGTTTTCTTTTTCCTCTGCTCTCTCTCTGCATCTTCCCTAACCAGGGGCTCCCCCCACCCCTTTCGGTTCTCCCAGCCCACCTTCTCCCGTGCAGTGTTTCTCCCCTCCCCGGCACTGGAACTCAAGGATGAATTAGACCCCCCATATCTACCCTTGCACACTGAGCTCACAGTCTGATGAAAGAATCAGACCCAGCCGCCGCGGAATGTCCCATTCTAGGGTGATGGAGTGTGACCGGGGTGGTGTAGGGGAGTGTCGGGGCCAGAGACTCAGGAGATAGGGGGTGGGTGTGGCGGCTTATGGAAACCCACCCTACAGTCAGCAGAGGACCCGCCAAAAAGGCGTGGTTGCCCGTGCGACCTCAGAGAATCAGAAGTTAGACCCGAATTGTTAAGGATAGCAGTAAGGAAGGTCCAGGCCGAAGGCACAGCTTAAGCAAAAGCCCAAAGACAGGAACCAGGTTGATAGCGGAGGGTAACAAAGCAGTCCGGTAAGATTAAGGGACAAGAGCCAGGAAGCACAGCCGAGGATAGGGTGAGTGGGCGGGCAATTCTCAGCGTGCTCAAGGCCAAGTGTAGAACGAAGTTGCCTAGGGCTAAAACTTGCCTTGGAGCCTTTCGAGCAAGAGCAGGAGATAAGTCAGAGCCAGACCTTTCCGGGCGGACTGAAAAGAGTTAGTGGACTCTGAGAAGGAGACTGGGACCAAGGAGGAAGACGTGGGGAGGAAAATGTGAGGAGCTCTGAGGGCCGGTAGCCTGCCAGGAGATGAAGCTGGTGCTCCGATCCAGGAGAGAGAAAAGAAGCCAAAGAATATTACGAGCAGCCTATTAGAACCTAAGGACATTAGAGAGGTATTTAGGGAATTTTGTATGCATATGATGCACTATCATTTTTCTCAGGCAGAATCAATTTTATCCTCACCTGTTTTAACAACATATCCCAAAGGTTTCCTCATATCCATTCATTTTAATTGTTTATTTATTTATAATTTTATTTTAATTATATGATAATTAAAATAAGTATTATACATTCTATAATATGAAATATTACAATTTATGAAGCCAAACGAGCGACCAGGCCATTTTTTTCTAACACATCTGCCTATCAAATATTCTAGGGTTATTTTTTTCCAGCACTGGGAATTGAATACAGAAAATCAGACATGCTAGGCAAGAGTTCTGCCATCCTCAGTCCTTCCTAATAGTTATTGGATTTGTTTTGTTTTATTTTTAGACAGGATCTCACTTTGTCCTGAAACTCTTTGACTAAGATGCATGTGAGTGCAGGTGCCTTCCGAGACCCAGAGAGAGCATCAGATACCTTGGATCTGAAGTTCCAGAAAGCTATGAGCCACCCAGGATTAGTACTGGGAACTGAACACCAACTGTCTTTAAGAACAAGTTCTTAAACACTGAGTTATACCTCCAGCCCTTCTTATTATTTTATATTTTAAGATAGAGTCTCACTTAAGTTGTCTAGGCTAGCTTTAACACACTTCTGCTTCAAGCTTTCTAGAGTTTTCTTTCCTTCTGTTTCTTTCTAGAGTTTTCTTTCTTTCACCTAAGCTGCAAATTAAACTTTGTCATAAATATATGTGACAAAGGATTAGACATATTATTCTATAAAAGGTTCAGTGTTAATGGTTTCAGATAAATATGTTGGAACATACCTCATTTCTCCATCAATAAGAGGTAATACTCCTGTTGGCATCGACAATTCACACACACTCTTTGTTGAGAGATGTGAACACTTCTGAGTTTAGCATATTCTCTGTAGAACAGAGTTTCTCAAAATATGGATTGCAACCCTTTGAGTATCAAATGGCCCTTTCATAACAATCACATAACACCATTCTGTATATCAGATATCTACATTAAAATTTGTAACAGTTGCAAAATCATAGTTTAATGTAGAAATAAAAATGTTATGGTTGGGGTCACTACAGCATAAGGAACAGTACTAAAGAGTCACAGCATTAGGAAGGTTGAGAACGACAGTTATCATTTAACACACATCTTATTGTCAATCATAAGCATTGCTCTTTATGTAAAGATGAGGAACCCAGATTCTGACATGGGAAGGATGGAAATAAGAGCCTCATGTATGCCAGGCAAGCACTTCATGAGATAAGACCCCAGCTAGAAATGAGGTTTCCAAAGATTTGAACTCAGGCCTCTTTGTCACCAAATGCTATGTTCCTCCTTTGGATGTGTGCTGTGTCTGTGAAAAAATGCTAGTATTGGGGATCGACACTGACACAGTTTGACTTCTGAACACAGAATCACATGTGATTTAGTACACCTTTTATCAGCCGCTATACATAGAGTAGGTGTCTGGGGTTGCTGTCACTCATTTACAGCCTTGCTGACCTCTCTTTCTGGCTTGGATTCAATTGTGTTATGTTGTGACTATGTCTGACTGTGAGCACTGTTTGAAGTAATAGCCTATCTCTTGGTCTTCAGTATCATCCAACACAGGCATGGCTTAGAGCAAGGATCAGGAAGATGTTTGTTAATGAGTAAATGGAGGGATGGGTACATGTCAAATGGATTATTTAAAGATTAGTCTGGCACTTGCTTTAGCCTGTGGAATAAGGGAACATAATTCTTGAGGCACCAGACCTTTATTCCCATCAGGAAGTCAGGGGGCCAACTGCTCCTTTCCTCTGCTTCAGAAAAGTCCAATTCACACAGAACTTAAAAGTAACACCTGAAATTCCTACAAATCCCTAAAGATCAGGACTTATCATTTTTATTATTCTTGGAACCAGGAGTCTATTTCCAATTCATGGAGTTCAGGATCTGCCACTCCCATCATCCATCCCCAGGGCTAAGTTGCTTAGCACCAGGCATAACCATGCACACACCTATACATATACACACAATTAAAAGATTTTTAGAGTACTTTAAATTTCACATGAATTCATTAAGGGTTGTCAAAAAAACCCCTCAAAGGGTAAAAAATAAAATGCCATGCAAACTCTAATGTGCTCAATCTTCAGAACTCATATAAAAAAGCTAAATGTGATATAACTCACAACTATAACTCAGCAATCTTACAGCTGGATATGAAACAAAGAAGAACCTTCCTGAAGCTTGTGGACACATGAACACTCTACACAATGATAGTAAATGGATATAATTTAAGATAAAAATATGTGTTTTAATTGGCTCAGCATTTTTTTTTAGTTTTATTCTTTCTGTTTACATGGCCTCAACTAAGTCTTTTGAAAAGAAATCGATGCACTAATTTACCCACCTAAAGTTGCTTCTGGACTCCAATTTCTGTGGATGCAGTGGACATAGTACTGTAGCCTTAGTCATATGGCCAGGTTCTGTTGTGATATTTTTTGTCTGTCATATTTTGCTCATAATGACCACCTTGTTGCCCTCTTTAACAGCCTTTTCCTTCCTACTTCTTCCTCATGGTTCCCTTCCTTCTTGATTTTGTCTTTTTTTACATTCTCATGCATCTGTGGTGCATGTTTTTGCATGAGAGTGGGTGCATGCAGAGGCTGGAGGTTGGTGGTAGGAATTATCCTCTATCAATCTTCTACCATATTCATTGAGGCAGGATTTCTCAGCTCACAGATACAGCTGGTCTTAACAGTGAATTTGCCCTGTCTCTGCTTTATGAGACTGTATTAAAAGCAGGCTGTCATGCCCACTTGGCATTTGTGTGGGTTTCTAGGAATCCACACTCTGGTCCCTAGGTTTGCAGAATAAGTGCTTCACCAATGGGCTGTCTCCCCCAAGCCCTTTTTATTTAAAATGTTGTATTTAAGATTTATCTTACATATACAAGTCTTTTGTTTGCTCGTATATCTGTGCACATATATGCCTAGTGCCTGCAAAGGTGAGACAGAGACTTCTGGGCCACCAGGTGGGGACTAGAAATTAAATCCAAGTCTTCTACAAGAGCAGCTAGTACTCTAAAATGATGAGTCATTCCTGCAGCCTCTCCTGTCTTTTTACCTTTTCAGTGTACTAAATAATGAAATTTACTATGAAATTTTCACATGCATATACCATGTACTCTGTTCACATAATCTCTACTTTACACCTTTTAGGATTCCATGACTCTTGGTGGCCACCTACCCCAATCAACAAACAGTCCTCCTTAATGCTTTCATATCCTGTGTGTGTACAGATGAATTCTACATAAATGAAAAAGCATACTATATTTGTCTGATCTGACACTGCCCTCCCTTCTCCTCTTCTTCCTCAAAATATTCCCCCTTCTGTGTCCCCATCACATACTTTTAGTGTATGTTTGTGGATTGGTGGAAAGATGAAACATTTATCTTCTAAATCTGGCAATTTTGCTTGACATAATAACGTCCAGCTTCATTTACATTCCTGCAAATGAGATGATTTCTTCTTTGTAAATTTGTAATTACATTTTAGTATGTGAGGACAGCAAATGTGTGTCACAGCACTTATATGAAAGTCAGAGCACAACTTGAAGAAGTCAGTTTTTTTCCTTTCCCCATTTGGGTTCTGGGGACCAAATTTAGGTGGTCAGGCTTTGTGACAAGTTCCTTTACCCTCTGAGACAAATTCTAGATGTTTGTTCATTTAGTTTGAGATAGGACTTAAATAGCTCAGGCTGGCCTTGGACTGTCTATGCAGCTGATAACGTTGACCATCTTATCTTTTTATCTCCTACACCAGTGCTGGGAGTACAGATATGGACAATCATGCTGTACACAGTGCGGGGGGAATAAAATCCTGGACCCTGTATATGATAGTGAAGCACTGTACAAACTGAGCTACATCACTGGCCCCATATTTTTTTTCTTATACCTAAATGTATATGTACCATATGTTCTATGCCTATTTTTAAATTTGAGCATTTGAACTTGTAAGCTGTAGAGAAAACTCCTGTCTCTGTTTATTCAATATCAATAACTTATTATTCAGGTGAAGTGTTTTTATTATGTAATTGCAGGAGCAAAAGGCTGGGATCATCAGTAATGATTGGAAAAGCATGGAGGGTGCAAGTGGCTCTTCAAGAGTAACTCCAAAGCAGGAATCAGAGTTCATAGTATTAAGTGGGCAGCTCTCAGATTCACAGGTGGGAGGCAAAGAAGAGAGCAGGACCTGGCAATGGGAAAAGCCAACTTGCCCAGAAAATGCAAGAAACACTTTATCCAATTCACCCAGTACCGAGTCCGGTTTGAAGTGGCCCGAGTCTACTCCAGGTGAGGGGCATCGAGGTTAAATAATCTGCACTCAGGAGTCAGTCAGGTTCCATCATCCAGGATCACAAAGAGAGACAGCTTTATTCAACACACTCTTTTATACCTCTCAAATACTTTCTCCTTGTAACTTCCTCCTAGTCAGCCCACACCCAAGGTCGTGGAAGATCCCATATCTAGTGCCCCTGGGGGTGGCAGCGATAACAAAAAAACTGCAGAGCAGAAAAACATTATGTTTATCCCCCTAGCTGTCACACTGTCACAAGGTTAGTCCTCAGGGAGGAGGGGGCCAGGAGAGCCAAAGTGGAATTTTCCATAGGCACACAATCCAGCCTGATGTCAGGAACCAACAACTTGCACTGAATCTCGACAAGAAGGTTGTGTCTGAACATTGCACACTGAGTAATTATGACAGTAACTTTAGGCCAATGAGATTCTTCCAGGAATAATTACCAATGCTTCCTGCCAACTCTAATGACCTAAATGTGACGCCTGGGTTCTACTTTGTGGAAGAGGAGAACAGATAATGAGATTTCCTCTTACCTGCACATGAGCATAGTGACACACACAGGTGTGTACACACAAAATAACAACCTAAAACATATCAAGTATTTTACAGTGTGTGTGTGTGTGTGTGTGTGTGTGTGTGTGTGTGTGTGTGTGTGTGTGTGTAAGTGTTCATACCTGCAGGGGCACATGTGTGTGGGTCAGGAGACAACTTTTAGAAGTTGGTTATTCCTTTCATTATGTGATTCCCAGAGGCAAAATTCAAGTTGTCAGGCTTGCTTGCACATACGTTTACATATTCTCTGAGCCATCTCATTGGTTTTAACAAATTAAAATAATGACTCTCATTTGAACAAAGAATGATCCATGTATCAGACAGTGTTAAGAACTAGAGTCTGAAGAGCTTCTTCACCCATCAGGGAGCAGGGAGCTTCATACACTGGAAAAAAAAAAAGCCAAACAGGGAAACTGCTGATTGGCCAAACCTTGACAGGTAAGTCTGCCTTATTTGTATGTGATGTGGTTGAGCATGGACCAGAGAGAGAGCTGCCTAAACTGCCTAAGATCTGCTGAAGTTTCTCTGTTTGCAACTGGTAAAGATATACCTATTTGTTTTCACCAACACACACACACACACACACACACACACACACACACACACACACATACAAAATGTGATAGCAAATGAATTCTACCTCTAAAGTCTGTTTTTGAGGTTCAGTTTTCATTGTAACAGAGTTGGAAGAATTGAGAGGAGGAATCTGAAGGACAGAGTTGTGAGGAAAGATCTAAAGACAGTGTTGTTTGAAGAAGCCTTGTGGACAGAGTTGGGAGGAGAAACTTAACAGACAAGGTTAGGAAGAATTGTTTCTTGGTTAGGATTAGGAAGAGTAGCTTCAATGATAAAGACAGAAAGATAAGCCATATGGACACAATTGGGAAAAGGGGGTGTGGTAGTTCAAAAAGTAGTTGCCCCAAATAATCTCATAGGGAATGGCATTATTAGGAGGTGTAGCTTTGTAGGAGACATAGGAACTTATTGGAGGAAGTATGCCACTGTGTGGGCTTTGATATGCTCAGGCCATACCTAATGAGTCAGCCCACTTTCTGTTGCCTTCTGATCAAGCTTGCATACTGCCATGCTTCCTACCACAGTGAAAATATGGAATGAACTTCTGAAATATCTCTTTGGTTGTGAGCCTAGCCTTAAGGACTGAGCCATATTTCCAGTCCCATTCTTTCATTTTTTAAAAGCTTATTTTTGTGTATATGTTTGAGTGTGTGTCTGTGTACCACATATGTGCAAGTACCATGGAGGCCAGGAGATGTTGATTCCTTGGAACTGTAGTTACAGAGGGTTGCGAGCTACCATGTGGGTGGTGAGAACCAAATCTGTCCTTTGAAAGAGCAGCCAATGTTCTTAAGGACTGAGCCATAACTCCAGCCCTGGTATTTATATTCCTAGATTGATATTATGATTATGCCCTTCTTTTTAAGATTTTGTTTTATTTTTCTCATTTTTTAGTCAAGGTCTCACACAGTTCAGGCTGGATCCAGATCTACATAACTGATAATGGCCTTGAATTTATTTCTTCTTGTCTCCACCTCCTAAGTATTAGGATGACGGGCATGGACCACCATGTTAGGCTCAGAAAAAGAAACTTTAATGAAAATGTTTTGTACTTGGCACCAAGAAGGGGTAGAAAAAAAGGAGAGAAAAAAACTGCAAAAAATACATATGTTGGAAATAGACGAGCTTTATGATAGGCAGAATTCTTTGTAGAATTGTTTGTGGTTTTGGTTTTTATATCATTAAAAAATAATCTTTAATAACAGTATTTAATGATTTAGTTATTTAATTCCACTTAGGCCATGCATTTTTAAAAGAAAAGGTGTTATTTGAAAAGCCTTCACATCTGTGAGGGTGAGTTTTGAACAAAGATTGACAGATTTCCTGAAGTGGAAATAAAATCATGTGTAAACATCTCTATGGTAAATTATTGTTTTTTTGTCCAGACAAAGTGAATGCAGAGGGAGGGAAGACAAGAAAGCACTGAAATGTATTGCCCCATTCCAATTATTTGTCACTAATTAAACTTCAAAGAATTGATTTTATTTTAAAGAATACGTGATAAATTCTTCATAATTTCATGTTTATCAAAGATAAAAGCTTGAACAAAAAGCATCAAATTGATTGTATAATACTAACATGAATTTTCAGAACAGTTTTTTAATAATGTACTCAAGCTGTGATCCTTAGAAGTTCTTTCAAGATGTAAAAAAATAGGAAATTTATATTAGTTACTTTACTGTTGCTGTGATAAAACACCATGGCTAAGACAACTTAAGAAAGAGTTTCTTTTGGTTTACTGGTTCTATAGGATTATAAGTCCATCATGATCAGAAGACAAGACAGCAGAGAGGCAGGAAGCTCAGCGTTTCACATCTTCAAATGCAATAACAAATCAGACAGGGCAAAGTGGAAGAAGGGGAGACTAGTATGACTATATTCACTCCAGCCAGGCTGGACTTCCTAAACTTCTGCAAATAGTATCTTCAAATAGAGGCAAGTGTTCAAATGCCTGGGCGTGTTAGGAGTGTTTTTCATTCAAACCACGACAAATGATTCATCTGATACATTGATTGCTGCAGACACAGAGTGTTTGAGTTTGATCACCAGAATTAACACAAAAGAAAGCAAGTAAGTAAAAAGGCAAAGAGTGAGAGATAAATAGGGAGAGAGAGGAGGAGGAGGAGGAAAGGAGAGGAGGAGGGATGGAGATTAAGTAGAATAGAGCTAGGGGGGCAGAGAGACTGGTGAATCCCTGGGGCTTGACAGCTAGATAGCCTAACCAGCCTGGAAATTTAAAGGTCAGTGAAAAATCTTATCTGAAAAAACAACAAGCAGGATGTTCTGACCAAAAGCAATTTAGGAAAGAAAAGGTTTACTGATGTAGGAATGTCTTTCTGTATGCTGTGAATAGCAATCTGTAAATAAAGGAGCTGTTTTGGCCCATGACAGGCACCATAGGAAAAGTAGGAGGAGAAATCAGAGTAGGTAGGAGAAGCAGGGCAGAGTCAGGGAGACTGAGCCAGAAGCCCAAAGGAGCAACATGTAAGGAACACAGGTGAGCCACGGGCTGTGTGGCAGACAGATTAATGAGAATGGGTTGATTTAAGATGTAAGAGCTAGCTAGCAATGTGCCTGAGCCATAGGCCAAACAGCATGAACTTAATATAAGCATCTGAATCATTTCTGGGGGCCTGAGCAGTGGCAGGAGGCTATGGGGTCTGGGGCTGCAGGTCTGGCTGCCCTGGGCAAAGAAACCGCATTGCTACAGTTTACTTTAGCTCACAAATCCTGGATACAGCTCTTCATTTTTGGGAAGTCAAGGCAGAAACTTCAAACTCATGGTCACATCATGTTCGATGTGTAAGTGTTTAGTACTAACCTTTCCTTAGTCTGTACAAGTCAGAACCCAGATCCAACAAATAGTGCCATCTACTTTAAAGCTAGGTCTTCCCATATCAATAAAGGCTATTAAGACAATCCACACAGACATGCCAATGGGACAAACTGTTCTAGAGAGTTCCTAAGGAAGACGCTTTCTTCCTGGGTGATTCTAGATTTTGTCAAACTGACACTTAAAACTAAGCAACATAGCTTCCTTGTCATTGTATCTAACAGGTAAGACAAGCAGGAAAGGGTTCTCCTCTTCTTGGACTTGACAGTGTGTACTCTGGCCCTGGTTCTGGATACTGTGTGATGATTTAAAGTCACTTTCCATAACCTCACCAGGTGAGTGTTTACTCCCACAGTCTGCATTCAGTTATCTGCTTCTGCCTCAGTTGGTCATAATTTCCTCTCTTCTTTAGTTTAGTGTACAGGACCCAGAGGGGTCATGTTTCTAGCTGACCTGATGTTAGCAGATTCTTTTAAGGCATAAAGAACTTTTCTATTTCCAACACATGTCTGAGGTTGGGAAGGCAGAAGTTGCTTTTCCTATTGTTTGGTCTCCAGGTCAGTGGGAGGCAGCCAGTTCACCACAGGGGATTCTTAGAGGCCTTTATCACAAAAGTGCCACTTAATCTCCCCCATGCTCTGCCCTCTACCTCCCTCCATCCTATTCCACTACTGGTAATAATTTAGGTAATCATAAGATAAGAAATGACTAAGAGGCTTTAAAAATAAGGAAAGTATAAATAAAAGAAAACAAATATCAGATGTATCTGTCTTAGTGAAAGTGCATTTTGATGTTCTTACCTCAGAGATGGATAACTAAATTAACTCAAGAGTTGTATTAGGTGTGTGCATTATAATGATTAGGATAGTGAATAACATAGAGATAAGATTGTAAAAATTACACACACACACACACACACACAGAGAATCAGGAAGGGAGAATAGTACCCCGACAGTTCAAACAAGACAGAAAGAATTTTAGAAGTATCATGGTGCCCATAGATGTCTCATCAAATAAAGGAGCTGCCATCAAGCATGAAGAATTGAATTTGGATCCCAGTATCATCATGGTGGACAGAGAGATCCGGTTCCTACAAGTTGTTCTCTGACCTTGAGAGGCTCACTAAACATGTATATGCACTTGCGAGTGTATACACACACACTTCAAATTATTTCAAAAATGTAAATAAAAATATAAAATTTTTACCTTCTGTAGATAATGTGATTGCCTACATATAAATCTTGAGAAAATTTACAAAAAAAATTAAGAAATTTGTAGCCAGGTTTTTCAGTTTAGTAAGACAGAAGTTAATTCTTTATACTAATCATGATATTATAATGAATCAACTTTACACAATCCTATTCCAGATTTAATGTGACTGGATCAGATTAATTAGATCTGAACTCCTGCCCTCATGCTTATGTGGCAAGCACTTTCCTCACTGACCCATCTCCTTAATCCACAGAGGCATTTTCTTGTGGTTATAACTGAGACATAACATTTTACTTGTTCCCACAATAAATTATTATCTTGTTCCAAATGTAAATAGTGGTAAATTGAAATGCTTTGGTGTGGCCAGATATGGTCATAAGTTATTGTTTAACTTTGAGTTGTCATTCTGATTAATTTCATATTTTCTTGTATAGAAAAATTAAATGCACATAATACATAATAAGAACATATCCTTTCCATTAATACTTTTTAATTGTTCTTTATTATAACTGTATTTGACTAATCTTTTTCAGAAATTTTTAAAATATTTATTTTATTTTTAATTGTGTATGTGTGTGCATGTGTGTATGTATGTGTCTATGAGGACAGGTACCTGAGGAGGCCTGAGTTGTTGGATCCCTTGGAGCTGGAGTTAGAGCTAGTTGTGAGCAACCCAAGATGGGAACTGGGAATTGAACTCATGTCTACCATCTGCCAAAATAAAGGTGAAGACCCAATCTATTAAAGATCATAGTCTTAGGAAAATCTTTAAATGCACTAACATTGCTTTTTGGCTTCTGCAGTTCTGTTTCTGACTAATTGTTTTGGTTAACTGAAGTATGACAATCCAGGATATGGTTTTTGTGCTTAAAAGTTCACCCTGAGGAAAGTTTCAGTCTACACTGGGATCCCAAAACCCAGTGTAGTCTCTGATGGCTAATGAAGACTCCCTATTGCTTTAAATTCATGTCTTAGCAGTCTTCTTTGGTAGACACCCCACAACATTAGGGAGCTTCCTGGCTAATGTGGAGATAATAATGCTGAACTCATACTAAGATTTTATCATGACATGAAGAAGAGTTTGGTGCTTATTTCACAGACCTGCCACTTAACAAATGATAATGTTCCTAGGAAAACTTGGCAATGGTTCTGCTGCCATTGTTTCCCTGAGTTGTGACTGAGTTACTGAGCTCAGTATTTTAGTTATTGCATGCTGTCAAGTGCCCCAAATCCTTTTTTTGTTTAAGTTAACTCAATCAGATAACTTTGCAAACAAGTATCCCACTGTTTGAATGTTATATAATATGTTAGTACCAGCCTGTAATCCTTACTACCTAGGAGGTTCAGACAAGAAAATTCCAAATTCCATGTTCTCCTGGGCGACAGGCTGAGTTCCTGGTCAACTTGAAATGCAGTAAGATTCTGCCACAAATAAAAAGTAAAATGGTTGCAGATGTGCCTTAGCAGTAGAGCACTTGCCTAGCATGTGAAAGGTCTTGAGATCTTCAGTACTACAGATAGGAAAAGGTAAACAAAAATTTTTGGGAAGAGATTATGTTGAATAGGTATGTAGTTTGGTAGGAGAGTAGTTTGCATAGGTATGAGCCCATAGGGAGTGGCACTATTAGGAGGTGTGGCCTTGGAGGAGGCACAGCTTTGTTTGATGAAATGTGTTATGGTGGAAGAGAGCTTTGAGGTCTTATATGCTCAAGTGATATCCAGAGTGATACACAGTCTTCACTTCTGCTGTCAGCTAATCAAGATGTAGAACTTTCAGCTCCTTCTCCAGCACCATGTCTACCTGTGTGCTGCTATACTTTCTACCATGATAATAATAAATGAAATATCTAGGATTGTAAGTCAGATCCAATTAAATGTTTCCCTTATAAGAGGTGCCATAGTCATGGTATCTCTTCATAGCAATAGAAACCCTAAGATGAGGTCAATTGCATTCATTCATAAAACTAATGTTTACACCTTTGGATATCTTGGTGCACAATTCTGGGAGAAGCTCCCAGCTCTGCCAGGGGCCCTACCAGTATTTGGGACTCCATGTAAGGTGCCATCCTAAAACCCCAAATAAGATCCCACCCACAGACTCCTCAGAGCCTACCCAGCTTTCCCACAACATCCCCCTCCTCTTGTCACCACATCCTGGTTCCTAGTTCTGGCAGAAGCCACACAAGCACCCAGAACCTCAGTTAAGACCCTGTCCTCAAATTGCCAGCACTCTCCAGAGCCCAACCAGCTTTCCCTATATCCTCATATCCCTATATCCTACCCCATATCATATCTCAGCCCACATCTCTGGCAGAAGCACCCTGCTGAACAGAGGCTACTCAGGTACCCAGGTAAGACCCTGATGGAAGACAACCAGTATATCCTCAGAGTCAGTAAAGCCTTCTCCACAGCTCCTCTCCCCATCCTTGTCACCAATTCCTGGACCACAACTCTGGCAGAACCCCTCTGCACTATTAGAGGCTTTACTGGTACTCAGAATCTCAGCCTCCTGCTCTAGTAGAACCTTTGCCAGTTTACAGAACCCCAGAGGCCATACAGGCCACCAAAACCTCAGCAGAGACAACCTACTAACATTCAGGACTCACCTGTCACCAGAACAACAAGCCTCTCAGGCCAGAAGACTAAAGAGGAAACAAAAACCAAGGTAAAATCACAGATGAATGAAGACACCAAGAGGCCAGCTTAAGATCACAATCAACAACAAGCAGGGCAATATGACATAAGCAGAGCCCAACTATTCTATTGCAGCAAAGCCTGCATATTTCCAGCACAGCTGAAACACAGGAAATGATTTTAATGCCAACATTATGAAGATGATAGAGCTCCTTAAAAAATCCAGGAAAACACAAATGATTGGTAGAAATAAATCCCTTAATGAAAGCTAAGAAGGAAAAAAGAAACAGGTGAGAGAAATGAATAAAACTGTTCAAGATCTGGAAATGGAAACAATAGCAATAAAGAAAATACAAACTGGAGATGGAAAAATCTAGGCAAGCAAACAGGAACTTCAGATGCAAGCATCACCAACAGAATACAAGAGATGGAAAAGAGAATCTCAGGCATAGAAAATACAGTAGAAGAAATTGATACATCAGGAAAAGCAAATGTTAAATCCAAAAAATATCTTAACACAAAACATTCTAGAAACTGAGACACCATGAGAAGACCAAACCTAAGAATAGCAGGAGTAGAAGAAGAATCCTAGCTTAAAGGCCTATAAACTATTTTAAGCACAATCATAGAAGAAAAATTTCTTAATCATAAGACACAAAAAGTTTACAGAAAACCAAATAGATTGGTCCAGAAAAGAAGCCCCCTGCCCCTCTGCAAATCATTAAATGGACAGAACAAAGAAAGAATATTGAAAGCTGCAAGGGAAAAAGGCCAAGTAGAATATAAAGGCAGACTTATTGGAATTATATCAGACTTCTCCGTGGAGACTCTAAAAGCCAAAAGGGCCTAGACAGATATCTTACAGTCTTTAAGAGATCACAGATTCCAGCCCAGACTACTATATTCAGAAAAACTTCAATTACCATACATGGAAAAAAACCAGATATTCCATTATAAAGTCAAATTGAAACAATATCTATGAACAAATTCAGCTCTACAGAAGATACTAGAAGGAAAAATCCAACCCAAAGAGGTTAACTACACCCATGTAGAAACAGGAAATAATCTCATGCTAACAGAACCAAAAGATGGGAAGAATACACATACTATCACCACTGACACAGCTACCAATATTACTACCTGTGGGGATATATGTTTTAATTTTAATAAAAAACCAGTCTGAGATATCAGAGGGATCTACCCACAGTCAGTCTAGGAGGATCAGACAGTGGTGGTAACTCACACCTTTAATCCCAGCACAGGGAGTATCCTGGGAGTGGTGACCTATGTCCTTAATCCCAGCAAATCTGAGTTTGAGGTAATTTTAGTTTACAGAAGGAGTTCCAGGCTCCCAGGCAGGCAGTGGTGGTGCCGCCATTAATCTTAACTTGGATGTGAAACTGAGTGAAGAAGGTATTTAAGGCAGGCACAGAAAGAAGAGAGGCAGAAGAAGCCAGGAAGAGTGAGGCTGAGGAAGCTGGAAGATAGCTGAGTGAGATCTGACTGTGGTATTTACTCTTTGATATCACAGCCTTTTCCTGAGATCTGGCAACAACTACTACCAAAATAACAAGAATTTGTCATTATTATCTCTCAATATCAATGAACTCAATTTCCCCAATGAAAAGCAAAGCCTAACAGACTGGATTCAGGATCCATCTTTCTGTTGCACACAAGAAACACATCCCAACATCAACAACAGACATCAACTCAGAGTAAAGGGTTGATAAAGGATTTTCCAATCAAATGGACCTAAGAAGAAAGCTGGTATAACTATCTTATTATCTAACATCAGACTTCAAAACAAAATTAACCAAAGAGATGGAGAAGGACATTTTATATTATCAAAGGACAAAGTCACCATAATGATGTCTCACTTCTGAACATTTATGCCCCAAATACAAGGGCATCCACATTTGTAAAGGAACCATTACTAAAACTTAAATCACATATTGAACCCCACACATTAATAGTGAGAAACTTCAATACAAACTTCTCACTAATCTGTGGACAGATGATTCACCCAAAACTAAACAGAGAAATACTGGAACTAACAGATGTCAATGCTCAAAGGTACCTAATACAATCTACACAACATTTCACCCAAACACAAAAAAAATATACATTCTTCTCAGCATCTCATGGAACATTCCTCAAAATTGACTGAATACTTTGTCACAAACCAAGTCTCAACAGACACGAGAAAATGAAAATAACCCCCTGTGTCTTTCAGACCATGAAGGATTAAAGGTGTATTTGAACAACTACAGAAACAACACAAAGCTTGCGAATTCATGAAAAATGAACAACCCTCTACTGAATTACCACTAGATCAGGAAAGAAATAAAGAAATTTAAGACTTCCTAATATTCAATTAAAATGCATACACATCATACCAAAACTGATAGGACATACCAAAACTAAAGTGGTGCTAAAAGGCAAATTCATAGCAATAAGTGCCTTTATAAACAAACTAGAGTGATCTTACATGAAGGACTTACACAGAATATACCTAAACATAAAAAATCCAATTTACAGTAAGCAAATAGTCAACATCAAATCAAATGGAGATGAACTCAAAGCTTTTCCATTAAAAATCAGGGACAAGACAAGGTTGTCCACTCTCTCCATATCTGTTCCATATAGTACTTGAAGTTCTATCTAGAGCACTAAGATAACTGAAGAAGACCAAAGTAGATACAAATAGGAAATGAAGAACTCAAAGTATTGCTATTTGCAGATTATAGGATATTATATGTAAGCAACCCCAACAATTTTACCAGGGAACTCCTACAGCTGATAAACTCTTTAGCAAAGTATCTGGAAACAAGAGTAGCTAAACAAGAAAATCAGTATCCCTCCTTTATGCAAAGGATAAAACAAAATGGAAATTAGGTAACAATACCCACAAATAATAGAAAATATCTTGGAGTAATTCTAACCAAGCAAATAAAAGACTTGTATAACAATAACTTCAAATCTTTGAAGAAAGACATTTAAGGAGATATAAGAAAGTGGAAAGCTCTCCCATGTTCTTGGATTATTAGAATTAATACAGTAAGAATGGCCATCTTAACAAAAGCAACCTACAAATTCAGCACAATCTCCATCAGAATTCTAACACAATTCTTTATAGATCTTGGAAGAACAATACTCAATTTGATATGAAATGAAAAAACATCGTCCTTTTCTGCATGCCTCTTAGTTAGGACTGTTTGTCAGAAAAGGTAGATAGGAAACAGGGGAAAAGGAGACATGGAAGAAAGAATGGAGGATAATGAGGAGGGAGAAGGGTAAGGATGTAAAGCAAGGATGAAGAAAAAAGAAGTGGGGGAAGAGGGTGATAAGGACATAGAGACAGGAAATAGAAGAAGGTGAGAGACGGGAAGAGGAGGAACATGAGTCGGAGGAGATAATGAGAGGCACAGCAAGAGGCAGAGGCTGAGGAGGTGGAGCGTAAAGAGTAAGAACCGTGGTGTTTTCTCTTCTTTTTCTGGATCTGTTTTGAGTGTTAAGCTCTTGAGATTTCTAGCTAGATGCGCTGTAAGTGGGAAATAGAGGCAAGAATGACTTCAAGGCTTTTTGACCAGGGACTCTCAAAAATGGAGTCTATATCTACTGGAATGAGGAAAAAGTCTGGAGTGGAAACCTCTGCAGGCACGAGTTTTCATGTGTAGCTCCAAAGGAAGGACCAGAGAAAAGTGACTACTGGGCAGTGTCAGGATCTGACAGTGTTTACAGCCCTTGGCATTTGGGTGACATTGTTCTTCATCGAGTGAAGACAGAAAAAGAAACTGGTTGAAAGTAGCTGGAACCAGGCCAGTGTATTATCCATGGACAAGCATTTAATTTGCTTAGGACTCTTGGCTTTATCTGACTATATAATTATAAGAGTAGAATCATAAGTTGAGATGATTTAATGAGTTGATGATGATTTTAAGAGTTTTTTTTCAGCCTCTAACAAGGTGGTACATGTGGTCTTTTTTTGTTTTCATATGACTATTCTAATGTATTTTCTAATATTATTTGTATTGCTAAATAAGGGTACATGTATGTGTGTACATATATATGAACACAGGTATGTAATAGCACTCATGTAAAAATCCGAGGACAACTCAGGGCGCTCAATTCTGTCCTCTCACCCTGTGAGGGAACTCAGGTCACCAGGCTTGACAAAGAGGTATTTACCCACTGTGCTATTTTGTGGCACCTAGATCAGGGCATCAGGACTTCTTCTTCCTCCTCCTCCTCATCTTCTCCCCCTCCCCCATCTTTTTCTTTCTCTTCTTCCTCTCCTCTTTCTCAAAGATTTTATTATATAAATATTCACTTATTTTATTTTATGTATATGAACGTTTTGATTGTATAGACACATGCATCCCATACCATGTGCCTGGTGCCCACCAAGGTTAGAAGAAGGCATCAGATCCCCTATTAATGAAGTTATTGATGTGTGTGAGTTGTCATTTAGGTTCAAGGTACTAATCTTGGATTCCCTGTAAAAGCAGCAAGTTCTCATAAATGCTTAGCCACCTCTCTAGGCCCCTAAAATTACATATTTTATCATATATACCTTTGTTCACTGTATGTGAGCTTAGGTATGTAAGTACAGTGCTCAAGGAAGCTAGGAAGGATCAGATTGAATATATGTATCTACAAAGTAGAGATAAAAATTAAATACTGATAACTATAAATATATTTGAAACAATTATTTAGTTATATATAATTATACTATTTTTAAGGATGCAAGTAAATTGGTATAATTATGAGTTAGCTGTGTTTATTTTTATATAAAGAACTAAATTTTAGCTAAATATTTGATACTGTAGGATGCAAAGTATCCTTGATTTTGTGGTGTCTTAAATAATAAATGGCCCACATAGGCCCATAGGTAGTGGCCTTAGGAGGTGTGGTCTTGTTGAAGGAAATATGTCACTGAGGGAGTGGGCTTTGTAGTCACAAAAACTCAAACCCAGCCTAGTGGTTCACTGTCTCTTCCTATTCCCTGTAGATCCAGATGTAGAATTTTCAGCTACCTTTCCAGCACCATGTCTGCTTGCATGGCACCATATTTTTCCCATGATGATGATGGACTAAACTGAACTGTAAGCCAGCCCAGTTAAGTGTTTTTCTTTATAAGATTTTTCTGTAGTAATGGTGTCTCTTCGCAACAATAAAACCTGAAAACAGAAGTTTTTTGTTTAATTATTTATTTTATGTCCTGATCACAACTTCCCCTCCCTCTTCTCCTTCAATCTACTCCTCTGTTTCTGTTCAGAAAGGGGCAGGCCTCCCATGGGTATCAACAAAGTATGGCATATCAGGTTTCAAAAAGACTAAGCTCCTCCCCTTGTATTAAGGCTGAGCAAGGTAATTCAGTATGACAAACAGGTTTCAAAAAGCCAGCAAAAGCATTAGGAACAGCCTCTGCTTCCATCGTTAGAATTCCCACAAGTAGACCAAGCTACAGGACTGTCACATATCTGTAGAGGGCCTATGTTGGTCTCATGCAGGATCCTTGGTTGTTGGCTCAGACTGAGAAGTATTAAAAAAAAACAAAAAACAAAAAAAAACCAAAAAAACAAACCTTCATTTTTACTTCTGTGTCTCTGTGAGAGTTAGTGCCTGTAGAAGCCAGAAGAGGTCTCAGATCCACTGGAGTTGGGAGTGGTGGTTGTAAGCTATTTGAGGTAAGACTTCTGGAAACCAAACTCAGATCCTGTGTAAGAGTAGTAAGCACTTAGATTTCTTTCTTTCTTTCTTTTTGAGACAGAGTCTTCCTATGTAACTATGGCTGTTCTAGAGCTCTCTCATAGACAAGACAGAACTTAAACCTCAGGGATAGGATTCTGTCTGCCTACTGAGTGCTGGGATTGAAGGCATCTGCTACCACGACCTAACTGCAGTAAGTACTCTTAACCATGGAGCCATTTTTGTAATCTATTCCATGCTTTCCAAAGGTAACTGCTTTTTTAAAAATTAATTTAATTAGTTTATTTACATCCAGGCTGCAGTTTCCCTACTCCTCTCCTTCCGTTCCCCCCCTCTCCCCTTCCCCAATCTGCTCCTCCTTTGTTTCTGTTCAGAAGGGGGCAGGCCTCCCATGGTATCAACAAAGCAAGGCATATCAAATTACAGTAAGACTAAGAATCCGTCATTGCATTAAGGGTGGACAAGGCAATGAGGAATAGGCTCCTAAAAGCCAGCCAAAGCATTAGAAACAACCATTGTTAGGTTCCCATTGTTATGAGTCCCACAAGTAAAACAAGTTACACAACTGTCACATATATGTAGAGGTCCTAGGTTGGTCCCATGCAGGCCAGCCAAACAACTCTTCTATTTCCTTTCTTCAAAGAGCTCCAAGAATCCTCCATTGGACCTTCCTTTTTATCTAGCATCTTCAGATCTGTGGATTGGAGCCTGGTTATCCTTTATTTCACAGTTAATATCCACTTATAAGTAAGTATATATCATGCTTGTCTTTCTAGGTCTGGGCTACCTTACTCAGGATAATTTTCCCTTGTTCCATCCATTTGCCCTCAAATTCCATGTCATTATTTTTAACAACTGAGTAACACTCCATTGTGTAAATGTATCACTTTTTTTTTTTTTTAATCCATTCTTTGGTTGAGAGGCATTTAGGTTGTTTTCATGTTCTGGCTATTACAAATAAAGCTGCTATGATCATAGGTTAGGAAATATCCTTGTGGTGTGATGGAGCATCCTTTGGGTATATGCTCAAAATGGTATAGCTGAGTCTTGAGGTAGATTACTTTCTGATAATTGACATTTTTATTTTATGATTTTCTAAACTAAGAACTACTCTTATAGTACAAATTCTGAGCAATATGTTTAAGGGTCTATTGTTGAAATTTTGTCCTAATCACAAGTCCAAAATTAAATACTAATTGTTGGTGAATCTCAAGTCAGAAACTCAAACTTTTTTTTTTTTTTAATCAAACATCTTAATGCAATACAATTCACAAGTAGGTTTGTTTGGCATTCACATGACAAATAATAAAGGTAGGAAAATATTAAAACCCTTTATTCTTGATAAGTAATTCTTATCTTTGAATGTACAGTAAAAACACTGCAATGAATACCATACCAAAGTGTCAGAACTGAGTTCAGGTGTTTGAGGTAGTGTTTGTTGTCCAAATGTATGTTTAGAACCAACAATGTAGAAATGTAACCCGGTTGAGACCTACCTGATCTCAAACTTGCTATTTTAGTTAATTGAGATAAGATCTCAATATGTCACCCTGGATGGCCTGGAAACTCCCTGTGCAGACCAGAATGACTTCAAACTCACAGAGATCTTCCTCCCAAGTGCTGGGTGTAAAGTATGTATGACCATAACTGGTAACATGCATTTGACTTTGAATTAAATTTTGATCCTCTTATGTTCATAAACTTTTTGCTCTTGCCCCATTTCTTTCTGTCACATTGAGTTATGTGAGTTCAAATGAGATCAAACTCCACAGTTTAAGAAGTTGGTATCATCAGTCTGAACTGACTCACTTTGGAACTGCTTGGGTAAATAATGGGGGAGGGGCTGGGGGGAGGAGAGGCTGAGAGAGAACTGGGAGGAGGAAAGGGAGGGGAGCAAAAAACTGTTTAAATAAAGAAGTTGGTATCAAGATAATATTCATACGGCTACAACATTGTGTGTGTGTGTGTCTGTGTACTGTCATCAAGGTGCAAGTGCATGTATGGACCCATGTACCTGCACAGACAATAACATCAGATACTATCATTTATTTATTTATTTATTTATTTATTTATTTATTTATTTATTTATTTATTTATTTGTTTGTTTGTTTGTTTGTTTGTTTGTTTGTTTGTTTGTTCATTGATTGATTGATTGATTGATTGATTGCCTTTCTAGATAGCCCAGGCTGGCTTCAGACTCACTGTGTACCCCACACTGCATTCCATCCCAGGAACCACTTTCTTCAACTGTGAGCCTCTTGGGATTACAGGCATGTACCCCATATTTGACTTCCATGCATTGAATGTTATATTTCTAAGATAGCTTAATTTTTCACATCATTATAATTTTCTAAATTTATTTTATCTTTTACCTTCATTTTTATATTATCTGATTGCTTATATCTTTGAGAAAAAAAATTTTACATATCAGAACTGTCAGCTTATCACATTTTTAAAATATATTCAATCAATGACAATGTTCTTTTAAAAAAATCATTGATTTTATCTCCTGTGCATTGATTGGTGTTTTGCCTGCATATATGTCTGAATGAGAGTGTTCCTACAGTCACAGTTGTGAACTGCCATGTGGATACTGGGAATTGAACCTGGGTCCTCTGGAAGAGCAGTTGGTGCTCTTAACTGCTGAGCCATCTCAGTCCTGACGATATTCTTTTAATTACTTTTATATAATATTAAAATTTGACATTACTATGTATCAACTTGATTTTAGAGAGGAAATTGTCAGGTTGGGTTTCAACTCTGAATATTTGAACTTTGTTGGGTACATGTGGACTGGGATTTTCCTAACTAATTGCACTGCTACAAAACTAAGTTGTGCAATAAACTCTGAGGAGATGGTGGATTTATTTTTGTTGCATCTGTACTCACACTTCCACAGAAGTGACAAAATCAAGTACCAACAGAACACATGAAATACAACAAAAGCACTCATGTCTGTTATAATCCTCATTTCTACAACTGTTCACATGGCCTTACATAGTATTTATAACTGCTTTCCTTTACTATCTATCTGTATTTCTTCTACTCTCTACAACTTCAGCAGGTCTTGGTTCTTGTGGAGGAGTGATCCATATCTTCATTCATGATGGGTCTGTGAACTTTATCATCTTTAGCTGATGTGCACACCATACATTACATACTTTTATTAATGAAGATATGTATGTTACCTTTGAAAGTTTATGTATTTGCAGAGGAAGGAAACAGACACCAATAAAAACAGGTAGCCCAGGTGATCCAGCCTCCCAGAGTGCCTCTGTTACAGTTCACTCAGAGTTCTGCATTCTGAACAGCTTCAAGGCTGCTGACTGAGATGGTCCAGCTTCACAAACTATTCTAGCCAGACCTCTAAGATAAGCCCTACATTTTCCCATCACAATAAGATTTGACAACAGCTAGTTCTTTCAGTACCTGACAATTATTTTAATTTTTTTAAGGTCCCCTAAAGATGCCAGTGCCCTAGAACACAGAAAGCAGTATAGAGAACACAATACCCATATTACCAAGAGATGGGATGGGTGATTTTTGGTCGTTAGGTGAGTTATGGATGTTTATCATCATTTGGGTCAGGAAGTTACAAATTGTTACTGATTATGGTCAGAGGGAAAGCTAAACAAAGGATATTAAATTCAGAGATCTCTTTCTGAAGAGAAAAAGGTGACTATAGTATATAAATAATGAGGTAAAGGGTTTATTGTTGAGTCTACTTTTTAACAAACAATATTCTCAAATATTTTACATTGGTATAAATTTTTGAATATTGATACAAATTTAAGATTATTTTTGTTATACTGTATATATGTTTCTATTTTATACAAGATAGTTTTGTATATTGATACAAATTTAAACTTATTTTTGTTTTACTATACATATGTTTCTATTCTTGTGTAAGATATTTTAGTATATTGATACAAATTTAAGATTATTTTTATTATACTGTATATATTTTTTATTCTTATTTAATATATTGTACCTGTATGGCTCATTTTAAAATGCAGTGAAAAGTTTTGGCCCTTGAAATCTATTTAGAAAAATAACAAAACAGGTTAATAATTTGTCATCTATAACTATCAAACTTATAGACATGTTAGGTATGCTTTCAAGAGACTACATAGACATATTTTAGATGGATATATGATCTTTAAACACTTCAAAGACCTACAGAATATGACATTTAAAATGTTTTAATAACATGGGGCTTTTTATGACAGTGAGACACATCTGTTCCTGGCAGCTTCAGTTTACTTCAGAAAAGAATGACGGTATCATAGATCCTCCACTAATTTGTTTTCTTTCTGGCAAAAGTAGCCACTGGGCAAAGAAACTTCCCTTACCTCAACCGCTGACTGGATGCTGTTTGAATTGTACGAGTAGCATACAAAAAGGGGACTGTCAAAGTTTGCCAAGACAAGGTAGGAAAGTCCTTCAAAAATTTCCTGCTTTGCAAACAACATCTCTTAGAGATTCTAAGCCTATAGGCTGAAGATGAGTGTCCCAATGTTACAGAGGAACCTTCAGTGACAGTCCAGGTAGTCAGATGTCTCTGTCATTTCCTGTAGTTTTGAAGGTTCCTTTTTCTATGTTTTTTTTTTTTTTTGCTCACTTAAGAAATATTTTATCCTTTTTGGGTCTTTGTTGGAGATTGAAGACTAGATAGTTATAGTTTTATAGTTTTCCTTGTTACAAAATAAAAAATCTTAAATAATAGATATAAAGTTTATAAGGTTGAGAGCCATAAAAGCTTAAATTGTTTATCAAAAAATGTTTTGAGGTCTCAAAAATTAGTTTTAAGATAGTAATATGAGATAAGATAAATGATAGAGTATTTTCTCTGAATATGCCAAATACAAATGTACTGAACATTATGAATATAATTCTTACTTGATTATTGTTCTTTTTGTATATAGTTTCATTTCTTAAAGCTAATACCTGTCCTTTTTATTTAGACAATATCTGATAATTTTTCTTATTATCTATAGTTTTACTATGTTAGAGTTAAGACCTTTCCTTTTCATTTAGTCAAAAAGGGGGAAATGAATTAGAAAAATCTTTTTGGACACTGTGAAGATTTGTCATTCTGATTGGTTTAATTAAAAAGCTAAATGGACAATAGGTAGGAAGAATTTTGGAGGCAGAGAAGATGTTGTGAAAATAAGAGAATCAGCAAGAAACACAGAGCAAGCATGATGGACAAAACAAAGATGAAGTGATAAAGGAATGTGACAGAAAGTAAATTGATTAAAATGGATTAATTTAAGTTATAAGAGCTAGTTGGAAACAAGCCTAAGCTATTGACTGAGTTTTTATAATTAATAAGTTTCTATGTCATTATTGGGGAGCCATTGGTCCTTACAGAAAATGTTCAACTACATGCCAGTTCCTGAATAATGACACAACACTTTTTAAAAGCAGAAAATAGCCTTAGCTTAGGCTTGTTACCAATGAGCTTATAAAACTTAAATTAACCCATTTATCTTAATCTATGTTCTGCCACATGACTCATTACCTCTCCTCAGTACCTTACACTTGACTTCTTCTATGTGTGGCTGGCCAGTCCCTTCCTTTTCATATTCTTGCCCTGAGTTCCTCTCTTCCCTCTGGAAGTCTTGCCTATCCTCTCCTGCCTAGATATTGAACATTCAGCTCTTTATTAAACCACTAGGAAAGTGACTTAGGAAAGTGAGGCAAAACAGAGGTTTCTTTACACATTGTGATTAAATACCCTGCAACACATGGTGCTATAGGCAAGTCCTTGGCAGCAGACAGCACTGTAACAGGAGTAGAAACCAGAAGGATTTGGAAAACTTCTTCATGTAGCTTGTGCCTTCACGATCTGCTAATGACCAATCTATTTTCATTTGATAATAGATTGCTGCTGTACACATTCTACTTTCTGACATGGTGGGTTCAATAACATCTAGCTCATGATTGGCAGTTCAGGTTGCATGGTAACTTGATGGCCTATTGTCAAACATTTAATTTCTTTGAAAACCCAATAGTAGGTCAAGAGCTGTCTTTCAAAGTGATAATAGTTATCTGCAGATGATAGTAGAGCCTTGCTCCAAAATTACAAACATCTCTTCTGTGATGAATCCATATGGGCCTGCCAAAGGCTCCCAGCTTCCTATGTGCTACTGACACTTTTTGGTTATATGATCTAATTGATAGAACAGCCCACATAGCAGCCTATACCAGGCCTCACAAAAGGCTAGCAGCTTTCAGACTCACTTGTTATATGGGCTGAACTAACACATCAAGAGAGGAATGTACTGTCTACAGAATCCAAATAGACCCAATAAACATTGTGTTTCTTTCTTGCTGGTGGGAGTGGTCAAGTGCAATAACTTATTCTTCACCATAGAATAAGTGCCCACACCACTGGACTTCTGTGAATTTCACTGGGTGGTATAGAAGATCTAGAGTTTTGGTTGGATATATTTTTTATCCTCTAATAGAAGTATGTGTTACTAATAAATTTAAAAGGTTGCTATCTCATGATCATTTGGTCTAATATGCATAATGTCATCAATATAGTGCACCAGCATGATGTTTTGTGAAAGAGAAAGACAATCAAGATCCCTTCTAACTAAGCTATGGCACAGGGTAGGAGAGTTAATATATCATCGAAGCAAAACTATAAAGGTGTTTTGTGGTCTTCAAATAAAAGCAAAACATTATTACTTGCCTTAGTTTTCGATCATCAACTGCCATTTTTTATAATACATTGGTCTTTTGCACTAGCCAGATAGGAGAGTTTAATCCTTGATGGTGGCACTATTTTTTGCAGTTCTTCCAGGGATGCAATATTGTTTTTGATACATTTTTTTGTCCGTCCATTTAGCATTTCCAAACATATGGCCCTCACTGCACAGGTCAGGGAATGAATATGTGAATTTTTCCAGCTTCTGTATATCTCTATCCCATGGCATGTCTTGGGCCTTCCCATTATGGAGAATTAGGTTTTACACATTGTACTCACTCTAGCTTTGTAATTTTCCTGAGCCTTAAAATTTCTTCATCAACATTAAGTCAAAGTTATATCAGACATTTCCAACTCCTTTTCAGTAGGCCATCTTTTAATAAACACTTTAGCCAACCATTGAAACAAAGGTTTGACACTTTTTTTTTTTTTTTAATGTTTTTCAAGCTTCCATATTAAACCTAGTATCTCCATTTAGAATGCCATCCTGGTATATCATGTTGTCAAGTCACTCTTCTATTAAGGCTGGATAAAGTAATTCAGTAGGAGAAAAGGGTAACAAAAGTAGGCAAGAATCAGAGACATCCCCTGCTTGTGATGTAAACCTAATTGGTCTTTTGATAATAATAAAACAGTGTCAAATATTGGGGTAAAAGCTGAAAGACTAGAGAAGCAAAGAAGCAGCCACAATCACTCTTACCTGACTCCTCAGTCTGAAAAATGGCCAAGTTCTAGTCATTGCCCCACCTTATCACTTCCTCTCTCCACCCAGCCATATCACTTCCTGTCTTCTGTCTATATTGACCTCCAGACCTCTATGGTTAACTAGTGGCTAGTTCCACCTTCTGATTTTCAGGCAAGCTTTATTTGTCAAAACACAAACAAAATATCATAACACCTGCTTCCACTGTTAGGAGTCCCACAAGAACACCAAGTTACACAGCTGTGCCATACATGCAGAGGGCCTAGGTCAGTCCCATGCAGGCAGCCTGGTTGTCAGTTCAGTCTCTGCATGTCTATAATTTTGGGCCAGTTGATTGTTTGCTTTCTTGTGGTGCTCTTGACACCACTGGATCTTATAATCGTTCCTTCCCCTCTTCTGCAAGATTCTCCAAGCTCAGTCTAATATTTGGCTGTGGGTTTCTGTTTCCATCCATTGCTGGACCAAAGCATCACCACTGCCCCCTCCTCCACACCCCCCACCCTGGGTATGTATTTAGATCATCTCACTATATAGCACAGGCTAACCTCAAATTCACAATTTTCCTGTTTTAGCTTCCTGTGCCAAGATTACAGACATATCTCACTACCCTGGCTACCTACACAGTTGTTTTTGTTTTATAGGGAATCACTATGTAGCCTTTGCTTATTAGATAGGCAGTGCTGCACACTGGTCTCAAATTCCTAGAAACCTGCCTCTGCCTCCCAAAGTTCTAGAATTAAAGTTTTGCATTAAGGGCAAGACTGATAGCTTTTTATTTATTTTTTTCTTTTTTGCTTCTTAGTGTTGTATGAATAAGCTTTCATTGCCACACCTGGCTTATGGTGGCCTGGTTTATGCAGTAAGGACCAAACCCAGGGCCCCAGACATGCTTGGCAAGCACTCTATCAACTGAGCTACAGTTCCTATATGTAATTTTAGAGTGTAGTTCCACACAAAATACTTTGAAAAGACATGCATAGAGAAATCTATAGGATTCCATGACCCCCACAAGTCCATGCTTAAGTTTCAATGGTTATGTCAGAGCTTTGAGTGGGAGGAAGGGATCTGATGCTCAGCTCACAGAGCTGTCACAGGTAGTCCTTGCTAAACTCATACTCTTGTGACATCAGCCAGGCGGGTGACTTTTGACCATATGTTAATGAATGTGTTCATGTGACACCAGAGTCACCTCTGCTCCTTATCCTTAACTTTTTCTCTAAAACGTATATCTAACCTAACATGCCCCAAGTTATGCTCATAATTGTCTTCCTTTATAATTACCTTCAATACAGATTAGGGATATGGTAAGAATGTTTGCTGTAGAATCATGAGGACCTGAGTTTGAATTCCCACCATTCATATATAAAAAGTTGAGAGGGGTTAGCATATACCTGTAATCTTCATACTGAGATGAAGGAGGGCTTTCTTGGGCCTGCTAGCCATCATCTCAGCTCCAGGATCAGTGAGAGACCCTGTTTCAAAGCAGTGAGCAGGACTCTTGACATCCTTCTCTGGCCTCTGGATGTGTATATGTGTACACAAAAGTGCACTGTACAGATACACGTGTGCATGCACACATGCATTTTAAGTTGTTTTTCTTCTACACATATAGCAGAATTAAGCCTAACAATTGCTTAAGATCTAAACACCTTTTTCTCACCTTTTCTTCTCCGTATGTGCATTTATTATGTCATCCAATACTGTTTGGGGCTGGTGAGATGGAAAAAAAAAACTTATCTCCCCAGCTTTGGGATCTTTCTAATTTATTCAGACAAGTTTCACTTAATCAGATCTTCACTACCATTCAGTTTCCTGAAAGATGTAATTGCATGCATTTTAATGTCTAAGTAAAACTCTACTGATATTAAAAGATGGTAATGACCAGTGATTGTTAATTCCTATTAAATTTTGGTTTTGGTGGTGGTGGTGGTTGTCTGTGTATTTCCCTTCTTTGGTTTTTGCTGATGTGGTATTATCTATTACCCGTGTTTTATGAATATGACTAACTTCTTTCAGTTGGAATTTTTCTTCTAGTGCTTTCTGAAGGATTTTATTTGTGGATAGCTATTGTTTAAATCTGGTTTTATCATGATGTTTCTTATTTTCTCCATCCATGGTTTTTCTGGGTATAGTAGTCTGGGCTGGCATCCATGGTCCTTTAGTGTCTGCAAAACATCTTTTCATGATATTTTGGCGTTTAGAACTTCCTTTGAGAAGTCAGGTGTAGTTCCTTTAGGTCTGCCTTTGTATTTTACTTGGCCTTTTTCTTTTGCAGATCTTAATATTCTTTTTTAAATTCTGTATATTTAGTGTTTTAATAATTATGTGTCAAGGCGATATTTTTTGTTCAGCCTATTTGGTGTTCTATAAACTTCTCATACCTTTATAAGCATGTTCTTCTTTAGGTTGGAAACATTTTCTTCTATAATTTTGTTGAATATGTTGTGTGTGTGTGTCTTTGAGCTAGGATTCTTCTCTTTATTCTATCCCTATTATTCTTAATTTGGTATAGCTAGGTCTTCATGTAGATTGATTTCCAATTTTCTGAGAAACTGCCATACTTCTATTCAGAGTGGTAAACAAGCAGGTGAGAGAATTAGCCTCAGGTAGGGAAGAGCTCCCTAATTGCTTATCCAATGCTGTGTGTTCAGTTCTTAAACTATATACACACAACCAACAGAAATGAACTCAGAATGTTTTATTCATATATTTGTCATACTTAATTACACATACTTGACAAGGAAGAAACTAGATGGGAAAAATTTGTAAAGAAATGAAGAGGACAAGGAAGGGCAAATTGATGTAATACACTTTAATTAAAATGCATAGTAATAAATTTTAAATAAAAAAGCTGCTAGCGAGATGACTTACAAACTAAGAGCACTGGGTGCTGTTACAGCAGACGCAGGTTCCATTCCCAGAAACTACCTGGTAGCTAATCATCTTCTGCAACTCCAATTTCAAGGGCCTGATGCCCTCTTCTGGCCTCTTCAGGTACTGCACATAGGTACTTGCAGGCAAACACTCATATTTATAAAATAAAAATAAAGTTTAAAAAAATAGAATTCTCTACAGTTAAAATAAACTCTTTCTGGTTCTGCATGGAAGCAGCTGTGTGTTTTCTCTGGGGCAGCACACTCAGAGGCAAAATGCAGCCTTATTCTGAGGTTTGAACAGCTTACCAGGAACTCTTCATCTAAGAACAACATCCACAGTACAGATAGGTGACATTTTCTTGAAGTTTTCTGTATTTATGTTCTCTACTCTCTCTGTGTGAAAGAATTAAAAGTAATGATACATCTTTTAAATGTATTGATATATTTTTAAATGTAGATTACAATGTATAATCTGAAAGATAGACTTTTCTATGTAAATATTATCTGCCTAATTTGTTACACTTGCTGTCTTCTGACCCTATTTAAATCATTCAAACTTAACTTGAAGTCTGGTCCTAAAAGAAACCTAAGAATGATGTTATAGGCTGGCTCTTCTTTTAGCATTAGCCAGAGATGAATGCACACTGTTACTAAAAATATTTTTGTTTATGAATATGTGCAGTGATTTAGTCCTGGGAAGACATATTATTTCTAGAACACCTGTATTTCCAGTCATTAAGAAAAAGTTTGTGGAGCAATCTCTCTTATGTTGGTTCAGGTGGCCTTGGTCCCTGTCTGTTGATTCCCAGGACAATGACCTTACTATCCTCTTGATTAAACCCACTAAATTTTAAAATTAAAGTGCTCTTCAACCAGTGAGTATTAAAATTACCCATCTGGATCATGCGGGCAATTGCCCATTGCAGTAACAGGTAAGAGATTTACATGTGGAGCATGACTTCTGCCTTTGGAGCAGAATAGGAGAAATAATTTCTTGTGTACACTGCAGGGGGAAATAGAATAGGTAATCAGCTGCTGGAGTTACCATTATGAAATAAGATCTGATTGTGAAAAGATTAGTGGCTTTGTAATTTTTCCATCATGTATTAATTCATGTCTAGTTTGGTAGGTGTACAATTTGGCAAGGTTAGAGCTTGAGCCATTGAACAATGAATTTTCTACTAGGGGTCTCTTCTTTGAGATGTGTTCAGTCCTGATTAGTACAGTTAAGTCAGCTCAGAGGATTGAAACACAGATTTCAGCAGCTAACGTTTCGCATAAGGGCATTGTCAAACAGTATTTTATTAATGGTAGTCCTCTACCAGGGAATGGCCTGCTCTTTTTAAAAGTCATGATAGACATGCGGTTTTTAATTATATTTGTCTTCTTTTAAAATTAGATTTTCTTTAGGTGTATCTCTGCTCTAATCTCATGAGTTTTATTCTCCAATCTTTCCCAGCCATTATTTTTTTCATTTTTAAGTTTCTATTAGTTATTTATTTCTATATAGAGAAATTTTTCCTATATCTCAGGCTTTCCTAACATTATGTAATTAAGAATTTCTTTGACTATTTAACTCTGATTGCTGCCCGGGGCTAGGAAGAAAGTCCTACCACTGTGTCTAGTCTGTGCCTTGATTGGTCAGTGAGGGGAAAAAAAGCAGACCCCTGTATAAGTATCCTCCAATCTCTCTGGCATTTATTGGGAACTCGCAAATAAGAAGGGACCTGTGCAATAATTGAGTTCACTGACCAACTTGAATCAGGTGTAATCACAGCACAGAAATGAATGGGCAAGAAAGAGGGGGAAAGCTTTCCTGCTGTAACAGTAGTTTATATTAGAAAGAGTAGTGATGTAATCAATATTAGGTGATTAATAAGTGTCCTAAATTTGTACTAACTTACTGTAGTTACTCTAGTTAGACTAAGAGAGAAGATCTGGATAAGTGCTGTGACTCTGTCTAACAGGACTATTATTTTTCAGGCTTAAGGTGCTCAGCTAAGAGAAAAAGTGTGAGTAGACCTGGTGTTCCCTATTACAAATCCCTAGTCTCTGAGGTATATGACCATAAAGCCTATTTTAATTTCTTAACATATTTTTTGGGGAATTACAATTATATGATTTCTTTCTATTTCCTGCCTCCAAGCCCAAGTGTGTCAGTCATTCCAGGCTTCAGTGAGAAGGCAAAAGAGACAGGGGGTGAGACTTTTAGTGCAGCCCAGACTTTTCTTGTGGAGTGTCAATGCATGGGTGCTTGTGTAAGAACAGGAACTTATTGTCCACATATTACAAGCTGTTATAGTCACACTACAGAAAGGGAGGGGTGGAAAGGAGCCTTACATTTTTGCAGTTTGGATTACTAATATATTAGTAATTAATTGATTAATAATCAATTATAGGTGATGGATAAATTTCCTGAGTGGACATCTCTTGGCTCCACAGACTAGATTCCTTGGCCAGGAGATGGAGCTATCCTCATTGAAATGTTAGGTATATACTCAGGACAGATATTCTATTCTCTTGACCAAGGTCCCTTTTCTTTTAACAGGCTTTCATTACCATTTATAACTTTCCTGATTTCTAAGCCCCCAGAATCACATAGCATCAGAGATCACTGCTCCTAAAACACTTGTGGTGTCTTTGGCCTCTGTCAAGGATGAAACTGCTGAAAGTCCCAGTGACACTTCTGGCTTTTGGTCAAGGAAGCAACTGGTTACTTTTCTTTGAGGATTTAACTCCCTAAACTACCTAATTAATTTCTATCCCCAGTTCTTATCATACTTCATATGAAGAGGTAATGCTAACTGTCATTGTAGGACTGGAGCAATGTCTGTTCTTGCTTCTTCCAGCTGAATTTGGGATAACAGGTAGCAGTATTAAGATACCCTTCCAGATGGCCTCCTGTAAAGACCAAACACTCAGACATAGACAGGAAAATAATTCCTTTACTGGTGTCTTTAAGGACTAGAGTGACCAAAGTCCACAAGACATTCTTTATTGGTTCATAATAGCCTCCATATATTTGATGTTTTTTTTTAACCTCTACAGTTGGTCTCCAGATTAATAAGCCAATGATCAGCTTTCACAGCCTTTTATAGATGTTTTATCAGCCAAAAGTCAGCATATTGCCATTCCCATGGGGCTTCTGGATGGGGAGAGAAGAGGTATTTAGCATCATTTAATTTGGAGGTTAAAAAATTATGAGCTTGCCTTCTTTGGCTGTGGGCAGGTGCTCACTGAACCAAAATATAATTACTCACATCTGGGAAACATATTTTTGTGAAGAAGAAAATGTCAGTGAGATTAGTTGTCTAGATAACATCTCATGTAGACTTATAATTAATGTCTGTGGAATGTGATCCCTTGGGTTGTGACCAATTCTTAGTCTTTGGTTAAGCTTTTTTGTTCAGTGCTGAAGACCAGTCAGGTGACCAAAATTAATTTTTCTTTCAGTGTTGGCAGAATCAGTTGAGCAACTGGTCTTCAGGGGTTGAGAAGAATTTCAGACTCTTTTAGCCTTTCTCTTACCAGTTGTCCATCATGTGAGGATAAGTCAAATTATTTGCTTTTTGTGCTGTGGCTTCCTTTGAAGCCTTGAGTAAATGTTTCCCCCATTGTCCTTTATTTTTGTAGACTGTTCAATGTTTCAAATTCATTGAATGGTGTCTCCATGAACAGACAAGTGATCAATGGCCATAGTCTCAAGGGACCTCCATGACTTTGTAGGGAAAGGTGAGAAATATTCTCTCTTTTAGTCCCCCTAAACATGTAAGAGTAGCCTCGGAGAATGACTATAAAACACCCAGAAGATCAGTTTTATACCAGTTTAGTACTTTTAACTACTGTATACTATTTCAATAGCGAACCATAACTGAACAAACTTTTGTAGCCAGTCCTTGAAATAGTTAACTGCTAACTCCAGAACTAAATAGGCAAAAGCACTTGGATTTTTGAGTTTGAGGTCATCCTGGTCTATAGAATGAGTTCCAGGGCTACACAAACACACCCTGTCTAGAAAACACCAAGAAAAAAAATGAATAAAAAATAAGATTCACATTTAATCTGAATCATAACTTTTGGTGGCAGCCTACATATAAAGAGGCTGTTGAATAAAGAAGCTCTCTCTTTGCCTTCTTGCCATAGCTATGGCTACCAAGTTTATTCCTTTACTGGCATTAGAGTCTAATTCACTGGAATTTTGTTGTACAGTGAAGACCAGCTGAAATATCAGCCTCATGAACTGAACAACTAACAACTCAACTCTTCGGATTTCCATTATTAAGCAGCCATTGTTGAACTGGACCATAGCTTGTAAGACATTTTTAGTAATTCTACTTTCTACATGCATGGAGAGATTCATTCTACCAGTCCTTTTCATGTAGAGAACCTTGAACTGCATTCAGTTCTGGGTTTTTTTTTTTTTTTTTTTACCTGCCATCTGAGGAAGATGTGCTGGCTAATAATAGTGCTTACAGACACATTCTTCCTAGCTCCATTATTCTCTAAGTATTCAACTTTCTATGAAGATTACCCTATATTATTCTTCATTTGCCAACACTTTGCTCTGATTTTTAGAAATAAAACTCCTAAAGAAATGAAACCATCACTCAGCTTTTTGAAGGGAGATAGACATATTATCTTGTCTCTGATATAGTTGCTTTTTTTCCCTGGTTATCTGAAGTCCCTGTGACAACTAAGTAAAAAGTGTAGTCAGTTTACCTGACCTCAGTGTGAAGCCACATAACAAACATCTCCTTTTGTGTCCTTAGATATCTCTTCAATTGTTAATATTCTGGGCACACATATACTTGTGCGACAGGGAATCACTTCACCCCACTTGGTTTAGTGGGCTGTACAAGCTAGCTAGTCATATTGTGTCCAGGAGGAAGAAGTGCCTATGGAGAGCAGGAAGATAGCTAGGTCAGCTATTGGAGTTATTGTGCAAATGCTATCAAAATGCCTATCTCTAGAGATCTGAAAAACTGTGTCTGCGGAGGTAGGCTGTGTCAGAAACCATTTTACTGTGTCTTTAAGCACAGTGTAACCCTCTGAGAGGTGCTCCTGTCACTCAGGCTTCATTAGCCAATCAGGCTCTCCAGTCGACCTGCCATTCAGAAGTTGTACAGGTTCCTTCCGGCTGCCTGTTTCACAGGTTTTTTGTGCTGTGCTGTAAGTGCTGCTGCCGGGAGCTCAGGAGAGAGCATGGGCTATGTGGAGAATCGAGAAATGGTGAGCTAGGGCCTGCTGTACCCAGACTTGGAGTAGTGGCCATTTGTACCATGAGAGCCAGTGTGTTGGGGTCTCCCCTGACTCGATGGGAGCCAGTGGACAGACAGAGTTAGGCATGTTGCTTCCTGGTCCTGCATGCCCCAGTGTGGTTCTGTATTGCTCAAATTCTATTTTGTATTATAATAAAAACCCGGATCCAGATATTGAGGGGGGAAAAAACTGGACTATCAGAGAAAGGAAACAAACCACAGCCAATTCTCACCACCCAACTTCTCAGGACGAACAGTCGTCGCTCAGACACAATACCTGAATTTCTGCCTTTTCCTATCTTAAATTTCTTTCCCTGCCTGGCTCTTCTACTTCCTGCTTCAACTCTGCCAGAGCTAGGATTGAAGGCATGAGCTACCACTCACGTGGAGCATGGCTTCTCCCTTCAAATCAGAAAAACAGTGTACTGGGTATACTGCAGGGGAAACAGACCAGACAGTAGCTAGATTAGGCAGTGGCCAGGATCGCCATTAAAGGACAGATGGGTCATGATGAGTGACTTTCTATGTAATTTTTTTTTTTTTTAGCATGGGTTAATTTCTTCCATGTGAAAGAAGACAGAATTGTCAATGTACAGTGTAGGGAGAGTAGCTTGAACTACTAAGTATTCTCTTTCCAATTACCAGATTCTCCTGTGCAGATATGTGTAACCTTGGTTGACACAGTTAAGATACAGGCCATTGGCTGTAACTCCCCATATGTTAGCTTGTACAGCACTTAGTAGTTAGGATTTTACACGAGATGACGTCATACAGTCTCTTATTAATGGCATTTTTACTAGCAGGGAAGTTTCTGCTCCATTTCAAAGTCAGTATAGCTAAGTGTTCTTCTAATTATTTTTTTTTTTTTACCATTTTAAAACATCAATTATTGATATCATTTAAAAATTTTGTCTTCTTTAAATGCATTACTGCTATTTTTTCTATTTTTAAAAAGTTTTCTGGTTTAAGAATTTCAGTCTGTTTTTTCTTAAGTGCTGTTTATATATATATATATATATATGTATATATATATATATATATATATATATATATATATTTCTTTCACTTTTGAGCAATGGTTCTTAACCTTGGGGGTCATCACTATTTGGGAGAGCAAATGATCCTATCACAGGACCTGCCTAAGACCATCTAAAAGCACAGATATTTCTATATTTATAACAGTAGGAAAATATAGTTATAAAGTAGCAGTGAAAACAGTTTTATAGTTGGGGGGTCACTACACCATGAGGAACTGTATTAAAGGGTCACAGCACTAGGAAGTTTGAGAACCCCTGGTTTAGACCAATGTCTCCTGTAGCTCAGCATTGCCTCACACTGTATAATTGAGAATGGCCTTGAACATCTAATCTTACCTCTGCTGCCCACTGAAACTTGTTCTAGGCTGAGATTTGACTGGTCTGTGTTAAGAAAAAAATAAATCAGTGAATGAGTATCCTCTAAATTCTCCAGACTCTATTGTGAATCTGTGCAATAATTGAGTTCACTGACCAACTGTAAAGCAGGTGTAATCACAGCACAGAAAAGGATGGACAAGGAAGGGGGTGAAAGCTTCCTGCTGTGACAGTAGTTGACATTAGCAGTGAGTAGTGAAGTAATCAAATTTAAATAATCAGTCCATGTTCTGACTGGCAATTTCTTGGTTCCACAGACCAGGCAATCAAGAACTGATTTTCATAAAACAAAAATGATAGTTACACCAGTTCAACCTAAATAGAAGAACTGGATAAAATGGTGTGGCCCTACCTAATATGAATGTTTATTTTTCAGGTTTAAGATATATGCCTTAAGAGCAATGGTGTAAGTAGTCCTTGGTGTGCTCTGCTATAAATCCCTTATTTCTGGAGCACATGGCTATAACATGTTTCAACTTTTTAACAAAAGTATTTATAATCATACTTACATTATTTCCACTATCTCTTTCCTGCCTCTGCCCCCCCCCCCATAGAGTCTTCATTGTGTTCTAATCCATGACCTCTTCTTTTTTAACAATAGTAACTATTTGGAGGTGACCTGTGTTTGGTTGCATGACACTCCCTGCCCCCCCAGCTATAAAGCAAAAGGTTGGCTCCATTTCACATAGTATGTAATGAATTGTATACTCACCGGACCCCGTGCCTTGAAAGAGGAACAGAAAGTGCTCTGGGGGAATGGAAGATTTTACTAAACTACACAATATCCACATTGGGGTCCTTTCTGTCATAGTGTGGAAGAATAAACTAGGGAGGGATTTTACTCTCTGAGTCATTTGATTTCTGCTCACCCAGTCACTGCTAATATCCTGAAACCCAGCTGGGTGATCCTAGCTAATGAGGGCCTCTGGGAAAGCTTAGAAAATCAGGAGCACCTGCAGGAGGTAGCTTACAGGTTCTTCTCTTGTTTTGCTATAGGGAGCTGTAAGGAAGATCATTAGCCATGCCATGGTGAGTGTGGGGACCACTGTCCTCAGATCAGAAAGATCAGTTTGGCTTATCTGTCTGAGCTGCTTGGACTGAGGTGGACCATGAGCCAGATTGAGCATTTTGTTGCATTTTGTGGTGACCTGGGTATTGGTGTTTGGCCTTTGAGCTTTGCTGAATGTAGATTCCTTGGGGAATGGAAGGCTTTGCTTTCCTGGCATTGGAGGTTATGAACTTATAATATTACTGCCTCATTCTGTGTAAGTGAAAATTGCTTTGACCACTTAATACCCAGTGCTGGGTAGTTAGTCCAGCAACTCCTTCCAGTCTGAGCTTTGACTGGTTATTGAGAAGGAAAAATAAACCAGTTAATGAGTGAAATCCAGTCTCTCTAGCTTATAGTGGAAACTTACAAATGAAGAGGGACCTGTGTAACAACTGAGTTCATAGATCAACTTTGAATCTGTGAGTCACAGTGCAGAAAGGGAGAAGCAGGACAGTGATGGAGAGCTTTCCTACTTTAACAGTAGTTAAGCTTAACATGAAATTAAGTAATTTTAGAAGCTCCATATATGTTCTGATTGTCCATTTTTTGGGGTTCACAGACCAGGACAATCAAGAATCTGGATAATGGACTGACCCATTATGAAACCAATTTGCTATAGTTACAGTAGTTCAACCATAATGGATCTGAGTAAAATGTTATGGCCCTGTCTAACAGGACTGTCATTTTTCTGGTTTTAGACGCACAGCCTAAGAGAAAAGATTTGAGCAACTTTGATGTGCTTTAATACAAATCTCTAGTCTTTGGAGCACCAGGCCATAAAGCCTGCTTCAACTTTTCTAAATAAATTTTTGAGATTGTAACTATATATTCTCATTATCTATCCTGTCTCCAAGCCCTCCATGACCCCCTATTTTCAAGTTCATGTCTTTTTTTTTCTTTAACAACAGTTACACAATAGTAGTAGTTACTGTGTGAAGGCTACCTTTGTTTGGTTGCAGGACACCCAGCTATGATGTAATTGATTGGCTGCACTGCACATTTAATGTGTAATAGAATGAGCACACAAGGGCCCTTTGCTTTGGGCAGGGAACAAGATGTGCATTAAGAAAGTGGAAGAACATCTACTAAAATATAAACTTTCCAAATTAGGGCCCTGTCTATTGGGCTGGAAGAGCACAGCTGGAAAGACTGTACTCTCTGAATCATTTGGTGTCTGATTACCCAGTAGGAGAGCTGCTAATAGTCTGAGGCCCAGCTGGGTGACCCTAGCCATTAAGGGATCCTGGGAAAGCTTAGCAAGCAGGAGTATTAGTGACAGATAGCTTGCAGGTTATAACCAGGATTCTTCTCTGATTTCTGCTGTAATGAGTTTTAAGGAAGACCATGAGCTCCCCTATGGTAAATGTAGGGTATTCAGAGCAAACCTACTAAGCTGTCATTTCTGCTGGAATTTGGATATACCATGAGTCATGCTATGGTTCTTGTTTTTGAGCCTCCCTGTGTATAGATTTCCTGGGGAGGGGGAAACTCTGAAGTCCTGGTATGGTAGGATATGATGCTTGTAATATCACTGTCTAGTGTGCATACACAGGCATGCCTCTGATGTGCAGTGAGAAGACAGATTAGAAAGCAGGTGATCTGTAATCTAGAAGCTCTAAATATTGTACTCCACTTTCAAGTTTGTCTTAAAAATGTTTCAAATGGTTTAGAAGCTGGAGAAATATGGTGATGTGGATAGTTTTTCAGTAATACTTAAGTAGAATGCTCCTAACTTTCTGCTACCACCAGCTGCAATGATGTGATTCAGTGAAGCTGAGTTCCAGGGGACAAAAGGAGTTTCTGAGCTGCAAAGGTCACTCAGATGTACATGATGTTGGGCATGTAGATAGGGCAGAAACTACATCTTGTGCCATAATCCATGTGACAAGAAGCAGATTTCAAATTATTCTTCTGTGTAGCTTTGAGAGTTGACATCAGTGAAGCTGGGTTTACCTGAAAACACAAGGAGCTATAAAGGCTGTAGAGCCATAGCAGGAGATCACCTCTGTTGCACAAATTCTAATTGGTATATAATAAAAACCTGGAGCTAGATATTGGGGAAAGGCTGAAATATCAGAGAGATAGAGAAACAAACCACAGCCACTTCTCATCTGCTAACTTCTCAGGCCTGTCTTCATAAAAATCTATGATTCCAAACCTCTCTCAGCCCACCAAGAAAGCATTGAGGAGAGCTGAAAAACCTCTTTTCTTCTGTCCAACTATACTTATTTTTAGTAATTTTTTTTACTTAAAAAGTTTTTTTCTTTTACCCTTGACTGTTTCCCCCTCCCTCCTCCCCATCCTCCCTCAGCCTCCCCCCACCCTATCCACCATCTATTCTCCCAGGGAGGGCAAGGAATCCCAAAGTGAGTCAGTTCTGTCTGACATATCCAGTTGAGGGAGGTCCCAGTGCCTCTTAGTGAGCTCCCAAAAGCGCAGGTCAGCCCTCTCTGTGGGTCTCCTCCTCATGTTTCTGATCCTTTTGCTCATATACTCTCTCCTTCTCTTCAGCTGAACAAGGAGCTCAACTTGGTGTTCAGCTATGGATATCTGCTTCTGCCTTCATCAGCTGCTGGATGAAGGTTTTATAATGGCAATAGGGTGGTCATTCGTTTGATTATAGAAGTCCTGTTTAGGTACACTCTCTACAATTGCTTGGAGTCCTAGCCCTGTGGGTTCTTGGATTTTTCCTAGTACCAAGTTTCTCTCTAATCCCTCACTGGCTCCCTCTACCAAGATATCTGTTTCTTTGTTCTTCCTTTCTGTTGCTCCTCCCACTAAACCATCTCATTCTCATGATCTCTTCCTATCTCTCCTTGCTTACTCCCCCATATGATCCCAATTTACTCAGCAGATCTTCCCTATTTCCCCTTACCAGGGAATCTACATATGTCTCTTTTATGTTCCTCCTTTTACCTTGATGCACCCTGTTTGTAGATTGTAACCTGGTTATCCTTTGCTTTATGTCTAAAATCCACTTATGAATGAGTACATACCATGTCTGTCTTTTTGGGTCTGTGTTACCTCACTCAGTATGATATTATCCAGATCCATCCATTTGCCTGCAAATTTTAGGATGCCATTTTTTTTTTATTGCTCAGTAGTATTCCATTGTGTAAATGTACCACAATTTTTAAATCCATTCTTCAATTGAGGGGCATATAAGTTGTTTCCAGGTTCTGGCTATTACAGATAATGATACTATGAACATAGTTGAGCTGATGTCCTTGGGGAAAGAAAGTACTTTCTTTGGGTATATGCCCAATAGTAATATTGCTTGATCATTAGGTAGCTCAATTCCCAGTTTTCTGAGGAGCGCCATACTGATTTCCAAAGGGGCTGTACAATTTTCACTCCCATAAGCAATGGAAGAGTGTTCCCTTTGCTCCACATCCCATTAAGCACAGGCTGTTGTCTGTGTTTTTGATCTTAGCCATTCTGACAGGTGTAAGATGGTATCTCAGAGTTATTTTGATTTACATTTCTCTGATGGCTGAGGATGTTGAGCAGTTCTTAAGTTTGTTCAACCATTTGAAAGCCTTCTGTTGAAAATTTTCTAGGTATGAGCCCCATTTTTTAATTGGATTATTTGAGGCTTTGGCCTCTAGTCTTTTGAATTCTCTCTGTATATTTTTTCCCATTCTGAAGGCTATCATTTTGTCTTATTGACCATGTTCTTTGCTTTACAGAAGTTTCTCAGTTTAAGGAGGTCCCATTTATTAATTGTTGTTATTAGTGTCTGGTATTATATTTAGAAAATGGTCGCCTGTGCCAATGTGTTCAAGGATATTTCCCATTATCTTTTCTATTAAGTTGAGTGTTACTGGAATTATGTTGAAGTATTTGATCCACTTGGACTTGAGTTTTGTGCAGGGTGATAGATATGGATCTATTTGCATTCTTCTACATACCACCATCCAGTTATGCCAACACCATTTGTTGAAGATGCTATCATTTTTTGTTGTATATTTTTGGCCTCTTTGTCAAAAATCAGGTGTTCATAGGTGTGTGGATTAATGTTAGGGACTTCAATTTGACCCTGTTGACCCACACATCTGTTTTTATGCTAGTACCAAGCTCTCTCTCTCTCTCTCTGTGTGTGTGTGTGTGTGTGTGTGTGTGTGTGTGTGTGTGTGTGTGTGTGTTTAAATTGTAGCTCTATAGTATAGCTTGAAGTCAGGGATAGTGATGCTTCCCAAAGTTCTATTATTGAACAGGATATTTTTTAGGGGAGCAATCCTGGGTTTTTTGTTTTTCCATATGAAGTTGAGTATTGTTTTCCAAGGTCTGTGAAGAATGTTGGGATTTTGATGGGGATTACATTGAATCTGTAGATTGCTTTTGGTAAGATTATCCTTTTTACCATGTTGATTCTACCTATCCAGAAGCATGGAAGATCTTTCCATTTTCTGATATCCACTTCAATTTTTGTCTTCAGTGACTTAAAGTTCTTGTCATACAGGTCTGTCTCTTCTTTGGTTAGAGTTACCCTAATAAATTCGATGTTATTTGCCATATTGTAAAGGGTGATGTTTCTTTGATTTCCTTTTCAGCTCTTTTATCATTTGTGTATATGAGGACTGATGTGGGAATGCCTTTCTGTATGCTGTGAATCTCAATCTTTAAATAAAGGAGCTGTTTTGGGACATGACAGGCACCATAGAAGAAGTAGGAGGAGAAATCAGACCATAGGTAAGAGAGGCAGGGCAGATCCAGGCAGATTGAGCAAGCTGCCCAAGGAGCAACATGTAAGGAACACAGGTGAGCCATGGGCCACATGGCAGACAGATTAATAGAAATGGGTTGATTTAAGATGTAAGAGCTAGCTAGCAATGTGCCTGAGCCATAGGCCAAACAGCATAAAGTTAATATAAGCATCTGAGTCATTTCTAGGAACCTGAGCAACAGCGGTGGCCAAGGGGTCTGGGGCTGCAGGATCTGGGCCTCTGGCCACCCGGGACCAAGAAACCCCATTGCAACAGAGGGCTATTTATTTTTTGAGTTGATCTTGTATCCTCCTACCTTGCTGAAGGTGTCTATCAGCTGTAGGGGTTTTTTTTTTTTTGGTAGAATTTTGGGGGTCATTAATGTATACTATCATATCATCTGCAAATAATGATAGTTTGATTTCTTCCTTTCCAGTTTGTATACCCTTGATCTCCCTTTGTTGTCTTATTGCTCTAGCTAAAACTTCAAGATTCAATAGATATGGAGAGAGTGGACAGCCTTGTGTTGATTCTGATTTTAGTAGGATTGCTTTGAGTTTCTCTCCATTTAGTTTGATGTTGGTTGTTGGCTTGTTGTAAATTGACTTTATTATGTTTATGTATTTTCTTTGTATTCCTGATATTTCCAGGACTTTTAACATGAAGGAGTGTCGGATTTTGTTAAAGGCATTTTTAGCATCTAATGATGATCATGTGGTTTTTTTCTTTCAGGGTGACTGTAGCCTCATAGAAAAAGTTGTCAATGTTTCTTCTGTTTCTGGTATGTGAAACAATTTGAGGAGTATTGGTATTAGTTTTTTGAAATTCTGGTACCACCAAATAGTCTAGATTTACCCCCAATGCCAGTTTACTTGCTCTATAACAAACCACTAAATCTACAGAATAAAGAAGGAATATTAGGAGCTGCAAAGGGAAAAGGCCACGTAACTTATAAAGGCAGACCCATCAAAACAACACTGAAATACTCAATGGAAACAATGAAAGCCGAAAGGTCCAGGGCAGATAATATGCAGACACTAAGAGACCACAGATGCCAGCCCAGACTACTATACCCAGCAAAAATCTCAATCACTGTAGATGGAGTAAAGAATATATTCCATGACAAAACCAGATTTAAACAATACCTATTTACAAATCCAGCCCTCTTGATTATTTTTGTTTGTTTGTTTGTTTTTTACTCTAGTCTTTTAGGGGGCCTACCAGTCAGCTTTCAAATGATTCACACATGGAAGCTCATTCCTTCTTATTAACGCCTGACTTTGGCTTGGTTTGTTTAAATTACCGTTTACCTTTTTGCCTCCGGGTTTTTATCCTTCTCTATTCTATATGCCTTTTTTTTTTTTACTGTTTATTCCATGTCTTGCTGTGGAACTTGGTGACTGGCTCCTTGTTTCTTTTTCTTTTATCCTCCCAGACTTCTCACGTTTATTCTGTTTGCCTGTAAACCCTGTCTATCTTTTTCTGCCAGCTATTGGGTGTTCAGCTTTTTATTAGACCAATCTGGTCTTTTAGACAGGCAAAGTGTCACAGCTTCATAGAGTTAAATAAGTGCAACATAAAAGACTGAAACACATCTTTCCATCATTAAAAAAAAAGTGTTCCACAGCTTAAACAACTATAACATATTTTAAAATAGTATTTCACAGGAGTCTGGTCGCATTTTGAGATTACAAGATGTTGACATATTTAAGCTATGAGACATCTGCATTTAAGATGTGGAAGTAACCAAAGAGAAGTATGAGAAGTTGCCATCCAAGCCATTTGAAACTGAAGCTTTATTCATCTAAGACAGAAGTACAGAATTTCATATTTATCATTTTGTGCTTCAGTCTTGCCTTGGTCCATTCGTCCTTCACTATGCCTCCATTTCCCTTTTGGAGAATGTGAATGGTGTTCTGATCCATTGTATTTTGGAAACATGTAACTTGCTTTCTGATTTTACAAGATGTCACTGTCAAGAGATTGTTTTGACTATCAGAAGAGACTTTTGGATATTTGAACAGTATAGGGGCTGCTGCAGACTATGAGGATTATTGAAGTGATTAAATGCATTTACTTCTTGGATGACCATGAGCCTATAGTGACTGAGTCAGAATGTAGTTGACCGAATGAAAAATTATCCCAATGGAAAGGTGTATTTAAACAAGTTTCTCTCCTGGGTGACTTTCTTTCTATTGCTTGTGAAACTTTTAGTATGAGGAGCCTTTTTGTATGAAATTTCTCATTGGTGTGTGATATGTGTCTCTATAACCTCAACTCAATTGCTGTTCTTTGTATCTACTGTGTTGTGTTTGAAACTAATTAGCCACCTTCTTATTTGTACTATCCTGACCTTACCACCATTATAGATGTTATGATTCACAGCACGTAGTGGCCATATGGTAATCCCAACATGGCGCCGGCAGAACATCTTGTATGGAGGGCACACCCCTAGGCATGGCTACATAAATCTGTGCCGACCCGCTCTCTTAAAAGGAACTGCCCACCACGTGAAACTCTCTCTCTCTCCTCCTCCCCCTTTCTCTCTCTCAGCAGCTCCTCTGAATAAACTCTCCTGTGGTATCTGGTAATGTGTACAACTGTCTCTCACATGTGAAACTAATAATAGACTCTATCTCTACATCAAATAAAATAAAGTAGAAGCAACTGCTATTCAGTGTTTAAAAGTTTGGTTGCCTATTGTTTTAATTGTTCCTTGTTTGTTTGTGTAACCCTGAGTGTTCTGAAAGTAGATTTATATACCAGGCTGGTCTCAACCTCAGAGATCCTTCTGACTCTGGCTCCCAAGTCTTGGAATTGAAGGTGGAACAAACTTCCTGGATTTTTTTGTTTTTATAGTATTAGATGATGGGCCTGAGATGTAGAGTTTTTTGTGTGTGTATTTTTTTTTTTTTCATGTCAAGCATATGCTATTATACTGAGCATCACTTGTATCTTGATTTTTAAAATGTGACAGAGGGTATTATTCTGTCTCTCACAATTGCATATATTTATGACATTAATACTGTTTGAGTCTTCTGAGACCTTGAATTGCAAGTGCATGACCTTCTTTCTGCCTGTTGTTTGTTTTAAATTTTTAATGAACATGTATACATAGATATGCAACATGTGTGTACATAGTTCTCATAATGATCAAAATATGGTCTCAGAAATCCTGAACTTGGAATAATGGAGAGCTGTGATTCTCCATGTAAGTACTGGCAATTGAGCTCACATGTATGCTAAAGCAGAAGAGCCCTTTTTCTGCTCAACCATTTCTCTTGTCCTGTGTTGATTGTTTATGATCAACATTTATATTGCTAATGTTTTCTTCTGTCTATTTTAACTAAACATACAATACCATTTGTAAAAACCTTATTGGTATTAACAGTTTAAATTATGGCACTTCAAGTTTCTTGAAGATGAATACAGAACTGGAATGCATACATAACTCTTTGCAAGAACTTCAGTAAATACTTCTGCATTTTTTCTATCTTTTTTGTTTTTTTTACAGATCTTTGCATGGGAGACAGGGTCTTAATATGTACTTCTAGCTGTCCTGACTGCATTGACTAGGGTGGCATTCAACTCTGAGGCAGATATACCTGCCTCTGATTTCTGAGTGCTAGAGTGATAGGCATGAGCCAGTAAACCAAGTTTGTCCATCTTATTTCTCTTTTTTGTAGTTAGTAGTTGTTCATATAACTGTATACAATTTCTTTCATGTGTACTCTGTACTGTTGATTTGTTTGCTTGTCTCTCTATGTTTGTTAGTAGGTATTTTTCTTGCAAGATGATATCCCATTCAAAGAACAGAGACATGACAGAGCTAATCTTCCTATCAGTTTCTTTCTTTAGAAGTTGATTTTCTTTTACATATGCTCATCTTTCTCCTTCCCTCTTCTTTTCCCTCTCTCCCCACACCATCCCCAACCACTCCTCAAAGGTGGCAAGGCCTCCCTTAGGTAGTCAGCTCAGGCTAACATACAGAGTTGAAACAGGACCTATACCTTTCTGTATCAAGGCTGAGCAAGGCATTCTACCATAGGGAGTAGACTCCAAAAATCGTGTTTATATAACTGGGATAATTCCTTGACCCATAACCAGGAGGTTCACTTACAGTTTGATCTACACAACTGTCTCCCTTATACAGAGGGCCTATATAGACTCTCTGGTTGTCAGTCCATTAATCTGTTTAGCCATTTAGCTTGGTACCTTTTCTCAGAGCACTATCCTGGCTTTGTTTCCTGTGCCTGCTGGCATTTCTGCCTTACTTTTCCTGTTCCTAGAGTTTTCTTAGTCTGGTAGCCCCACCCACATTTCCTGTCTGCCTTCTGGCTAATCAAAATTTTATTAAACCAGTAGGAGGGACAAATATTTACAGCGTATCACAACATAATCCCACATCAGAACCTACATCCCATGACTGATGGAAGCAGATGCAGACACCCACAGCCAAGCACTTGGTTGAACTTCTGGAGTTCATTTGAAGGGAGGGATGAAAGACCAGAGAAGCAAGGGGGTGGGGAGATGTCAAGAGTATGATGGAGAAAACCACAAGGACAGCTGACCACAGCAAGTGGGAGCTCATGAACCATTTTTTCTTTTTGGGACAATCCATATGTATATCTTTTAGGGTTTTTCTTTTTATCTAACTTCTCTGAGGTTGTGGAATCTAGCTTGTTCGTCCTTTGCCTTGTGTTTACTACTCACTTATGAGTGAGTCTGTACTGTGTCTTCCTGATCTGGATTATCTCACCTAGGATGATTTTGTCTAGTTCCGTCATTTGCCTACAAATTTTATGATGTCATTTTTTCCCGTTACACAACTTACTCTATTGTGTAAATGTGCCATATATTCTCTATCCATTCTTTGTTAAGGGGCATCTAGGTAGTTTACAGGTTCTTGTTTTTATGAATAATACTGTTCTGAACATAGTTAAGCAAGTGTCCTTATGGCGTAGTTGAGCATCATTTGGGTATATGCTCAAGAGAGGTATTGCTTTGTTTTGAGATAGGCTGATTTTCAATTTTCTGAGAAACCATTATAGTGCTTTCTAGAGTGGCTGTACAAGCTTATGTTCCCACCAGCAGTGGAGAAGTGTTCCCCTTTCTCTGCATCCTCTCCAGCATAGGCTGTCGTTAGTGTTTCTGACATTAGTCACTCTGACAGGTGTAAGATGGAATCTGACTCCTTTTGGTTTACATTTTTTCTGATGGCTAAGGATGTTGAACACTTTCTTAAATGCCTTTCAGTTATTTGAAGTTCATCTGTTGATGATTCTCTGTTTAGATCTGTGCTCCAGTTTTTAGTTAGGTTGTTTAGCTTTTTAATGACTAGTTTCTTGAGTTCTTTATATATTTGGGAGATCAGCTCTCTGTCAGAAGTGGGGTTGGTAAAGATCTTTTCTCATTTTGTAGGCTCTCAGTTTGTCTTATTGACCACGTCCTTAGCCTTATAGACATTTCTCCTCAGTTTCAGGAGGTTGCTCTCAGTGTTTGTGCTGTAGGGATTCTATTTAGGAAGTTGTCTCCTGTACCAGTATGTTCAAGTCAGATTCCATGTAACTGGATTTATGTTGAGATCTTTGATCCATTTGGGCTTGAGTTTTGTGCAGAACAATAAATATGGACCCATTTGCATTGTTCTTCCTGTTGACATCCAGTTATCCAGCACTATTTGTTGAAGATGCTTTCTTTGCACAGTTTTGGCATGCTTAATCAATCCATGTGTCTGTTTTTATGCAAATTTCAAACTGTTTTTTATTACTGTACTCAATAGTAGAGCTTGAATTCAGGGATGGTTATGCCTTCAGAAGTTCCTTTATTTTGTAGGACTGCTTTGGCTATCTTTGATTCTTGTTTTTTTCTGATGAAATTGAGTATTGTTCTTTTTAAGATCTGTGAAGAATTGTGTTAGAATTTTGGTGGGGATTGCATTGAATCTGTAGATTGCTTCTGTTAAGATTGCCATTTTTACTAAGTTGATCCTACCTACTAAACATCTTCTTCAGTGACTAAAAGTTCTTGCTATAAAGGTCTTTCACTTTTTTTGGTTTGAGTTACCCCAAGATATTTTATGTTATTTGTGGCTATTTTAAAGGGCAATGTTTTCCTTATTTCTCTCACTGCCTCCTTAGTATTTGTATATAGGAGGGCTACTGATTTTTTTTTTTTTTTTTAGTTAGTTTTGTATCATGCCACATTAATGAAGGTGTTTGTCAGCTTGAGGAGTTCCCTGGTAGAATTTTATGTTTACTTATGTATACTGTCATATCATCTGCAAGTAGCAAAAGTTTGACTTCCTTTTCAATTTTTATCCCCGTGATCTCCTATTGTTGTCTTATTGCTTTAGCTAGAACTTTGAGTACTATATTGAATAGCTATAGAGTGGACAGCCTTGTCTTATTTCTGATTTTAGTGGGATTGCTTTGAGTTTCTCTCCATTTTGTTTGATGTTGGCTATTAATTTGCTGTATGTTGCCTTTTTTGTGTTTAGGTATGTTCCTTGTAGTCCTGTTCTCTCCAGGACCTTTACTATAAAAAGATGTTGGATTTGTTGAAGTCTTTTTTAGTATCTAGTGAAATGATCACAAAGTTGTTTACTTTCAGTTTGTTTATATCGTAGATTACATTGACAGATTTTATATGTTGAATCATCTCTGCATCTCTGGAATAAAGTCTATTTAGTTATGTTTGATGATTTTTGATGTGTTCTTGGATTTGGTTTGCCAGTATTTTATTGAGTATTTTTGCATCAATGTTCATGAGGGAGATTGATCTTTAATTCTCTTTTTTAGCTGCGTATTTGTGTGGGTTAGATATTATGATAACTGTAGCCTCATAAAAAAGTTAAGCAATGTTCTTTCTATTTCTATTGTGTGGAACAATTTGAGGAGTATTGGTATTACTTTTCTTTAAAATTTAAGTAGAATACTGCATTGAAACCATATGGTCTTGCTCTTTTTTTTTGGTTGTGAAACTGTTGATAATTGTTTCTATTTCTTTGGTGGTCATAGGTATGTTTATATGGTTCATCTAATCTTGATTTAATTTTGGTTTGTGGTAACTATCCAGGAAATTGTCCATTTCTTTTAGATTTTCCAATTTTGTGGAGTTCAAAATTTCAAATTATGACTTAATGATTCTTTGGATTTTTTTCAGTATGTGTTATCATGTCTTCCTTTTTATTTTGATTTTATTAACTTGGTTGTTCTTTCTGTCTTTTGGCTAGTTTATCTATGTTATTGATTTTCTCAAAAATCAATATTTTTTTGTCTCTTCTCTTTGTTTCTACCTTATGGATTTTAGTTCTCAGTTTAATTATTTCCAGGTGTCTAGTTCTTCTGAGTTATTTTGTTTTATTTTGTTCTAGACTTTCAAGTGTGCTATTACATCACTAGTATAAAATTTCTTCACTGTTTTTAATATATGCACTTAATGCTATGACTTTTCCACTTAGCACTGTTTACATGGTGTCCCATAAGTTTGGGCACCTTGTGCCTTTTTTTTTTTTTCAATGAATTTTAGAACATCCTTGATTTTTTTTCTTTCTTGACACAGTGATCATTTAAATGAGCATTGGTCAGTTACCATTAGTTTGTAGGCTTTCTGACTTTAGGCCATGATGTTCTCATAAGGTAAAGGGGGTTACTCCCATTTTTTGAATCTCTTGAATTTTGCTTTGTAATTATGTATGTGGTCAATTTTTAAGAACTTCCACAAGGTGCTGAAAGGAAAGTATATTCTATTGTGTTTGCATGAAATGTTCTATAGATGCTTTTTAGATCCATTTGAGTCATACCATCTATTAGTTCCTTTATTTCTCTGTTACCTTTTTATCTGGCAGAACTATTCAAGGGTAAGAATGGGATGTTGAAGTCTCCCACAATTAATGTATGGGGTTTAATGTGTGATTTAAGCTTTAGTAATGTTTCTTTTATAAATGTAGGTACCCTAGTATTTGAGGCATAGATGTTCATAATTGAGACTTTATCTTGATAGATCTTTTTCTGTGATGGATATGAAATATCCTTTTCTATATCTTTTGATTGATTTTAGTTTAAAGTCTACTTTGTTAGATATTAGGATAGGTACACCAGCTTCTTTCTTAGATCTATTTGACTGGTGTATCTTTTCCCAATCCTTTACTCTGCAGTTGAGGTTTCTTGTAAGCAGTAGAAAATTGAATCCTTTTTTTTGTACCCATTCTGTTAGCTAGACTGTGTCTTTTTAATAGGTGAATTAAGTCCATTGGTAGTAAGAAATATTAATGACCAGTGATTGTTAGTTGATATTTTTGGTTTTGTTGGTGGTGGTATTGTGTGTGTGTTTCTTTTCTTCAGTATTTCTGGTATGAGGTTTTCTATTTCCTGTGTTTTGATGGGTATTGCTAACTTCTTTGGGTTGGAGTTTTCTTTCTAGTACTTTATATAGGGCTGGTTTCGTGGGTATGTATTATTTAAATCTGGTTTTGTTGTGGAGTATCTTTTTTTTTTTTCATTTATGACAATTGAAGATTTTGCTGGGTATACTAGTCTGGGCTGGCATTTGCGGTCTGTTAGTGTGTTGTAATGAGGTTTCTTGACCCCAGGTGGCCAGAGGTCCCGGACCCACAGACCTGCCGCACCAGACCCCTTAGCTGCCCACTGCTGCTCAGACCCCCAAAAATGACTCAGATGCTTATATTAACTTCATGCTGTTCGGCCTATGGCTCAGGCACATTGCTAGCTTGCTCTTATATCTTAACTCAACCCATTTCCATTAATCTGTCTGCCACTTGGCCTGTGGCTCACCTGTGTTCCTTACATGTTGCTCCTTTGGGCTTCTGGCTTGGTCTCCCTGACTCCGCCCTGCTTTTCCTACCTACGCTCCTCCTTTTTCTATGGTGCCCATCATGGGCCAAAACAGATCCTTTCTTTAAAGATTGATATTCACAGCATACAGAAAAGCATTCTCACATCATTAGTGTTTGCAGTACACTTCTCCAAGAACTTCTGTGTTTCAGAGTTTCTATTGAGAAATTGGATGTGATTCTGATAGATCTGCCTTTATACATTTCTTGGCCTTTTTCTTTGCTGCTCTTAATATTTTTCTTTATTTTTTATATTTAATGTTTTGATTATTAATATGGTAAGGGAACTTTTTTATTTGGTCTAGTCTACTTAGTGTTTTGTAAGCTTCTTGTACCTTCATAGGCATGTCTTTTGTTAGGTTGGTAAAGTTTTCTTCTATAATTTTGTTGAATGAATTTTCTCTCTCTTTGAGCTGAAATTCTTCTCCTTCTTCTAACCCTATTATTCTTAGGTTTGGTCTTTTCATGGTGTTTCAGATTTCCTGGGTGTTTTGTGTTAGATTTAACATTTTCTTTATTCAATGAATCTATTTCCTCTATGGTATCCTCACTGCCTGAGAGTCCCTATTCCATCTCTTGTATTCTGTTGATGATACTTGTCTCTGTAGTTTCTACTCATTTACTCTTATTTTCCTGTTCCAGACTTTCCTGTTTGTGTTTTCTTTATTGCTTCCATTTTATTTTTTAAGCCTTAGACTTTTTTTCTCATTTAATTGTTTATTCTTGGCTTTCTCTAAGAGATTTATTGATTTTTTTCCCCCATTTTATGTCTTTTCCTCCATTTTCTTAGGTGAATTTTTCATTTCCTCTTTACTGGCTTTTATCATTTTTATAAAGTTCTTTTTAAGGTCAAATTCTTCTCTATCTACATTGGGATGTTCATTGGGATGTTCAGGTCTTGCTGTTTTAGAGCCTCTAGTTTCTGGAGGTTCTATCCAGAAGGGCAGTAATGTTGTTGAATGTATTCTTCTACTGCCTTCTACCTATTTCTCCACAGATTTGTATAGTTGGGGCCTGTGTGTCAAGGGGTTCTGTTTTCTTTTTATCTGTCTTTCTGGATTGCTGTTGTTACTGATTGCTGTGGTTCCTTAGTGCCCTTTCCAATTGCTGTCCTTTCTGTTTGTAGCAGTAAGGGTATGTATCTCTGGTCAACTCTGGTGCCTTGCATGTTAGGTGAAGGTGCAGGGGAAGATACTGCTGGGTCTCTAGAACTAGATTGGGTGTGGAGGAGGGCAAGGTATGTGTCCCTCGTACCTGTGGCTAGAGCACTAGATAGATGTGCTGGGAGCTCAGAGGCTTACTGTCCTTCTGAAAAGCTGCAGTAGGGGTGTGTGGCCTTCAGTTTCCTTCTAAAGTGACTTAGTAATTATAATATCTATACCATGAAATAAGAGTAGAGAGCACCAGAATTATATGACTACACTGTCAAAGAAATATATATTTATAATGTTGTCAATAATATGGTTTCTGTTGTACAAATGTATGGTATATTTTAGAGTGCAGTGACCTCTGATGATGTGCATATTGACTTCACTTGTGAAGAGTGGATTTTGCTGGACCTTTCCCAAAAGAATCTCTACAAAGATGTGATGTTAGAGACCTATAATAACCTCACTTTTATTGGTAAGACTAAACTCTTCTTCATGTTTTAAAATAAGGAGACAGCTGTTTCTTGGTTATTGGTAATCTGTTGTAATTTGATTGAGAAAGAAGAATAATGAAGATAATAAATTTGTCATAATTTTAAGGTTCAATGAAGACAGTAACTTACATTCTGTACAATTTTTAATATTATGCCATATATCTTCTGGTATTATATTTTAGGATACAGTTGGGACTACCATAATATTGAAAAAAATTCTAGAAGACCTGAAAGGTAATTATCATGTACAAGTTGATATAAATATGTCTCTGAAGAAATGACAGTGTGTACAGGAATTTTTTTTAAAGCAACAGTATAAATAAGCACAGCTTAAGGTACATTGATCATTATTAAATTTTCACAAAACCTTATACTTCAATTTTAGGTAAGTGAATTAAATTTGCAAGGCATTCTTATAAGAAAAAACCAAGGAAACAATGCCCTAACAGATATCAACATCTGAGTCATAGCATCATAAGAGCTATGTCATAGAACTGTCAATCCATTTATTTCATATTACTCATATTACAGAAAGTATACACATTTAAGAGGTGATAAGCATATCTCTAAAACTTTCTAGTAGTCAGTAGCAAGTGCTACTCATATATTTGTTTTTACTGTGCTAAGTTGAATAAGAACGGTAATTAGAGTCAAGAGTCAAAGAGCAATTGTTGTAAAGAAACTTTAATGTCTACACCACAAGTTAGTGGGGACAAAATGTCTGGAAACCTTTTACTTGTTATCCCTCCTTTTCTAGGTGTATCATGTCACTCTAAATACAAACCATATGAGCGTAGGTATATGGAAAGATGTAACATCTCTCTCAGAAAAATTAGAAGATATGTAGCAGTCACCACATTGAATGTACGTCTTAAATTTGATTCAAGTATACAACTAATAGATTTTCCAGCTTCATTTTTAATACATCAACAAATTCACAATGCAGAAAAGTCCTATGAGTTCTAGGACTGTGTAAATACATTTGTTTGTCCTAGTGCACTTAGCAAATGTAGTATGACTCACAGCATAGGAAAATTTATGAATGCAATAGGGTGGTACAGCTCTGAGTTCTTCCAGTTCTCTTCAAATATGTGAAGAATCTCTCATATAAAAATATTCTATAAATGTGTGTCATGTAATAAAATATCTTACCATCATATGGATCTTTGAAGATGTAAAAGGGGACAATATGAGTGTAAATGCAGTGATAAAACCTTAAGATATAATTCCTCTATAACATTGGATCAAATAGTAAAGTGAATCTATATAGAGTTAATGATTCAACAGTGTACTGAATGTGGTAAAGCTTTTACATGTACCAATTATACTTGCAGGCATAAAAGAAGCCAAACAGGAGAGAAACCTCCTATATGTACTCAATGTGTTAAAGTTTTTGCATATGACAGTCATCTTCAATGGCTTGAAAGAACACATACTAGAAAGAAACCTTATGAATGTAATCAGTGCAGTAAAACCTTTTCACGTCATAGTCATCTTCAAAGACATAAAAGAACACATACTGGAGAGAAACCTTATAAATGTAATCAGTGTGGCAAAGCCTTTGCATGTGAAAGTAATTTTCAAAGGCATGAAAGAACACATACTGGAGAGAAACCCTATGAATGTAATCAGTGTGATAAAGCTTTTGCATCTCACAGTAATCTTCAAATTCATAAAAGAACACATACTGGAGAGAAACCCTATGAATGTAATCAGTGTGGTAAAGCTTTTGCAGATTATGGTCTCTTTCAAAGACATGAAAGAACACATACTGGAGAGAAACCCTATGAATGTAATACATGTGGTAAAACCTTTTCATGTCAAAGTAGTTGTCAAAGACATAAAAGAACACATACTGGAGAGAAACCTTATAAATGTAATCAGTGTGGCAAAGCCTTTACACGTCACAATAATCTTCAAATGCATAAACGAACACATACTGGAGAGAAACCTTATGACTGCAATCAGTGTGGTAAAGCCTTTTCACGTCATAGTCATCTTCAAAGACATGAAAGAACACATATTGGAGAAAAACTGTATGAATGTAATCAGTGTGTTAAAGCCTGTGTACATTACAATAATCTCAAGAAACCCAAAAGGACACATACTGGAGAGAAACTCTGTGAATTTAATGAGAATTGTCTTTGAAATCATGAGAAAAATTACACTGCACTGAAACTCTATAAATGTAGACAATGTGGAAAAGTTTTGCACTTTATACAGAAGTAAAATTTTTTATGTTCAATCATCTGATAAAGACTTTGCATTTTAAAATAGTTTTTAAGTAGCTAAAAAGGACACTGAGGGCTTCTTATTATAAAGTATTTGGTAAGTTCTTTACCCAGCACATTTACAATTAATTGATAAACAGTATTTATTCTGTAGAAAAAAAATGACACTCTCAAAAATTTCTTCAAGCATCATGATGTCCATTTTCATACAGTTTATATCAGCAAAACTGAGAAAAAATAAATCTATGATTTTGTGAAGCTCTATATGTAAGATATAAGAGCCAGCCAAAAAGAATACACTGTGATCCTGAAACCAGATGCAAAGAAACACACTTTGTTTTTGAATCCAGTGCCATTGAAAGAAAACTGTGGCCCCAAACCAAGACTAAAATGTTTATAAAAAGCCAGTAAAACACTGTTTGACCCTGTATCTTGACCCAAAGAAACACATTCTACCATTGAACAACTGAGAACAAAACCAACCAATTCCTGAGCATTAAATATAGCCAATCTCTAAGCTTGTTCTAGCTCTGATTAACCAATTCTGACCAATTCTCATTCTGAAAAATTTCTCCGTGAAAAACCACCCCCAACAAGCCCTATATGAGCTCTGTGCTTTCTGTTGGCAGCTGTTCTTTTCCACTATGGTAGAGGCAGCCACTCTCCTGGATTACTCTCTCTTAAATAAATCTCTTGAGTGAGTCTTGGATGAAGACCTTCTTTTACTAAAGTGGATCAGAAACTTCCTAGTGGAGTGGAGCCAAAGAGCAATGGACACCTCTGCTGGGAAACCCCTTAGGAAAGTGGACTATAAGTAACAATTTTTCACCAGAGGAGAAACAGGCTGCTTTATTTTTATTGCAGTTTCCCCATTAATTGAGTGAAACAAAGAAGGAATAGTATGGGCTACAGCTGAGAAGAAATAGACATCTCTGCTGGGAAACTCCCAAGTGGAGCAGTAGAAATGTCTGCTGGGAACCTCCTTTAGGGGAGTGGAGCAGAGAAGCAACAGATATCTTTGCTGGGAAACTTTTTTTTAGCAGAGAGAAGCAGAGCCCAGCTGTTTTGTCTCTTTCAGAGAGGAACAGGATTACTACATCTTTTGGAGAAACCATTTCCCACTGGAACACTACTTTATGAATATCCTGACATTTAGGATTTTTTTCTCCTCACAGCTGTAGGTATTCCGAACCCTTCCCTTCATTCTGTGGGTATAGCCTGACTTTTGACAGTCTGGGTACCTTTCTCTTTAGCGCTGTAGGTATTAAAAGTATCTCCCCTCCACAATTTCAGGTATAGTTTAACTTCTCAACAGTCAGGAGGTCTTCCTTCAGACCGCTATAGGTATCCAGCATATCTTCTCTTCACAGATGTAGTTACAGCCTGTCGTAAGAGCCCCTTCAAAGCTGTAACACTTGCACTATAAATTTAAATGATAATGTAACCCTTTTATATTTTACATTTCTCTTCAATTGCATGAAATAACTAATTCAGGTGTAAGACTTTATGGATTTGTAATAGTTTCTTTTCTGTCTATGTCAACTTTTAGAAGAGATTAATTTGGCCCTTGATTCCAGAGGGTTACAGGATCACCATGAAAGTGGCATGGCAACAAGTGTCTGACATTGCAGGTAAAGCAGGAGTCTAGGATCTCACATCCTTAACATGCAGCATGAAGCAGAGAATGAAAATTGAAAAATGGTGTGTGGATGTAATTTCTCAACATCTACCCTATTGACATATGTCTTCAGCAGGGCAGCATTTTCCAAATCTTCCACCAAATGATACCACCAACTTAAAAGAATTAATTTCTCTGACTTTATGCCTACATGCTTGTATTCTGTTACATGAACCAATTTTTGTGATACAGAAAAATCTTTAAGCCACTATGTACTCCAACACCCATGTTACAAGGAATGGTTGCTTACAAGAGTAAAATGAGTAAAAAAATTCTTTAAAGAGTTGTTTTAATTGTAATTATGTGATGTCAGTGTGTGTTTTTGTGGGTATGTGAATGAGCATTCTTTTTCCTAAAACATTAGGCCCTTTGATCTTCTTATAGCAGAAATTACAAAAAGTTTTCAAAAATTAAACTTTGGTCCTGGGAATGAACTTTTCTTAATGGCTTAGCCATATTTCTAGGCCTGTAAATATTTTAAAATCTTTTTATATCAATTGAAGTCAGGAAATAGAGAACTTATACAAGAGAAAAGATCTACTCGTGTAAACAATTGGGTAAAGACTCTAGACATCATGCTTGTCTTTAGATTCAAGAAAAGAAATTTTAGTCTGTTCTTTGTCATAACCTTGAGTGAAATAAGTTACTATTCATGTTTATTCAAGACTGATTATAGAAATAACTACATTGTGATCTCTATTTTGCAGCATTTGGGGTAGATATTAAAGCATGCTATATGTGGCAAGTCCATTTGCTAAAGTTTATTTTGTGGTCCTTATATTCCTTCTGTGATTTATTTAACTTCCATTGTGTTTTTACTTAATAATAGGTATTTTTCTGCTGCAATTATAGAATAGAAAGTTTGTCATCTAAGTGGTCCATTGTTTAACTACTAGATAGTGTGTGATCATACTTGTCATAAAAGTGTGTTTGTGAATAGGTAGTGGATTATTGTTCTTGGTTGTGTTTTTTATATATTTATAAATTCCTTTGAAATGTTTGTTATTTAGCCTGACTTATATGCCAGTAATTAGTCAAAAATACCTTTGAACTCATGATTGTTGTGTATCAGCCTCCTGAGTACAAGCCCAAAGGGTAGATGATGTGTTCCCAGTGCATGCTGTTTTCCCAACATGTTTTATTGATATTAATACTAAAATTCTTGATAGAAGAGAATATAAGGAACAGTAAATACTGAAACAGCATTTTATATGTATCTGGTAGAGATGAAATAATGTAGAACAATCAACATACAACTATATGTTTTATATCATTACTTAAAGTTCTATGGATATGTATATATTATTTGATATTAGATGTGTCTTTATTTCCCAACTAGTTACCCATTTGCCACTTTATCTTGAAGTGCTACATTCTAAGAGAATTATCCAGAGATGCCAAATAATGCAATGGCAATAAAATTTGGTTTTTTAAAAAAATGTGTGTGTGTAATATAATTATATTTTTTTAGGCCATGACAGATATGTTGAGAATGAAAGACAGCATTGTCTACTTTTTTTCCCTTCATATGGCGATCAAAATGATTACCAGCCTCATACCAGAGACATTTCCCATTGAGCCATCTTGCTGATACTCAAATAATTAGTTAAATCTTTACATCACTAAAATACTATCTTCTTTTTCAGATTGTGAACATTTTTCCCCAAGGATAGAAAAAAACTGGACAGTTTGAATAATAAATTCTGCTTGTGAATGAAAATGATATACTGCTATTACTTTTTTGGAATGTGTTAGCTTATTCTGGGGACTAAACACATTTTCATAATACTTTCTAAGAACTACAAATAAATGCCAGAAAATTGTCTCAGTCAGTAAAATTGGTTGCTGCTAAGCCTGATGACCTAAGTGATGTAGGAATGCCTTTCTGTATGCTGTGCATATCATTCTTTAAATAAAGGGGTTGTTTTGGCCTATGGCAGGCATCTTAAAAGTAGTTGTGAAATCAGAGCATAGATGGGGAAGGAGGGCAGAGTCAGAGAGACACGACCCATCTGCCTGTGAAGCAAGATGTAACGAAATAGGTAAGCCATGGGCCACGTGGCAAGACAGATTAATGGAAATGGGTTAAATTAAGAAGCAGGAGCTACTTAGCAATATGCCTGAGACATAGGCCAATCAGTATGAAATTAATATAAGTGTCTGTATGCTTCTTTGGGACTTTGGGATTACTGGTCCAGATAAGCAGTAGCTGGCAAGTCCGAACTATGGGGCTAGTCTAGGGCAGAATCCTTGTTCTACACCTAAATTGAATCTCTGGGAGATGCATATTACTCCTACAAAATGTTCTTTTATTTCTGCACTTGGGCTGTTGCATATGTGTACTTCCACAGCAGCACATACATAAATAATTGTTTACTACAAATAAGTGCCTTTAGGGTCACTTGGCAGCCAGACAATTTCCGGGGCTTTATCTTTAGAACTCACATAGAAGTAGATAATAGACACCAGTACATTGTGTTCTCACTGCCACATTCACACCATGGCCCGGATCAAAACACAAATATAGTTAAAACATTTTTATATGAATGAAATTTAAAAAGAAAAAAATAGTAGAAGACATATGAAATTATTTGTTAGTTTTAATTATTATAGAATTTCTAGAAGTATTACTGTTCATCAACATATTATTGGTTCCTTTTAAAATCTTATTTTATTGTTTAATTCTCTGATTCAAATATAGGTCATTTAAACAACATATCTAGGCTTAGAGGTGCATGCGTATAACCCCAGGACTTGCAGACAGTGTCAGGCTAATCTAAGTTCCACAGGTTGGACCTCATAGTAAGTTCCAGGACAGCCATGGCTATGTAGAGGTATTTTGTCTCAAAACAATTCCAAAAACAAAAGTGTGTCTCAAGGAAATTTTCTTAATATAATCTGACTGGACTTCTAACTTGTTTCAAAAAACCCTTTTGTTATCTTTATTCACATTAAGAGAATGCTGTTAACAATGTAAATAAAAAGTGATGTGGAGAGTCTATTCACAGGGGTATAGAAAGCCACTGGATCCTTTCACAACCATTTAGTGGGGACTTTTATCATGTACAAGTGATAAAAGACAGAAGGAGTAATGGGCCATGTTCCTCTTCTGAATTATAATGATATATTTGGAAGCTTGAGAGTTTGCTCAATAGTACTGCTCCAGTTGGGTACCCAAGTCTGTCTTTTAACTCTCATGTCAGATATCTCAAACACCTGTAATTCCAAGTATAAGAAATCTGATACCTCTTCTGGACTCCTAAGGGCACAAGATAGGCAAATGTTGAAAAGATAGATATATTTGTGGTTCCAGATTGCTAAGAAGGTTTCCTTAATTTATATTATTTTTAAAAGGAATTAAAAATTTAGATTTATAAGTCTTGCCACTGTGTATAACAAGTGAATGTCGGGTACTAAGGGAGACCAGAAATCATTGTCAGATGCTCCATGATTAATGTAAAAGAGATTTGTGAGCCAATTTTGGGTGTTTGGAATCACAGAAAAGCCCTATGAATGAGCAGCCATTACTTTTAGATGCTGAGTAATCTATTCAGCCCCATGAACACGACATTAATAGCAGTAAGATATGAATGGCTTATCCTAAAGATTGATAGCATCAGAAACTAACTTAGTCTTGGTTCTTTAATGTGTTTCTCATTCCAAATCTTCACAAAATGGGGGAAGAGTACAAAATATTAATCAGGAGGGAAACATAAATTTTTAAAAAGCGAATGAATGCTTGACCAAAGCCACAGACTGAATTTAGTTTTTTGTGTACTTTTATTCAGAAAAGCATTACCTCACGCTATTACTTAAGACAGTCAGACTGTTAAGCACACCAAGAGAGGTCTGATATTTCCACCAAATCTAATTGAAGGTTTCCCATATTCTGTCAGTTATCTGAGTGGAGAGGAATACAATCAATAATGTCATGCTATGCACACAAGAAAGCTAACAATTGAAATCTAAGTTTGAAATCTCATTTTAATTTCTTTAGTTAAAGTAGGTCAGATTATATTAAAGAAGTTTAGCTCAGGCAGAGAACTTTGCTCTTCTCTGCTTAAGGGAAATATTTTTTGTCTCTTTCTTTAGAATTCTTTCTATCTGGGTTGTTTCTTCATCTTGGTTTACATTGACCTTAGCGTACATTTATGGAGACTTCTTGCAGCCAAGTTTCATGTCAAATACCTGTCTCAACATCTCCCCCATGACTTTACCACCAAAGGAATGCCATTTTTCCTACCCATAGCATGTTACCATTGGTCTGTGTACAAATGTGTCATTGTTGGCCTGATAATTTTCCTGTAGCACTGTCACTGTGGTGCCAGAGGCATAGGGTCACTACAGAAGCTTATGAGAAGAATTTATCCTATGAGGCCACCTGAGGTAGTTTCTGGAGTAAGCTACATCCTTAGATTAGCCTGTGTATTGCTACAAATAAGAATCTGGACAAGGCCAACATTCTCTGGATCAAGATGGTGTGCTCTTGAAAAGGGAATTTACCTAGATGGGAACTGCACTTGATTTTAGTCTTGAGAAAATTGGTTACTGTCTTTCCCCAATATCTGGTATAAGACCTCATAATCTTATTCATTTCTGGGTATGAAAGGAATTGTAGAAAAAATGAAGAAGTAAGGCACTGCTCCAGGCCATCAAATTTCTAGAATTCATATTGGGTTAGGGAATAAACAATAAAAAAATTGAATGGAGAAAGCATTGAGATTTAAATTTTATATTTTAAACTTGTTTGATACTATTAGAACAGATTTATATTTAATATTTTTTATCAAAAAAATTTTCCCATACTCACCACTGCTCCCCCTCCTGCTCCTCCCAGTCCTCCCCCAGCCTCCCTCCTCACTCCTCCCCTTCATTCCCCAGAGAGCTCAAGAAATCCCAAGGTGAGTCAATTCAGTCTAGCATATCCAGATGAGGTAGGACTGAGTCCTGCCCCCAAGTATCAAGGCTGAGAAAGGTGTTCCTCAAAAGCCAGCTTATGCACCCAGGATAGACTTTGGTTAGAGTGCAAAAGGCTCCACAAGCTCCCTATACCTTTCAACTGTCATCTAACTCAGAGGGTCCAGATCCATTCCATGAAGGTTCGTCAGCTGTCATTTCAGAGTCTGTGAGCTCCCAACAGCACAGGATACCCTACTATATGTGTCTCCCCATCATGATCCCGATCCCTTTGCTCATGCAATCTCTCCTCCCTCTCTTCAGCTAGACCAGTCAACCCAGAGTTTAGCTATGGATCCCTGTATCTGCCTTGATCAACTGCCTGATGAAGGTTATATAATGGCGATTAGGATGGTCATTCATATAATAGGAAAATTTAAGCACCCTCTCCACTATTGCTTGGAGTTCTAGCTGGGCTCATCCTGTGAGTGTTTTCCTAGCACCAAGTTTCTCTCTGATCCCACAATGGTTCCTTCTATCCACTTCTTTGCTCTCCTTCAGTTACTCCCACCCTCAACATCCCATTCTTTCATGTTCTCGTCTCCCCTCCCCTCCCCATGATTGCAATTTACTCAGGAGATCTTTTCTATTTCCCCTTCCCAGGGGAATCTATGAATGTCTCTCTTGCTGTTGCGGGGGAGAGGGGTGTATATTGTAGCCTGGTTATACTTTGCTTTCTGTCTAAAATCCACTTATGAGTGAGTATATTCCATGCCTATCTTTCTGGGTTTGTGTTACCTTACTTAGGATGATACTCTCCAGATTCATCTATTTGCTTGCAACCTTTAGGATGTCATTTTCTCTGAATCCACAACATTCCCAAACTGATGAAACACAATGAAAGCAGTGCTAAGAGGAAAGTTCATAGCACTGGATGCCTACATAACAAAACTTGGAGAGATCTTACATAAGAGACTTAACAGCACTGCTCTAGAACAATTAGGAACAAACTCATCCATAACAAGTAAATGTCAGGAAATAACCAGACTCAAGGCTGAAATCAATAAAATTGAAACAATATAAATGATTAGTGAATCAAAAAGTTGATTGAGAAAGTCAACAGACATTTCCACATAAGAATTCTATCAGATTTTCAAAGATGCTTTAATAACAATATTCCTTATATTACCCTACATAATAAAAATATAATAAATGTTGCCAGATGCCTTTTCTGAGACCAAAGTTACCCTGATACTCAAACTACACAAAAACAAAAAAAGAGAATTATAGACCAATTTCCTTCATGCATATTGTTACAAAAATACTCAGCAAAATACTGGCAAACCAACACATAAAAAGGATCATCCACTGTGATCAAGTAGGCATCATAGTAGAAATGCAGGAGGGTTCAACAAATGAAAATCTATGAATATTATCCACCATATAAAGAAACTGAAAGAAAAAAACACATGATCAGTTTATCTTATTAGATGTTGAAAAATCCTTTGATGAGATCTAACGCTGATCTCCATTAAAAAAATCTTTGAGGGATTAGAGATATAAGGGATATATATATAGCATAATAAAAGAAATATATAGCAAGTTGATAGGAAGAAGTCAATCATTTGCTATTTACAGATCAGGTTATAGTAGACATAAACAACCTCAAAACTTCTACTGAGGAATCTTCACAGTAGATATACACCTTCAGTGATATGCCTGAATACAAAATTATCTCAAATAAATAGACCCCCATATTCAAGTTATAAACAGAATGAGACAGAATTTCACTTTAATCAAAGATATTATAAAATATCTTGGTTGTAACTCTGTTCAGACAAGTTAAAGACCTGCATGACAGGAACTGAAAATCTTTGAAGAAAGAAATTGGAGAAGATGAAAAAATCTCATGCTTATGTCTCAATAGGATTAACATAGTAAAATCTTACCAAAAGAAATTCACAAATTTAAATGGAATCCCCATAAAAATCCCAAAATAATTGTTTACAGACCTGTAAAAAATAATAAATTTATATGCAAAAACAAAAACACAATAGCTAAAACAATCCTGTACAATAAAGAAACTTATAGAGGCATTATCATCCCTGACTTCAAGCTCTGCTATAGTAATAAAAACAGATTGGTATTGACATAAAAACAGTTATGTGGATCAATAGAATTGAAGACCCTGATATTAATCCACACAACTGTGAACACTTGATTTTGACAAAACCCCAAAAATATACAATGGAAAAAAGAAAGAATCTGGGCTGGAGAGATGGCTCAAAGGTTAAGAGCAGGGACTCCTCTTCCAAAGGTCCTGACTTCAATTCTCAGAAACCACATGGTGGCTCACAACCATCTATGATGAGATCAGATACCCTCTTATGGCCTGCAGATGTGCATGTGGCCAGAACTCTGTATACATAATTAATTAATAAAAAACAGAAATCTTCAACAAATGGTGCTGACATAACTGACACTTATCTATATCCAGCATCATGCATAAAACTCTAGTCAAACACCTCAACATAAATTCAGTTACACTGAACCTAACAGAAAAGAAAGTAGGAAACAGCCTTAGCTGCATTAGCACAAGAGAACATTTCCTAAATAGAAGACCAGTAGCACAGACACTGAGAACAACAATTAATATATGGGACCTCCTGGAACTAAAAGCTTCTGTAAGGCAAAGTACACAGTAAATAAGACAAAATGGCAGCCTATAGAATGGTAAAATATTTTTATCAGTCCCCCACCTGACAGAAAGTTGATCTCCAAAATATATAAATAACTCAGGAAACTAGATATCAAAATACAAAAAAAAATCCAATTAAAAAATGAGGTAAAGATCTAAACAAAGAATTCTCAACAGAAGAATCACAAATGGTCAAGAAAGAATTGTTCAGCATTCTTAACTATCAGGGAAATGCAAATCAAAACAATTTTGAGATACCATCTAACTCCTGTCATAATGGCTAATATCAAAAATGCCAATGGAATCCTATGTTGGAGAAGATGTGGGGGAGAGGGAACACTCCTACACTGCTAGTAGAAGTACAAACTTGTACAGCCAGTTTGGAAATCAGTATGGCCATTTCACTGAAAACTGGAAATCTATCTATCTCAAGACCAAGTCTTGGGCACATACCCACCAAAGGATGCACAATCATGCCACAAGGACATTTACTTAACTATATTCATAGCATTATTCATAATAGCCAGAATCTGGAAACCACCTAAATGTCCCACAACCAAAGAATGGATAGAGAACATGTGGTATATATACACAATGGAGTATTATTCAGTGACTAAGAAAAACAAACAATGGTATCATAATATTTGCAGGCAAATAAATGGAACTAAAAAAAAAAATCATCCTGAGTCAGGTAAGCCAGACTGAGAAAGACAAACATGGTATTTTTTCAGTTGTAAGTAGATAGTAGGAGTAAAGCAAAGAATAACCAGGTTATAATTCATAACCCCAGTGAAGCTATGTAACAAGAATGATCAAGTAACAAGGACTAGGTAGCAAAAGACATATATGGATCACCCTATCAAGGGGAAATAAATAAGATCTCCTGGTTAAACTGGGAGCACATGAGGGAGAGGAGAGCGGCCATGGGATGGAGGATAAGAACATGGGGGAACTGGGTTGTCTAACTGGGGCAGAAATAGAGAGGGAGAGCAAAGAGAAGAGATATCCTGATATAGAAAGCCATTATGGAGTTAGTAGGGAACTTAGTATAATGGAAATGACCAAAAATCCACAGGGATGACCCCAGATAAAACTCCTAGTAATCATCAAGATGGTGCCTGAACTAGCCTTCCCCTGTAATCAAATTGATGACTACCCTAATTTTCATCATAGAACCTTCATCTAGTAACTAATAGAAGTAGATACAGAGATTCACAGCTAAGCACTGGGCTGCTGTCTTAAATTCCAGTCAGAGATAGAAAGGATGATCATCTGAGCAAGGCGGGGGTAAAGATCATGGTGGGGGAAACCAGAGACAACTGACACAAGCTAGTAGGAGCTCATGGACTCTAGACTAGCAACTGAAAAACCTTCATAGGACTCAATGAGGCCTCTGTATGACTGTGACAGTTGTGTAGCTTGGGCAGTTGGTGGGAACCCTGGCATAGAGATCAGGATTTATCCCTAGTATGTGAATTGGGCTCTTAGAGCCCATTCCCTATGGAGAGATACATTGCTCAGCCTTGAAGAGGGAGAGCTTTGTCCTGCCTCAACTTGATATGACAGACTTTGTTGACTCCCCTCTCTGAGAAGTGAATGGTGTATAGAGTGGGAGGAGGTGGGAGTGAAGCAGGAGGAAGGGAGGGAGAGGGAACTGTGGTTGGTGTGTAAAATAAAAAATTAAATTAAAAAACACATCTAGAACTTCTGTTCATTGAGACATGATAACTGCTGGCTGTGATTGTGGATGCTGACAACTTACCACAAAGGTCAACTACCAAAAAAACTCTCACACTCAGTGAGAAAAAGTACAATTTAGAATGTATTAAAACAGACAATTTAGCAGTGATGTGAGAATGTAATTAGCAATAAGCAGGGCTGTGTGGAGAGTTTAAACTATTGGTTCACAACCTTGAGAACCGGAGTCTAAACTCCCAGCACCTACATAAAAAACAAATCCCAGAAAGCCATGAGATCCTTAAACCCAGGCAATGGATAAGGAACACAGAAAAGATCCTGAGAACTGGTGAGATCTTGTCACAAAAGAAGAAACTCTCAGTTGGCCTTTGATGGGGACAGTGTGAGTGGTGTGCCTTCAAGAAATTTCTGCAATTCACTAGCTTATTAAACCCCTTGGAGCAAGCTTAAGACCCTATTTGGGAGGAAGTGTAGCTAGCATAGCATCCTGTTCCTTCAAACTATACAGATCTTAGAAAAGGGAATGCACCAATCAAGTACATCACCAGCAAGTACTCAGGTGGGGTTGGGCCTTAAGGTGTCCCATCTCTTCAACATGCTGATATTTAGCTGCTCAAGAATGTGGAAGTGTGGACATACTCAAATGTCAAGTAAGGCAGCTCAAATGGGGAACTTCTGGTAGGGTTGGCACTTGTCCATGTTTCCAACATCCTGGACCAGCAGTGCAAGGTGGCTAAAATCCATGTTGGTTCTCTTTGGCCCTAAGGAGAAACAAGAACCAAGGATGCATGTGGTGTCTATGCTGTGGTTCTCAGAACTCAAGGACATAATGCAGCCTAGGGGTGTGCAGACTTCCATGGGGGTAAGGCTGGATCTTCTTTTGGGTCAGTTTTGCATGCCACAGTCACCTTCAAAGGCATAAAAGAACACATACTGGAGAGAAATCCTATGAATGTAATCAGTGTGATAAAGCTTTTTCACATCAAAGTAGTCTTCAAATGCATAAAACAACACATACTGGAGAGAAACCCTGTGAATGTAATCAGTGTGGTAAAGCCTTATGCATTTATTAGTAGTCTTCAAAATCATGAGAAAAAAAACATACTGCAGTGAAATCCTATAAATGTAGTCAGTGTGATAATGTTTTGCACATATGGGAGTAAAACTTTTCTTGTTCAATCAATCTGTTAAAGCCTTTGAATATTATAATAGTTTTTTATTACCTGAAAAAGATACTAAAGGCTCTTTATTATAAAGTGTTTGGTAAGATCTTTAGTAATCATATTTACAATCAGTCTCATAACCGTATTCTGTAGAAAAAATAATTGAGTGTCAACAATCTGTTCAAGCATTATGATGTCTGTTTTTACAATTTTTTTTGTACCAGCAAACTCATGGGGAAAAAAAAATTTATGTGTAGGGGGGTTATGTTGTTCCATTGTAAATAATTGTCTCCATCTATGAGTTTAATAAAAAGTGCTAATTGGCCAAAGGCAGACAGGAAGTGTGCACCAGGCTACCAGACTAAGAAGACTAGGAACAGGCAGAACAGAGCAGAATGCCAAAGAGAAGCCAGAAGAAGCAGAGGACAACTATGCTGCTCTGAGAAAAGGTACCAAGCTGCATGGCTGAACAGGATAAGAGTCATGGGTTAGATTAAGGGTAAAGAGTTAGCAAGTTATATGCCTGGGCCTTAGGCCAATCTGCCTAAAACTACTGTAAGCGTCTGTGTGTTTCTGCGGGTTTGTGGGTCTGTGGGCCTAAACCTTGAGGCTAGGCCTGAAAGTCCCGGCCAGAAACTTTTTACTATGAATGGCAGCCCAACATGGGTAAAATATACCCACATAAAGTCATAGAAAGCTTAAACATGGTCTAGAGCCCAAAGCAGCTTCTGAGTTGTATCTCTCACATGAGCTGTGGTACACAGACTCCCTAGTGAGGCATGTGGGTTTGGGCTACAATGGCGATCTTTTGGAGTGCAGCTTAAGGTGTAAAATGGTTCATTCCTGAAGTATCACAAGACCTCAATATAAGCAAAAAGTTGTAAATGATGTATTTAAGGTTTCTGTTCATAAGGACAGAAAGGAAACAGAATCAAAGATGGCTTCTTAGTGTCCATGTTTTCTTGGATGAGCTCTGTTTGCTGGAGGCAAGCAGAGTCTTGGCTTTTTTAACAGAAGCTTCCTGATTCAGCCTTAGAAGCAAAACACTTGTGAGTTTTTAAAGAGGCCCTGCTGCCAAATACTTAAATGGAGTTAATGAGCAGTAGATGGCAAAGCTTTACTTGGTCATTATATGGACCCTAAAATTCCCAGAGTACCTGGGTTAAAAAGCTAAATTCTATGAAATTAGACTAGGAGTTGGGTGGAACCATCCATCCATCCTACCAATCTTTAATCCTTAGTCAAGGACCTTGGCAGATTAAAGGTGTAGTAAGAAACAGAAAGAAATAGAAGAATCTGGGTGGAGTCAATCACCCTAGCCAAGCAAAGGTATAGTCAGAGACAGAAAAAGTTAAGAAATAAATATATAGTAAAGACAGTTTTTTTAAAAAAAAGTCTGAGTGGTTTAGAGTGTGTTGAATATATATATATATATATATATATATATATATATATATATATATATATATATATATATATATATATAAGCATTGATGTGTCTCTGCATGTCTATGGGCCTAAACCTTGAGGCTAGGCCTGAAAGTCCGGGCCAGAAACCCCTTATTACATTTATGAAGCCTCATGTATACAATCTGTTCAAGTATTATGATGTCAGTTTTTGTATTGTTTGTATCAGCAAACTCATGGAAACCAACAAATTAGTAAATTTATTAATCCCTGTGTGTAGGGTAAAAGAGCCAGCCAAAGAAACATACCTTACCTTGAAACCAGAGCCAGTGAAAGATACACTCTTTGGCCCTGAAGCCATAGCCAAAAAACAACAAGAAACAAAAGAAAGCAAACCAAAAAAACCACATGCTCTAGCCTTGATCTCAACTGAGTATAAAACCAACCAATCCCTGAGCATGAAATCCCGGCATTCTCTGAACTTGTTCAAGCTCAAGGATTGGCATCTGAGAAACTCACCCTGAATTTTTCTCTAGAAAACCTGTGACCCTAAGAAGCCCTATATAAGCTCTATGCCTGTTGAGTTGGCAGTCACTCTCCTAAATTCCTCCCTCCCAAATAAATTTCTTGAATGACTTTTGGGTGAAGATCTTACTTCCCCAGAGCGGATCAGAAACTTCATAGTAGAGTAGAGAAATTGTGGGCAATTCTACTGGGAAACTCCTTTATGGGAGCCTAGTGTAAGTAATATCTTTTTTTCAGAGCAGATTGGTACATTTCTGCAGTGATTTTCTCTTTAGTTTAGTGAAGCAGATAAGTAAAGATTTTGGCTGGAGCTGAGAAGAAACCTCTGCTTGGAAACTCCCTAGTATAGCATAGAAGACAGCTTTGATAGGGAATTCTATTAGCAGAGTCTCTGTCAGGAGCAGAATTGCTACAAGTTGCATGTAGACCAACCCCCACTGAACAGCTTCAGGCAGAGTCAAATGCCTTTCCTTCCAGAGTTCAAACATTTGTGATATAAATTAGAATGATAATGTAGCCACTTAAGATTTTATATTTTTATTAAATTACATGGAATAACTAACTTAGAGGTGAATTTAATGGATTTGTATTTCCTTTTCTTTGGGTGTGTATAAATTTATGTTATCTTATAGAAAGTATAATTTAGTGCATGAATTAGGGTTGCGGGATTAAGGTTGGAGTTAGGGTTAGAATTAGGAGGGATTATGGTTGGGGTTAGGGTTACAGTTGAAGTTCAGCGTTAGGGTTAGGGTTAGGGGTCAGGTTTAGAGGTTATTGTTAGGGGATGAGAGTTAGTGTTAGGTTTAGACTTCCCTGTTTATTTTGGTGAGCCTGATGCCTTGTGCCACCACCACTTCCTCAGGTTTAGGTTAGGGTTAGAGTCAGAGTCAGGTGTAAAGGGGTTAGTTTTAGGTGTAAGGGTTTGGGGTTTAAGGGTTAGGGTCAAGGGTTAGGGTCAGGCTTATGGACTTAGGGTTCAGGGGTTTAGAGTTAGAGTTAGACTTCACTGTTGGGTTTGGTGGGCCTGATACCTTTGAGCCACCAACACTTTCTTGGGGTTAGGGTTAGGGTTAGGGGTCAGGGTTAGAGGTTATTGTTAGGGGTTAGGGTTCAAGTTTAGGGTTAGACTTCCCTGTCAATTTTTGTCGGCTTGATGTCTTTGAGCCACCACCACTTCCTTGGAGTGTGGGTTCCTGATGTTATAAGTATTCTTTCATGTTCAAATAGTGCCTTGCCTGATCTGAGACTGGAAATTCCAGCATTAGCTTTAATGTTAATGTTAGTGTGGTTAGGGTTTGATGTTAGCGGTTAGGGTTAGAGTTTTCTGTCTATAACTTTCTCAGGTATTACTGCTATGCCTCACAACTCAGAATAGCTGTGGGTTTCTTTCCATAGCCCTTTGGTACTATGTTTTATATCTTTGGGCAAATTTATAGTTGTGGATAGTTCAATCTAATGTATAAAAATGATTCCAAAATATTCATTACTGACTCAGGAAAGTAACTGTAGTTCCATTCTCAAAGACTGATAATTTTAGAGTTCAGAACACATTCAGACAGACCAAACTCCTCTTGAAGGAAAGGACAGATTCTTAGACTTACCCCCTTGCAATAGTTGACTTTTTGCACATACCCTGACCACACAAGGTTCAACCTGCTACTTTTCTTGTTATGTCCTGAATTTCAGTGTCAGTCTCTGTCTGAGGAAAGTTATATGCAAGGACAAGCATTTACATGGGTTGGTCTTTGTGACCTGACCTGCCTGAGAAAACTGTACAAATTTATGTTTTACAATTATGGCTTGGGCTCTAAAAATGCAGCATACAATTGTCCAGAATTTGGCAATATGGGACATGCAGCAACAATGTAGTGATGAGGCTATACAAAATGTGAATGTAAAATGAGTGTGAAGGAGAGAGGGAATAGAGACAATGTTGGGGGAAGAGAGAAAAAGAAACATATATGATATGAATGTGAGTGTATGTGTGCTGAATGAACCATGAAAGAAAAAATGAAAAAAGCCTAAAAATAGTACAATACATAAAAAATAAACGAAGTACATAATATAAAAATGTACACATGTATATAAAAATAAAAAGCTATATTAGAAAGTTGTTACTATATATAAGACCTATGCAAAAAGCTATAAAATTATAAGAACAATATAAAATGTTATATAATAAAAAGCTATATATATGAAATAAATGTTACTATTAAGAGATTTATAACTGTTAAAAGACAAAACTATATTTAAAAACATATAAATAAATAAAACATAGATGTGCTGACAGGTAAAAATAAATATAACTATATATAAAGATATATGACCATATATAAAATACAATATAATTAAATATATAAAATACAATATAATTAAATATATAAAATACAACAATATAAAAAATGCATCTAAAGGCAAAAATCAAAAGCCATTTTTTAAAAATAAAATGTTACCATCAGAAGGTTTTTATGTTTCTTTATTATGTCAGTCAGTTTGTAATTATCCCAGACATTCCTAAAGCAGATCATAAAAACCTAGCCTCTCATAGTCCTTGTTACATGTGGTACAACTCCATTATGCTCTTATTACTTATTTATTATTTATCATTCTTTTTATTTTTACTAACACTTGTCCACATTAAAAACTTGTTCTTGATGTATGCTCTTCTTTAAAGCTCTCTTGTGAAGGTGACTTGTGGTGATATGTTATTGATGTGAGAATGTCTTTCTGTATGCTGTGAATATCAATCTTTAAATAAAGAAGCTGTTTTGGCCCATGACAGTTACCATAGAAAAAGTAGGAGGGGAAATCACACCATAGTCTGGGCGGAGTTGGACAGATAGACCCAGTTGCCCAAAGAAGAAACACATGTGAGCCATGGGCCATGTGGCAGACAGATGAATGGAAATGGGTTGAGTTAAGATGAAAGAGCAAGCTAGCAATGTGCCTGAGCCATAGGCCAAAAAAGCATGAAGTTAATATAAGTGTCTGAGTCATTTCTGGGGGCCTGATCAGCGGTGCACAGCTAAGGTGTCTGGGACTGCAGGTCTGTGGGTTTGGACCTCTGGCCGCCCGGGGACAGGAAACCTTATTGTAACAAATAAATTCTGGCCCCACTGCCCTAGGCCCCACAAACTGTCCATGCCATTTGACTATCATTCACATTCAGAAGGCTTAATTCAGTTTTATGCAGGTTTCCCATTTGTCATTTCAGAGTCAGTGAGCTCCTAATAGCTTGGGTCAGCTGTCTCTGTGGGATTCTTCCTCATGATCATGACCCCCTTCATTCATATAATTCCTCCCTCTCTTTGGCTGGACTGGGAACTTGACTCAGTGCTTCACTGTGGATCTCTGCATCTGCTTCTAATAGTTGCTGGATGAAGATTCTACAATGACAATTAGAGTAGTCATCAATTAGATTATAGGGGAAATCCAGTTTAAGATACCCTCTCTACTATTGCTTGAAGTCTTAGCTGTCTGTCATCTTTGTGAGTTCTTAGGTATTTACCTGGCACCAGGTTTCTCTTTAACCCCACAATGTCTGTCTCTATCAAGATATTTGTTTCATTGTTCTCCTTCTCTGGCCTCCCCAACTCAATCATTCCATTCCCTCATGTTCTCTTCCCATCTCCCCTTACTCCCTCCCCACTATGGTCCTAATTTACTCAGGTGATTTTTTTGGTTTCTCCTTCCCAGGGAGATCCATGAGTGTTTCTCCTAAGTTCCTTCTTGTGACCTAGCTGCTCAGTGTTGTGGATTTTAGCCTGATTATACTTTGTTTTATGTCTAAAATCCATTATGAGTGAGTGCATACCATGTTTATCTTTCTGGGCCTGCAAATTTCAGAATTTTTTTCTTACTGCTGAACAGTACTCTATTGTATAAATAAACCACAATTTTTAAAAGTTCACTCTTCACTCAAGGGGCAGCTAGGTTGTTTCCAGGTTCTGACTATTGCAAATAATGCTACTATAAACATAGTTGAGCAAAAGTTCTTGGGGTAAGATTGTGCATCCTTTGAGGATATGCCCAAGAGTGGTACAGCTTGATCATTGGGTATATTGACTCTCAGTTATCTGAGAAACTGATTTCCAAAGCAGCTGTACAAGTTTACATTTCCACCAGCAGTGGAGGAGTGCTCCCCTTAATCCTCACTGGAGGAGTGCTCCCCTTAATCCTCACTCCATCAGTGTTTTTTGTCCTAACCATTCTGTAGGTGTAAGATGGTGTCTCAGAGTTGTTTTGATTTGCATTTCCCTGGTGGCTAAGTATGTTGAGCAATTCTCTAAGTGTCTTTTTGGCCATTTGAGATTCTTCTGTTGAAAATTCTCTATTTAGTTCTGTACCCATTTTAAAAATTAGATTATTTGGTTTTATGACTTCTAGTTTCTTGAGTTCTCTATATAGTTTAGAGATCAGTTCCATATCAGATATAAGGTGGGTTAAGGTCTTTTCCTAATCTGTAGGCTGTCATTTTGTCTTATTGGCTGTGCCCTTTGCCTTACAGAAGCTTCTCACTTTCAGGAGGTCACACTTACTAATTGTTGTTCTCAGTGTCTGTGCTATTAGTGTTATATTTAAGAAGTGGTCTCCTGTGCCAATGTGTTCAAGGATATTTTCCACTTTCTTTTTTATCAGGTTCAGTGTAACTGGGTTTATGTTGAGGTCTTTGATCTACTTAGATTTGAGTTTTGTTCAGGGTGATAGATATGGATCTATTTGTATTCTTCTATATGCCACCATCCAGTTATGCCAGCACCATTGGTTAAAGACGCTTTCTTTTTCCATTGTGTCTTTTTTCACTTCTTTTCCAAAACCTAGGTACTCATAGCTGTGTGGATTAATGTCAGGGTTTTCAATTCAATTTCATTGATTCACAACTCTGTTTTTATGACAGTACCAAGTTGTTTTTATTACTGTAGCTCTATGGTAGAGTTACACCTCACGAAAATCAGGATGTGAGGCCCCCTGAAGTTCTTTTATTGAACAGAATTGTTTCATTGATTCTGAGTTGTTTGTTTTTCCATATGAAATTGAGTATTCTTTTGAGGTCTGTGAAAAATTGTGTTGGAATTTTGATGGAGATTGCATTGAATCTGTAGATTGCTTTTGGAAAGATTGCCATTTATACTATGTTGATTTTACCTATCCATGAGCATAAGAGCTTTCCATTTTCTAATATCTTCTTCAATTTCTTTCTCAATGACTTTAAGTTCTTGTCATATAGATCTTTTACCTCTTTGGTTAGAGTTACCCCCAAGATATTTGGTGTTATTTGCAGCTATTGTAAAGCGTGATGTTTCCTTGATTTTTCCCCAGTGCTTTTATCATTTGTGTATGGGGGGTATTGATTTTTTTGAGTTAATCTTGTATCCTGCCACACTGCTGAAGGTGTTTATCAGCTGTAGGAGGTCCCTGGTAGAATTTGGGGGGTGACTTATGTATACTATCATAAGACCTACAATCAGTGATAGTATGACTTCTTCCTTTCCAATTTGTATCCCCTTGATCTCCTTTTGTTCTCTTATTTCTCCAGCTAGAATAGTATTGAATAGATGTGGGGAGAGTGAACAGTCCTGTCTTGTTCCTGATTTTAGAGGGATTGTTTTGAGTTTCTCACCATTTAATTTGTTGTTGGCTATTGACTTGCTGTATATTGCCTTTATTATGTTCAGGTATGTTCCTTTTATCCCCAATTTCTCAAAAACCATTATCATTAAAGAGTGCTGGATTTTCTCAGCATCTAGTGAGATGATCATGTATTATTTTCTTTTAGTTTGTTTATATGGCAGATGACATTGACAGATTTTTCTATGTTGAACTATCCCTGCATCTCTGAGATTTTCCCTACTTGATTATGGTAGATGATTTTTTGATATGTTCTTGAATTTAGTTTGCAAGTATTTTATTGAGTATTTTTGCATCAATGTTCATGAGGGAGATTGGTCTGTATTTTTCTGTATTAGGATATTTTTCTGTATTGTGTCTTTGTGTTATTTGAGTAACAGACTGACTGTAGACTCATAACAAGCATTTGACAATGTTTCTTTTGTTTCTATTGTATGAAACAATTTGATGAGTATTGGTATTAGTTCTTATTTGAAATTATGATAGAATTCTGTGCTGAAACTATCTTGCCCTAGGCTTTTTTTTTTTTGGTTGGGAGACTTTTAATAACTGCTTCTATTTCCTTATGGGTTATAGATCTATTTAAGTCATTTGTCTGGTTTTTATTTAATTTTGGTAAATGACACCTGTCTGGAAAATTGTCTATTACGTTTTCCAATTTAGTGGAGTACAGGTTTTTGGATTATGCCCTAAGGATTCTTTGGATTTCCTTGGTGTGTGTCGTTATGGTGCCTTTTTCATTTCTAATTTTGTTAATTTAAATATTCTCTTTCTGCCTTTTTGTTACTTTGGATAAGTGTTTATCTTGTTGACTTTCTAAAAGAACCAACTCTTTGTTTCATTGATTCTTTGTATTGTTCTCTTTGTTTCAATCTTATTGATTTCATCCCTGAGTTTGGTTATTTCCTGTTTGCTTCTATTTATTCTAGAGCTTTCAGCTGCACTTTTAAGTCTCTTGTGTGAGATTTCTCCAACTTTTTAATGTATATTTATCCTGGAGCTATTTGTGTGGACCAGGATGTTCTGCTCCCTAAAATATGCCTGCCTCTGACCTTCTCCTTGTCTTCTCCACCTGAAAGTGGGTTCCACCATGGTAGGTAATTTCTTCTTGCTGGCCTATAACCACAAACAACCACGTTTCTATTAGCTCATTATAAAATACATTATTTGTTTGTGGGGTTCATAAGAATGAATAAATTTCTGCCATGACATCTGACATGGCTTGTAGAGTAGAACTTTTAGCTGGGTACTTGGAGAACAGTTTCCCATTGGACTAGACAGAAGACACTGGCCTGAGCTGTCCAATGATATTCAGTAACCTTGGTTCCCTAGTGTGACCATGGGTCTGAAAGACTTCCAGACTTTTACCAAGTGGAATGGTGGGCATGGATCTCACCAGAGAACAAGTGTGCCTTTCTGTTATGACTAAGATTAGATTTCTTTTAAAGAGAGAAAGCATGTTTATGGATCAAGACAACTATAGGAGAAGACATTGAGCAGATGCAATTAATTCTTACTTCCAGAAGGTGGCATCCCACACCTGATATGCATGTCCTCATTTCCAAAGGACAAGTACATGACAATCTTTGGTCAGAAGAGGGCACAGCAACACTACTCATTTATTTTCATATATCATACTCCTCTCTCAACCCATAGCCTAGGAAACTATTGGAAAATGAAATAATACTGGTTTAAAAGACAAAAAAGAGACATATTAAAAAAATGTTTTCTAATGCTATTCTAATAGATAGATAGATTACTACATAGATCAATCCTTTGCTCAGTCATCTTCAGAGAAGCTTCATCTGGCAGCAGATGGAAACAAATACAGGTCTGTGGGTCTGGGCCTCTGGCCACCCAGGATCAAGAAACCCCCATTACAACAGAGACCCACACTAGACATTTCAGAGAGTGAGAGATCTTCGGACATTAAACCCTAAAACTAGAATGTCTTCATAAATTCTATGCCCTCAGAGCTCAAGAAACTCTGAGGAATTGAACAATAGTTTACTAGCCTGAGGGAATGGTGGACACCAAGAAAATAAGGATCTATATAAACATGAAGAAAGCTTTATGGAACCACAAAGAGTGAAGCAGCATAGACAGGACCTGCACAGATCTGCACTGGGTCCTCCAAGTACATAGTATGTGTTCCAGTTCAGTATTTTTATTCCAGAGTGTGTGAATGAGTGGGCCTCTGGTTCTTATGACTTCTTTTAGGATCTTTGCCTACTATTGGGTTTGTTTTGTCCAACTTTGTTGTGATAATTTTTGCTTCATCTTTATCATATTTTATTTTGTTATAATTTAAAAATTAATGAATAAAGGATTTAATAAATGGAAACCTAGGTGTTGCTATAAAGGTTTAAAAACTGAATTGTTATTTATACCTGCTGAGAGAAGAATAATTACTTTTCTTCAATAGAATGAAGCCGAATATTCAGGAAAGGCATTCTTTTCAGGAGTAATTAATCAACATATAATGGACTCCTCATTTGTGTGTGTGTGTGTGTGTGTGTGTGTGTGTGTGTGTGTGTGTGTGTGTGCGCGCGTGCACATGTGCTTCCCATAGGCCAAAATGGCTTCTTTATTAACAAATGGTAATAAAGTATATTCACAGTGTACAGAAAGACATACTATATCACCTTCTGGTCTTGCTTGGAAGCAGCTATGGCCTTCTGTGAACCAGTCTGCACAGAGGCAAAAGCAGCTTTAATCTGAGGTTAATACAGTAAGCAGTGCTGTTAAGTGCCTTTTTCTTAATGTTTTCTGTACTGGTGTTCTCTCTCTCTTTTTTTCTATCTGTGAGAATTGTGGTAATGGTACAGTTATCTCTTAGATCAAACATAAAGATTGACAGGTCAAATAGGCTTTAAATTATTCTATTTTCCATAGTGTCATTTATTTGGTTTCTAGCTAAGACCTTGTGGTAAAGAGGAACATGCCAGAGTCATTTTACCATCATTTTAATAGTTTATATATCTTTCTGCATGACTTTGAGGTAAGAATGTTTTCAAATGTCTCTGCTTTTATATTGATGTCATGTTTAGATGTGGCTTTGTTAACTGAGCATGCTTAGGAATAGGTAGAGCTCTGTGTGAATGTGTACAGACTCCCTAACTAAAATCCATATGCTTCCTTTGTTTAGGAAAAGCATTGTTTTGAGAATAATCCCCATGGTCTACTTGCCTCCTGCACATTAGAAATATATTTCATTTCTTTTGTCTTGGTTGTTGTAATGGCAATTTTTAGTAGTCAAAGTGACTTACTTCTAAAATGAACTAAAACCCAAAGAGGTGGGTACACCTATGAAGAATTTTTCTTAAAGGTTTTGAAGTTAAAGATCCATATTTAATCTGGATCATGTGAGGTGATATCTATCGTTAGTGGCTTTGTGGCTTGCTCACCTTTAACCCCAGCACCGAGGAGGCAGAGGCAGTTGGATTCTCTGAGTTCGAGGCCACCTGGTCTATAGAATGAGTTCCAGGACTACACAAATAAACCTTGTCTCAAAACACACACACACACACACACACACACACACACACACACACACACACACACACCCCAATCAAATAATAAGATCTACTTTTAGTCTGGATCACACCTTCTGGCAGCAGTGGACATATATAAAGGATATTGAAGAAGGAAGTTCTCTCTTTTTGCCTGCTTGCCCTAGATCTGGCTATCAAGTTTATTCCTTTATTAGCATCAGAGCCTACTTCTTTGGATTTGGTGTGTACTGAAGACCAGCTGAGATATCCAGCCTCATGGACTGAACAAACTACTGAATTTTTCAAATTCCCATTGGTAGGCAGCCATTGTTGGGCTACATGGACCACAGCTTGTGAGACATTCTAATAAATCTGCGTTCTACATACTTGGAGAGATTTATTGTCCCAGTCCTGTTCATGTTGAGAACCTTGAATAATGAAAGTGTGTGTGTGTGTGTGTGTGTGTGTGTGTGTGTGTGTGTGTATTTACCTACACAGTGAGGAAGATGGTTAACAATAGTGCTCATAAACACATTCTTCCTAGCGTATTATTCTCTAAGTATTCGACTTTGCATGAAGACTACTCTTTTTACTATTATTCATTTGCCAAGCGTTTGCTCTGTGTTTCAGGAATAGAACTGCTAAAGCAAGGGAGCTGTCATTCAGCTTTTTGATGGGAGAGAGTTCTGGCAGAAATCTGGTTCTTGCTTTTCTTTCCAGGTTGTTTGAAGTCCCTGTGACTACCAGGTAAAAAGTACCTTTGGTTTATTTTATCTCAGCATGAAACCACAGAACAAACGTCTTCTTTTGTGTTCTTAAATCTCTCTTTAGTTGTTAGTATTCTGGGAATGCATTTACCTGTGTGACAGAGAATCACTCCATCTCACAGAGTGTTAGGGTTGGAGCGAGACAAACCGAGGCAGAGTCTTAGGTCTTAGTCTTAGAAAGAAAAAAATCTTTATTCCACGAGTGGGACCCACTGTATTCAAAGAAACAATGAGCTCTGAATTACAAATGAGCGAAGCTTTTATAGGGCAGGAAGTGAATCACGGGGAAGTTAGTCATGGGGGTAGGGGTCAGGAATGAGCAGCTGAGTAGGTAACCATGGTAACCACACATCCAGTAAACAAAGCTCCCCCCAACAAACAGATACTTAGATCTTATCACAAGTAGCAGAAGCTCTGTCAGCATCCTGTGGATTTTACAATGCTCTGTCGATATTTATCATATGGTGGGAGCTGTTAAGCACCATCTGGAAAGTCCCTTAATTGTTTCTTATAGTGAAGGGGTAAAAGGACCACAGTAAGAATTTTCCCTCTTTACATTAGTATAGTGAGCTGTGCAAGCTAGCTAGCCGCATTGTGTAGAGAAGGAAGAGGGGGACGTGCCTATGAAATACAGAAAGACAGCAGCAGGATCTGCTATTGGAGATAAGGACAGGAATCATAAAAATGCATATCTCTGCAGATTTGGAAAAGGTTTGTGTCTGGGTGGAAGGCACGGTCACAAAACATTGTGCTGTGTCTTTAAGCACAGTGAAACCCCAAGGGAGGTGCTCTTGTCACTCAGGCCTCACTAGCCAATCAGGTCCTTCAGATAACCTGCCAGTCAAAAGTGGTGCGGACTCCTCTGGAGCCAGGCTTCCGGCTTGCTTTTAAAGAGAAGCTGGGTAGTGGTTCCGTGTGTTGTGCTGTGAGTGTTGCTGCGGGCAGCTGAGTGTGGAGAGCATGGGCGAGCTGGAAAACCATGACATGGTGAGGAAAGGGCAGCTGTCCCCAGACAGGGAGGAACATTTGTGGTGGGCCCTCCCCGAATCTGGGTGGAAACCTGCAGCCAGATTCTCTTTATTTTGTGAAGTCCCTTGCAGTCTGTGCAGCTACCTGGACCCAGGAACAGGTCTCTGAATAACTTTGTTCCATGGGTCTGCTCAGAGCACTGGGAGCAGGGAGCTGTGTGTATTTTTTATTCAACTTCTACATGTGCTTGGTGCATCTATGGAAAGTTAGTTGCCAAATTCAGGGAGGCCTAATTTCTCCAGTGTCTTCTAGAAGAGCCAGACTGTGGTTCTGTTGGTCCATGTGGTGACCTGGGCAGTGGCCCTAGTCCTCTGCACCTCCCTGTGTATAAATTTCCTGGGGATGGGGAGACTCTGCAGCTATGACATGGGAGGATATGATGCTTATAGATTCACTGTCTAGTGTGAACACATGGGCACTGCTTTTGGTGTGCAGTGGGAAGATATATTGGAAAACTGAAGGTCTGGTTTCTAGAAGTTCTCAATATTGCATTCCACTTTCATGTTTGTCTTATAGATGTCACAAATAGTTTATAAACTGGTAGAAAGATGCTGATGTGGGTCACCTTTTAGCAATACACAATTAGAATGTGTTTCAATTTATGATACCACCAGCCACAATGGTATGGTTCAGTGAATTTTAAGTTCCTGGGGACAAAAGAGTTTCTAATCTGTAGAGATTTTTCAGATGTGCATGGTGTTGATAGGCAGAATCCACACCTTGCACTGTAATCCATGTGGCAGGAAACAGCTTTTAAATTATTCTTCTATGTTGTTTTGGGATTGGGCATCTTTGGGGCTGAGTTTACCTGAAACTGCAGGAGTCATAAGGAGCTGCAGAGCCATAGCAGAGATCACCTCCATTTGCAATGAGAGCTCTAGAGCATGGGCTTCTGTCTTTTGAAGAAATATCAGAAGCTAGAGGATCAGGAACAACAGTTTAAGGGTCATTCTGAGTTAATTTCATGAAACTTGTGAAGTCTGTTTATTTAATTTCTATACACATAGAATTATGGGTAGCTCGGTAAATGGTCAGTGTTATACTTTTCCTGGCTAAGTTTCTTTTGATTAAAAGTCAACTATATTTTCCTGCCTTTGTTCTTAGCTTTCTCTCTCCATCTCCTTTATTCTTTCACAAATATTGTATACATTCTTGATTCTTGTATCTTTGTGTTAAATATAGACATCATAGTATGTCAATCTATGTACTGTTTTTCATAATCCCATTGATCATTTTGAGTGTTTCCACTGTGATCGTAGCCTTGTAATCAGCTTTCCTATTATAAATTATTGGGCATTGTCATTGTATTGAATTCATTTTATGCTGCAAATTTACCATACAACCTCTTAATTTTGATGCCTCATGTTCCCATCAATCATTCTTTACTTCTTTATTTATTTATGTTTCATTGTTCTTCTTGTTGTTAATCTGTAAAAGACTTTTGGCTTAGTTGATAAAAGGAATTATGAGTCTTGGCATGTGGCTTAGCACATGTTCTTTTTAGGAATGACCGGAGTTCAGATACCTACACTCAAATTGGAAGGCTCATAGCTCTCTACTATTCCAGACTTAGGGGATCTCATACCCTCTTTTGTTTGTCACCTCTATACATATGGAAGTCATTTTCTCTCAGAAACATACAAAAATTTGCAATAAACTTATTTTCAAAAGTGCTTGTGACTTATAGAGCAATTAGAGTAAAAACTAATTGCTTTAGGTGTACACCGATTCTTTCATAATCTGTTCTCTTACATTTTATTTTAAAAAACTTTTTATTTTCACTCCCTGATGCAGACTTATAGGCAACCATTGATCATAGGAAACAAAATGGTGTCTACATCATCCTAAAAGACATCGTTTCTTTATTATAAGAGAATAAGATTCTTTTAGTAGTCAAAACTATTTTCTACAAAATTAAAACATAAGAAGGTTTCAAGTGAATCTCTGTAATTTTGGTGGAACAGCCCTCCTTACCCAACCCATTTTTCTGTTACTGGTAAAGAAGAGAACTGGGGTCTACAGAATGAGAGCTGGTCAGTGCTTTTTGGAGTTTGATATTGGTTACAATCTTGCAGTTCTTGTTTAAGAAAACATTATATACATTTATAAGTCTGTCTTTGTGCCTTAGTGGTGCCACCTATGTTGTTGGTTTTATTACTGCAACCTAATTATATTGCTCATTTTTTGGAAAGTGATGGACCTTCACCAATTTTGTTTTCAGAAAATTTCTTGGTATGAGTTCCTTGAGTATTTGTTGGCTTGCTAAGTTCCTGTGGAGATACAGTTTTAGTTTTCCCTTTTTGATCTTAGATGCCTCTTTCCATTTTCTGGTGTATCTGTGTTTTCCAGTTGTTGCTATTGCTTAGGTGATTGATATGATTCCTACAATGGCTTTGGATCTTTAAAACCTTCTTGTATTTCTTAAGAAAGTGAGTAAGGCAGAGTTAAAAAGTAATGGGCTGATTTAGACAAAACATTGCTTCTGTTGTATGGTTATTACTATTGATTCATTCAGGTCTACAGTGAAAAAGAAGCAAATAGAAATAAATAAAAGTCTGTGTTTTATTGAGAAAAACAGCACCAGGTAGTTTCAGATGGCAGTCTAGTGGTGAAGAAGAGGTAGAAATTTTCAAAGATTTTAGCACCATTAAAGGAAAAGCCTTTTCCCTGCATTTGAAGCCTAGGGAGATGCCACAAGTGTAAGACTCCATTTAGCTAACCCCTTAATTTATAAGGAGTATGAACAGTAATGTCTTGTTTCAGGAGCAGCATCATACAGAACATGCTATAAATTTGGTTCAAGCTTGGTAGGGCACATCAAATCTTGGAAGGATCACCTATGTTTTACTAAATCTGCTGTTATATGAAGTTTCTGACCCTGACTTTGGGTTTAGCCTCAAGGTTAGGATCCTCAGACCCGCAGACCCACAGTCCCACAGAGACACACAGATGCTTATATTAATTGTATGCTGATTGACTTGGGGCACAGTCATATAACTTGCTAGCTCTTGCTCTTAATCTAATTCTTACTCTTATCTTGTTCAGCCAGGCACCTCAGTACCTTTCTCAGAGCAGCATAGTTGACCCCTGCATCTTCTGCTTCTCTGTGGCATTTCTGCTGTGTTCTTCTGTTCCAAGTTTTCTTAGTCTGGTAGCCCCGCCCACACTTCCTGTCTGCCTTTGGCCAATCAGCGCTTTTTATTTTACTCATAGGCAGGACAATTATTTACAAAGTAACATCATAAATCTACTACAATCTGGGAAGAAAAACTATGCAAAATGTAAAGGTCATGAATTCTCCTATGGTCTGTTTATTACTATTGTACCCATCTATGTTTGGCTGAGTCAGAGCTTCATTGAAGAGATTGTGAAAGTTTATTGCACAAAGCAGTGAAGATGAAGCTGGGTTGCATTTGAGATCACAGAATATTGGAATATCTAAGCTATGAGACATCTGCCATGGAGAGTTGTATATGGGGAATGGAAGTAGCAGAAAAGCAAGATAAATGTGAAGTTGTAGAGTGTTGTGTAATATTTTAATAACAAAGCTTGTTTGGAGTCAGAAAGCAGAGCTAGCCATTAGCTGACCAAAAATGCCATAGTTTGGAGGACTGTGAACAGACAGAAAACAAAGTGTAAGGTGGGGCTGAGAGGATCTTGGCTGTATTTTAGATGGAGGAGCTGAAGAGATGGGAGTTACTGGGGCTGCTCCACTGGTTCTCTGATCTTTGAAGGTTTTACCCCCAAATTCAAAATGTCTGTCTCATATCAAAAAGCCATCTGATAAAGGACAGAAGAGAAGCCAAAATTAAGAGACTATTCTATTGCCACTAATCTCATAATTTTTTTAGTTTTAACTCTTTAAAACTTGTATATTTCAATTTTTCTAAAATTAATATACATATTAAATTTCCTGGCAGCCTCATTACCATCTCATGCACCTTCTGTTAGCCCAAGCAGCCTACATTAGCAGGGTAATTTTCTTTTCCTCTGGGGCTTATCAGACTAGTCCCAGACTGTCAAGCCTAAAGCAAGAAGCAATCTAAACTCATCAGAACTCTAGAGTATCTGAATCACTGTGACTCTTGTACTCTGTGAGTCAGAAAAGACTCTTGAGGGCTGTGGTACTATGCTTTTGTATACTGTGAATATGGTTTAACAAAATGCTGATTTCCCAGAAGAAGGCATTCAAGAAGTATAGGCAGGCCTACTAGACTGAGAGAACTCTGGGAAGAGAAAGAGAAGGAGCAAAAGCAGCAGACATAGAGGAGTCAAGACAGGGATGCTGATATGGGAAAAGGTACCAAGCCACATAAGCATAGGTGGGAATAACGGGCTAACTTAAACCATAGGAGTTAGCAAGTAATAAGGCTGAGCCATAAACCAAACAGCTTGTAATTGATATAAGCCTGTGTGTGATTATTTGGGACTAAATGGCTGTGGTCAGTCTGAGCAGGACAGAAAATCTTCTGACTACAAATGGCATTCCAACATGGGGCATATTGAAAATGTGTCCTAGAATACAGAAATGGAGCCCAAAACCAGCTTCCTAGTTGTGTCTCTTGAGTGGGCCTTGGTACAGAGAAACAGTGAGCTATGGTCTTAAGCTGCAACATGTTAGGTTCCCACAGTCTCATAGAAGCCTCATTACAAACTTGAGGTTTTGTTCATACAGATAGTAAAAGAACAAAGTCAAGCATGGCTTCTTGGTAACAGCATTTTTCTCAAGTGGCCTCTCTTTGTTGGTGGTAAACAGGGGCACAACTCCTTTAATAGAGGCTTCATGACTCAGCATTAGTCGCAAAACTCTCAAAAGAGGCTCTGCTGCCAAACACTTAAATGGTATTTATGAGCAGTGGGTGGTTGTGCTCTACTTGGTGGCTGTGTGAACCCTAAATTTCCCCAGAGTTGGGTGGTAAATATGATTTTTACTGGTACCTCTGCTGTGAGTTACAAGTTGTTATAGACAATGGTGTGGAAAAATATACAAAGATTAGACTTGGGGTTCTTTTTTTTTTAAGGGAGGAATGTTGTGGGACTATGCTTTTGTACACTGTCGGTATTTGTTACTGTAAATATTGGTTTAATAAAATGCTGATTGGTCAGAAGACAGGCAGGAAGTATAGATGGGGCTACCAGACTAAGAGAACTCTAAAGAGGAAGAGGAGGAACAGATGCCAGCAGATGCAGAGCAATCAAGACAAGAATGCTACAATGAGAAAAGGTACCAAGGCACATGTCTAAGCATAGATAGGAACAATGGGCTAACCTAAAGCATACAAGTTAGCAAGTAATACGCTTGAGCCATAGACCAAACAGCTTGTAATTAATATAAGCCTGTGTGTGATTATTTGGGACTAAATGGCTGTGGGACAGTCTAGAGGACAGAGAAACTTTTGATGTCAGTATGAGAAACTGAGTCATTGTATGGATTTCCACATTCTACCTCAGGATCATGTCACCAAAAAAGGTTCTGCTGTTTCAGGTCACTGGTGTACTTATAAAATAATTCTGGAAATATTATGTCTCCCATATGTTTATGTGGGTAAATTTGTAGTCTTCTGTCTCTAAATTATTCAAAGTGTAACTTGGAGCCTTAACCTAAAAGACACAAAGATGATAGCATATATAGAATGTAAAATCTGTTATAAGATGGCTCCTTTTTAGCATTAGCCAGAATTGAATGTATACTATCATTAAAGATACTTTTTTTTACTAATTTCTTAATTGTGTGAAGTGATTTTTTTTTCTGGGAAGGCATATTAATTCTAGAATAGCTTCACCTCCAGCCTTTTAGAAAAATGTTTCTGAGACAGCTCTCCTAAGTTGACACAAATGGTCTTGATTCTAGTTTGTTGCTCTGAGTGGCAATGGCCTTCCTGTCTCCTCTATATTATACCTTCAGAATCTTAAATTAAATGATTGCATCACCTTAGACTTTTAAAATTATCCATTTGAGTCATACAATTGAGTATCTATTTTAGTAAAAGGAAAGGGATTTACATATGGAACATGATTTCTTCCTTCAGACCAGAATAGAAGTAATAGTTTATTGTGTACACTTACCTCCTGGAGTCACCATTATGAAAAATAACTTTATTGTAGCAGAGGGAATAATTTTATAATTTCCCAGCATTTACTAATTGATGTCTTATGACTGAAGACAGAACAGACTGGTTGGTGCACAATTTGGTGAAGTCATCTTGCAACAAAGAATATTTAATTTTCATCTCGGCAACTCTCCTATGAAGATATAGTCAATCCTTCCTGATACAGCTATAGCAGAGGTTGAGAGAAAGGCCACTGACTATAACTCTGTGTGTGAGGTTACAGACCTCAGCATCTAACAAGTACATATGGGCAACTCTCCTATGAAAATATAGTCAATCCTTCTTGATACAGTTATAGCAGAGGGTTGAGAGAAAGGCCACTGACTATAACTGTAGGGGATTGTGTTGTTTCATGGTAGATAATTGTCCCACCCACTGGTTTAATAAAAAGCGCTGATTGGCCAAAGGCAGGCAGGAAGTGTGGGTGGGGCTACCAGACTAAGAAAACTCTTGAGAACAGGAAGCACAGAGCAGAATGCCAGAGAGAACGCCAGAGAGAAGCCAGAGGAAGAGAGGACAACTATGCTGCTCTAAAGAAAGGTACCAAGCTGCATGGCTGAACAGGAAGAATAATGGGTTAGATTAAGAGCAAGAGCTAGCAAGTTATATGCCTGTGCCTTAGGTCGATCAGCCTAAAACTATTGTATGCATCTGTGTGTCCCTGCAGGTCTGCGGGTCTCTGGGCCTAAACCTTAAGGTTAGGCCCGAAAGTCTGGGCAAGAAATCTCCTACTACATATAACCCTGTGTGTGAGGTTACAGACCTCAGCATCTAACAAGTACATCTCTTGTTAATGACATTACTTCTGCTGGAGAAGGCTCTACTCTTTTTCAGCATCAGTATAGCCAAATTTTTATCTTAAAAATACATTATCATTTAAAAATATCACTTATTGGTATTTTTTTTTAACATTTTCTTTAAGTGCATTACTGCCCTTATCTCTACTTGTTTCTTGATCATTTATAGTTTCATTCTTTTCTCTCAATTGCTATTGATTATTTGTTTCTATGTAGGGCAATGTCTGCTGTAACTTAGGCCTCATGCTATGTAATTGAGAATTGCTTTGAACCCCTAATCCTGCTGTTGCTGCTCAGTGCTGGGAAGACAATTCTGCAACTTCTTCCAGGCTGGGCCTTGGCAGCTTAGTGAGAAGGCAAAATGGACAAGTTAATGAGTGTTCACCAATTTCTGGCCTTTGTGGGGACATACAAATAAAGAGGGATATGTGTAAGAATTGAATTCACTGATGCCTTTGAAACTGATGAAGTGACAGTGCAGAAAGGGAGGGGCAAGAGGAGAGTGAGAACCTTCCTGTTTCAATAGTAGTCAAGATTAGCAATGTGGAATCACATAATCAATTTTATATAATCCATAAATATTCTGACTGGACATTTCCTAGGGTCCATAGACCAGAACATCCAATAATCTGGATAAAGGACTGACCTTATCATGAAAACCAAATTACTGTAGTTACATTAGTTCAACCACAACCAAAATGATATGTCCCTGCTTGGATTGTTATTTTCCTTGTTTAAGATGTATAGATTAGGGGTTAGGGTTGTTTGGGTTAGAGTTACGGTTAGGAGTTAGGGTTAGAATTAGGGTTAGTGTTAGGGTTAGAGCTACGGGTCAGGGTTAGGGTTAGAAGGGTTAGGTTTAGGAGTGTTACAGTTAGGGGTTAAGGGTTAGTTAGGGTTGGGTTTTAGGTATCAGGGGTTAGAGTTAAGTCTAAGTCTTGTTGCACTTCTGATCATGCCCCTTCTGGTTTAACCATGCCCCTTTTGTCTAAAGCATGCTCTCTCTGGTCCAGTCACTCCTGGTCACACCCCTCATGGTTGGTCTAAGCCATGCCTTTCTGGCCTAAGCCTCACTCATTCTGGTCCAAGCTTTCAAGGCCATACCCAGTCTGGTCTAAACCACGCTTTTCCCAGTCTAAGCAATCCTGGCCAAGCATTGTATATTTGTATTAAACCGTGTCATGTCTGGATTAAATTCTCCTCTTCCAGTCTAAGTCACACCTTTTCAGTCTAAGCCACACCTCTTCCTCTATGTGCACTCCTGGTCCCACCCCTTCTAATCTAAGTCATGCCTCTTCCAGTCTAATCACTCTTGGCCACGCCCCTTTTAGACTAAGCCACGCCCCTTGGTCTAGGTCCTTTCAACCTAAGCCACACCACTTTCAACATGAGCCATGCCCTTCTTTTTCAAGCAGTGCTGGCTACTTCCCTTTTAGACTAAGTCATGGTCCTGCTCTAAGCTCTCCTGGACATGCCCCTTCCAGTCTATGCCAGTCCCTTTTTGCCTAAGCCATGCCCCTACCCTCCCGGTCCTAGTACTCTCAACCATGCCCTTCCTGTCTTCCCGTCTAAATCATGCCTCTTAAAGTCTAAATCTAATTGCATTCCTGATCACACCTCTTCAGTTCAAGCCACGCCCCTAACAGTCCAAGCACTTATGACCACGCCTCTTCTAGTCTACACCATGCCCCTTCTGGTCTAAGCACTCCCGGCCAAGCCTCTTTTGGGCTTCAAGGACCACTTGAGACCATACTAGACTGATAGAGATTCTTACTGCACCTTCCCACCTGGATATAGGGAAGACCAACCACACTGGTTCCTGCATCTCATCACCTGCTCCATCCCATCTGATGACACCAGCACGTTTCTCACCATATTGTGGTTTCCTGTTTGGCCATTTCTTTTCAGCTCCCCACAGCAGCATCATAGTACACTACACAAACCACTAGTGCCAGCTCTTATCTATAGCTAATCCTGAAGCAGAAGGCTGGAAGAGCCCTGCATCACTTCTGACTGGCAGGACCCTGATTGGCTAGTGAGGCTTGAGTGACAAGAGCACCTCCCTTAGGATTATATTGTGCTTAAACACACAGCAGTATGGTATTCTACACAATCTATTTGATACTATAATAAAAATTCAAAGCCAGATAACGGGGAAAAGCGGAAATATCAGAGAGACAGACACAAGCCAGAGTTAGTTCTCACCTAGCCAACTCCTCAGTCCTGTCTTCCAGAATCCTCAGACTAAATACCTCAGAGTATTCAGCTGACATCAAGCAGCCTGAAGGCAAAGGAGGGGCACTGCTGTCTCCTCCAGCTTATCTTTCTTTCCTGGCCCAGATACCTCACTTCCTGGTTCAACTTTTTTAATGTTAGGATTTAGGCCTGTTTTTACTAAGTTCTAGGAGCAGATGTGTGGAAGCCTAGACAACTTTGCAGACCTAATCTTAGAGAAGGGCCAGTGCCTAGAGACTTGGGTTTAGGTACTGCAGGAATCTATGGTATTTTCCTGACAGTGAGGTTTGAGCAGATGGCCAGGCCATGAAACTTAAGATCCAGATGCCTCTGCAGATATCCTGTCTGCTGTTTGATCTTTGCAGATACACGGCTAGCAGATTTTTTATTTTATGGACAAAGTTTAGCAAGTGAATTCAAAACTTGTTCTGAGCTGAAGGTTCAAGCAATAGTTTCCAGGAATCACTCTACTCCATATCTCTACTCAGTCTGTAAATGTCAAGGCCTGCAGCTCCCCACTTGTACTTTTTCTTTAAAACTTTCTTATCCCTGAGCTTACCACCATGTTTCTTCCTTTGCTGTGTCAAAACTTAGGGTTTCCTTATGAAATGGATTTGAACCTGTCCCTGAAAATAAAAAAGACACTTGTATTCTTGCATTGTAATCTGGCTCCTTGCTGGTCTCTGGGGGTCTCAAGACAAGAGTAAACAAATACATGGGATTACTAGGCCTTGAATTCACAGAGATTCAGACTGATCTCTCCCTCCTGAGTGCTAGGATTAAAGGCATGTGTCCTACACTTGGATGTTCCTGAAATGACTGGCAGGCCAAGACAGAAGTGATGTTGGGGTGGACCATCTAGATGTACAATACTGTAGATTCAGAGCTGGGACTTGAGTGTGTGGTATCCTGGGGACATTGTCATGGGCAAGGGTTGGGGTGCTGGAACCAGAAGTCACACCCAAGGCCCCACCCCTACACCAGGAGCAGGAGGACTCACCTGAATATTTTTATTTCAGAAGCTTACATAAAAGGGCTATCTGCTTGTAAATCACCCACTGGCACCTTCCATAAACACTTTGAGGTCATTCATTGGTGCCACCCACAGATAGGCAGTCATTATTCGTGCCCATAGACAATCTGCCAATCACTCACTTGCCTCAACCACACACATGCTGTCAGTCCCATATTGAATCAGTCCACTCTCCCCCCACAGGTTGTCAGTCACTCACTGTGTCATGTAATCCCCCCAACACCTCACCTCCCATCCTCAAACACTGTCAGTAATTCTCTGGGCCCTCTCTCACGCATGCTATCAATCCTCATGATTCCACCCACACACCTACAGTCAGTCACTCACTGTTCCTGCCCAAAAGGAGCTGTCAGTTACCCGATGGCTCCACCCACAATAGGATTGTCATTCCATCAATGTTCTCAACATACAGAAGCTGTGATTCACTCACTGGTCATGCCTGCAGATGAGGAGAGTCTGTTAGTCAACCTGTTCTGCCCACTCCCACACATCAGTTATTCACCTGCCCCAACCACTAACCACTCACTATGTGGTGTCAATTATCCCCTGGCCCTAACCTTTCCACATGAATGACCCTTGACCCCTCCTTCACTGTTCAGGTAGCCCAGGCTAGACTTTACAGGAGGAACCAAGTTTGACCTTTCATCCCTGACCTTTCAGGTGATTAGGTCACAGCCCTCAATGAACTCAGCTTCAGCAGTAAGGCAGAGGGATGGCAGCCAAGATGGGAGCTTGCCCTGTGACCCCATGCATGACCCTTGACATCTACTTGAGTCAGAAAGTACCTAAAAAGAAAAAAAAAAAACACCTTTTTTAAACTTTTTATTTATGAGGACTGGAAATGAGGAGATGCCAGAAAAGGCATCAGTTCCAGTCACAGCAATTCTTTTATAATTTTTAATTTTTCAATCTTTAATATTATAGTACTCTTTTTTTGTATTTTAAAGTTTGATAAGAATGTAGAAAAGTATGGGGGTTTTTCCATCAAGATTAATTTTGTTCATTTCCAGTTCATTTTTACACTTTATTTTCTGTATCCTTCCTGAACCCTAAAGATTCACCAGCTCAGAAGCCCATGCGCTTGTGCAAAAACAATTCAGAATTAAACATTTAAATATGATTTAAAATTAAAATTAAAATTATGAATTAATAAAAAACTTAAATATAAAAATAAAAATTATAGAAATAAGGATATTTATCAGCTTCCTTCTTCCCCCACAATTTTGGGTGAAAATTTAAACTGTATTCCCCTTCACACATGCTTTACTCTCTCACAAACATTTTTTGTAGAAAATACTGTAAAATAAAAACTGAAATTTTAAATATTTTCTTTTATTTTTTTAAAAAGTTTTTAAGGAGAAAACATGTTCTTTTTCTGGTTTTGGCTAAAATTTGTGACATTTGGGCAGTGCCTGGAGAATATCCAGGGCTTTTTTATCACTTAATTTTTTTTCTAAAAGTTTCTTTTTTTTTCTGACCTGAAATTTTTTAAATGGTTTTTATCATTTTTAATTATTTTTTTATCTTTTTTCTTCTGTCCTCTGGGGCTGCAAGGAAAACAAACCACATTTTCCATCATTCCTTCCAGGTATTGAAAGGGCAAAACACAAAACAAAGCAAAGAATGAAGCTTATTTAAATTTTTTTAACTAATAACCAAAATACTTTAAGTTAAAATATTTATTTTTAATTTTTTAAAAATTAGAAATAAAATTTAAATATTTTTTAAAATTTTAATTAAATTATGTTTTAAATTTTCAAAACCCCAGGGAACAGCACCAGGGTTGATGACAAACACTTAGAAAATGTATCCAGAGAAAGGGTTTGTTGAGTGACTATGTGAGCTCTCCAGATGATTTTCAGGTTTCTCTGGCCCAGCTGTCAATCTGTCAGAGTCAAAGGTCACCCTGACAGACCTGGAGGTCAATGATGAAGGTAACCCACTCTCATTTCTTCTTTCTGTTGTGGAAGGCCCCCATAACTTATTCATTTTATAATTGCTCTTCAGGGGCCTGTGACGCTCTTGTGACCCTTGGGGGTGAGAGGTTGTGTGATGTCACTTCCCACCCTACTGAGGCCTTGAACGTCTGCACCATTTTAAGAGGACAACCACAGAAATCAAGAAAAAAGCTGGCCCAGGCTAACCTTAGGGGGGATCTATCAATCCCAGAATGCCCTGGGGCTCCCCTCTGTCCTCCCCATCCCTTCTCCACACTAATATGTCAATGAGAGGGGACCAGGCTGCCATTTTTTAATTTTATAATTTTCATCTGTCACCTCTTGTCATTAGTGTCCTGTGACTACACAGATGAGAAGTTCTATTCCCACCCTTCCCCAACTCCTCCCTCCTCATCCTCTCCTCCCTTCTCCTCCTCTTCCCCTCCTCCCTCCTCTTCCCCTTCTCCTCCTCTTCCCCTCCTCCCTCCTCTTCCCCTCTTCTCTCCTTTTCTCTCTCCTCCCTCCTCTTCCCTCCTCCATCCTCTTCCCCTTCTCCTCCTCTTCCCCTCCTCCCCACTCTTCCCCTCCCCCCTCCTCTTCCCCTCCTCCCTCTTCTCCTCCTTCCCCCTCCTCCCTCCTCCCTCCTCTTCCCCTCCTCCCTCCTCTTCCCCTCCTCCCCACTCTTCCCCTCCTCCCTCCTCTTCCCCTCCTCCCTCTTCTCCTCCTTCCCCCTCCTCCCTCCTCCCTCCTCTTCCCCTCCTCCCTCCTCTTCCCCTCCTCCCTCCTCTTCCCCTCCTCCCCACTCTTCCCCTCCTCCCTCCTCCCTCCTCCCCACTCTTCCCCTCCTCCCTCCTCCCTCCTCCCCACTCTTCCCCTCCTCCCTCCTCCCTCCTCCCCACTCTTCCCTCCTTTCTCTTTCCTCACCTCCCTCCTCTTCCTCTCCTCCCTTCTCCTCCCTCCTCTTCCCCTCCTCCCCACTCTTCCCCTCCTCCCTCCTCCCTCCTCCATCCTCTTCCCCTCCTCCCTCCTCCCTCCTCTTCCCCTCCTCCCTCCTCTTCCCCTCCTCCCCACTCTTCCCCTCCTCCCTCCTCCCTCCTCCCCACTCTTCCCCTCCTCCCTCCTCCCTCCTCCCCACTCTTCCCTCCTTTCTCTTTCCTCACCTCCCTCCTCTTCCTCTCCTCCCTTCTCCTCCCTCCTCTTCCCCTCCTCCCCACTCTTCCCCTCCTCCCTCCTCCCTCCTCCATCCTCTTCCCCTCCTCCCTCCTCCCTCCTCTTCCCCTCCTCCCTCCTCTTCCCCTCCTCCCCACTCTTCCCCTCCTCCCTCCTCCATCCTCTTCCCCTCCTCCTTCATGTTCCTCTTCCTTTCTCCCTTAAAAATATAAACTCCTGGTGTTTTAATTCCGCAGCTCAGCTCATTTTTCTTTATTACCCATGTGCACCAGGAGCCTTGTGACCCTACTCCCCTGAATTTCTCAAGGGATGAACCTGTCACCTTCAGGAGAGAAACCTGAAGTAAACACTGAGTTTCCTCTAGGATCACCATGTCTCAGTTTCTTTGGATCTGTTCATGAGGAGAGTAAAGGATCATGGGAGAGAGAAAGGGAAGGATCATAGGAGGGAGCTCTGGGACCACAATCCATAGACTCAGCACAGTCAGTTGACAGAAGTGAACTTAACACCCAGAACTCAACACCTTGTATCCAGCACAACCATTGAGTGAGTAGCACCTAACACCAAACTCTTAGCAAACACCTACACCCACCACCCAGCACTTAACACCCACCACATAGGACCTGGCATTCACCACCCACAACTCATCCCTTAGCTACCAGCACCAGGCACCCAGCACCTAGCTCCAAGCTTTAGCACCCACTACCTAGCACCTATCAAAGAACATATCACAGCCAGCACCCACCAACTAGCATCTAGCACCCATGACCCAGCACATAGCACACATACAGAAACTGTCAGCCGGCATTCACCATTTAGCACCAGCACCAACACTTAGTACTTATCGTGCACCATCTAGCACCTAACACCAAAATACTTGCAGCTAGTACTCACTACCTGGCACTTAGCTGTCAGTACTTAGCACCCAGCATCTGGCACCTAGCACAAAGCAGCTAGCACCTAGCAGCTAACAGCCAGCACCAAAATCTACACCCCATACTTGGTATGTATGTATGTATGAGGACAGGTCACTTGGGTTTCTTTTCTTTTTTACTATTTTATTTTAACATTCATATTTATTTTTCTTTTCTTTTTTTTTTTTTAACTTAGCTGTGAGAAACCTTGGGGCTATGAGTGGGAGAGTGAGAGGGGGAGGGTTCAGGGAAAAGAGGAGATGAGTGTGGTGTGATCTAGAGAAGGGACATGAGTCAAGTGTGAAGTGACCTTTGACCCTAGAGGGGGCATGGGGTTCACCTATGAAGTGACCTTTGACCTCAAAGAGAAGACATGGATCACATGTGGAGTGACCTGTGACCTCAGAGAGGGGACATGGATCACATGTGGAGTGACCTGTGACCTCAAAGAGGGGACAGGAGTCAGCTGTGAAGTGACCTGTGACCTCAGAGAGGGGAAATTGAACACATGTGGAGAAAGTAAACTGTGATTACAGATAGGGGACATGGATCACCTGTGAAGTGACTTGTGATCTCAGACACGGGATGTTGATCACTTTTGAGGGTCAAACTTGTGAGCTCCAGAATGTAGCCCACAAGGTTGCCATGTCAAACACAGGGTCCTCCATTGGAGTGTCTGGTAACATCACTGTGATGTGGACCCTCAATCATGGACAGGGTAGGCACTGGGTGCAGGAGAGAGGAGGTCTAGAGGTCACAGGGTCATGAGGTCACAGAAGTAAATAGGGCAGTTGACTGCTCCTGACACATGTCACATGTTATTAGGACAGATCAGTGATGTCATAAATGCCTAGATCACATTGCTGAAATCATAATTATACAGAACCACCTCAGGTCACTCAAATCTTCTGGCTAATCCTATCCTCCACTATGACTCCTGGGCTGCAGCTGCATATTTTGTGTTATTTATCTTGTGCCAGTGCCATCTATAATACTCTTCCTATTTGTTCTAATATTTTTTATTTTGGAGGAGGGAGTATTGTGGACAAAAAAGTGTATCATCTAAATGTAATGATTTGCTGATCATTTGAAAAATGGAAAAAGGTGTAAGCAATATATTTTGAGAGGTGTGTTAGCTTTTATTTAAAAGATTCTCCATGGAAATGAGGACTTGTGTTGAGAAGCTTCTTTGGTTCTCACATGTAGAGTCATTTTATAAATAGAAGCATTTCTCATGTGTGTTACCTCATGCCTGTAATCCCTCCAGTTGGACAGATGGAATTGCTTAATACCCATGATTTAGAAGACAGCCTCAGCAAAGTGTGTGTGTGATGACCGTGGTTATTTCTTTTCTAGTATTATTATGGAATATTTGATGATATTAATATATTGAATATATGACATTGGCATTTACATAAAGTTGAATTAATTTTTCTCCATCATAAAATGGAAGAGTATAGTTTTAATGTCTATAAACCATTTTCCAGTTCACAAATATAATGATTTCTTAATCATTGAGCTCCCATTTCTGGCCAGAACCCCAGCATCTCTGCCTTCTCATTAGAAGAAGCCTTTCTAAGTGCATGGATTAGGTTCACTGGTGTGCTTTCTTCTCACTACATTCTATAGGAATGTAATATAAATTCATACTATTAATATATTCCATGTCTCTGGAAAGATGGTTCACTGGCTAGGGTCTCTGTTTCATCTTCCAATGACCCTGGTTCCATTCTCAGCCTCAGGGCTTGCAAACTTCTCTAACTTTAATTACAAATGACCTCATATCTCCTTTTTGAAATTGTGTGCACCTCAGCACACACACATTCTGCATGAATACTTAATTTTAAAAGTTCTCAGATACCATACACAGAAGTGGCCTGTGAAAGATACTTAGGAAGTATTTTACATATGTTTATGATTGCCTATCAATTGCCTACAAAGCATTTCCTTTTCTTTTTCTGTGTACTTCCAGCTCCATAAAATATATTATGTGTAAAAGAGACAGATAAAATTTTTTAGTCTTTTATTACGATGCTGACATCAAATGTTCTCTTTAAACATCTTATCAGTTTGTCATACTGATTTAATTTTGTTAAGATTAAAATTTTATCATCCACTATTTACCTGAGAAATCATCAGTTCTCATAGGCCCAAATGTTGGATGTAAGCCTGTGTATGCCCTTTAATTCAGGATTTAGAAATGATATCTAATAAAATTTATGTTGACCTCTTGTTTTTGGCCTTTAAGATTAGAGTCTTCATTTTGATACTGTAATTTTGGATATTCTCCCAATATCACTTCTGGTAATGTATACTTTTTGATAGTCTTCCTCTGGCGTGAAGAAGGCATTGACCTAGTTTAGGAGAGTTTGGGAAGGGAAATAAAATAAATATTGTGAGTTGGAAGTGAATTATTTTTTTTTATAAATTTTGTTTGAGAATTCAATTTACCTGAATCTTAGAGATTAATGAAATATAATAACAGAGACAAATTCTGGGGTTCAAAACAATAATATTCAGTGCTGTCTCAAAACACATATCTAGTTCAAGGAAAAAGAGATTTGAAATAGCTAGAGCAGAAAGAACACAGAAGAACTGAAGCCAAGGTCTGCTTTCTTCTGTCTTGGCTGTTGTGATTGCTATTCTAGATAGTCTGAATGCCCGTGGATTTACTAAAATTCGTAAAGTTGGGCCCACCTGTGAGGAATTTGTTTTAAATGTATTGAAAATTAAGAAATATCTTTAATCTGGGCCATTTGAGATGATGAAACTCATCTTCAGCTGCTTGGTGACCATGCACACATTTAATTTCAGCACTCAGAAGGCAGAAGCAGTTAGAGTTTTTGAGTGTGAGACCAGCCTGGTCTATAGAAAAAGTTCCAGGATTACACAGATAAACTCTGTCTCAAAAGTACCAAAACCATAAGAAAATCAAATAAAGTATAAGATCCAAGTATAAGATCGGGTTCACATATTCTGGCTTCAGCCTACATATATAAGGTTATTAATGAGAAATCTCTGACTAAATTTGGATCAACACTGTAGTGAAGCATCTGAAACTAGCAGTATTTTTTAAACCCTAATCAATAATAATCTGTAGCCAACCCCTCCCAGTGATGACATATATCCATAATCTGTTGAATCTGAATGCCCCAAAACCAAATTTTATCTCTATGGAAACAAAAGCTGGTTTTAAAATACAGTTTCAGACAGAAAGGTACTTGTGGTATCAAGAACCCTGGTTGGTAAAGGTATCACTACCTGCCTAAGTAAGAATACTTGTGTTTTTGCAGCCACTCAACAAAACCCACCTATATCGAGTTCACCAGAAGAGCAGATTGAAATTGAGTTCCTATTTTGGCCTGGCTCCATTCAAAGCGGGAATCTGTAGGCTGTGTGTCCCATGGGGCATTTCTCCACTAGCTTTGAGACTCACCTGTGTCCTAGTTCAGGTAAGATCTGAGTTCCAAAAAGCTCCCTCTTGCTTCTGCTTCCTTTTCACTGTACAGAATCTTGCACAGGTGGCAAGTTCCAAATCAGTAATGTCTGGGCCCCTCTTAGATTCTCAGGGCCCACCACAGCACCCAGCCCCTAGGCTTACACCACTGCTCTCAAAATCTTGAGAACAATGGAATGGGGGTTGGAGTACTCTTAGTCTGTCTCATACTGTAGGTCTCATGAATCAGAAAAAGGACAAACAGAATCATAAGATATAAGATGACAAACAGAACAGAGTTTCTGCTCCCTGCAGTCAAAATCAAAACTGAGGTGCCAACCTCCAAATCAAATCCAAATCAATCAAAAAAGACATCTCTCCATTCCCCAGCCTAAGCACTGTCTGCAGGGCCATTTAGATCATTTGTAGGCATTTACAAATTTTGTACTCATTTACAAGAAAATACTGAGAAGGCCAATGATTCATTTACAAAAGGATATCCAATATAAAAAGACATAAGATAAAAGTAAACATGAAAAACCCAAAGGTAAACACAGGGCACACAGAAAACATGAAAGTAGACATAAAAAATTTACAGGATTCAACCCACTCCACAGAGTAGTACAAGACAGCTGGAGGAGGAACAGAAAATGCCTATGAAATTCAGGAAGATAGCAGGGTTTCCTATCTGAGCCAGAGGCAAGTGCTTTTGAAATGCCTATCACTGCTGATCTACAACAGGTCTTTAGGGTGAAAGTCAGAGTCAGGGACCTGATCTTTAAATACAGTGCAACCTTATGGGAGGTCCTCTTGTCACTCACACCTCATTAGCCAATCAGGCCCTTCCAGAAAACCTGTCAGTCATGAGTGGTGCCAGGACATTCCTGTTACCTGTTCAGACTTGGCTTTGGGGAGGAAGTGGTATCAGAGGCTTGTGTGGTGTGCTGTTTGTGCTGTTTGTGCTGTTTGTGCTGTTTCAGGGAGCTGAGCAGAGAACAGGGCCAAGCTGAGAAACCACAAAATGGTAAGTGAAGGGTTGTTGTCCACAGATGGGATGAACCAGAAGATGTGGTGCAGGAGCTAGTGTGGTGGCTCCTTCTGGGATCTGGGAGGAAACTTGCAGCCAGAATCCCTGTTGTGTGAGGTCCTACAAGGTCTTTGAAAACCCCAGACCATGAATTTGAATAGCTTTGCTTTGTGGCTTGAATATACCCATTGAATTGAGAGCAGAGAGCTGTGTGTAGAAACATCTTTGTAGTCAACTTTAACATGCTTTTAGTGAACCCATGGAAAACTGGTTGCCAAACTTGAAGAGGCCTAGTTTCCCTAGTACTTTCTAGAAATTTAGCACTTTGCATTCAATCTTTACATGTAAGATTCATTTACAGTTAATTTTGTGGAGGTTGTAAAAGGCATCTCATGTGTTAGGTAGCACTCAACTAGTAAGTTGTGATATAGAAGAGTAAAATTGTTAATACAGGATTTATCAATGCTCAGGAGATATTAAGTCTCACAAAAAAAAGAATGTAACAGAGGGATGCCTGCTTCTAAAACACCCCAAAGATAAGTATATGGAACCAAAACTCTTAGAGATTTAGTAGGTAGGAACCACACAGTATTGTCCAGACATTTGGCCCCAGACCATTACAACTCCTGAGTTACAACCGGCCATGAGGCACAAATTATATCAAACAGGGGACTTTAACATTGAGGCACTACAGAATTATAAGCAACCTTAAGGCTTGATGTGTCATAAAGCTCTAATTTTATTCTTGAGGAAACTCATAATTCTGCCATAAGTTTTTCATTGAGATTTATGTAATTTATGTTTGCTTTTTGTCCCTTTTGGACCATGTCTCTACAAATTTGTTCTAAATTATAATTATTACTCACCTTATCTATTTAGAAGCTTATTTGCTTTTATATTTATTATTTTTGCATATCTTAGATGTTCCATTATTCTAGGTAATTTTTATCTTGGAGTAAAACCCAGGCAGGGCTCATGCTAGGCAGTTGCTCTACCATTGAGCTGTTTCCTTCCTTAGAAATAATTGTTTGATATTTGAAGATATTTTTCTTTGATAATGGTTTTGATAAATATATCAAGCCCTTTGCTGAATAAATCATTTATATAAATTTTCATCTTACTGTACATTTTCTCACAGATAGTTGTGCTGTTAGATGACTTTATTTCTTAGTCTTTGAGGGTCTTTATAGTTTCATGTATTCTCTCTTTAAATAAATGCTGACATTGTCTTGTGGATAGGATGAAGCCTTTCCTGTGCAGCTTAAAAACACCTTTCTTGCATTCTAAGAAGATTCATTTAGTTTATAGGTGTTATAGTGACATGTCATGTTGCAGTTGCTTTCCTTCTACCTAGACTTAAAACTGACTGACATCATGTGGTGTCACACGAATAAATGAGACTCAGGGATAGATCACTGAAGAAGTTGGAGATATTAGAGAGAATAAACACCACAGTCAGATCTTACCCAGCTGTCTTCCAGCTTCCTCAGCCTTGCTTCCTTTGGCTTGGCTTCTCCCCACTCTATGCCTGCCTCAGCTTTAAATACTCCCTTGGTAAATTAAGGAGTGGCCCCACCCCTGCCTGCTTGGGAGCCTGGAATTTCTTCTATAATCTAAAGTGACCTGGACTCAGTTGGGATTAAGGCAATAAGTCACCACTCCCAGGATACTCCCTGTGCTGGGATTAAAGGTTTGAATCAGCACTCTCTGATTCTCCTAGACTGACTGTGTTTAGAGCTCTGGAACTTCTGAAGCTTTTATTGAATCCCCACACTGTTGAGAAATTCAGGGTTATTGGCTGTTTTGGTTTGTCATCCCTACGTTTGTGACCCTTTATTATTTTATGAATTTATTCTTTAGTATAATATATCTTGATCAAAACCAGCTCTTACTTCCTGGCCTTCTGTACCTCTACCTGTTCTCATTTTCTATTCTCCATTTCATAGGATGCTTTAAACTCACTGCCTTCACTCTGTTTTGGATAAAGAAAAACTTGACTTAGTTTACAGGTCTAGTTCATAGTTCTTCAGCCAGGAAATTCAGTCAAGAACTTAAAACAACTGGAGGAATATGGACTTACATGGTTTAGTCTTCATGGAATATAGAGTTTCCTTTCTTTATTCTTTTTATTTCTTTTAAAATTTTAATAGATTTTCATACAATGTGTTTTAATTATTGTTTTTCCATCATTATTTCCTCATAAATCTTTGTTTCCCATCAACATCCACACACTTTTCCCCTCTCTCAATAGATATAATACAGACATCTAAAAATTTTGTTTCCTTTCTTCAGATCTGCTCTATGACCGTCCTAGGAATAATATAGCTCCTCAGTGAGACTGGTCCTCCCTCAGAAATTATTACTCAAAATTAAGTCCTATAATGGAAGTTCCTCTTCCCAAATAATTCTAGTTTGTTTCACATTGAGGAAAAGCAAAGCAGAATACAGACCATGAGTTAAGAGCCAGCCTCGGTCATGTAGTAAAAATGAAATAAAATAAGTAACCAACTAATTAAGTAAATAAACCCTCAAAATCAGTTTATCTTTTAACATTCTTTTAAGTGTCTAATATTTTTATTTTTTCTTACATCTGACTTTTTACCAAGCTTGGTGATGTTGTTCAGAGTAATAAAGTAGAGAAGGATTCTGTGGATGTCAGTAGCATCTGCTGCAGGTATCATACACTTTGGTCTTTATTTCTAAATCAACCTGAGGAATGACACCCAAAGTTATTATCCTGCCCACTAAAGAACATTGAACCCTATACACATGTGCACCTTCATATTAATACACATGCAAAATAAAAATAAAAGTTAATAATTATAAATATCAAGTATTAAAAATGTCTAGGACTTCATTAATATGAAAGAATTTTGTTGCTAAAAGGAGAGGTGATTTTTGCAACTTAAATGGGTTGATTAAAGTCTTGGAGAAAAAAAAAACCAGTTTTAGAAGAGCAATTTAACTTAAGGTATATTGTTTGAATTATTCCGTGTAAATTAATGGAGCAGATGTTAGCTAGCAGTAACATCTATGTGGTCCCAAAAAAAGTCCTATTACTAGGATAATAAAAGGACAAAAGTACACAGTTTGTCATGTTAATCTGATCACATGTGTTCAATATTCTACTGTTTGTTCATACACAGATTACAGAGTTTATGTTGAGGCCAAAGGACAAATAGAGAACATTTGTTTCCTTCTAAGAGGTGGGTGTTGTGGGTCAGGTGAATTTTCAGCCTTGGTTGTAGGGACTTTCTGTCTGAGGCATTTTCAGACCCTTTGTATTTTTTTAATACTCTTATTTAGTTTTCTAAATTAATTAGCACGTGTGTCCAAGGTATGTGTCAGATGTTCTTGCCTGTCTATTCTTAACGCATGAAGCATGAAAATGTTTTCCTGTCATCCTTGGACTTAATATTTCTAGTATAACTGTCAATCAAATCTATATTATACAGCCATGTAGACTGACTCTGCGCTTTATTAGCTATGTATTCAGAGATGTCTTGGTGATCATTTGTACATACAAATATTCCTAATGTTATCAGAATTAGGCTTTTTCAAAATTATTATGATTTTGCTGTTGTTTTCCTTTGTTGTTCCATAGGTTTTCAATTTCTGTGTGTTAGTTAAAAGCAGCAATCTTTGTTTCTTGTGTGCAGTAATGTAGTAGAGTGGTTTCTTGATCTCAGGCGGGCAGAGGTCCAAGACCCACAGACCTGCCGTGCCAGACCCCTTAGCCGCCCAGCTGTCCACTGCTCAGAAATGACTCAGACACTTATATTAACTTCATGCTGTTTGGCCTATGGCCCAGGCACATTGCTAGCTAGCTCTTACATCTTAAATCAACCCATATCTATTAATTTGCCCCGTGGCCCGTGGCTCACCTGTGCTCTTCCATGTTGCTCCTTTTGGCTTCAGCTGGATCTGCCTGACTCCACCCTGCTTCTCCTACCTATGCTCTGATTTCTCCTCCTACTTCTTCTATGGTGCCTGTCATGGACCAAAATAGCTCTTTTATTTAAAGATTGAGATTCACAGCATACATAAACACATTCCCACATCACAGTAACATTAACTGTACAGCATAGGCTACTCAGTTTGCTCATAAAGTCTAAGATTTATTCATGATAATGTACATTTTATTCTTTGGTTATTTAATACTTAGAACAACCATACAATATATTAATAACACTGTTTCTCTTTTAACTTATGAGACTCTTGATCCACTATTTTAAAAGTACTTATTGTTGCATGTCTGTTTTTGAGAATAAAATGTAAGCAAGATATAAAATTATAGATAATTGAGATAATTTAGGGATATTTATATCAAACTATATTCATTTACAATCATGTTTATATAATCGTAGCAAAGTATATAGTCCCTCATTGTAAAAACATCTTCCTACTTCTAAAAATAAAGTACAATTCTAAGTTTTAGTCCACTTTCATGGTGTTTAAGGGACTTAAAACTGTAGAATATTAATAAATGTAAAAATGGCTACATAATCACGCTTATATGTCCATTTGTTTGGAATATCTTTTTCCTACCATTTAGCAGATGGTAATCTTTATTTTTGATGTTGAGGTGTGATTCTTGCATGCAGCAGAAAAACTGACCTTGTTTTAATATTTATTCTGCTAGTCAGTATCTTCTCATGGGGTTATTGAGACTGTTTATATTGAGAGATATCAGTGAGACTGTCTATATTTATTCTTGTTATTTTATTTTTATTGTTATTGTTTGAGTGCATTTGTTAGAGACAGAGACAGAGCATAACAAAGAGAGACACACACAGACTGTTGGCTTTCCAGTTTTTCTCCTTTTGGCTTTGCTGTGTGTGTGTGTGTGTGTGTATGTGTGTATAAGAGAGACAGAGCGAGAGATAACTGTGGATTACTTCTGTTCTAGTATTTTGCGGAATAGTTAATGATAATTACTATACTGAATATATGACACTGGTATTTCCATAAAGTTGTCTGCATTAATTTTTCTCTATCATAAAAAGGTAGAGTATAGTTTCAGGACTACACAGATAAACCATAAGAAAATCAAGTAAAGTATAAGATCCAACTTTAATCTGGTTCACATATTCTGGTTTCAGCCTACATATATAAAGGTTATTATTAAAGGAGAAATCTCTGATGAAATTTGCATCAACACTTTAGTGAAGCATCTGAAACTAGCAGTAGGTTTTTTAAATCCTACTCAATAATAATTTGTAGCCAACTCCTCCAAATGATGTCAGGTATTTTTTCTCTATGGTAATAAAGGCAGGTTCATAAAACAAGTTTTGTGACAGAAAAGGCTTAAGGTACTGATGGCATCCAGGACCCTGATGGTGTGATCACCTATGTGAGTGAGTAGCATTGTGTCTTGCAGCCACTCAACCAATCACACCTGTGCTTGTATGAAGTTCACCAGAGAAGCAGATTGGAAGTGACTTCCCATCTTGTTTGGTCCCACTGGAAGTGGGCCTCTGTAAGCCACTCTGGCTGTGAGTCCATAGGGCAGTTCTTCAATATCTCTGAGTTGCACTTGCATCCTGTTTCAGGCAAGGTCTGAGTTCCAAAAGTCACCCACTGGCTTCTGCTTCCTTTTGACTACAAAGTCTACCTGCAGCTCCTTGTACTGTAGCCCTCAAACCTTTACTGTCTGGGCCTCACGGTGATTGTGAATCACTCTAGCACCCAGGTACTAGGTGCCAATGGTCCCCCCAGCTAGTAATCATCTCCTGTTCTTCAGAGGCTTGCACCACTGCCTGTATTGCTTTGTCAGAAGACTAGGGAACATTGTGGGTAGGAAGGAGTACAGTTAGTCTATCCTGTACTGTCAGTCTCATGAGTCAGAAAGAGGACAAATAGAATCATAAGATGCAAGACTACAAACAGAAAAAAATCAGACCTTCTGGTGCCAAGAGTCAAAACCAAAACTGAGATGCCCGCTTCCAAATCAAGCAAAGGAAACTCCTCTCAGTCCCAGCCACTGGACCTTCTTCTGCAAGTCAAATTAGGTTATTTACACATATTTGAAAATTTTGGGCTCATTTACAAGAAGTATTGAGAAGGTCCAAAGGCCAGTTTACTAAAGGATATTTAAAATAGAAACATACAAACTGAAAATGAACATAGAAAACACAAAAATAAACACATGCTACACAGAAACCAAAACTAAACATAGAAATCTTCCAGGATTCAACCTACCCCAGAGTATAGTGGGCTGCACAGGTTGGAGATGGAATGGAAGAGTGTCTGTGGAGGAGGAGTGGAGAGTGTCTGTGGAGAAGGAATGGAAAGTGTCTGTGGAGAAGGAATGGAAAGTGTCTGTGGAGAAGAAATTGAGAGTGTCTGTGAAGTGCAAGAAGATAGCAGGGATTGCTAATGGAGCCAGGAGCAAGTGCTCCTTAAATGTATCTCTCTCTTGATCTAGAAAAGTCAGGAAGAATTGTGCTGTGTCTTTAAGAACAGTGCAACCCAGTGTGAGGTGCTTTTATCACTCAGGCCTCACTAGCCAATCAAGCCCTCCAGGCAACCTTCCAGTCAGAAGTGGTGCTGGGCTCTTCCTGTTGCCTGCTTCAGGCTAGGCATTGAGGAACTAGTACCACAGGTTGTATAGTGTGATATTTGTGCTGCTCTTGGGAGCCAAGCAGAGACCATGGCCAAGCCGGGAAACCACAACATGGTGAGTGAAGGGATGCTGTCAACAGATGAGATGAAATAGATGGTGGGGTGCAGGAGCGAGTGTGTTCTTCTGGGATCAGGGTGGAAGGAAATCTGCAACTAGAATCTCTTCTGGCTCCAGGCTGTATCTCTGAATTACTTTTTTTTGTGGCTTGAATCTGCCCATAGAATTGAGTGCAGGGAACTGTGTGTAGAAACATTTTTGTAGTCAACTTTAACATGCTTTTGGTGCACCAAGGGAAAGCTGGTTGCTAAACAGGAAAAGGTCTAGGTTTTCTAGTACCTTTAGCACTTTGTATTTAAACTTTGTAAGATTCATTTGTCGTTAATTTTGTGGAGGTTTTAAAAGCATTTCTTCTGTTAGGTAGCACTCAACTAGTAAGGTATGATGTAGAAGAGTAGAATTGTTAATATACAAGACTTAGCAATGCTCAGGAGATATTAAGTCTCACAAAATAGAATTTAATGGAAAGATAACACCACAAAGATAAGTGTGTGCAACCAGGCCTCTTAAGATTTGGTAGGTAGGGTTCATATAAGATTGTCCAGACATTTGGCTCCAAAGTGTTACAAAGGACCTACTCCTTATTTACAACAAACCACTAGGCACAAACCTATAACTGGGGACTTTATCAAGGTACTCATTGAGGCAATCACAGGATTACAAGCAACCTAGTTAACTACATAATTAAATAAACCCTCAAAGTTATTTTACCTTTTACCATTATCCCTTTTAAATAATTTGACTCTCTTTCCAATAGTTCACAATATTTGGTTATGAAATTGTCTCATATTTCTGTCTTTTCTTACATTTGACTTTTTATCAAGCTTTGTGATTTTGTTCAGAGTTATGAAACAGAGAAGGATTCTTTGGATGTCAGTAGCATCTACTCCAGGTATCATATACTTTGACTTTTGTTCCTAAATCAGCCTGAGAAATGACACCACAGTTATTCTCTTGCCCATTAATGTTCTCTGGGCATTTGTAGTTACTTATTCTTATACACACATGCGCACCTTCATGTTAATACACATGCAAACTAAAAAGGAAAATGAAAGATTATAAAGAAGTAATAAAATGTCTAGGACTTCATTATCATGAATGAATTTTGTTGTGAAAAAAAATTATCTTTTCAACCTAAGTGGGTTGATTAAAGTTTTAGAGAAAAATAAAATTAAGAAGAGGAGTTTAGTTCAAGAGAATTTGTTTAAATTATTGATTGTAAATTAATGGAGCATATGATTGCTGCATTAAGGTTTTTTGGTCTTAGGTGGCCAGAATTACTACGACATATGATAGTTAATTTCTTTATGGTCCCAGAAAGTGATCTATTACTTGGAGATGAAAAGACAAAAGCACAGTACTTGTCTTGTTAATGTAATTACAGTTGTTTCTTAGAGTGTGCAGTGCATTTGTACAGACCCTTCTGGCTTTTAACATCTCCACTGACAGATCAAATGTGATTCTAATAGATCTGCTTTTATGTATCAATTGTTGTTTTTCCTGCATTTTTAAATATTCTGTCCTTTCAATGATTTCTGATGTTTTGGTTAATGAATTTGAGTTGGTTTTTTGGTTCAGTGAATTTGGTGTTCTGTTGCTTCTTTTACTTTGATAGGCTTCTTCTCCTTTAGTCTAGGGACATTAATTATTTCTTCTATGATTTGCTGAAAATTTTTTTGTGCCATTGACCTGAGTTTCTTCTTTTTCCTCTGAATTATTCTTGTATTTGTTCTTTTTTTAATATCTTAGATTTTTTGGATTTTGGGTTTTACTAATTTACGGGGGGCTTAATATTTTATTTAACTGATATATCCCCACCTCTATCTTTCCTTCAGTGCCTGAGTTTCTTAGTTTTATCTATTCTGTTGAGGAAGCTTGTTTCTGAGTTCCTGTTTGTTTCCTAAACTTTTCATTTAGGGAATTCCCACAATTTATATTATTGATATTGCATTCCCATTTTTATGGTTGCAAAGTTTTATTCAGTTTCTTCAACTTTTTTTCTCCTTTTTTATTTAAAAAGTTTTATTTCTTCCAATTGTATGTGTTTCCTGGCTTTCTTAAATGGATTTGCTCATTTACTTGATAAAGTCCTCTATCATCTTTATATAATTGGTGTTGAGATCGTTTTCTTGTTCTGAATCAATGTTGAATATTCAGGGCCCACCGTGCTAGCAGGTTTCTGGTGGATAGTTATTGCCCTGGCTGTTATTGATAATGTTCTGATGCTATCACCTCACTATCTGGGTTTGGGATAGGTCAAAGTGTGGACTTCTGGGTTGTGTGACTATTATGTTCTTTGGTTCCTGTTTCCTCTTTGGATTTTTTTCCTGAGTGTTGAGTTATTGGCCTGCTCTTTTGGTGCCTTCCCAGAGAATGACAGCTGGTGTTGGTGGCTGGGCTACAGAAAATTTTGGGAAAAGGAATGTTAGAGAAGATGGTCTGTGGGATCCAAAGGAGATATGGACAGGATGAACAGAGGCTTCAGCTGGTGAACTTTTGAAGCACTAGAGATAAGCATTAGGGGATTTTGTATTTTTAGGATGGATCACACCTCTGCCTTCAGTTTTTTTTTTTCCTGCATTTTTTCACAATGAGTTAAAATGTTTAAGACAGCATTTTTAGTTACTTATTCTTTATACATTATCCACATAAGTATTACTGTGTCAATCACAATCTACTTCAATTAGATGCATCTGGGTGGAACAATTAGAGGTTTATTAAGTTATAAATATAATGGTAAGTAACTTTAATTCAGTTTAGTGCTCTGTCCACTTAGCTTCATAATATTAATTCACTTTTTCTAGTGTCCCGTGGCCTATCCTTAAGTTCTTAGTCTCTTCCTCCCCCTGTATTTTTTCTATGTGTGTTTATGTCTCTGTGTGAGTGTGTGTTTGTGATAGTGACATGTGGTGATTTTCCTTGTCTCTCAATGTAGGCTTTTGTGATATTCATCTCTTCCCTTCCTCTTTCCCTACTCCAGCCCATCGTTCACTCCAGCTCTAAGTTCTGTGTGCTGTGAATTTTAATCCCCTCCCTCCATAGCCATTCCCATGGCTAATGTAAGGAACTCTACATTACAATTGAAACATATATCTGAGGATTTATCACCAACCTTCACAATTACAGAAAACATCTGATGTTTATATTCTTTGTACTGGGCTTCCTTGTGCAAAATAATTTTCTAGATTTTTCTGTTTGGTTGTGAATTCTCTGGTTTTTGTTGCACGAATGAATGAGACTCAGGGATAGCTCTCTGAAGAAGTTGGAGATACTAGAGGGAATAAACACCACAGTCAGATCTTACCCAGCTGTCTTCCAGCTTCCTCAGCCTCACTTCCCTTGGAATGGCTCCCTCTGTGTTTCAATCCTGTCTTAAGTAACTAAGGTGTGGCCCCACCACACCTGCTTGGGAGTTTGGAATTCTTTCTATAATCTAAAGTGACCTGGACTCAGTTGGGATTAAGGGTGTAGGTCACCACTCTCAGGATACTCCCTGTGCTGAGATTAAAGGTTTGAATCACCATTCTCTGATTCTCCTAGACTGACTGTGTTTAGAGCTCTGGGACTTCTGGAGCTTTTACTAACCCCCACATAGACTGTGGGTAGATTCCCTCTGTTATCTCCAAAACTTCTGAAACTTTTATTGAATCCCCACAGGTTTTATTTTTCCTGATATCTGAATAAAATTACCCTGTGTGACTACAGCACATTTTATTATTCATTATTCAGTTGATGCAATTCTAAAGTGTTTTTATTTCTCAATATTTTAAATTTAACAAAAATGGATTAGCAGATGACTCTTCAGTAGGATATGGACTTTCACTTTATGTATACACACACACACACACACACAGGAGTGGTGCTGCTGAGACATGTGGAATGTCTAAAGTTGACTTTTGAGAAATGTTTATCAGCCATTTGTATTTCATTTTCTGAGATTCTGTATCTAGCTCTATGCCCATTATTAAATTTAAAATATAAACACATAATGAATTACTGTACTTTCCCTTTTCCAATCACTTGATGACCTTTTCTCTAAATATTACTTAAGTAGTGTAAGGCTGTGTTACATTTACCTTGTCCCTAAATATTACTTAAGTGGTGGAAGGCTGTGTTACATTTACCTTGTCTCTAAATATTACTTAAGTGGTGGAAGGCTGTGTTACATGTGTTTATGCTCCTGAAAATACTTTAACTATGTGAGGATGTGTATTTTTGTTGCTGCATGTGGTATTTTGTTCTTATATGATCCCAGGGCAGAAAACTTTGAAAAATTAGTAACTAGGAGGCTCATATCTGGAATAAACAATTCTCCTTCCCTCAATAGTCATTACTTCTGTAGTACTTTGTCTAGAGAGATGGTCTAATTAGACCCCCACACCAAGACGTCTGATAGTTTGTCTATTGGTCAATAGTCATTGCTTCTGTAGTACTTTGTCTAGAGAGAAGGTCTGATTAGACCCCCCCACACACCAAGACATCTATGATAGTTTGTCTACGGCAATGATGTCTCCTTCACCTGATGCCATCTTGTAGGGTTAAAGGCTGGTCTACCTTGCCAACAGTGACTTTGGTTTCCTAGTAACTGTACAAGTTCTGTTCTGGAGATCCAGGCCTCCTCTTTCAGCAACCTCATGGTGGTAGTTGATGGTCTGCTTTGCTAGCTGCATTGGGATTGGTTTTAAAGCAGCTCTCTGGTTTAGCTGCCAAGTATTCTCCATTCTGCCTTGTAAAAATTTGCTCTATTAACATTGGGGTATCTGGCTTAATAGAGGCATAGCTTCTTACCTGCATATTTTACTACTTAAAAATGAGGAGGGACACCTGCCTGCTCACTCTTGCATAGTCAGTGTTTGACCCAGTCTTCATCCCACCAGCATGTGGTAGTTCTCTACATCACATGGGCAAAACAGGTATACTCTGCCACCAGAGAATATATTTTTTCTATACCAAACATTAAAATGTGTGTGTGTGTGTGTGTGTGTGTGTGTGTGTGTGTGTGTGTATGTACGTACATATAAGTATGTATAAAGGTTTCTTTCTAATTTTTTAGCTTCTAAGCTCCTGTCCACAAACTTCTTTAAGCCTAAATGTCTTCCAGATAATTTCTGATGCCCAGCTACTTTACAAACTTTTAACGGGGACCAATATTGCTTTCTGACACTTCAGAAATTGCTGGAGTCCTAGAATATTCCTGGGAGAGTAAGGGTGATTCTCATAGGTGAGTTTCTTAATAAAATTAGAAATATTATAAGACAAACTCATAACTTGTTTGGAGGAATTTGATGCTTTGGTTTTATAAACTAGTTTATTGACTGTTATCATAATTATGAATCTTGTTGATATTACTAGTTTGGTGTTACTTAGATTGTAGATTTATTCTGTTCATAAGAGTTGTGGTAATTTTAGTCAGAATGACAAAGACTTGCCAAACAACTGATGCCAAATTCTGGAGACAAGTGGAGGAAATGTTAGATCATAAGCAAGAAATTAGAAATGTGTGGTTAGTGTAACAAAGCCTATTTTTTAAATTATTCTGATGGTTATTGACAAGGTTCATGCTCTTATTTCCTAATGAAGTCCTAAGCCTCTTTTTCCAAAGCTGATCACCTGTGTTAAGTATGTTTACTAAAGATCAGATTAAGTCTCTAACAAAAAAAAACTATTTTGAGGGTCATAATCCTTAAGAAAACTTTCCAGATACAGGGTAAATCAAGGTGGTGTCTTCAGTTATACTTTATTTTTTTATTTCTGCTTATATACTATCCAGCGAGTGTTATAAGGTTTTAGAATTCTGCTTGTCCTGAATCAGTGATGGTACTAGGTTCTGCTTATTAGGTACAGACTTCGGTGTAGTGATATTTCTAACTAAGGTATTTTTACATGTCTGAAAACATTTTTTGCCATGCTCATTACAAGGATTCTGATTCACATATATGTTTCAACATGAATAACAAATAATACACCAAGATGTCTTGGATTAATAATGATATGGCTTTTCATTAAGCACCTGAAAAAATGGGAAAAATAAAAGTTTAACCTGTATAAGTTATTGGAAGCAAAGTTATTAAAACAGGCTTCTCAAAATGCATAGTTGGTATTAAAAAGTGATTCACTGGCCACCCTGTCCAATTCAAGGACAAAGATCAACATCACCATTATTGCCACATTGGGTTAAATATAAGCAGCATTTTCATTTATTCTATTATGTGGCTTTATGAACCAAAAACTTCATGGTATAATAAATTATAGTTTAGAAATAAGCATACTTTTAGCTTGTCTCAATAGTATGGCTTTATTGTTTATCACACAAGAGGAAATATGTTTCCCTGTGAACATTAGTACTTAGTACATGTGGTACTCTGTTGTAATTGTCCCCCATGTGCTCATAGGGCCGGAAAATACTAGCGGTATAACTTTGTTGCAGTAGGTATAACCTTGTTTGAGAAAGTGTAGTGCTGTGAGGGTGGCTTTGTGGTCTCACATATGTTCATATTATGTGTACTGTCTCAGACTAATTCCTGTTGCCTGCATGCCAGGGTATACAATGCCTACTCTCTACTCTAGCACCTTGTCTGCCTATATGCCAACATAACTAAATATTTTTCCTTTATTAGAGTTGCCATAATCATGGAGTTTCTTCCGAGCAATAGAAGCCCTAACTAAGACTCATTACCCATTACAGAGTAACTATTATAAATAACACTACTAATTTTACTTTTGGTAGAATCATATTATACACAGGCTTGTGTAGTTGCACATCATGTGTTATTAATAGAAATTCTAGTAATCTACTATGGTCACTATTTTATGAAAATAAACAACTATTTGACTAAATGTAATAATAGCACAGTAAGTAATAGTATAATTTGTGTCAATAGCCTCATTTTATTTTTGTATCTTAGTAAAATTGAAAATAACATGTGTGGGAGGTTGTGTTGTTTCATTTTAAATAATTGTCCCAACCACTGGTTTAATAAAAAGAGCTGATTGGCCAAAGGCAGGCAGGAAGTGTAGGCGGGGCTACCAGACTAAAAACTCTGAGAACAGAATGCGAGATCAGAACACCAGAGGGAATTCCAGAGAGAGGCCCGGAAGAAGCCAAGGACAACTATGATGCCTTAAGAAAAGGTACCGAGCCCCATGGCTGAACAAGAGACATGTGTTAGAATAAGGGTAGAGAGCTAGCATGTGATATGCCTGGGCCTGAGGCTGATCAGCCAAAAACTATTGGAAGCTTCTGTGTGTCTCTGTGGGACTGCGGGACTGTGGGACTGCAGGTCTGTGGGTCTAGACCTTGAGGTTAGGCCCGAAAGTCTGGGCCAGAAACCTCATACTACAAACATGGTATTCCAATAAATTCAATTTAATACTTGAAAATTTCTAATTATTTTAGAAAATGTTCCAAACTAATTCATTGGATTACTCGTAGATGGGTTATTTACATTAGTAGGTATTGTTTCTGGTGTAAATTCTGAGTATTAGCATCAAAAAAAGAGCACAAACATTACAAATAAATTAGTTAATTTTTTAATTGGAAACAGTTTGAGAAAAGATTGATACTGTATTTTATAAAATGATTAATTGGAGGGAAACAGACCAGTAATGTGAACAGCACAAAATTTCTCCCACTTCCAGTTTGTTTGCTCTAATAATAAGCCCGTAATATAGATACCATTTACTGTAATTTGTTATTAACTATTCAGTATATATTATTCAATAAAAATATAAGGTATGCGTTTTGGGCTAGCTGAAGATTTCTAATGTCTTAAACAACAACAACAAAAAATCCAAAATATAGTCAACATTGTGAGTACATGTGTGTTTGTGTGTGTGTGTGTGTGCGCACACGCACGTGCTTTATTGAGAAATGTCTCACCATCATATTTACTCTGTCAAGCATATTGGTTTGAATTAAAAAAAAATCTGCCTGTTTCTACTGTCATAATTTGCTATATTTCTTTTTGTGAATGATTTAACAGGGACAGATGGCTCACACCTGAAATGCTCTTAAGAGGTATTGTTCTGAACCTTAGGACCTCTACTGAGGTTAAGCTGGGGCATGTCAGCGTACTTTGGGAAATGATTTCAGGATAAGTCAGCACAAATCAGAGTTGAGATATTATGTGGTGACATGCCTCTCTAGGTTTTTTTGCTGTCTTGTGACTCAGATTCTAGATCAGGTTGGCTTCAGACTCCTAGAATTCTACCTGCCTCTGCCACCCAATATTGTAATAAAAGGTGTGTACCATATCATCCAAACTTAATCTTACTGTTTATTTACTTATAACTATATTATGTGCTCATCTGTGTGTAGAAAGATATGTATGTGTGCCATGATTTGGCTGTAAAAGTCACAGCAAAATTGTCAGTCTTGGTTCTTTCCATTCCAGTATTTTTGAGACAGGGTCCCCAATTGCTATAATGTATACACAGACTTGTAGAAATCCTTTATCTGCCATTTATCTTCTTTAAAAGCACTGTGTTATATGCTTTACATGGTGTTATCTGTCTCTGTAATATAAAAGTAAAGGGATAATTACAAAGTGAGTACTATATCTAGGAAACTATTTTTATAGGCCTGAAGTTTGTTAAGTAGAGAATTTTGGAGTGAGTCTGTTGAAATGCAGTCTTACTCTCTAACCTTGTCTGGCCTGGAAATTACTATGTAGTATGTAGACTAGGTCTGGAACTTGCAAAGATCCACCCTCTGCCTCTTATAACCACATCTGGGTAAAAAGAGATGTTTATCATAGATTTGGCACAGATATTAGTTGAAAAAAGACTTTAAAGAAGTGTGGTCCTGTGAGGGAATGTGAAACTTAAATTCATACAAAGCTGTTGCATGTATAAAGGAAACTCGGGGCCAGATCTCTGAGAAAGTCAGACATATTAGAGACAGTAAACACCACAGTCAGATCTTACCCAGCTGTCCTCCAACTTCCTCAGCCTGGCTTCTTCTGGCTTCTTCTGACCTTCTGTCTTTTTTCACCTGCCTTAAATGCTCTCTTTGCTCAGTTAAGGCATGGCCCCACCACTGCCTTTCTGGGAGCCTGGAACTCCTTCTGTAAACTAAAATGACCTCAAACTCAGTTTGGATTGAGGGCGTAGGTCACCACTCGAAGGATACTTCCTGTGCTGGGATTAAAGGTGTGAATCACCACTCTCTGGTCCTCCTAAACTGACTGTGATATCTCCAAAACTTTTGAATCTTTTATTATATCCCCACATATCCCCATTTGTGTCAAATCTTAAAAAAAGGTTATAGCTAACATAAGAAAAATCATATACAATAGGTACAATAATTATATACAATATATACAAACAATAAGTGAGTAATGTCCAGTCTATTAACAATTGACAATTCAAAGAAAATATTTCATTAATTATCCTATTTTGGTGAGTCCAAAGGATTTTACCTAATTCACTTTCTAACTTGTATTACTAACTTAAAGCTATTATTTTGATGTCTCTTAAACTTACATACTTTAACTACAAAGTTTCTTTTCTAAAACTGTCACTGGAAAACTATAACTATCTGATTGTTGTTTGTCAGCTTAATGGTTTTGTCAAAGTTCATGTGAAACCATCCTTGTTGGGCCCATCTTCCTTTGGGATACTTCAAGTTCACAATTATGCCTTGTCCTGGATCACTGCAGAAAACTGATAAGAGACTAAAACCCAACACAATGTACAGGAAACTAAATATATAACGATTTATTCAGCATAGGATTGGTAACAATAGAATAGTCCCTTATTTTTAGTTATTCTTCTGTCCCATATCAGGTGGCTCTTCTGATATGATACAGAGATTTTTTATTTTCCTTTAACAAGTATGCTTGAGTTTAGAGAAGGAGAGAGCCACACTCCAACTCTAAAGCCAGCTTTAAATTATAATTAAACTGGGACTTCAACTTACAAAAAAATGTGTAGAGGTTAAGCAATGCGATTTTACCCTATGAAGTATACTGGTACCAATAGTTACAATATTCTTTTGCTTGCAAATTTTCCTGGATAGCCTCCCTTTTGCTGTAGATGTCTAGATGTCCAAGGTCTTTTCACTTAAACATGGGTATTTCCAGTTTTCTGTAAAGACAAAAACAAAAACCTGCCCTGACTCTTTGTTTTATTTACAACTTAAAGAATTGTAATATGGGTGGATGAGCCATCAGTTCTCAGTTTCATGAAGTTTCTCTGGTTCAAATCGAGTTTTTATTAGTTTTGATGGTATCCATAACATTTCTTCACCTGTGGAAACAAAAGCAAAATCCCTTCCCCAATGTAGCATATACCCTGGTTTCCATTCAGAGGTTAGTACATCTTTGAAGTGAACAAGCTTATTTAGTTCAGCTGTTTTTTCTATGGTCCAGTGCCTTTCAGCAGCTGTTGTTCCTTTCTCATTAGCATTGAGAAAGTTCAAAGTTAATAAAGCATTATGTAGTCTATCTCTAGAGGTCTTTGTTATTCCTTTTTGTTTATTTAACATATCTTTTAGAGTTCGATTTGATCTCTCTATGACTGCTTGCCCTGTAGGATTTTGTGGTACTTGTGTAATATGCTTTATATTATAATAAGCAAAAAAATGTTTCATTTTATTAGAGACATATGCCGGAGTATTGTCAGTCTTAATTTGTACAGGTATTCCCATGACGGCCATAACTTTTAGCAAGTGTGTGATTACAGAATCAGCCTTATCTGAACTCAAAGCAGTTGCCCATTGAAATCCTGAAAACATATCTATTGTATGATGGACATATCTTAATTTTCCAAATTCTGTAAAACGAAGTACATCCATCTTCCAGATTTCATTTCTACATATGCCTTTAGGATTACTTCCTGCTGGCAATGGAGTTTGGTTATAGAAAGAACAGGTGGGACACCTTTTTACAATTTCTTTGGCTTGTTGCCAAGTGATAAAGAAATCTTTTTTCAATCCTTTGCTATTGATGTGATGCTTTTTATGAAATTCTGAGGCCTTTAGTACATTTCCTATTAATAATATATCAATTTCATCATTACCTTGTGCTAAATGATCTGGCAGACCCGTATGGGATCGAATGTGTGTTATAGAGAAGGGATGATTTTTATTCCTTGTAACTGAATAAATAATGAAGTTTATTCTGATTCATCATTAATAAGTTCAGCCATTCTGATGTGTAGAGCAACTCTTTCTGCATACTGAGAGTCAGTGACTATGTTAAGAGGTTTGGTAAAGTTCATTAATACCGTCATGATAGCATATAATTCTGACTTTTGAACAGAATTATAAGGGTTTTGAACCACTTTACTTATATGTTCTGATTTGTAGCCTGCCTTTCCTGATTTGTTTGCATCAGTATAAAATGTAGGGGCTCCATAAATTGGTTTATCTCATACAATACGAGGGAGAATCCAATTGTTTTTTTTTTAGAAATTCAATTCTTTTGCTTTGAGGAGATTTGTTGTTAATATTTCCCCTAAAATTACTGCAGACTCTTTGCCAAAGTTCACCCATAATTTGTCAATTTCTTCATTAGTTAAAACAATTTCTACTGGGTCCATTCCTGTCAATTGATGAAGTCTTAATTTTCCTTTAAAAATAAATTCAGAAATCTTTTCCACATATGTCTTTAACTTCTTACTCAGTTTATGTGGAAGAAATAACCATTCCAATATAACATTTTCCCTTTGCATTAAAATTCCTGTAGGAGAATGCTTAGAGGGCAAGATAACTAGAATGCATTTAAGGTCTGGATCCACATGATCCACATGTGCCATCCTGTCCTGCAACTTCATATAGCAATCTATTAAAATTTATATAAATGATATATGGCATTTTATTGTCATGAATAGATTAATAGATTCCATACACACACACACACACACACACACACACACACACACACAGAGAGAGAGAGAGAGAGAGAGAGAGAGAGAGAGAGAGAGAGAGAGAGAGAGAGAGAGATACTTTGTAACTCCTAGATAGTCAGCTTTGGAAGCAGAGGTCAAGTCTAACTCATTTTTGTATCTGCCACATTCTCTTATACCTTTATAACAAATGTTAATGTTGCTTTATTTTTTGTAATGAGTTGAACTCAGTAAGCATCAGAGGAGCCAATAGAGGCTGTTTCTCTCAAACTGGCAGCAAAGGAGGAAGTCAAAGGCAAGTACCTTTCTTACCTGCTTAAGAAAGGTACTTTCAGTTTCTCCTGGCCCTGTGGCGAGACTAACCTGAGAGATAAAATCACTTTAAGGCTCCTTGCCTGGTCTTTGTTAATGATGCCGTTACTGAGCCCTTCTAAGGTAGGCATGACTAAGCACAGAGTCCAGCATTCTGGATCTATGCCAGGAGTCCAGGAGCAAAGCACACCTGTGTTTCATTCTTATCAAATGGCTGGCTGCCCAGGAGTTTTTCAAAGACCATGTCCTTGAAGAGGGTTTCTCTTGTTAGTTTTACAGTCCTTGGCAAAGTACCCATTTTCTCCACAAGCAAAGCACTTAATTTTGTTCTGTTGAGCTAAAAATTGTTTCACAGTAAATCCTTGCAGGGCTGCGGCCATGGTAAGACCTTGTTAATAAGCGGGGTCCAATATCTGAACAAAGACTAATATACCCTGAGAGGTTTTCTTTTTATAGGTCCGAATTACAGCTTGGCACACAGCATTAGCATTCTCAAAAGCTAATTGTTTCACAAAATCACTCGAATGTCAGCACTGCCAAAGATTCTTCCAGCAGCAGTCATTAGCTGGTGAACAAAACCTGCAAAAGGCTCACAAGGTCCTTGTTTTATTGAAGTTAGGGGGGAGTTCATATCTCCTTTTACAGGGAGCTTCCTCCAAGCTCTAGTGGCAGCTGCTTGAGTTTGTGCAAAAAGACCTGTATCATGCTGCATTTGGGCATCACTTTTAGCATAATTTCCTTCCCCTATTAACATATCCAAAATCCAGCCATTGCCAGCTGTGTATTAGTCTGGCTGTGTCTTTGCAAACCTTAACAAATCCTGATTTCCATAGGAGATAGTCTCCACCAACCAAAGTTGCTCTAGTTAACGTCTGCTAATATCCTGGAGTAAGCCAGTTTTCTGCAACTGATTCAGCTATGGCTGTTGTATAGGGAGCTGTAGCCCCATATTGAGCCACTGCAGTTTTTAATTCTTTAACTAGTTTAAAATCAAATCCTGTATGGTGATTCAAGGACTGCCCTCATCCATCTACTGTTTCAGTGACAGGAAAGGCGTCAACATCATCCAATTCAGGTATAATAAGATTCTGCGTTAGTTGTGTCCTATGAAGCACGAGACATATTTTGAAGAATGAGAATTCTTTGTCCCTGCAGATTTCCCTGTCTTTAGCTTTTCTAATTGGCCTATAAGAGCCTGATACTCTTCTTCTAATTTTATCTGTTCTTTTACAAATTCAATTTTATCCCTCAGTTCTTTTCTGGGATCAACAACAGGGCAAACTAATGGAGGGGCACCCTTATATGGAGGTGGACACCGGTCATACGCTGGCCAGTCTGGATTATGATATTTGGCTGCCTCCTCCTCCGGATCATCCCAATCTGTATCTTTTTTTCCCCAATAAAAACTGTTCAGAGGTGGATAAAGTGATTTTACTTTCGGTTCAGCCTCTGTATTCATCAAAGATTTAGACTGTGTTTTTTGCTCCCTGACCTTTGTTTCAATATTATATGGATCATCTCCTTTTCCTTTCTGAGGATCCTTATCAGTCATTGCATGTCTTTTAAAATGACTGTCCCGGACCTCCTCTATTACTTCTCACTATCAAAGGACATAAGATCTCCATTCTCTGTGGATTTCTCACTATCAAAGGACATAAGTTCCTCATTCTCTGTGGATTCCTCACTATCAAAGGACATAAGATCCTCATTCTCTGTGGATTTCTCACTATCAAAGGACATAAGATCTCCATTCTCTGTGGATTTCTCACTATCAAAGGACATAAGATCCTCATTCTCTGTGGATTTCTCACTATCAAAGGACATAAGATCCTCATTCTCTGTGGATTTCTCACTATCAAAGGACATAAGATCTCCATTCTCTGTGGATTTCTCACTATCAAAGGACATAAGATCCTCATTCTCTGGATTTCTTACTTTCACCTTTTCTTATTTTGCTACTCTGGCCTTTCCTCATTTTGAAAGAACTTCTCCCCATTGTTAATAACATTAGCAACCACAGAGTCAAAATGTCTTTGAGATAATATCTCATTAATTTAAATTTAAACTCCAGTAAGAAAAAGCAGTTATAGGGACCTTCTCTGGCCCAAAAGTTTGATAATAATCTTTAAGGGTATCTCCTACACGCTTCCATCTTTTCTCATTGTGCCCTCATTAGGAAACCATGGACATACATCTTTTATGTAATCAAAAAATTCACACAGCTGTTTAATTTTAACCTTTACTTCTTGTGTCTTTAAAGCCTGTCTCAGGCCGTCAATGAACAGTTTCTGTTGACTAATTTCTTGTCAGGACAGGCAACCAAGACTCCTCCTCTCTTTCCCTTATCTACTTCTTTTTAGCTGGCTTTTTGGACAGTGTTCTTCACTGAATCTCCCGTACTTGATCCCCATGTTGAGATGCCACTTGCCCCAAACCCCAGGTAAAGTCAACAGAGACCCTGGAGAGGATGAGTGGAATGGTGGGGTTTTTCATTTGTTTTGTTTTGTTTTTTTTCTGTTTTGGGAGCCTGTCACCCAGCTCTCAAATAAATTACATACACAGAGGCTTACTCTTTCTTATTAATGCCTGTCCCTAGCTTGGCTTATTGGTAGCTTTTCTTAAATTATGCCATCTACCTTTTTCCCTCTGTGGTTTTATCCTTATTTATTCTATATACTTTTCTATACTTCTTACTCCATGGCTTGCTCTGTAGCTGGGTGGTTGGCCCCTAATGACCTCCCTTTTCTTACTCCACCTTCCTTTTTCCCTCCCAGATTTCTCATCCATTTATTCTCTTTACCTTCCAGCCCTGCTGATCCTTTTTTGTCAAACTATTGGCCATCTCCTTATTAGACCAATCAGGTATTTTAGACAGACAAAGCATCACAGTTTCACATAGTTAAAAATGCAACATAAAAGAATGTAGCACATCACTAAAACAAACTTTCATGTCATAAATATAGTGCATCTTAGAATAATAGTCCAAAAAAGCCTGGCTTGCATTTTGAGATCACAAGGTGCTGAGATGTCTAAGCTGTAAGACTTCTTCATGGAGGGCTAGTTGCATATCTGGAGTGTAAGTAACCCAAAAGAGATGTATGAGAAGTTCAGTGATAGGGCCATTTAAACTCTTTAAACTGCAGTCCCATGCAGCTGAGATAGAGCTATAAAATTTGATGTTTGCCCTGCTGTGCTTTGGTCTTGCCTTGGTTCAATCTTCCCTCACTATGTCTCAGTTTCTCTATTATGAAATGTGAATGATATTCTGTGCCATTGTATGTTAGAAAGATGAAGCTCGTTTTCTGACTTTACAAGACATCACTGTCAAGAGAATGTCTTGAATGTTGGAAGAGACTTTGCACATTTAAACATTTTAGTAGCTGTTGCAGACTATGAGGATTATTGAAGTTACTAAATGCTTTTTCTTCATTGATGACCATGAGCCTGGGTCAGAATGTAAGTGATTGGATGAAAAATCTCTGACATAGGATGATGTATTTGAATGCATCTCTCCCATAGGACCTTCTTTTGATTTCTTATAAGACCTTTAGTAGGAGCCTTTCTAGATAAAATTCCACATGGGGGTGTGATGACAATCTAGTTTCCTGTTATTTTTGTCATTGAATTGTGTTTGAAACTAATCAGCCATCTTTCTTCTTGTGCTGTTATGTCTTCACTACTATTATAGACTCTGTCTCTAAATCACATAAGATATGGTAGAAGCAATTGCTATTCAGAGCTAAGGCAGTTTGGTAGCCTGCTGTTTTTAATTGTTTTTGAAGACAAGATTTGTCTGTGTAGCCCTGGATGACCTGAAAGTATCTCTGTATACCAGGCTGATCTTGAACAATAATCCCCCTGACTCTGACTCCCAAATCCTAGGATTAAAGGTGGGCCAACATTCCTGGATTTTTGCTCTTATATTATTGGTTGATGGGCCTGGAGTATAGGTTTTTGTACATGTCAAGCATATGCTATTATACTGAGCTTCACTCATATCTTGAATTTTAAAAAATTTAGCAGAGGGTATCATTTTGTTTCTCAGAATGTCATGTATTCATGCCGTTAATACTGCCTGGGCCTTCTGAGTTATTAGATTGCAGGTGCATGACCTTCCTTCTTCCTGTTGTGTTTGTTTTGAATTTTATAAATGAATATTAGTATTTTACCTTTATGCATAGATATGTACAATGTTGCAATGTTCAATGTCTCAGAAACCTTGAACTTGGAATAATGGATAGTTATAAACTCCCATGTAAGTGCTGGCAATTGAGCCTACCTATATACAAGACCAGCAAGAGCTCCTTACTACTGAGCCATCTTTCCTGCCCTGTGTTGATTATTGATGATCAATATTTATATCATTACTGTTTTCATCTGTTCATTTGTGATGTGGGAATGTCTTTCCGTATGCTGTGAATATCAATCTTTAAATAAAGGGGCTGTTTTGGCCCATGACAGTCACCATAGAAAAAGTAGGAGGGGAAATCAAACATAGGTAGGAGGAGAATGGCGGAGTCAGGGAGACCAAGCCAAAAGCCCAAAGGAGCAACATGTAAGGAACACAGTTGAGCCATGGGCCACATGGCAGACAGATTAATAGAAATGGGTTGATTTAAGATGTAAGAGCTAGCTAGCAATGTGCCTGAGCCATAGGCCAAACAGCATGAAGTTAATATAAGCATCCGAGTCATTTCTGGGGGCCTGAGCAGCAGCAGTGGGCAGCTAAGGGGTCTGGCGTGGCAGCCCTGTGGGTCTGAGCCTCTGGCCTCTTGGGACCAAGAAACCCCACTGTTACACATTTGTAACTGTTTAAATATGCAGTGCCTCTTAGTAATATCTTACTGATAGTGTTTAAACTGGGACACTTCCGGTTTCTGAAAGATGAATACTGGAGTGAATGTACAACTTTCTGTAAGAACTTTAGTAAAACCCTCTATGTTCTTTTATCTTTTTTTTTATTAGTTTGACTAATTTTTGCATTGTAGAGAGGGTCCTGATATGTACATTTGGCTCTGCTGGACCTGACTGCATCGACTAGGCTGGTATTCAACTCTTAGGAAGATATCTGCCTTCTGAGTGCTGGGGTCAATGCTTTTTATACAATTTCACTCATTTTTACTTTGTACTGTTGATCTATTTGCTTTTCTATGTTTGTTAATAGCAATTTCTCTTGTAAGGTGATATCCCATTCAAAGGGTACAGAAGTGACAGAGGCAACTCTCCTATGTCCATGTCATAGAATACGTGTGGGGAGCACCAGAATTATATGACTATATTTACACATTATAATGTCTTTGTCATAGAACAAGTGTGGAGAGCACCAGAGTTATATGACTATATTTACATTATAATGTCTCTGTCATGGAGTATGTGTGGGAGAGCACCAATGTCATAGAATATATGTGGGGAGGACCAGGATTATATGACTATATTTACAATGTTGTCGGTATCATACATTCTGTATGAAATATTCTAGGATGCTGTAACCTTTGAAGATATACGTGTCAACTTCACTTGGGAAGAGTGGACTTTGCTGAATCCTTCCCAGAAGAATCTTTACAAAGATGTGATGCTGGAGACCTACAGGAACCTCACTACTGTAGGTAAGACTGAATTTTTCTTTATGTCTTAAAATAAGGGGACAACTATTTCTTGGTTATTAATGATCTTCTGTAATTTGGTAAAGAAAAATGAGGTGAATAAATAAGACATGGTTCTAAGGTTTATTGGAGATATTAACTTAATTTTATACTGATTTTAATAATATACATTTTCTGGTACTATATTTTAGGATACAGTTGGGAAGACCATAATATTGAAGAACACTTTCAAAGATCTAGACGACATGAAAGGTAATTTTGATATGAAAGCTGATAAAAATGTGCCTCTGAAGAAATTGTAATGTGCCCTATAAGTCTTAAAAGCAACAGTGTAAATAAGCACAGCTTAAAGTACATTGATGATTATTAAATTCTCACAAAACTATATACCTCAATTTCAGGTAGGCATATTGCATTTACATAGCATTCTTTTAAGAAAGAAGACAAGGGAACAATGTCTTAACAGATGTCATCATTTGAATCACAGCACCATGAGAGCTGTGTTGTAGAACTGTCAACTCATTTATTTTATACCACTCATATCACAAAAGGTATACACATTGAAAAGGTGATAAATGTATCTCTAAAACCTTCTAATAAGCAAATAGTCCATAGCTATCATTACTCAGATACTTGTTGTGACTATACTGTTTAGTGAGAGGAACAGCCAGAGTAAAGAGTCAAGGGGCAGTTGTGGAGAACCTTAATCCCTATAGTACACGTCCATTAGGTGCATAAAGTCAAACTGTGAATTCAATGTGGAAATCTTTTATTTTTATTCTTTCTTTACTAGGTATATTATATGTCGTTCTGTATAAAGCTACATGAGCATAGGTATATGAAAAGACATATATATCTCTCAGAACAATTATTAGATATATAGCAGTCTCCATGTTAGGCATGCTTGTTGAGTTTGATTCAAGTATACAAGTAATTGTTTCCCAGCTTCATTGTTAATATATCAAGAAACTCATATTTGCAAAAAAAAGCCCTATAACCACTATGACTGTGTAAATGCTTCTGTTTGTCCTAGTTAACTTGGCAAATAATATGACTCACAGTATAGGAAAATTTGTGAATGCAATAAGGGTTGTAAAGCTCTGAGATTTTGCACTTTTCTTTAATTATGTGAAAAATTTATAGAATAAAGATTCTATAAAAGTGAACCATGTAATAAAGGCACCTAGCATCAAAGACATCTTCAAAGATGCAAAACAACCCTTAATGAAGGTGAACAACATGAATATAAACACAGTAAGAAAACCTTGAGTTCTGATTCCTATTTACAACTGGACCAAATTGTTAAATTAATTCATACAGATGAGAACATTCAGCAGTGTTATTGAATGTGGCAAAGTGTTTACATGTACCATTTATCCTTGCAGACATGAAAAAAGTCAAACTGGGAACAAACCTGTATATACTCAATATGATAAAGCCTTTGCATATGACACACATCTTCAACAGAATGAAAAAACACATACTGGAGAGAAAGAGAAACCCTGTGAATGTAATCAGTGTGGTAAAGCCTTTGCACATCTCAGTAGTCTCCAAAGGAATGAAAGAACACATACTGGAGAGAAACCCTATGAATGTAACCACTGTGGTAAAGTCTTTTTACATTGCAGTCTTCTTGAAATTCATGAAAGAACACATACTGGAGAAAAACCCCATGAATGTAATCAGTGTGGTAAAGCCTTTTCACGTTGCAGTCATCTTCAAAGGCATAAAAGAACACATACTGGAGAGAAACCCTATGAATGTAACCTGTGTGGTAAAGCCTTTACACAACGCGATTATCTTCAGGTGCATAAAAGATCACATACTGGAGAGAAGCCCTATGAATGTAATCAGTGTGGTAAAACCTTTTCTCGTTGCAGTCATCTTCGCGTGCATGAAAGAACACATACTGGAGAGAAACCTTATGAATGTAATCAGTGCGGTAAAGCCTTTGCACAACTCTATTATCTACAGGTGCATAAAAGATCACATACTGGAGAGAAACCTTATGAATGTAACCAGTGTGGTAAAGCCTTTTCACATCTCAATAGTCTCCAAAGGCATCAAAGAACACATACTGGAGAGAAACCCTATGAATGTAATCAGTGTGGTAAAGCCTTTTCACGTTGCAGTCATCTTCAAAGGTATAATAGAACACGTACTGGAGAGAAACCCTATGAATGTAACCTGTGTGGTAAAGTCTTTTTACATTGCAGTCTTCTTGAAATTCATGAAAGAACACATACTGGAGAAAAACCCTATGAATGTAATCAATGTGGTAATGCTTTTGCACGCCACAGTTACCTTCAAAGACATAAAAGAACACATACTGGAGAGAAACCCTATGAATGTAACCAGTGTGGTAAAGCCTTTACACAACGCGATTATCTTCAGGTGCATAAAAGATCACATACTGGAGAGAAACCCTATGAATGTAATCAGTGTGGTAAAACCTTTTCACGTTGCAGTCATCTTCGCGTGCATGAAAGAACACACACTGGAGAGAAACCCTATGAATGTAATCAATGTGGTAAAGCCTTTGCACAACTCTATCATCTACAGGTGCATAAAAGATCACATACTGGAGAGAAACCCTATGAATGTAACCAGTGTGGTAAAGCCTTTTCACATCTCAGTAGTCTCCAAAGGCATCAAAGAATACATACTGGAGAGAAACCCTATGAATGTAATCAGTGTGGTAATGCTTTTGCACGCCACAGTTACCTTCAAAGGCATAAAAGAACACATACTGGAGAGAAGCCCTATGAATGTAATCAGTGTGGTAAAGCCTTTTCACGACTCTATCATCTTCAGGTGCATGAAAGAACACATACTGGAGAGAAACCCTATGAATGTAATCAGTGTGGTAAAACCTTTTCCTGTCTCTATCATCTTCAGGTGCATGAAAGAGCACATACTGGAGAGAAACCCTATGAATGTAATCAGTGTGGTAAAACCTTTTCACGACTGTATAATCTTCAGGTGCATGAAAGAGCACATACTGGAGAGAAACCCTATGAATGTAATCAGTGTGGTAAAACCTTTTCACGACTGTATAATCTTCAGGTGCATGAAAGAGCACATACTGGAGAGAAACCCTATGAATGTAATCAGTGTGGTAAAGCCTTTGCATGTATCAGTAGAATTAAAAATCATTTGAAAAAATGGCATTACAGTGAAACCATATAGCCAAGTAGTAAAGTTTTGCACTTTAAACAGAAGTAAAACTTTTTATATGCAATCAATATGTTAAAGCCATTGTATATTACAATAGTCTTTAAATACCTGGGAAAATTAATACTGCATATCTTTTTACTCTAAATTATTTGGTAAAATCTTTAGCCAACACACTTGCATTCAGTTATATAGAGTATTTTGGAGAAGAAATTTTTACAGTGTCAAAAACCTGTCCAAGCATTATGATATTTGTTTCTCTTTTCTTTGCACCTGCAAACTCATTGGGGGGGGGGGGTAAAAGTCCTATGAATTTAAATGAGAAGGTACTCCTTAGAAAAATTTATATTTCCCTTCAATTATATGAAATAACTAATTCAGTGTTAAACTATGGGTGTACCTTTTCTGTTGTTGTAATATAATGTGTGTGTAAACTTGTAAAAGGCTCTTTAATTTGGCTCTTTGTTTCAGAGGGATACAGGATCACCATGAAAGTGTCATGGTAACAAGTGTCAGACATGACAGATAAGGCAGGAGTCTAGAATAGGGGTGGCTAGTTGAGCCTGAGTGGTTAGAATAGCCAGAACACAGGCTCTTATCCTAAGCTCAGTAACAGAAGGCAGCTCCCATAAAATGCAGCCCTCCTGCCTTAAAGTCCACTGTCTTACAGCTACAAGTAATATAGTTTATCTTTAGCTTTGAGTCTGGTAAAATTCATCAAGGGACTAGGGCAGAGTACTGTTCTTATTTTACAGATGGTCAAACTTGGGCTTTTGGAGATAAGTTGCTTTGAATATACATAAGTACAACTTATCTTAATCATCCTATCATTCCAATGCCTCACTAAAGAATCTGGAACCAACTTAGCCAGGAACAGTGGCACAAGCCTGTAACAGTGATACCTATAAAGTGGAGGCAGACATTTCAAAGTCATCCAAAATGAGAATGTTCAATGGGGTATGGTGGGAGGTCCATGTAACCTAGGAAGACTGTGATTGGATCAGGACAGTGTCCATAGTCTTTTCTGCAGCTCTAGAAATTCAGGATCATGGCACCAATAAGTGTTAGCTGAGATATGTACCTCTCCAGATATTCTGTTCTTGGTAATGTTTTCTGTCCAAAGCAGCCTAGGCCAGCCAAGGGTCAGACTTATGTTGCTCAAAAAAGAGTGGAATTGTGAAAGTTGGTAAATTGCCATCAGGCAGGAATAAACTCCCTATTTGTGTTTCCAAAACAGCATGTTCAGTCCTGAAACCATGATGCACAACCAACAGAAATAGATCCAGCAGGTTTTGCTCATATACTTGTACATACTTATTCACACATACCAAACAAGGAAGAAATTGCAAGGAAAGAATTTGGGAGGGAATGGAGTGAGGTCAAGGAAGGGGAAAAGTAATAAAATTGATCAAAATAAATTTAAAGTAAAAGTCTGGCTGAAGAGATAACAGCAATTAAGAGTCTGGGTGTTGTTGCAGGTCAACATAGGTCACATTGTTAGAAACCATGGTTGCTAACCATGTTCCAAGGGTCTGATTACCTCTTCTGGCCTCTGCAGGTACTGTACACAGACACTTTTCAGGGAAACTCCCATATACATAGAATAAGGCCTGAGAAGTGAAATCCTATACAATAACATCATAGTCTTAAGATAGTCAGGTCTAGTTAAATTATTTCTGGTTCTTCATAGAAGCAACTGTGGCCTTCCTCTTAGCCAGCTTGCTTGGAGGCAAAATGTTAGAGTAGCTCAGAATATCTGTTCATCAAAGAATATTGTTTACAGTGTGGATAGGTGACTAGCCCATGTTTCTTTCTCTGTTTAGGTCCTTTGTACATGTGACAGTTGTGGCACTGATAGATACATCTTTTAAATGTATCTTTTAAATCATACATTGTAACGTGTTCATATTTAGATCATAATGCATGATCTAAACAATAGTTTTGCTCTGTCAATCTTCATTTGCTAAAGTGGCTAAACTTGCATTTTTCTGTTCCTATGTAAATAATTAAAAGTATAGCCTTGGGCCTGAAACTAAAAGAGACTTAAGGATGACAACATATGTGGGATGCAAAATCTGTGCCAGCATGGCTTTTTAGCATTAACTAGCATGAATACATACAGTTATTAAAGTTTTAAGTGTGTGAAATGTTTTATCCCTGGGGAGGCATAGTTCAAGAACAGCAGTACCTCCAGCCATGTAGAAAACTGTTTCTGTAGCAAACTCTTATGTTGAGTCCAGTAGCCTAATCCCACTCCATTCCTCCACAGGTCAATAACCTTGTTGCCCTGTGATTAAACCAACTAAGATCTTAGATTAAAGAACACAACTACTTTTGTGTAATATTATTTTTTCTTTATACTGTATTTGTTTGACTCCATGAAGTTGTGATTTTCTTTTCTGTCTAAAATGCCTGATGACCTGATAAAGAACTGAACCACCAACAGAAAGGCAGGAGAAAGGATAGTGGGGCTGGCAGGCAGAGAGAGTAAATTGACTTATGGGAGGAAGAAGAAGTTTTGTGATATGTTTCATATTTAATAAAACAAGTCTGAAATATCAGAGAAGAGATCTACACACAGGAGGATCAGAGAGTGATAATTTACAGTTTTAATCCAAGCACAGGGAATGACTGGGAGTAGTGACCTATACATTTAATCTCAGCAGATCTGAGTTTGAGGCCAGCTTGGTTTACAGAGGGAGTTACAGGCTCCCAGGCAGGCAGTGGTGGTGCCAGCCCTTTAATCCCATAACTCCAGAGACAGAGAAGATCTTTCTGTGTTTCTGTGAGTTCAAGACTAACTACCAAATAGTAGTAGCCCATACCTTTAATCTTAACCAGTTGTGAAACAACTGGGAAAAGAACATATTTAAGGCAGGCATAGAAAGATTACGGCAGTAGAAGCTTCAAGGAGTGAGGCTGAGGAAGCTGGAAGATAGCTGGGTGAGATTTGACTGGTGTTTCCTCTGGGATATCTCAACCTTTTCTGCTATCTGGCCCTGGGTTTTCTTTAACAACCAGAATTTGTACAACAGAGGAGGAACAATATAAAGAAAGGAGAGGAGGATATCAGAGGCCAGTCACCCAGCCACACTGTCACTAGTAAGAAGTAAGCTATAGGGAAGTAAAGATAAAAGCCCATAGATAAAAGGTAGATGGGATAACTAGTGAAGCTGGCTAGCAACATGCCAGGCTAAGAAATGTCATTTATAATTAATAAAAAGACTCTGTATAATTTATTTAGGGGCTGGGTAGTGGACCTTCCAAAAGAGTAATACCAAGAGAGCAAAAAGCAAACAACATTTTAGCATTTTAGTGTGGGGATAAAGCAAAAGATAATAAACCACAAACCGCCACTGAGTCTTAAAATTACAAATTTGAATAATGTAGTATTGTCCATTTCAGTAACAGGAAAAAGATTTGTGTGTGGAGCATAGCGTCTGCCTTCAGTCCAAAATAGGAGAAATAGTTCATTGTGTCCACTGTAGGAAAAAAGAGAGAAACAGCTGCTGGAGTCACTATTATAAAATAGGATCAGATTGTGGCAGGATCATTGATTTTACAATTTCCCAGCATAGACTGATCCATGTCATGTGAATGAAAGCAGGCCAGATTTTGGGTGTACAAATTGAAAAGGTTATATTGAGCAAATGAATATTGAATTTACAGGAAACTTTCCTGTACAGATTTGTTCAATCCTGCTTGTCATGTTTGTGTTTGGTCACAGTCTCAGCAGCTAACACTGCACACAGGGACATGAAGAACTAATATCTTATGCCATTCCCTCTACTAGGGAATGGTTTTCTTCTTGTCAAAGTCAATATAGATATATTTTTCAATCATATTTATCTCTTTAAAAATTACTAGTTTTACATCTTGGTTACTTTAATTGTATCACTGCTCTTATTTGATCCAGTTCTTTCTAGGACATTACATTTTTCTTTCCATTTTTTCAAGTGCTGTTAATTATATCTGTTTAGAGCAATCTCTCCTATAGCTTAGGCTTGCCTCAGAGTAGGCTGTAGTAGTGGAGTTTTTTCGATTCCAAGCGGCCAGAGGCCCAGACCCACAGACCTGCCACGCCAGACCATTTAGCCACCCACCGCGACCACTCAGGCCCCCAGAAATGACTCAGACACTTATATTAACTTCATGCTTTTTAGTCTATGGTTCAGGCACATTGCTAGCTAGCTCTTTCATCTTAAATCAACCCATTTCCATTAATCTGTCTGCCACACGGCCCGTGGCTCACCTGTGTTCCTTACATGTTGCTCCTTTGGGCTTCAGCTCCGTCTCCCTGACCCCGCCCTCCTCCTACCTATGCTCTGATTTCTCCTCCTATTTCTTCTATGATGCCTGTCATGGCCCAAAACAGCTCCTTTATTTAAAGATTGAGATTCACAGTATACAGAAAGGCATTCCCACATCACTTCCCCCTTTCTGTCTAATCAAAAAGGAAGGTTTCAATTTTAACATAGCAAAATTACATATAACAAAATAGCTATCAAGCAAGAATCACAATTATAATATCTAGTCTATTTGTATTTAGCAAAATTAAAGAAAATACTCTATCATCTATTTTATCTATTAATCTAAAGTTTCATATCTAATACACCTTTCAAATGACTAAGAAAAACTATACCTATAACTATCTAATCTTCAACTACATCAAAGAGCACAGAAGGATATATTTACCCAAGTAAACCAGAAGTGCAAGCAACTTCTAAAATCTAGAAAGGACAGAGATGACACCTATCTGCCTGGACAGTCACCCAAAGTTCTTTTATAAAGTTGGGGCATCCATCTTCAGCCTACAAGCCCAAAGTCTCTTTTCATTTCAGTGAAGCATGAAATCTGCTCTGCCCATTCTGGCACAGTTCATCAGTTGCTTCTCCTTGAGTCTTGAAGAATGTCTGACAGTTTTCTCTGTAAAGCAGGAACCTGAATGACCATCTTGGCTTGTTCTGCCAAAGTTCAGAGGTCATCTTCTTATGGAACCTGCATGTCCAGTTTAAACAGCATACTGTCAAGCAGTCAATATAAGAACAGGTTTTTTTCCAGTGGCTAACCATTACCACAAATAGAGTAGACTCCATATGGAGTGTTTCGATGCCCATTTTTCTCTTGAAGAAGATTCGTGCTGCCAGGAACAAATCTGTTTCACTTTGCAGAAAAGTCTAAGTTCTTAAAATATTTTAAATGCCATATTCTGTAGGTCTTACAAGTATTTGAAGATTACTTATCTAATTGAAATATATTTCTGTATACCTAAAAATCTTAACTAACCTAACTATATAAGTTTATCAAAGGTGACTATTAACCTTCATTTTTAATTATACATTACAATTTTAAAGCAGTTACATGAACATCATACCTTAAACTAGAATAGAAAAATACATACAGCATAACAAAATTGACCTTAAATTTTTATCAATAAACCAAAATCCATAGCAATGTAAAACATTTCAAGATTAACAGCTGATTTCCTGATCTAAGTAAATTCAATAATCTAATTTTCTAAAAAATCATTTATATACCATATCCCCCTTTTCTTCTTAGAAAGAGATTAACTATGACCATTAACTATTTATAATGAAAACAAACATTTAGAAACAATATTTGGGAAATTTGGGCATAGTTATTCATTACTACTTCCTGCTGATTAAGGGGCATTGAAAATCTCACGGTTTTTGAGACTGGATCATAATCTGCAGCCATGAAGCTGATCTGGCCATGTCTTTTCATCAGAGGTTTTTTTCAGGGGGTCTTGGTTGGTGAAACCATATTTGCCTGGAAGCAATCCACAGGTTCTCATCTTCTGTGGAAACAAAAGCAGAACTCTTCCGAAGCAATAAATCCTTAGACATAAATTTTGAAATCAAAATATCTTTAAAATATATATTCTTGTTTAACTTAGTAGCCTTTGCATTTGCAATCCATTGTCTTTTTGCAGTTAGCTCATTAACTGTTAAAAAATTAAAAGAAAACACAATAACAAGGTTGATTTAAGATGTAAGAGCTAGCTAGCAATGTGCCTGAGCCATAGGCCAAACAACATAAAGTTAATATAAGCATCTGAGTTATTTTTGGGGACCTGGGCGGCGGGCAGCTAAGGGGTCTGGCACAGCATGTCTATGGGTCTTGGACCTCTGGCCGCCCGGGACCAAGAAACCCCACTACTACAGGCGGGTTTTAAATTATCCTAAACTGGAAAACTATGAATGCTGTTTATATTGTTCTGAATGATTGTAGTTGCTTTGTTATTTTCAGCCAGAAGCCTGAATCCAGATATAATCAAAGCTCCTTGTTAAATATGATTAATACAATTCTGGTATATGTATTTCACAATGATAACTCAATAGCATTATGAAAAAAAATCTTGTTTCAAACAACATGCTTCCATATCCTATAAGTTCAGTGAAAAGAAAAGACAGACCAGGGAATTAATGATTATAAAAGCACAACCTTTATTTTGTAAAATTCTGATAGAAAGAGAAGATAGAGAGCTATCTGCTTGCTGGCTATGGTAAATATAAGACAGCAAAAAGGAAGGGAGAAAGACAATGTGGGTTTTTTTTTTCTGTCCCACAAATTTCTGTTGCTAAGAGTAACCAGAGAATGATGAATTCAAGAATATCATGAGGTATGGGAGAGAGGGATCAGGGGTTCAGAGAATTGCCACTATTCCAAGTGACCTGGAATTAATTCTCAGCATCTACATGGTAGCTCACAACTACCTATAACTCCAGTTCTAGGTTACCTGATACTTTTTCTGGATCCCACCAGGGACCAGACATGCAAGTAGTTCACAGGCACCTTCAGGCTAACATTTACATACATAAAGTCAAAGAAATTTTACAAAAATAAAAAGAATGTCAGATGATTAATAACAAACATTGCTCATGGCTAGCCATAATTGAAAGGGGTCACTGATGGGCTACAGAAGTCAGGGGTCATCAACATAAGAAAACAGTAGGTTTAGTTCTATAAAACAAATTATTTTAGTTTCAGGAATTGTAGTTGTTGATCTAAATATATGAGCTTTTCAAAATGGAGGCTCTGTCTGACATTCCTTACCTTTGTTGTTATTAAATAGTACAGGTGTCATTCTAATAAATTTTTTTTACTGGACAAGAGCAGCATCATCACTGGGGGACTTGCCAGTCTTTGGTATCAGACATTTAGGAAGAAAATAATGTTGCTGATGTGTCTAGGCTGAAACAGGAGACTGTATGCTCCCAAGAAAGCAAACATCAGTATAGCTCAACAAGAGCAAAAGAAGAAAAATGGTTAAAATAGCCTGGGTAACTCTGAGAATTAGATGCAGTAGTGGGAGACATATGTATTATACTTCATAAATACAAGTCCATGGCAACATTTTCAGTAACACCCATTGTTGGGGTGGGAGTGAAAAAGGCTCATATATTTACATACTGGTCCCCCAGTGGCAGAACTGTTTGGAAAGATGAGGAGATCCACTACTCCTAGGTAGTCTTCTCTCTCTCTCTCTCTCTCTCTCTCTCTCTCTCTCTCTCTCTCTCTCTCTCTCTCTCTCTTCAGCCTTCTTTTTGTGGATAGGAATATTAGGAATATAAGCTCTCAGCTACTACTTCAGCACCATGTCTACTGCTGTGCTCCCCACCAGGATGGTCAGGGACTTAGCCCCTGAAGCTGTAAGCCCCAATAAAATCTTCTGTAAGCTGCCTCCATATAGTGTCTCCTTCCAACAAAAGAGAAGGAACCAAGAGCCAGCAAGTGGAGCCTTGACATCTATCAGCCAATAGATGGATAAGTGGTACAAATACACAGAATATTGAAGGGGGAAAGGACTGACACTTGAAATAACACAAGTTACATGATTTTGAAATATATAATTTAGACTCTATTTTCTGAGAAAAAGAATGTTATGGAAATAAGTAACAGATTTGTGGTTTTTAGAACAGAAGAAGAGGGAGGGACTAGTTAGTCACTAAGGGTTTTCCAGATAAGAGTATGTGGGGTTTTTTTCAAAGTATTAAAAATATTCTACAGTTGTTGGCTGTGGTGCTGGAAGTGCTTATAAACTCTGTGTGTATATTAAGAAATGGTGAATTCTACATGTTAAATGTATAAACTATGTCAGTTACAGCTAAAGAAAGTTGTTTTTTTTAACAACCCAGTGGGCCAGGGGAGAGAATGCAGGCAGGCTCAGCAGTGGTCATCAGTGAGTAGCTAAATGACTGATACTCAACCATGTAGTGGAAGGTGAGGAGAATGTTGGGTGGAAGGTTGGCTTTTGGGAAAAAAAAATAAGAAGACCCAGAGTATAAGGGAAAACATGAAAAGACCATGAGTTAATCTTTGCTCATAGTCCTAATAATATCAGTGGATACATGCACATGCGCAAAGAATTAAATATATTCCCATGCTGTTGATTGAGATGTTTAATTTTATTATAAAAAGAAAAAAATGATTTCATAGAGTTAAAGATTCAAAGGTAACTACTTCAGTTGGCCACATACAAACTACATATTGAAATTAATAAGTAAATTTAAAAATTCAAATGCTCTAGACATGCATGCTCTGACAATAAGACATATTGATAATAAGACTACTACATTAGTCACTCCATCAATATTTCTTTCCCTATGAGTCAAAATATATTCATATTCTCCCCTAAAACAACTATGAAGACCTTTATAAAATCACTGATACTTCCCCCCCCCCCGAAAATGGGGTTATTAAAATAAAGGAGCACTTGACCCTTACAGAGACATAATACAAGCTTTAAGCAGGCAAGTGTCTGATTAGCAAACAACTACTCCTCATTGAAATTCCTTTATCAAGCCCACAAAAGTAGTTGGACATTTGGATTAAAGAACCGAATTAGGGAAAACAGAAGTAACTCTCAGGGTTTTGATCAATTTGTTCATATCTGTAGTGGTTGAAAATCACTCCTACTCAGAATCATGCTGCAAAATTACCTAAATGATGAATCTGAAGAACAGCTCTCAGAATGCTGGGAGGCCATTTATTTATTATAATATATCTGAATATCCACATGTTTACAAGCATTGACTATATTTTGAATAAGTAAAGTGCCACATAAATAATTTTTCAGGTGTATATGAAATCTATTATGATTAGAATCAAATTAATATCATGAAAGTCCATTTATAATAATTTTTAAATAATGTTTTCAATTTTGAGATTAAAAAGCAATTACACTTACATAATCATACCAAATATCATAAATTTATTTATAATAAATAAATGCTGTGTTGAATATTATGTTTTAAGGATTATTTCAGGCCAAAACTTTGTAGTATTAATAAATGACAGAATAGTGGAGTTAGCTAAAAGTTTATTCTTTTAAAGTCAGACTTCACAAAAAGAGAGGATTAAAATTCTCAGTTAGGACAAAAACAAATTTGTTGGCCTCAAGTAAAATCCATGCAGTCTTACAGCTGTACCACTAACTTGTTGTGCAGACCTAAATATCCAACAATTTTACAAAAGCATTGTTAAAATGTGCCTGAATTCAGTCATAGGGTATTTTTACCATGAAAATCTCCAAGCATTATTAGAAAGCTCTCTGTCCCTACTTTGCAACACCCAGGACATCTAGATGGATACACAGCGTAGAATACAGAAGATTTAAAAATCATGATTTCACTTTGGCCCTAATGGGTCAAAAAATTGTCTCCTCAAAAAATCTGTTCAAAGAATGACCTGAGAAAATGGCTTAGAAATCAAGAAGAGCCCTTTTGGCTCTAGCCAAAGACCCAGCTTTGATTCCTAGAGTCCACATTGCAGCTTACACTGTAACCCTATGTACTGAGTATCCAAATCCCATTTCTGCCTTCATTGTGCACCAGACATGCATTTAACATTGTTCTCTTCTCCACCACACAGTAGGTAGTAAATTGTTAATTAATTAATCATGGCCTACTGACTGGAGCTACTTTCCAACATCAGCCTTTAAATGCTTTCCCAAAAGACTCATCCCAGCCTTGGTTAACCCAAGCTTCCTAAGACAGATCATCAAAGCCATTCACCAATGGCTTTTATAAATTTCAGAGAATTGTTCATATTTACAAATGAAACACAAAACATGGTGGTTCATCCAGGAGCAGGGAGATGCAATTCATAGACCAGCAGGCTAGATGATTTAGCAAGATGAATCTATTGATCAATATCCCCTCAAATTAATCTTTCCCTTTCTCTCTTCTTTCTCATTGTGTGTGTGTGTTTCTCAACCCCTTTCTGTCCCATTTCATCTCCCCTCTCTGCTTTTAATGTATGAGCTACTGTATTAGAAATTCCATTAGCACACATAAAAACTGAATAAAGATACCTAGTCATCAGTAAGAAATGTTATTCAATTGCCTTGTTGCCAAAGAAACATATATCATGGAGACCAAACTGTAGAAATCAAAATATTTATATATTGAAAGAAGAGGAAAAATAATGGTTATTAAATTCTCTTTAACAGGGATAAAAATAATACACTTTTAAAGAACTCTTTAATAAATAAAACCATTGATTTGCTAACCTACCATAAATTTTTATTTAGCCATTACAATGTTAGCAATTATTTCTTACTATCTAAGTCAAATTTGAATAAGATCACTAGTTTCATTCATGGTGAAGTTAAAACTGAGGCTGAATCCTTCTTCCTACCATCATAACTTTAACACTGATAAAGCATATAAAATATGTTTCAGATGCTAGGTAGCCAGAAATACAAGACATGGGCAAAGCTCTGTCATAGAAACAAGGCTAACAAGCAATCCTGACAATGGACCCAGTGCATTTTAAGCTGAGGAGAGACCAGGTGGTATCATGTCTGAAACTGGAATTCAACTCAGTGACAGTTTTGTTTTGACCAGACAAAGTGTGCTCTTTCTAACTCTCAGATCATACAGGAGACACCAGAAAGACAAAGGCAGAGAAGCAAACCAGTTCAACAGAATCTGCTTTTAACTTCTTGGAACAATTTTGGAAATGCTGAGGTAAAAAGAAAACAATGTCTAAACACCAAATATCACCTGACAAGCCAAAAACATGTCAGGCAGAGAAACAAACACTAGATCTTCACAACACCAACCTCCCCAAATCTAGAATCCTGGTAAGTCTTTCTAGAAAAGGGAAGAAGCAGAAGAGAATACTCAAGTGAGATAGAGTTGAGTAATTGAGCCTCGAGGGGTGGAATCAGACTGTGTTCCTGTGCATGGGCTGGCACCTTAAAGCCCATTCCCTGAAGACACCAGTCTTGATTTTGAGATGAGGAAATCGGACTTGTCTGGAGTGGATTTGCCATGCTGAGCTGACCCACCTTGGGACTTCTAGCCCTTTGGGGGGGAGACGGTGGGGAGGTACTGAGGGGGAGACTGAAGACTGATTGGGAGGGATTGGAAGGAGGGAAAGGAGGGAGAGCAGGGGATACGTGGATAAAAAAGACTTTTTTAATTAAAAAAAATACAAAATGAAGAAAAAACAAACATCAGAATAAACCAAATTTAACATTGAAAAAAATAACATAAAAAAGTAACATGCAGACTTAATAGGTTATATTTAGAAACATATATGAATATAACAACATCTAATAAAAAAGAGTAATAAACTTGAAAAAAGAGAAGAAAGCAAGAAGTGTGTGGAGAAATGTTCAGGAAGAAAAGGGAAGGGGAAAATGATTTGACTGTATTCTAATATCAAAAAATAAAATAAATATTCTTTTAAAAATAGAAGCAGAAGTCACAGGAGTACTTTAGTTAGGAGAGACCCTGAGGAGCACTAATATGAGAATATTCACAAAGATTTTAAGCAAAACATTAACAGAATGAGAGAAGAATTTCAACAAGCCAATGTGAACTATACAAAGGAATCATGTAAATTTATTTACCAAATAAAACATAACTCAATGTAAAATGCTTTAAAAAGTTAGTGATGATTAGAGTCTACAGAATAGATTAGAGACTTCTAAGATTGAGCAACTGATAGTGCTCAGTTGTTTAAAAATGTTTGAACATTAACTGAGTCCCACAACATGAGCAACAATTATCACTCCAACAAAATCATCATCAAATTTCCAGAAAAAGAGGAAGGACAAGGAGGATGAGGAGGAAAGAACAGGGGAGGGAGAAGGAACAGGGAGAAGAAAAGAAGACAAAAGAGGAGGAGGCACAGGCAGGACAGAAAGATGTTTGAATCACTAACTACCCCGAAATTCAAACTTTTAACCTACGTATAAACACAAATCTAAGACAGTTACACATCAAAAACAGAGCAACACAAATGACGTCTAAACCACATGCTAACCAAGCCACTGGAAATGAATAGTAAATAAATAATTCTTAGTAAAATAGCCAAGAAGAAAAAAATAGCAAACATATGCCAGAAGAAAAATGCAAAAAGATCTTTGACTTGGCAGCAGAAACAAATTCAGAAAAGAAAATACAATGTTATCTTAAAGTGATTAGAGCAGAATCTCACACCAAGAGGTATTTTAAATCAGAAGCTAAACAAAATACCACTAAGAGAAATAGTAAAATAAGTTCTTTAAAAATGATACCAAATTTACAACTCAATTCCTCACACAAAACAGAAACTATCAAAATAGTAATGAGCAAATATAATTTGTTTTGCTCATTTTTAAAGGTTATTTTTTTTAAAGATATATAGATTCTCTAGCTAAAAGTAAATCTATCATATGACCCAGTTGTACCACACCTTGGTATACGCCCAAGGACTAACATCCTGTACTTCAGCCATGTTCACTGCTGCTCTATTTGCAATAGCTAGGAAATGAAAACAACACAAATCCTTCAGCTAATAAATGAATGACAGAATAGAGCACATTACACTATGGAATATTTAGCTATTTAAAATGGGACATTTGCAGACAATTTGATGGAACAAGAAAATATTATATTGAGTCAGGCAACCCAGACCCAGAAAGACAAACACCTCATCTTATCTCTCTTTTGCGATTCCTAGTTCCAAATATTCAGATGTGAATATGTAACCTGGACTAAACACAACAACCATGAAAAAAAAGGTAACTGTGGGCAGAGGGTGAAGCACCTCTGTAGATGAAAATAACAAGATGTAAGTTATACATCTGAGAAAACGGAAAAAAATTGTTGGGAAGGTCGATACAGAGGGAGAAATCACTTTAAGGATGTTTGGAAAGAACATAATAAATCATATTATTTTTATAGTTTACCTAAAACATATATACAACATATAAGTATGTGCGCGCACACACACACACACACACACACACACACACACACACACACACACACACACACACACATATATATATATATATAGCTTAAATTAAGTTATGCCACTTTAAAATGCTACTGCGATCTACCAGGCATAAAAAACCTGCTTCTGAGTGGTTGGTCAGAGGAGTCTCAGTACTCTCCAAATAGCATAAGCTTATGATCATATGTGTGTGTGTGTGTGTGTGTGTATGTGATGGAGAAAGAGAGAGAAAAGAAGAAGGAAAAATAAAAGAGAAAACTATGCATTTGAGGAGAAAGAGGCAGGGTGGAAAATATTGGATGGGGAAAAGAGGAGAAATGATTTAATTAAAATTATTTTTTTAAACATTTACATTTTAATGTAAATGTACTTAGATTTTTAAAGAATACAAACAAATTAAGTATTATAAAGTTTATATGTGGGAGTAAAATAAAATGATATAAGGAAAAACAGTATAAAATAGTGCTGGAAATTTATTACTATATCTTTAAATTTCAGAATGAGGGTATATATTATTTATGGCAGATGATATTAAGCTTTAAATGCTTAACATGTGAGAAACAGCCTTTTCCAGCTAGTCTGCATGTCAAAAAGCCAGCATCCTATAGAATTCTCATCTTTTGACACTTGTATGTAAGTGCCTGTTTTTCCAAGCCCTGGATATTCCTGAGTGACTATGTATCATACTTTTGTCTCCAGTTATAAATTGGTCAAATGAATCATATTTGAAGATTGTGTCTCCACCCTGCCTTTGGATAAAAGCAATGTGAACTTCCCACCCCAGTGTGCTTGCTCACCCAGGTTGTGTCAAACTTTGTTAGAAAAGTAATTGTTTGATTTTTCCGGCTTTCTTGTGGCTTAATTTTTGGAATCCATTACATTTTCTAAGTGCTGCATAGCATTCTCAAAAACAGAAACTTCTTAAAAAGATGAGAAATAATAATTCCGGAAACATTTTTCAAAATCTGTTTAGCATTTTTATCAGTCAGAGAACTGTGAATTAACTACTTTGAGACTGAATCTCACACAATCAGAATGTCTAAGGTCAAAACAACAAATAATCATAAATGCTGGTGTTGATGTGGAGGAAGGAGAACACTTATTTACTGCTTTTGGAAATGTAAAGTAGTATAGACTCCATGGAAATTAGAGTGAAGATTTCTCAAAAAGTTCAAATATATTTCCCTTATGATTTAGCTATAGCACTCGTAATATACACACAAAGTACTCTATATTCTAAAATTAACTGCTCATCTAAGTTCATTGCTTCTCTATTAGCACAGTCAGGAAATGGGAAAAGCCCAGATGTCCTTTAACTGATGCATATTAAAAATGTATTTATACAATGGACTATTATTTAGCTAATAAGAAAAATGAAATTACTAATTTCACAGGTAAGTGGATGAAGTTGGAAATAATCATTCTGAGTATGGTAACCCAGGTCAAGAAATATAAATGTCACATTTTCTCTTATCTGGTTGTAAATTTGAATTTCTAGATACATGTGTTACATTTGGAATACTCATAGAAGTCAGGAAATTACTAAGTTGTATTGAGTAGGTGTTTTCATGGAAAAAGAGAATATACTGGCATAAAGGTTTTAAAGCAACTGACAGAACATGAGTTAAGCTGGGACCAGGAACCAACAGTAAGACAAAACAATATATACATATGATTGTTTTGTTATATATGTATATGTATATATGTGTATATATATGTGTATATATATATATGCTTCTTGGTGCACATGTAAACACACACACACACACACACACACACACACACACACACACACACACACACACACACACACACACACACACTTGAAGGAGCTACTTTCTCTATACCAGGGCTAATAATGCCCCTGACTAAGACACCAGGGGCTTTTGCTCATTGTCAAGAATAGGTCATTTTTTTTTGAATTTGTTGATCAGTGAGGTCACATAGACCCTGAAACATAACATTGCACTTGATTACCATCCAGAACTTAATGGTAGGACCCTATTACAGAAGACACCATATACTTGAATAATAGAACAGGGTGAAATAAAGTTGGATTTGGAAACTTTATCTCTACTAACTAGTTTGTTTTTTTTTTTTTAGTGCCAAATGTTCTATGTAAGCTGCTATAGGAAAAGAGAAATCATTAGTCACACTAGCTGTGAACGCTGCAATCTATAATAATGACTAACTAGTATGCCAAGACATGCTTACTGGTGAAGTAGTGGTTTAATCTCAGGTGAATAAGTAACTACCTTCTGGTTAGATTTATGTTTCACTCTGAAAGATGAAACCTATATCTGGCACTATTATTAGGCCAAGAATATATGATCAGACAGGCCATTGTCCCTAGAGACATAGTATGAAATGACTTATCTTGATATTCATAAAGCAATGCATCTTTCAACCCTCATCAGAGAAGCTTCTTTGTTGTATTATGTTTCTGATCTAGACTTTCCAGCCTAGCCTTGTGGCCTGGACCCACAGACCCACAGTCCCATAGACCCATTGAAACACATAGACACTTATATTAATTGTACACTGATTGACCTGGGGCCCATCCATATAACTTGCTAGCTCTTGCTCTCAATCTAACCCATGATTCTTATCCTGTTCAGCCATGTGGCTCGGTACCTTTTCTCAGAGCAGCATAGTTGTCCTCTGCACCTTCTGGCTTGTCTGGCAACTCTGTGGCATCTCTGCCCTATTCTTCCTGATCTTAGAGTTTTCTTAGTCTGGTATTCCTGCCCACACTTCCTGCCTGCCTTCAGCCAATCAGCATTTTTATTAAACCAGTATGCAAGACAATTATTTTCAATGGAACATCAGAAATTCCATTACACTTCTTTGTGATGGAACCTCCATTCTAGGTGGTGATTAAAACAGGGACACACAACTGGCCAAGGTGCAAAGAAGAGACAGCAGAATGCTCCTCCTCTAAAGGAACGTAAATACCACACTGCTCTCCCATGATTCAGGGATCATTATGGATAAGAAGACTGATTGAGTATATGAGCCAGAGGTGGTGAATGACTATAAGAAGTTAGTGTCCTCAGAACACAGTTGCTGGAAACCTGTGCAAGCCTAAGACAGACTAAATTCCAGCATGGAAAGGGGAGTTTGGCATATTATCAAATTTTGGAGCTATTGGCAGCTTTTAACTGCTGGAAGAGGAAGAGACCGTTTTCTCTAATAGTGTCGTCCCTAGAAGGACAACCATTCTCTAAGCAGTGCTCTATCCCATTCCAGCACACCACAATAGTATTTGAGAAGCACACATTAGACTTGATAGGTGAAAGGGGAAAGGAAATCACACAAATTTGAGTGAGTAAAAAAATTGGGGGAGTGTAGGGGTATTGTGTTGTTTCATGGTAAATAATTGTCCCACCCACTGGTTTAATAAAAAGAACTGATTGGCCAAAGGCAGGCAGGATGTGTAGGTGGGGCTACAAGACTAAGAAAATCTCTGAGAGCAGAGTGCCAGGGGAGCACCAGAGAAAAGCCAGAGGAAGCTGAAGACAACTTTGCTGCTCTAAAGAAAGGTACCAAGCCACATGGCTGAACAAGAGACATGGGTTAGATGAAGGGTAGAGATCTAGCAAGTGATATGCCAGGGCCTGAGGCCAATCAGCCTAAAATTATAGTAAGCCTCTGTGTGTCTCTGTGGGACTGCGGGTCTGCAGGTCTGTGGGCCTAGACCTTGAGGTTAAGCCCGAAAGTCCGGGCCAGAAACCTCATACTACAGGGGAGGGGGATTAATATGTTCAAAATACATTTTATATGATTCTTAAAGAACAAATAAAATATTTTTCTTAAAAAATGCAAAGATAGATACAGTAAATTACCTAGAAAGAGATCTCAGTGGGATTTTGAAAAATAGCAGCTATTTAGGTCAATTTAAAATTCCATAAACTCTGGGAAACTGAAATATCTTTAGTATAACCTCAAGGCAAAATGTATTTTTAAAATATTCACTTCTGGAATGCCTAACATATGGCATATAAGGCAGACTAGATTTAATAAGATCAGATTTGCAAGAAGTTTTAGATTGTGTCTTAAGACATTTGCAATGTAATCTTTAAACTCTTAGAAGTCATAAAGGGTTTTAAATAATAGTGTTTGTATTTGAAAATCATAAATAGTTATGGGTGTTTTTGAAGAGAGTAAGGTTAGTATCTACAATAACAAATAGAAATGATGTCACAGTGTGTCAGGCAAGTAACGAGAAAGGAAGGACCAGGACGACTTACAACCCTACCACCATTAGGGAGATGAAGTCAGGGAGTGCCATGGGATATTTCATTAACTATATAAATGTGTTGCATTTATTTTACCTTGCCTGCCCAAGGCACTTGATTGGTATAATAAGTTAAATGGCCAATATCTAGGCAGTGTGAGGATAGGCAGGGCTGGTGGGTAGGGAGAATAAATAGGAAGCAGGAATCTAGGCTCAAGAGTGAAGGAGGGGGAAACAGGGAAAGAGCCTGGGGCCAGCCAGCCAGGCAGATACCAGACAGTCAGCCAGACACAGAGGAATCAGGACAGTAGAATATACAGAATGAAAGAAAGGTAAACAAGAATGGAGAAAAACAATGTAGATGAATAGAAACAGGTTAAATTTAAGTTTTAAGAGATATGGGGGCAAGCATAAACTGAAGGTTGAACTTTCATAATTAATAACAAGTCTCTGTGTTATGATTTGGGGCTGGCAGTATGAGAAAGCCTGCTACAGAAAAGGGTACCAGAAATTAAGATATCACAATGAATAGTGTTCTAAGCTCAGAGTGAGTGTGTGAACTTCACATTCCACTGCTGGTTATGGTCTACAGGAGCGAGTACCCTCACAAAACACAAAGGCTTGGGAAGCTTTATTTGCCTGTTCTGTTCTCATCTTGTAGGCTAATGGCTTTCTGCATGAGTGAAGACAGAAAGCAGAGGGCAGAGAAGTCTCATCCCACTTCTTGTCCTGAAAGTCTAGTCATGCAAATGCAGGGCTATGTAGAGTTTAGAAAGCATCAATTCAGAAAGTGAGCGATTGCTGACTGCAGATATCATACAAAATAAAACTTCAAGAGAAAAGGGTTCTTTTTAAGTTCTGAATAGAAAAGAACATAGTTGACACTATGCTTCATCTTGTACAAATTCTACATTGCTTCATCTGAGAATAATTGCATACAGGAAGACTGAGAATCTATAAACTTGTCTCAATTGGTGTGAACCCAAGAGTATGTAAGACATTCTCAACTGGTGTGAACTCCAGGGCATGTAAGACATTGTTCTAATCAGAAAGATAACTGATAATCTTCTTGATTAACAGCCAGGGTACCCTGTAACAAACTAAAAGGATTAGTGTAGGGGCATTGTGTTGTTTCATGGTAAATAATTGTCCCACCCACTAGTTTAATAAAAAGTGCTGATGGGCCAAAGGCAGGCAGGAAGTGTGGGCAGGGCTACCAGACTAAAAACTCTGAGAACAGGAAGTGCAGAACAGAATGCCAGACAGAATGCCAGAGAGAAGCCGGAAGAAGCAGAGGACAGCCATGCTGCTCTAAAGAAAGGTACCGAGCCACATGGCTGAATAGGATGAGTCATGGGTTAGATGAAGGGTAAAGAGCTAGCAAGTGATATGCCTGGGCCTTAGGCTGATCAGCCAAAAACTACTGAGAGCATCTGTATGTCTTTGCGGGACTGCAGGACTGCGGGTCTGCGGGTCTGCGGGTCTGTGGGCCAAAACCTTGAGACAAGGCCCGAAAGTCCGGGCCAGAAACCTCCTACTACAGATTAGAATGGGAGTCAGGAAGTGACCTCATGAGGTTTTTTTTTCCTTTCTAGCCAACCTCTAAAGAAATAGATTAGTCACTAGAAATAGCACCCCGTCTTTGAGTATCCTAGGGTGCTGTTTTCTTCCTGTGTTTAACTTGTAAATTTTTTTCATATGATTAATTTCCATGCTACTCTCCATTATTCTTTTTGATGACTTGTAAAATATTTTATGCAAAATACACATACAGACAGACTTGATGAACTTATGCCATAATAAAAACCCCAATGTCATATTTACTACATTGCTACATTCACACACATGCACACAGACACACAGACACACAGACACAGACATGCACATGCACATGCACACACACATTTGGATCCAGACTGACTAATGCTTTATCTCATGTATAAACTATAGCTTTTAATTTGGATCTATAAACTTAATCACTAATTAAAATTATGCCTGGACATATTGACCATCTCAAAAGGCCTATTACTGTGGTTGAAGCTGGAAATCATTTTATTTGGAAGCTTGATGACTATATGTGACTCAAGTTTGTATTAAATTTATATCTTCAGGTTTAAAATTTAGTACTTTTACTTATTTTACATCAAGAATTATCTAGTAAGAAAAGTAGTAAGATTAATACATATAGGCTTCTTAGTCAATGTTTCTTTAACATTGGCCTCTCTAATATAAGAGTATGTCAGAAATTAACCTAACTAGCACTTAGTGAATATGATCACATTAGATACTAGACATACTGGTAACATTTGGAGTTTTACTCATAAATCTAAATATTGCTCTCCCCAGGGTTTCCTTTCCCCATGCAGTCACTTTTTATACAGAACAATTTTTCAAGTTAGATATTTAGGCTTTTAGAAATTATCTTGGACTAGTATGACTAATTTATAATTGTGCAATTATTTTACAGAACAAACCAATACAGACATTTGCTTGAGAGAGAAAGACAGAGAGTATGTATGTGTATGTGTGTGTGTGTGAGAGAGGGGGGAGAGGGAGATAGAGGATATAACTCTATAACAAAAGATACTTGTCCTTATGAAAAAGTTCTTTTTATCTACTATCAATAATATATAAAAAACAAAATAAATTTCAGAGCAGACCATCAGAAGAAATATGTGTTTATCTATTGACTGATTTTACCACTGAAGTTAAATCAATAGCATAAAATTAACATGTGTATAGAAATTGTACCAAATATTATTTTGTACTATAATCTAAAAGACATCTTCATTAATTTTTCAGATTTATTTTATGCTGAAAATGCAATTCTGTGTACTTGTACAAGCATGTTCCCAAAATCATAAATAAAATAGGAAAGCAATTAGCAGAAAATTAGAAATAGACATTTATACTTCATTGTAACTTTTCACTGTTTCATGTCAGTCTAGTTTTGCCTTGTAGCAAAATAATACATAATTAAATTTTACTGCTGCATAAATTTTATCAAAATAGACTATCCTAGTCAATCACTGTTTAAAGAAAAGTAATCAAATCCAATTTCTCCCTCTAATGAACTCCATGTGCTAATAGCTCAGGCTCTTGGCTGGCAGACAATTTGGAGAAGTCTCAGTTTGCTCTGGAAAGTTGCAGGTATGCCAGTAACAACACACTGAGCAAGGCTCTTTTGGAGAGTTTGGAAGACTCATGTAAGAACTTTGGCATAAGTCAAGTTTGATCATCTGTATAGAACCCTCACATACCTAAATATAAATGTGTTTAAGACAAAGCTTTAGATCCTAAGTGTAGCATGTTGCTTGCTAAAGATGAAGCCTTTGGGCAGCGATTGGCATCTCTTGTTCCTCAATTTTCTTACCCTGAATATGAAATTAATAGTCCACACAATATTTTTTATTAATTTAAATAAATAATGGTGTGCAGATAAATAAATGGACACAATAACACAATCATAGCCATATTTCATAACACATATAATTTATGTTTTGTGATTTCTGGCATTCAAGAATCAGTGAATTAATGTTGAAATGTTATGTCAGGTCCCTTGACTCTTCTTTCCATTCACCTTTTATGATTGGCTGCCCAGTATTTCCTTCCTACTGCAGATTCTAGACATTGACCTAGTTTTCTTGTTCTTTCATTAAAAGTTTCCATCTTTGAATCAGCCAGTGCCCTGCCCTCCCCTCCTTAGACTCTCTTCACCACTCTCCTGTGCTCCATCAATTCTACCCTACTGTTCTAACTTTAGATTTCACCACTAAGGCTCTGGGTAAGTGACAAGGGCCAACGATTAATCATATTAATTCTTTTCTTCTTTCTTTCTTTTTCTTTTTCTTTTCTTTTCTTTCTTTTTTTGTTCTGCTTAACTGTTAGATAATGGGCTGAAAGAGAAAAAAAACAGAAGACAAAATGGGAGAAATTCAAATTGTCAGGCCCTCAAAATCCATTTTTGTGGTTTGCATTTCTCTTAAACCAATCTCTCTCAAGCTTAATGGTCCCTTAATTATCACAGTGGTGACAGCAGCAACTTTGCTTCTGTCACTTTATGGCTCTTCATATACATTTTAAAGGTCATTGCTCCTTAGAAACCAAGAGAACTACCAGACCCTCTGTTAATCTTATTTCTTAATATTTTCATGTGATCATTATATTTCACAGGTGGGGTTCTTCTTGATGTAGATATTCTCACAAACTTGACTTATTTTACAATTCTACAGGTTTTAACTCATGAATATAATACATCATTATTTCATGGAAATTATACTTCTTAGCACATTTCAGTTTTCTCCCACCTGGATAAAGTATGTTTGTTATATAAACAGAAAAGTTTCCCTGTCTGGCCATGAAGTTTCTCTTTAACAGTGGAGATTGACTAAACATGGTGATGCACATCTATTATCACAACAGCTGGGAAGCAGAGACAGAAAGATAGCCACCTAGATTAGCCTATGCTACACAGAGTCTTCCAAGCCAGCCTGAGCTATATAATATAAGTGAAACCCTTTCCCACAAAGAAGACAAATCAGTGGAGGTTGAAGATAAGAATGAAGCAAGTGGGCTGAGCAGTGGTGGCTCTCCCCTTTGATCCCAGCACTCAGGAGGCAGAGGCAGGTGGGTCTCTGAGTTCAAGGCCAGCCTGATCTGCAGAGTGAGTTCTGGTATAGCCAGGGCTACACAGAGAAATCCTGCCTTATCCCCACCTCATAATAATAATGTAGCAAGTAAATAGGAAAATAGTATAACTTCTTAAAGGCTTCAACATTTTTTTCTTAAGAAAATATTCTGTCAATGAAAGAGAGTGTATGAAATAATGAATGGCTTACTGAACTCCAAGAGGCCAATTACCTAATACAAGGCCTGAACACAAGGCCACAACTCACCTGAGTTAGAGTTTGATAACTGTACTTCTGTGCTTAGAGGCTATATTTCTAAGACCTGATACCATGAGCCCTCATACTGTCTCCTGGCAGGATTTGTCAGCCTGTGGTGAAGTGTTGCTCCCATTTGGCAGGAATTAATTTCCTTTGTTTGGTGTACATAATAATAGCTACATGCTACTAGCTTAGTTTTTAGAAATACATATCTAAGAAGGTTCACAATTGACCATTCCTTACATTTAAACAGCAACTATTGGGTATATTTATAAAGAATTAAGTAAATAGGAACTGAAGAATCTGAAAGCTTGCTGTTTCCAGTACGCTCTTTAAAAGCATGTTAGTATGAGATGAGTACTACAAGTCATATTGTACAACAATGGTTACCCACCAGGAATACTTTATCTATGGAAAATAAGGTTCTCTACCAAATACTAATACGGCCAACACCAATTGTGGCCAAATCTAGAGCATTCTGAGAAGAAAAAGCCAATAATCACTATTGTCCAGAACTCCTGTCAATTAAAACCTCTAAAGAAACTAATCTCCATTGATGAGACAGAAATTGCCTCCCATGATGATTGATGTTTCTTGATTTCAGGAGAGTTTAGAATCAGCTCAGAAATAGTACTTTATGAGTGTGTTATAAAGTGTCAGTCTTTCCCAGCAAGAACTCTACCCATTAATCCTCTGCTCTGGGAAATTATGTCTAGGCCCTTAAAACTTCCAGCCTGATAGGAATGTCTGGTTCAAGACAATTCCAAGGGCTTTGATCCACACTATCAATTTTGAACTCTAGGAAGAAGAACCAAAGTAAAGGAACCCATATGGATTTTAGGAGAGGCTGAAAGTGAGCTTAGTCATGCAGAGAGTATTTAACTGAACTGCCTTAAAACCTAGACCCAAAGGACTCAGTGAGCTTCCCTTCCTTTGAGCACTGACTCACATCACAGCCAGAAGCACAAGGATGCCCATGACTATAATGGAAAAGGTGAGCAAACCAGAAACTGCATGTTGTGACCACTCTTGAACTTACAAATGTCACTTCTCACAATTAAATTTGATCTCTGGTAGAGAATAGGCAACTGGTTTGGAAAGGGTACTTCATTACACAATTTCAAAATGTTATTGTCTTAGATTATGCTAACCTGGTTTATGTTCTCATGGGTTGAATGATACTAACTATATTGGAAGGGAATCATTATCCTGGGAAAGTGTTCATTTCACCCAGACACTGTAGGTGAAAACTATGGCTTTTACTAATTCCTGTGAGTTCTATAGGCAAATTATTAAACCATGGAAAACCCAAAGTTTTGGTCAGTTTATCTGAATGAAGAATGATCTGGAGAACCCAAATTGATCACAAGCTTGCCACTGGGACTATGAAACTAATATTTCTAGTCACCAGCATTGTATAGCTCCTAGTGGCTTTTGAAAGAAATTTTTGCAAAATGAGATTGTATATTTGTAACATGTGGCTTATTCAATCAACAGTCTTGTAACATCAACCAAAAATAAGCAATTGAATTGCCTTTTGACGTAATTTAATAATACTAAGATTATTACTTTTCTTTTTGTCAAAGTAAAGCATCCAGCCATGTATATACCACAAAGGTTTTGTATTTTAAGCCATGTTCATGTATCCAGTATTTCCTGTTTGGCTTTGTTTTAAATGCTGGAGAGACATTAGAAAATAAATGATGGAATTTGGGGATTTGAACATAAAACAATAAAATGCATCAAGGAATAAAATTATGGCTTTATGATTTATTTTTAGTAGGCATCAATAAGTCAGGGGAAATATGGATTAGGCTGACTACAAGAAGTCACAACATAAGATGCCAGCACAGCTGGGTAACTAGGAGATGGAGTAAAAAGAGGAACAGTGGCCAGAGCTGTATCCAAGGAAAATGGGGAGATAAGTCAGCAACCAGGTGTTAAATTAAATGTACCAAGCTCTTGTTAACATATAGATATCACTTGCTACATGAATGTGGTTGCTCCTAGTTTATAGTGAAGTCAAGGGTAAAGACAAATGTAAAGGAAAAGACAGTATCCAAATTGTACCTAGCTATTTTCATTCTAAGCTCAAACTTGATCTTTGACCTGCTTTAAACTCCAACTCTTTAAAAACTGACTCCTCAGTAAACCTATCTGAAAATTTTTTACTAGCTTGAATATGCATTAAAGATGCTTACCAATCACTCAAACTTCATCTTTTCAGCCTGGAAAGAAGTATAAGGCAGCAATATGTTTAGACCTCTGTGTATGCTCAGATTTCATCAATCTTCCCTTTGTCCTTGATAATTTCTTTATTGTAGTCAATGTAAGAAGTCAGTAACCATCAAAAGTTGAATGATTGTGTTCATTAAACTACCAAATTATTTTAGACATCTTTTCAGCCAAACAATTGTATCCATAGGTTTATTTGTGAGATCATATAGTTCAGATTCCTTCTGGAGCTTTCCTGATCTAAAAAAAAATATTTTCTTTTAGCAGGAAACCCTAAAGTATAAAAACTGATCTATTTTTGAATGATTAACCACTGTGAAAAATTGGATACTAGTTCACCTGACAGGTTTCTTGAGTGCAAATAGACAATAAAGCCTTTTAGTGTGAAGGTTTCTCACCTTGACCATGCCTACAGATTTGACTGTTTCCCTTCTCATTCAAAAATCAAGTTGAAAGATGAAAAAGTGTTTGTTAAAAATAGTAAAGAGTATGTTTATAGGCAATATTCTCATAAGTAATTCAGAAAACATGGAGAAATGGAGAAGTTAGTATTTATAACTATCCATATGAATACACACACACACAAACACACACACACACACACACACACACACACACACACACACACACACACGGTGGTGGTCACAATGACAGAGGCTGTATTAGGCAGAGGATATTATTACAGAGACAGAAGGCATTAATTTCTGAGTCATCAAAGAACAGGAACTGTCCTAAACCAAATACTCAAGGTAAGTGAGAATAACATGGCAGAGATGCCAAGTAAAAGACAACAAAAATGAAAATAGTCATTCTCCCAAAAGATCTTCTCCAAGTTCTATCATTCTTGTTGTGAAGATACAGTTTAATTGTCTTCTCATGGAGGCCTCTGTGCAGCTAGGATTCTGTGGAAATATAACATATTCTCCTTTCTATCTATTTACATAATTGTGCTTTTTGAATATGTAACCCCTATATTTAATTATATCTCTCCACCAATAATTCCTTTTAAAACATATTTTCTTACATATTGAATTTAACCAGTTAGCCTTGATCCCTGCTATCATTCTCAGCAATTCTGTAAGGTTTCCATATTTACTTATTCTACCATTATTACTATTATTTACTATATTTATCTAAAATGGGTTTGTATATTTACCTTCTCAATGTTTTCTACTCTTTGGTATTTCCCGTTGTCATAGTGGCTAGATTTTAAAGTTACTTTTAACCCCAGTTCTTTGTCTCATGTGATTTACACAAAAGGAAATATTGATTTTCCATAAAATAAGAACAGAGAAAGTTCTTGGTGGGTTTTTCTTTAAATTAGTGCTTGTAAATCTCTCTGTGCTTTATTGGGCATACACTGGGACTTGGAATGCTTTGCATCTCACTGGAAATGTTGTGTTGTACATAAGAGGAAAGACATTTGAAGGATTTCACAGACTTATAAGAAAATCACCTATATGGACCCACTCTACAGACATGTCTTACATTTGCTTGTTATTGATTTATGTGTGAGTGAACAAAAGGGCAGGCAATGACATGCCACACCTTTGCAAGTTCAACATTAGCTTGCAGTAGTCAGTTCTCTCTTTCCCATGCATAAGTTCTGAGGATGTAATTTAGGTTGTGAGGCTTGGTAGTAAATTGCTTTACTGGATGAGCCATCTGGTCAACCAAACACTTTAAAAAGTAAATCAACAATATAGACAAGGCTTAATCTCCAAGTTTTCAAAATGACAGTTGAAAAGCTAATTTCTCTGAGATCAAATATCTTCAATGATTTAAATTCTCCAGATGAACCTCTGTGGTTCCACTATTCTGATTGAAGCATGAAACCTAATTTATTTGTCTTGGCTAATTAAATTCCACCTATAATGGCAAGTGTCACCACTGGTTATCTCTAAATTAGAAATGTTAATTATAAGAGAATATTCAGTGTTGCCATGCATGGAAAGCCAGTTGCTAGAGCTGTGTTTTTGAAGGCTTGGGACAAAGTCACTTTGAGCTGACAAATTATAATCATTCTGCCAGAATACCAATAAATGACTTTCCAAACCCAGAGGTTCTTTATGTCTATCTGAACAACTATTATGTAAGCTGTAAGTTTCATGACTCATACTGTCAGGTAATCACATAATCTTATAAAGATGCAAGAACATTAGAATACATTGAATCTAATAGTGTGTAAAAAAATTACAAATAGACACAAATAAATTTAATTGATAATAGTACTAAGAAGAATGAAATCATAACAAATACAGAAAATGTATAAAGGTATTGTCTTAGTTAAGGTTTCCTTTGCTGTGAAGAGATACCATGACCTCAGTAACCCTTACAAAGAAAAACATTTATTTAATGCTGGTTTACAGTTTCAGGGGTCCATTATTGTCGATGCATAAAGTATGACAGCATCACATAGACAGGGACCTGGAGACAGAGGTGAGGGTTCTACATCTTGATCCGTAAGCAACAGGAGGTTGGGCATGCTTGAACATATATGAGACTTCAAAGCCTACCTCTACAGTGTCACACTTCCTCCAACAAGGCCACACCTACTCCAATAAGGCCATACCTCCTAACAGTACCTTCCTATGGGTCAAGGTTTCAAATACATGAATCTATAGGAGCCATACCTATTCAAAACACCACAGGTATATACATGACATATGTATTTAATCCTAATCCTAAATGTTTTGGTTAGAATGGCAAAGCATATAATATAAATAACTTATACATGAAGAATATTTTTGCTCATTGCTTCAGGGTTTCATGTCCTGATCTTAGGTACCAACAATTATAGATCCACTGTGAATGAGATATCCCAGTGGTAGAGACATGAAGCAGAGCCTGGCAAAGAGAAGGAACTGTGAACCATTTGAGGATACACTTCAAAGATGACCTCCTTCCTCTAGTTAGGACCCCACATACTAACATTTTCAGAGACTCCCCAGATAACACCACCAGATAAGGACCGAGGATTTTGTGTACCTAGGGGCCATTTCCTATTCAATCCATAATACTATGAATTCTAAATGAAGTAGAATAAAAATGAAACATTCATGTGTTTTGAATAGACTCCCTTGCTTCCTATTCAGGAGCATTCTTCGTTTATATGATGATGTAAATCAAGAGTACGGTCTGGGTAATGGAAGCTAGTCATAGTTTATAAATATTTAAAAATTCATATGCTGAAGTCTAATCCCAAACGTACTTGTATTTGAGGATGAGGCCTTAGGAGTTGTTGTGTTATCAAAGTAGCTATGAAGAAACCTTTTTACTGAAAAACACAACTGAAGATCTTTAAAAAGACATGAAAGAGTTATCCCTCTGTTATCCCCAGTACTGTAATAGGAAAGGATTCAAGGATAAAATGGTCATTTCTAATCCAGGTCATATACTCTCAGGAAAGATGAGCTTTGTCAGTGTCCTGATCCTTGATCTTTTCAAGCTCTCAGTCAGTGGTATTCGTTAAAGTATCCTAAAGTGCTTGAACCACACAGTTCAAATCCCATCCCCTATGCAGCAGTTACTGTATTAGAATTTACTCTAAACAGTATTCTGCCCTTTTCTACTGTTCCCTGGGCGACCAGCCTTTAGATGGCCCAGGGCTTGAAGGCAATCCATGGTATTGGCATATACTGAGGCTTTTCCATCTGAAAATGGTAGGGAAAAAGACACATATGCTCTCTTGATGGTTTCTTCCTGACCTCTTTGTTACTTTCTTTTTGCATTCTCTATTCTATATTTTTCTGGGGGAATTTCTGCTCTCAATCTTATTCTTCCTTCCAGCTCTGTCTTTGCTCTTGATGTTTTCCTTTGTGTTATTTCTTACTAACTCATTCTTGATGCTCTCCTTTCCACTCCATCATTCCTGATATTTTCTATCTCATTTTAACTCTATCATTACTGATGTTTTCCTTCTAGCCCATTTTAACTCTATCTTTAATCTTTTTCTTACACCTTATACCACAGCAGAATCTTTCAGGCAATATAAAAATTACAATGTCTTTACATTTGGTTTTTTGGGTGAATTGTTACATTGAATATAAAACAAACAGTAAAAACCCAGTATATTTTTATATTTCTTCATGATTGTGGGGATTAAATAAAAGTTTCAGAAGTTTTGGAGATATCAGAGGGAATCTACCACAGTCTATGTATGTGTGGAGTTAATAAAAGCTCCAGAAGTTCCAGAGCTCTAACCACAGTCAGTCTAGGAGAATCAGAGTGGTGATTCAAACCTTTAATCCCAGCACAGGGAGTATCCTGGGAGTGGTGACCTACGCCCTTAATCCCAACTGAGTGGAGGTCACTTTAGATTATAGAAGGAATTCCAGGCTCCCAAGCAGGCAGTGGTGGGGCCATGCCTTATTTTACAAAAGGGTACTTAAGACAGGATAGACACACAGAGAGAAGCCATTCCAAGAGAAGCAAAAGGCTGAGGAAGCTGGAAGACAGCTGGGTAAGATCTGACTGTGGTGTTTATTCCCTCTAGTATCTCCAACTTCTTCAGAGATCTATCCCTGAGTCTCATTTATTTGTGTAACACATGATCAAACATTTTATGCATTATAGATGAAAAACAAATTATCCCCAAAACCACATACCATATACAGTCATGACTAAGCAGCTTGTTAGATATTAACTGTATGGACAAGTGGTGTGGGAATGTCTTTCTGTATGCTGTGAATAGCAATCTTTAAATAAAGGAGCTGTTTTGGCCCATGACAGGCACCATAGGAAAAGTAGGAGGAGGCATCAGAGTAGGTAGGAGGAGCAGGGCAGAGTCAGAGACAGAATAGAAGCCCAAAGGAGCAACATGTAAGGAACACAGGTTAGCCATGGGCCACGTGGCAGACAGATTAATAGAAATTGGTTGAGTTAAGATGTAAGAGAAAGATAGCAATGTGCCTGAGCCATAGGCCAAACAGCATGAAGTTAATATAAGCGTCTGAGTCATTTCTGGGGCCTGAACAACAGCTGGCAGCTAAGGGGTCTGGAGCTGTAGGTTTGTGTGTCTGGGCCTCTGGCCGCCTGTGACCAAGAAACCACATTGTAACAGATGGTGATCACCTCGGGATACAACGGAAAGGCCAATTACTTTATTATTTATCTTAAAATGATAATCTTATAAAGATCCACAAACAAACTTTTAAACTTGAAAAATAGTCAGTTCTACTTTAAATCTTTAGGGTACATACACATTCATTAATAGTTTTTTATAAGGGAGATTGAGGACAAAAATGGGTAAAATAATTAATTAGACACTTGAACAACAGGAGTCCCTGAAGACAACCTTCCGTTCTACAGCTAAGAGGTGAGTGGCTCCCTGACCCTCGAACCAAGTGAAAATCACGGTCTCTCTGAATTCCAGCCTCGGGACATAACCCCCAGCATCCAACCACACCCAGCTCTGCCCTAAACCAATGAAAGTTCAGAGAGTACCCCAAACTCAATCCCCAGCAAAACATAAGGGGAGGGACATTCCACAGGTCAAACCCTGTCCAAACCTCATTTGACATCGTCACACACCAACAACTGGAGACCCTGAGCACATCTAGGTCATAAAGCAAATGTCAACAGGTACCAAAAATGGGAATAACTCCTTGTATCATATCAGACCACAATGGTCTAAAGTTAGAGTTCAACAACAAAAATCACAGAAAGCCTACAAATTCATGGAAACTGAACATCTCAAATTGAATTACCTCTGAGTCAAGGAAGAAGTTAAGAAAGAAATCAAAGACTTTCTACAATTTAATGAAAATTCACAACATACCCAAAGTTATGGGACAGAATGAAAACAGTGTTAAGAGGAAAACTCATAACACTAGATACCTATATGAAAAAAACCTAGAGAAATCTCACACAAGAGACCTAACAGCACAGCTGAAGGCTTTGGAACAATTAGAAGCAAACTCATCTACAAGGAGTAGATGGCAGGAAATAATCAAACTCAGGATTGAAATCAATGCAATAGAAACAAAGAGAACACTGCAAAGAAGCAATAAATCAAAGGTTGGTTCTTTGAGAAAGTCAACAAGGTAGATAAACCTTATCCAAACTAACAAAAATCAGAGAGAGAGAATCCAAATTACCAAAATCAGAAATGAAAAGGAGGACATAACAACAGACACCCAGGAAATCCAGAGAATTTATCAGGTCATACTTTGAAAAATGCATATGCCATTATAATGGAAAACCTAAAAGAAATGGACAGCTTTCTGGACAGGTACCACTTACCAAAATTAAACCAAGATCAGATAATTGATCTAAGCAGACCTATGACTACAAAGGAAATTAATACTGTTATCAAAAGTCTCCCAAGTCAAAAAAGCCCAGGACCAGACAGCCAACATCAAACTAAATGGATAGAAACAAGACAAGGCTGTCCTTTCTTTCCTTATCTATTCAATATAGTTCTCAAAGTTTTAGCTAAAGCAATAAGAGAACAAAAGGAGATTAAGGGAATACAAATTGGAAATAAAGGAGTCAAACTATCTCTATTTGCAGATGATATGGTCATATACATAAGTGATCCCCAAAATTCTACCAGAGAACTCCTACAGCTGATAAACACCTTCAGCAATGTAGCAGGGTACAAGATTAACTCAAAAGAAAAAAACACAAAACAACGACCCTCCTGTACACTAAGTATAAAAGGGCTGAAAAAGAAATGAGGGAAACATCACCCTTTATAATAGTTGCAAACACCATTAAATATCTTGGTGTAACTCTAACCAAAGAAGTAGCAGACCTGTTTTTACTTTAAGTGACTAAAGAAAGAAATTGAAAGAAAATGAAAAGATCTCCCATGCTCTTGGATAGATAGGATCAACATAGTAAAAATGGCAATTTTGCCAAAAGCAAACTATAGATTCAAGGAAATTCCCATCAAAATCCCAACACAATTTTTTACAGACCTTGAAATAACAATACTCAACTTCATATGTAATAACAGGAAACCCAGAATTGCCAAAACAATCCTGATCAATAAAAGAACTTCAGGAGGAATCACCATTCCTGACTTCAAGCTATTGTATAGAGCTACCGTAATAAATAAAACAGCCTGGTACTGGCATAAAAACAGACTGTGGATCGATGGAATTGAATTAAAGACCCAGACATTAACTCACACACCAATTAACACCTGATTTTTTGACAAAGAGGCCAAAAATAGTCAATGAAAAAAATATAGTATCTTCAACAAATGATGTTGGTATAAATGGACAGTAGTATGTAGAATAATGCAAATATATCCAAACTTATCACCTTGCACAAAACTCAAAATCAACTGGATCAAAGACCTCAACATAAACCCAGCTACACTGAACTTGATAGAAAAGAAAGTGTGAAATACCCTCCATCACATTGGCACAGGTGACCACATCTTAAATATAACACCAGTGGCACAGACACTAAGAACAACAATCAATAAATGGGACCTCCTGAAACCGAGAAGCCACTGTAAGGCAAAGACACAGTCAATGAGACAAAATGACAGCCTACAGAATTGGAAAAGATATTCACCAACCCTACATCTGACAGAGGACTGATCTCTAAAATATATAGAGAACTCAAGAAACTAGAGGCCAAAATCTTAAAAACCCAGTTTAAAAAAAATGGGGTTCAGAGCTAAAAAGAGAATTCTCATCAGAAGACTTATAAATGGCTGAAAGGCACTTAAAAATTGCTCAGCATCTTTAGCCATCAGAGAAATGTAAATCAAAACAACTTTGAGATAACACCTTACACCTGTCAGAATGGTTAAGATCAAAAACAGAGACGACAGCCTATGATGGAGAAGATTTGGAGCAAGGGGAACACACCTCCAGTGTTGGTGGGAGTGTAAAGTTGTACAGCCACTCCAGGATGCAATATGACAGTTCCTTAGAAAACTGGGAATCAATGTCCCTAAAGATCCAGCAATACCACTATTGGGCATATATCCAAAGGATACACATTCTTACCCCAAAGGCATTAGCTCAACTATGTTCATAGCATTATTATTTGTAATAACAAGAACCTGGAAGCAATCTAGATGTCCCTCAACTGAAGAATGGATTAACAAACTGTGGTGCATCTACACAATGGAGTACTATACAGCAGTTAAAAAATCCTAAAATTTGCAGGCAAATGGATGGATTTGGAGAATATCCTCCTGAGAGAGGTATCACAAGCACAGAAAGAGAGGTATGGGATGTACTCACTCATAAGGAGGGTATGGGGAGATGGAGAGGTGGGAGGCTGAAGGCTGACTGTGCAGGATTGGGAGGAGGGAAGGGAAGGGTGCAAGGTTTTACGAGGGGAAAAAAGACTTCTTTAATAAATAAATAAGAGAAAAATGATGTTTCTTTTAAATTAATAAAAATGTACTAACCAATATTGGCACATGTTATTCTTTCTTAAGCCACCAGGAGAGGATTTTATGTGCACTTTCATTATATGCACAGTCTATGATGTGCACTTTTTTAATTTTATGATGATGCAAAAGAGAACTTAGTATTAAGATGTCACACAGCTGGGATTGAAGCTCACCTAAAAACGAGCTGAATGCTAAAGTTTCAGAACTGAAATCCTGGGATATCTATGCTAAGAATGAGTAGAGTTCCTCATGCTGGAACCCAGACTTTCTCCTGATATCTTGTTAACTGAGATTACTGGAAATGGTATAACAACAGACAGAAAAATGTCAATTCTTTTAGGGAAACAAATTTTCTCTAATAATTAACAGCAATTTTTTTGCAAAAAATTCCAGGTAGATATCCAGAGTGAACATGGTAAGTACTGAGATGGGAAATATTCTCAAATAGCATTTTGTGAAAATATATATTTTTGTAATAATTGTATGAGATACGGCACCAAATAACTGAGTGAGCTCAAACCACCAATGATATGTAATCTAAGCCAATAGGAACAGCTTCCTGGTAGCCAAACTTTATTTTGACATAAATTCTAACTACTACTGATGCATTTCTCCAGAGGATATATTAAAGGTAATGTTAATTAATATGCCTAGAAAGGAGAAAGAAGATATATGAAGAATAAAGGAAAGTGGAAAAAGAATATAGAAGCTTATGAAATGCTGAGGTAGCCATTCCAAATCATTCACTTCCCAAGGCTTCTTGGTAAGCTGATGCAAAATAGAAATTTTTTAAAAAGTAAGTAGCACACAACTTTCTATAGTCATATTACTTGCACACCTTTAAACTGGCAAAAAAGTATAAAAATACTCTTATTATACTAAGAATAAGTCAAAGAATATCACACAAATTCTTCTCTCTAGTGCTTACATGCCAAAAATCTAGAGGGATTAATTAGTACATTGTGTATCTTTAAATCATCATAGTACCAATGTTCTCCACTATGCTTTCTCAGCTAGCAGTGTTCTTTCTCAGATCTTCCCTCAAGTGCTGCACATAAGTTTATTCATATAGAGACTACTGCCTGGTGGAAAGCAGGAGAGTGTCTAAACACTACTGGTGGTAAACATCCATCCATTCTTGCCTGTGAACCCAGAAAACTAGTAGAATAATCAATGTTTATTTCCACTTTTATATCCAAAGCCATCACTTCAGCAATAAATGTTTGCTTATTGTTGGTTGAGGTCGCTTGGGGTTAACTAATGCTCATCTTGTAGTGAGGAACCTGAAAAGTTTTTTCTTTCTTCCCTGTGTTAGATTTTGGTGGGAACCCTTAAGATCGATGTTCTAAACTGGAAAACAGATGCCAAGAAAACTTTTTTCCAAGCTGTTATCAAGTCATTAAATGTGAAAAATCTCAATAATTTGCCATTGATGAGGGAAATGTTAAACCTCTGTATCAACAATCCAGACAATTCTAAATAAAATAAAATAAAAATAAAAGCCACAAATAGTCAAACAGGTGCATCTTTAAGAGTGCTTTCTTGAATCTCTGTATTCTCATGAACCTGTGAGCTGAATATTAGCTCATATATGATTAAATTGAAGCTAATTAGAAAGTAGTTATTACAAAGCTTTTCTAATCTGTATGTTCCTCTAAAATCTTTAGCCATTTGTGTAACTTTTTTAAAACTGTTTTTCTTATAAACTAACCTAGCAAAATATTAGTCTTTTTATTTCCATGCAATTTTCCAATGAAATGAAAACTGATATAGACATAAGCACCAATGAAGTGTTATGCCAGGTGCTAGTAGAATGAACCCTGTTATTTGACTTCAATAAGCTCAGACTCACAGAACTTTTCACCTGTTTGTGCCAGAGGTTGGCATGTTCTTGACTTTTGTGAATATGAGTACAGAAAGTAGAATATTCATGTCAGTAATTATTATTCAATAGAAACTACAGAAAAAACATTCTTTTTGTACTTTCTTTTTATTATTTTATATTTTGTGTTTTGCCTGCCTGAATAGACATTAAATGCACCACATGCCTGATGTCCATTGAAGTCGTAAAGGGTGGTAGATCCTCTAGAACTTGAGTTATAGAGTGTTGTAAACTTCCATATGAGTTCTGGGAATCAAAGCCAGGTCCTTTACAAGAAATAAATTTTATGATTATTCTTCTATTATCAACCCTCATTTTCTTCTATCCCAGAGTCCAGGTCAGGTCTAAAAGTAATAATCATTACATGTTGTCAAATTTAATGTAATTTCAATTAATAATAATTAATATACAGGACAGAATACCAGAATTATTATATTGAACAGTTTCTTTGTACAAATGATTATCATCCCTAACATATATAATCATAAAATGAAGGAGTAGTGTCTGATTATCTAGGTAAACATACAAAACATCAGAAAGAAATATCATGTAGCAGCTTACTGTAATTGAAGGTCAAATAAAAAGAACTAAGAACACAGTGGTATTTAAGCAGAATGGGAGCCAGGATGAGGGAATTGAGAAGGTTTTACAGATGGCCTTGAACTCACAAGGGAGTTACATCCTGATAACTCCTTGTGAGTGTTTAAGATACCTAACCTAGAACACACTAGAGCTGAGTTGAGCCTACCTAAAAGCTGCTTAGAATATTTCTTTGGCCCACAAGTAGACAAAGCCATTTAACACAATGCCCATTATAGTATAAATTATGAATATCATAAGTGAACTAGGAGCACTGCTCTGAAGCATGTTGTAAGGTGTTCCGGTCCCGGGCGGCCGGAGACCTGGACCCACAGACCCGCCGCCCCAGACCGCTTATCCGCACACCGCCGCCTAGGCCCCCAGAAATGACTCAGAGGCTTATATTAACTTTATGCTGTTTGGCCTATGGCTCAGGCACATTGCTAGCTATCTCTTATATTTTAAATCAACCCATTTCTATTAATCTAGGGCCACGTGGCGGCCCGCAGCTCACCCGTGCTTACATGTTGCTCTCTCGGTGGCTTCCGCGCGGTCTCCCTCTAACTCCACCCTGCTTCTCTTACCTGAACTGACTCTCCTCCCACCTTTTTTATGGCGCCTGCCATGACCCAAACCAGCTCCTTTATTTAAAGATACAGTACGCACAAATGTATTCCCACATTTCCCCCTTTTTCTCTAATCAAAAAGGAAGGTTTCAATTTTAACATAGCAAAATTACATATAACAAAATAGCCATCAAGCAAGAATTACAGTTACAATATCTAGTCTACTTGCACTTAGCAAAATTAAAGAAAACATTCTATCTACTTTATTTTTATGAATCTAAAGTTTTATATCTAATATATTTTTCAAATGACTAAGAAAAACTGTACATATAACTATCTAATCTTCAACTACATTAAAGACCACAGAAGGATATAATATTTACCCAAGTAAACCAGAAGTGCAAACGACTTCTAAAATCTAGAAAGGACAGAGATGACACCTATCTGCCTGGACAGTCACCCAAAGTTCCTTTATAAAGTTGGGGCATTCATTTTCAGCCTACAGGCCCAAAGTCTCTTTTCATTTTAGTGAAGTAGGAAATCCGCTCTGCCCATTTTGGCACAGTTCATCCGTTGTTTTTCCTTGAGTCTTGAAGAATGTCTGACAGTTTTCTCTGTAAAGCAGGAACCCGAATGATGATCTTGGCTTGCTCTGCCAAAGTCCAGAGGTTATCTTCTTATGGAACCTGCATGTCCAGTTTAAACAGCATACTGTCAAGCAGTCAATATAAAAACAGTTTCTTCTCTAGTGGCTTACCATTACCACAAATAGATGAGACTCTATATGGAGTTTCTTCAATGCCCATTTTCCTGTTGAAGTAAATTAGTGCTGCCAGGTATAGACCTGTCTCACTGTCCAGAAAAGTCTAAGCTCTTAAAATATTTTAAATGCCATATTCTGTAGGTCTTAGAAGTATTTGAAGATTATCTATTTAATTGAAATATATCTTTGTATACTTAAAAATCTTAACTAACCTAACTATAAGTTTGATTATCAAAAGCGACTATTAACCTTCATTTCTTAATTATACACTACAATTTTAAAACAGTTACATGAACATCATACCTTAAACAAGAATAGAAAAACACATACAGCATAACAAAATTGACCTTAAATTTGTATCAGTAAACCAAAATCTATACCAATGTAAAGCATTTTGAGATTAACAGCTGATTTCTTGATCTAAGTAAATTCAATAACCCAATCTTTTTAAAAAGCATTCACATACCATATCCCCCTTTTCTTCGTAGAAAGTGATTGACTACGACCATTAACCATTTATAATGAAAACAAACATTTAGAAACAATATTTGGGGAATTTGGGCGAAGTTATCTATTACTACTTCCTGCTGATTAAGGGGCGTTGAAAATCTCACAGTTGTTGAAGATGAATCAGTCTGTAGCTCTGAAGCTGATAAAGCCATCTCTTCTCATCAGAGGTTTTTTCAGGGGGTCTTGGTTGATGAAACCATATTTGCCTGGAAGCAATCCACAGGTTCTCATCTGTGGAAACAGAAACAGAACTCTTCCAAAGCAATAAATCCTTAGACACAAATTTCAAAATCAAAATACCTTTAAAATATACATTCTTGTTTAACTTAGTAGCCTTTGCAATCCATTGTCTTTTTGTAGTTAGCTCATTAACAGTTAAAAAATTAAAAGAAAACACAATAACAACCAAAATCCAGATTTTGTGTCTATTTTCCATCTTTACGTGGCTTATTATAATTTTATTACTTTATTTCTCACTTTAAAAACTTTTTCTAACTTCTTTCTTTTTTCTCTGAAGCCTATGTATCTTTTATAAACATTGTAACCCGTTTACAGGTTTTCTTTTTATCTGAATCTGTTTTATTGTGAATCCTTATTCATCTTCTAACCTTAAGAGCTTTTAAAATACATTTTCCAAAAAGAAGCACAGTTTTTGCAAATTAGGCTGAATCACTAAGTTTTCTTAAACCGTAACTGCCACGAAGAAAATTTGTTTCTCTTTTGTTCAAAATAAGCAGAAATCTAAAATCAATCACATTACTGAGTCTTTTGTTAGTTTTCAGGAACCCGCCTGATTGTAGCTCACACTGCCTGTCGCCAGCCCGCCGCTGGCGCCATTTTGAGTGTGACCCGGACCATGCTTTGTTTGTACAAAGACCCGCTCTACACACACAATTTGGAAGCTGCCCTGGCTCAATTTCTGCGATCTAGAACTCTTTTTAATCTTTATCAGGCTCTAAGTGGATAATCGCCCCACGTTGGGCGCCATCTGTTGTAAGGTGTTCCGGTCCCGGGCGGCCGGAGACCTAGACCCACAGACCCGCCGCCCCAGACCGCTTATCCGCACACCGCCGCCTAGGCCCCCAGAAATGACTCAGAGGCTTATATTAACTTTATGCTGTTTGGCCTATGGCTCAGGCACATTGCTAGCTATCTCTTATATTTTAAATCAACCCATTTCTATTAATCTAGGGCCACGTGGCGGCCCACAGCTCACCCGTGCTTACATGTTGCTCTCTCGGTGGCTTCCGCGCGGTCTCCCTCTAACTCCACCCTGCTTCTCTTACCTGAACTGACTCTCCTCCCACCTTTTTTATGGCGCCTGCCATGACCCAAACCAGCTCCTTTATTTAAAGATACAGTACGCACAAATGTATTCCCACAGAAGCATAGTCTTCTACAATATTATAAATATACAGAGTGAGTCATGGATCATGCAAATAACATAAGCAGCATCTTAAATAAGTTTTAAGAAAAGTAGAATGGTTCTATTACAGGTTAAATAATAGAAGGGTCCTGTCATCCAGCTTTAAATTTTAGTCTGACACTGCTCTGAAGCCCAGCCTTGCCATCACTCTGAGAAGATAGTATCCTTACACCACTGACTGAGTTGTGGATTTGTGACCCTTAATACTTCAATGGTTATCAAGAAATGAGCTGCTTTCAATACCAATCTTTGTATCCTATAATGGGACTTGGGAGAAATCTACCTGTCATGAAGGTTATTTGACTCTAAATTTATGTCCATTTATAGGTGCTTAGATTACAAACTCATTCTACATGGGTTAGTAAATGCAATCTATATATCAAATGTTATATCTGAAGAAGTATGCAAGCCATCATATAGCTCAAATGTCTTGAATTAGAAATGAGAGCTAGAAAGAGAGAAGCAGAATGACTGAAGGTCACGCTGGGATTATTGTAACATCAGCGACAGAAATTCGAGACTGTACTTGAGCAAGTTGTTCTCTCTGCCTGGATTTGCTAGAGGGAGAAGAATCCTCAGTCAGTGAGCCACCTGTCTCCATGGTGGGAGGATCTTTGTTTGGGTGTCTAATGGGCCCTCTATTTATAGGAATTCTTGTTAATGTATAAAGACAGGGCTCACATCTTTCACTGGAAAATTTCCACATAAATACAAATAATGATTTCCAACAGCACCCTTGTTGGCTTTTTTTCAACTATTTTTCCTGTCAAAAGGAATATGCTTTATGCACAAATTAGCATGTCTTGTTCATTCTGAATCTGTGTAATCAGTGCACTAATGGGAGAAATGACTCATAATTTTTGCCTTATGTTTTTTTCAATTTGATAAATTAAAAAGCAAAGCCAAATAGCAGTAATGGAGATGCAGCTAAGAGGAATATTTAATTGCTGTAGCCTCTCCATCTTTATGAAAGAAAAGCCACATCTGCTGCCTCTGTGAGCTTCTGAGGGAACGATGGTACTCGAGGAAAAACACCCATCCAGAAATATATAGAAAAACAACTCAGCATAGCCTTTTAAAGGAATGCTAGTGTCTCCAGTCTCTGTTAATTTCAAGCTATCTTGTCTATATTCTATTTTATTAATATGCTTAAATATTAATATTCCCAAAATTTTTCACAAAGAAATTTCAGTATTATATTATCTGACTTTTGTGTTTAGGGCATATAATTATTTTTGTTATTTAATTTTAGAAAGTGATAAAAATATTTATGCCATTACATGTTAACATACAGTAATTATATGGCAAAAGTTTACTGACAGATTACTTTGATTATGGTTAGTATTTTAGTCAATTTATTATTTTTATTGCTATGCATGTGTTCTAAGTCTAGAGACGTTATCCTCTGAGAGGAAGTATAAAGACCAGAAAGATACATGATACCTACAGAGACACTTGAAAATATAAAGTCAGAATACTCCTATAAATTATGCAAATATTTCTAATTAATTATTACTCAATGATCTAATATATCACACAAGATTTCAAGTTGTACAAGCTAAATATATACTTATATTATAATTATATATTTATGCAGCATATATAATATATAATTTATATATATTATGATAATTACATATAAATATATAATGAGTTCTTAAATGAATAAACTGTATAAAGTCATTGTGAAAAGTAATTTAGTCAAACCTTAGGCCACACTACTGGGAGTATGGTGTCAAGAACAAAAGGGGTTTGAGTTCTACTCTGCTCAAAACATACGAGGAAAGGGAAAGATTGGTGTATAAAAACAGCAGCCGAAATAAAACACAAAATAGTTAAGGAACAAAAACAGGAATGCTGTGATTGCTAGTTTACAAATGATGCATGGCCACTATGGAAATTGGTGTAGTCACTTGCTGCATTGGGGTTTCTCAGGTCCCGGGCGGCCAGAGGCCCAGAACCTGCCCAGCCAGACCTCTTAGCTGCCCGCCACCCACCACTCAGGTCCCCAGAAATGACTCAGACACTTATATTAACTTCATGTTGTTTAGCCTATGGCTCAGGCACATTGCTAGCTAGCTCTCACATCTTAAATCAACCCATTTCTACTAATCTGTCTGCCACATGGCCCGTGGCTCACCTGTGTTCCTTACATGTTGCTCCTTTGGACTTTGTGCTCGATCTGCCTCTGACTCCACCCTGCTCCTCCTACCTATTCTGATTCCTCCTCCTACTTCTTCTATGTTGCCTGTCATGGTCCAAAACAGGTCCTTTACTTAAAGATTGAGATTCACAGCATACAGAAAGGCATTCCCACATCACTTCCCCCTTTCTGTCTAATCAAAAAGGAAGGTTTCAATTTTAACATAGCAAAATTACATATAACAAAATAGCTATCAAGCAAGAATTACAGTTGCAATATCTAGTCTATTTGTATTTAGCAAAATTAAAGAAAAATACTCTATCATCTATTTTATCTTTATGAATCTAAAGTTTCATATCTAATATACCTTTCAAATGACCAAGAAAAACTATACCTATAACTATCTAATCTTCAACTACATCAAAGAGCACAGAAGGATATATTTACCCAAGTAAACCAGAAGTGCAAGCAACTTCTAAAATCTAGAAAGGACAGAGATGACACTTATCTGCCTGGACAGTCACCCAAAGTTCCTTTATAAAGTTGGGGAATCCATATTCAGCCTACAGGCCCAGAGTCTCTTTTCATTTTAGTGAAGCAGGAAATCTGCTCTGCCCATTCTGGCACAGTTCATCAGTTGCTTCTCCTTGAGTCTTGAAGAATGTCTGACAGTTTTCTCTGTAAAGCAGGAACCTGAATGACCATCTCGGCTTGTTCTGCCAAAGTTCAGAGGTCATCTTCTTATGGAACCTGCATGTCCAGTTTAAACAGCATACTGTCAAGCAGTCAATATAAGAACAAGTTCATGTCCCTTGGCTAACCATTGCCACAAATAGACTTTATATGGAGTTTCTTCAATGCCCGTTTTTTTTCTTGAAGTAGATTGGTGCTTCCAGGAGCAGACCTAGAAAAGCATACGTTCTTAAAATATTTTAAATGCCATATTCTGTAGGTCTTAGAAGTGTTTGAAGATTACCTATCTAATTAAATTATATCTTTGTATACCTAAAAATCTAACTAACATGTATTTCTTAATTATACATTACAATTTTAAATCAGTTACATAAATATCATATCTTAAACAAGAGGAGAAAAATACAAACAGCATACGGGAATTTACCTTAAGTTTGTATCAATAAACCAAAATCCATACCAATGTAAAACATTTCAAGATGAACAGCTGATTTCCTGATCTAAGTAAATTCAATAATCTAATTTTTAAAAAAATCATTTATATGCCATATCTCCTTTTTTTTCTTAGAAAGAGATTAACTATGACCATTAACCATTTATAATGAAAACAAACATTTAGAAACAATATTTGGGGAATTTGGGCATAGTTTTCTATTACTACTTCCTTCTGATTAAGGGGTGTTGAAAATCTCATGGATTGTTGAGACTGGATCATAATCTGCAGTCTTGAAGCTGATATGGTCATCTCTTCCCATCAGAGGTTTTTTCAGGGGGTCTTGGTTGATGAAACCATATTTGCCTGGAAGCAATCCACAGGTTCTCATCTTCTGTGGAATCAAAAGCAGAACTCTTCCAAAGCAATAAATCCTTAGACACAAATTTCAAAATTGAAATACCTTTAAAATATATATTGTTTAACTTAGTAACCTTTGCATTTGCAATCCATTGTCTTTCTGCAGTTAGCTCATTAGCAGTTAAAAAATTAGAAAACAAAATAAAAACCAAAATCTAGATTTTGTGTCTATTTCCATCTTTATGTGGCTTATTATATTTTATTACTCTATTTCTCTTTTTAAAGACTTTCTCTACCGTCTTTCTTTTCTCTCTGAAGCCTATGTTCCTTTTACACATTGTAACCTGTTGACAGGTTTTTCTTTTCATCTGAATCAGTTTTATTGTGAATCCTTAATCATCTTCCAACCATAAGAGCTTTTAAAATACACTCTCTTAAAGAGCTTCATAGTTTTTGCAGATTAGGCTGAATCAGTAAGTTCTCTATTTGTGGCCAGCAAACAGAGCAGACTAAAGAAAATGCTGCTACTAAGAAACTGTCTTTGTTTCATTTTTGTTCAAAATAAACAGAAACCTTAAATCAATCACATGCCACTGAGTCTTCTGTAAGACTTCAGGAATCCTCCTGATTGCAGCATACACTGTCTGCTGCCAGTCCACTGGTGCCATTTTGAATGTGACCCAGATGCCATGCTTTCTTTGTACAATGACCCACTTTAGATGCACAATTTGGAAGCTCCTTTGGCTCAGCTTCTGTGATCTAGAATCCTTTCTAATCTTTCTCAGGCTTTAAGTGGATATTTGGCCCACATCGGAGCACCATCTGTTGCAATGCTTTTCTCAGTCCCGGGCAGCCAGAGGCCCAGAGCCACAGACCTGCCACCTGAGACTCCACCAGAGGCCCAGAACTTGCCGAGCCAGACCTCTTAGCTGCCCGCTGCCCGCCATTCAGGTCCACAGAAATGACTCAGATGCTTATATTAACTTCATGCTGTTTGGCCTATGGCTCAGGCACATTACTAGCTAGCTCTCACATCTTAAATCAACTCAATCTATTAATCTGTCAGCCACGTGGCCGTGGCTCACCTGTGTTCCTTACATGTTGCTCCTTTGGGCTCCAGGCTCAATCTACCTCTGACTCTGCCCTACTTCTCCTACCTATTCTGATTCCTCCTCCTACTTCTTCTATGGTGCCTGTCATGGCCCAACACAGCTCCTTTATTTAAAGATTGACATTCACAGCATACAGAAAGGCATTCCCACATCAGTCATTCTTCAGGAAAATGGAAATAGAATTACTTCAAGATCCAGATGTATCTGTTGGACATAGGCCCAGAGGACTCTACATCCTACTACAGAGATGCTTGCTCAACCATGTATACTGCTCATCTATCATTAATAGCAAGCAATTGAAAAAATAGCAAAAATATCTATCAATATATAAATAAATAACACATGATACATTTACACATGGAATATTACTCAGCTATTTAAAAAACAGAAATCATAAAATTATCAGATAAATTTATGGAGCTAGAAAAAAATTGCCCTAGATGAGATATCCCAGACACAAAAAGACAATATGATATACATTCACTTATATATTGATGCTAGCTGTTAAGTTTTCAATAAGCAGACACTCATCTGTATAACCAAAGAGGATTGGTATAGACTAAGGGTCTTCTATGGAAGGAATTATCTTCCCAAGAAGAGAACCATGAATAGTTGTGGATGAACTTGAGGAACAGAGATGAAGAGATCAAATGCAAAGGGGAGAGAAAGAGATAATGGATGGAAGATGGAGAAGACAGATAAAACAAAGGGTCAGTTAAGTGGTCATATGGAAACCTAATTCAGTGAAAACTTCTTCAAATATACACATATATGAAAGACATCTAAATTTGGAAGCCAGCACATAGGAAGGACCACAGACATCATTTTCACTTAAAGAGCGGTCTCAAAAGGGGGAACTCTTTAAAAAGAAAACAGAAAGGGGGAAAAACAACATTGAAAATTTAAAGTTCAATTTTAAAATAACTTCATAGTTATTATCAATATTTTATAGATTGATTGAGGATTGGTAAGACTTCTGTTCAATTATTTTTATTGTTTATTCAAAGTGAAAATGCTTTTAATATGATCTAGCTTCAAGATTTTTAATTGCATACCTTATGATAAATTCACAACTCTTAAGGTAATAAGATAAAGCAGAATAGAGAAAGACATCTGACATCCCAACATGGCCTCTTTATATGTGTACACAGATGCATGCATACTAGCATACTGAAGTTCATATACTATACACACACATGCGCACACATACACAAAGTGGTACCTACAGGGCTATGAGATGGCTGGGCAGGTAAAGGCAGATGCCACCAAGAATAGAAATCGTAGTTTGAACTCCGGATCTCACATAGAACGAAAAAAACTGACTCTGGTAAGTTGTCTTCTGATCTCCACATGCATTCCATAGCATGTATGTGCATGCACATGCACAAAAAAATTATAAAAAGATGGTTTCTATAGAAAAAATGTTTAAGAGACTATTAACAACATGTTTAGTAAGGCTTTAATCCTTAAAGGGCCTTAGAAAAGCAATATAAAAATATTTCTATGAGATATTTGGAAAAAAATCAAAACATGTCATCATTTTTTGTGTTGTGTCTCTAAGCAACCCATAGCATATTCTTACCACCATTTCATCCATTAATACTCCCTACATAATTCCCAAGCTTTGCTTCCAGTTCTCCAAGAGCAAACTATGTAGTAAATTCCCAAGTGCCTCCCTGTGCCCAACACAGCACCAGGAAGCTGGACAAATCTGTAACAAACAGATCACTGTGACATTTTATATTCCATCACCAAGACATAACATAAAAGAAGCAGAAAGAGAGACACACTGTACATGAACATGCATTCCATCCTTAGACACTGGTAATAGAAAAGTGTTAGCTTTTATTAGGTAGGACCAGGACCATGTGAGATTATTTGGAGAACCTGCCTGTATAGGACCAGTGAGATCTTCATTTTAAAGATTAGGAACTAACTTCTGAAAGAAGCCTGCTCTGAACATATAGAACACGTATTTTGTATTTAATAAAAATTAGCCTGGTGTATCAGAGAACAGAATCAGGCATCCAGCTGTTTCATTTTTTACAATTTTTGGAAGTTGCTTGCTTGTACATTCTGTCTACAAGTTAATATTATTTCCTTCTTATGTTAGTTATAACCTTTTTATTTTTGACACAAAATGGATATGTGCTGATATATTTTATATTTAATAGAGACATGTTCTCACTACCCTCACCACTGTTCAGGAGAGATCTTTGAAAGGAAAACAAAATAGAGAAAGAGAAAACGTAAGCCCCCTGACTCTGTGGGGAAGAGTATATAACTGAAACAAAAATAAATGATTTAACCATATATATGGAATTTTATGAACTGAGTTTAACTGATAGTTTCACAAAGATCACTAAGGAAATTCATAGAATCACACTACATTCTCTATACACTAAGGGCTGTGAAGTTAATACACCTTTAGCATAATTGTATCCAATGAAACTGTAAGAACTATAAACTACACTTTGCAATGATCTTCTCACTATCATACAAGGTAAGTAGTTTAGTCTGGTCCAGTCAAGCTGGACTTTTCTTCTTGCCTTCTGCTCCTCCAGGGGCCATTCTCAAGCAATCCTAGACAGCTGTGCTCTCCTCACTACCTAAAACTGTGTGCTTCAAAATCACTAGCATGACCATTTCCACTGTGTTAATTAAGCACACTATCAAAAGCCCACAGCAATTATTTAATATGTGGCAATACTTCTCTCTTAATACATACAGTGCCATAGCTCTCTTCTTCCACTATTAAAATTTACTGTCACCCACAAGGCCACCCCAAAAGAGGTTGAACCTCAGCTTCATGCTCTTAGAATTTTGTAGATGCATTTTAAGATGCATCCCACCTACCAGGGAGCACCGTGTTACACCACTTTTGTCCATTCTGAAATCAGGGTGAGGTCCTCCTCTGCTGCAAAACAGCAGATAATGATGTGCTGGTCACTATGGAAACCAGCCTGCTTTCAACAACTCTCTCTTTTAAGAGGTAAAGCCTTACCTTTCTTAGTGGAAAAAAAATAGAATTTGCAATCTTTCTCTGCTCTCCCCCTCCTCTTCTTTCTCCCCATCCCTCTCCCCCACCTCTCTTTTTCTCTCTGCCTCCTTTCCTCCCTCTCTCCTAGATGAACAGGTTTCCTCTATAATGTACACCCACCAGGATACTCAGCTTTAGGCAAGCCAAAAGCAATGGGCTCAGCTGGTTCAGGGACTGTAACCACTCAAACTGTGAACCAAAACAAGTTTTTTTCTGTTTAACTTGACTGTGGCGGATATTTTATCAGAGCAATGCAAAGCTGATAGGATGTGCATAATCAGCATCCTTATGCTAAGCTCCTATGAAGGTTCTGGGAGAAACAAGTAGTATTTTAGACCAGGGTAACTAAAAACAATTTCTGGCAGAAGATATGGCCATTTCTTAATAAATTCCACCATACTCCACACATATTTCAATCTGATTTTTCTCCGGGATTTCTTTTTGTCTCTTCAGCATGACCATCACCACAAAGACAAGCCAGGGCATCCAAACAGACAATGCTAAATCTTTCAGATTGTAATCAGTGATAAGAAGAGACACTCAAGAGGCCAACACTGGAAACACAATAACTGGAATCTAGATGTACAAGAACCCAGAACATAAAGAGATAATTGATAATAGTCTACATTTGCAAATAATAGAATCTTCATTGTTGTGTTCTGGAAAACTATGTCAACTAAATTTTTTTTTACTAAATATATTGAATATCCTAAATTTAATTAACAAAGCAGTTATTAAATAAAACATTTCAACAATATATCCATGGAATAAATTCTCTGCCATGAGTATAGACCTCTAATTTTAGCTGGACTGAAAAATAATAAAATACTTTCAAAAGAAAATAGTAAAAGTGGCTTTCCTCCATTGAGAGCTTAGAACATGCTAAGCACTATACTACAATTTTGATGCATTACTTGATTTTCCCTAAAATTATGCATAAGGCAACAAAATAATTGTCATTTTAAAGAAGTTAAAACTGAGGCATAAGTAGACTGAGAAAAATGTTTATGATTTTCACATCTTAAAGGGTAGATCTGGACTTTATGGCTTGGCTGACTCCAGAGGTCATGGTAGTGATCAAAAACTATAGTAACAGTGGAAACTGAGAGAAGACAATATTGGCTCCCATGGGAATCAAACCTTTGAGTTCATACTATAGAATATACATAGTACCAGACACTTTGATGGTCTTGTATGAACTTTAGTTTTTTTTTAATGTCTTACATTTCACTTTACAAATAAATTATCAGGAAAAATGTCTAGTATAAATAATGTCCTTCTATTCAGCCCAATCTATTGCCAACCTCTCAGTGAAATATCCACTAAGAAGGGGAAACTGATCCATGCTGCTAACTCCACAGTCTACCAGACAAAGATGACAGCTTACTGTTCTGTTACTTGTGTGTTCATACTGAAATCAGGTGCATGCCCCATCAGGAACACTATAAACCAGCAGATGATGCTCTAATACCTGGGGAAATCAGCTTCTGAACATAGCTGACTTCACAGACTCCAACAACCCTTTTTCCTTTTTAACTCTAATTTTCCAAAGTCTCTTTCCAACTTAAACTACTATGAGAAAATTTTCTACATGAATACAGTTAACTACATCTACATTATTTCCATCTCTGGCCCCTCTAACTCCTCCTGTAACCACCCTTACTCTCTTTCAAATTCATGACCTCTTCTATTATAATTATTGGTGTTACACACACACACACACACACACACACACACACACACACACACACACACACACACACACACACGAAGATTTTGTGAGCTTCAGTCATCCATATTGCCATGTCTACTATCTACTGGAAGGGTCATTATACAAATTTTGTGTAGATAACCATGTTATTGAGATATGACAGGTTCAGCACCACTGTTATATCTAGAAGACATCATTTCACAGCAGATTTCTTGGTCCTCTGGCTCTTTCAATCTTTCTGGTACCTCTTCTGTCATGTTCCCTGAGCTTTAGGTATATATGAACAAATTGGGGTCAGGCACCCTATAGTCTGTTGATGTGGGAATGTGTTTATTATGCTGTGAATCTCAATCTTTAAATAAAGGAGCTGTTTTTGGGCCATGGCAGGCACCATAGAAGAAGTAGGAGGAGAAATCAGAGCATAGGTAGGAGAAGCAGGGCAGAGTCAGGCAGACCGAGCTGAAGCCGCCCAAGGAGCAACATGTAAGAGTACAGGTGAGCCATGGGCCATGTGGCAGACAGATTAATAGAAATGGGTTGATTTAAGATGTAAGAGCTAGCTAACAATGTGCCTGAGCCATAGGCCAAACAGCATAGACTTAATACAAGCATCTGAGTCATTTCTAAGGGCCTGAGCAGAGCGGCGGGCGGCTGGGTGGCTAAGGGGTCTGGGACGACAGGTCAGTGGGTCCAGGTCCCTAGCTTTCCGGGACCCAGAAACCCCCAGTAGGTCTGTGGGTCCAGGTCCCTAGCTGCCTGGGACCCAGAACCCCCACTACTACAGTCTTTCTCTACATTTTGACCAGTCATGGATCTCAGTAAAAACCCTCCATCTGCTGCAATAAGGAGCATCTTTGATAAGAAAAGCTCAATTATCAGTGCTATAAGGATAAAAACTTATGATAAAGTAAGAAACAATACCCATTAGAAAAACAGTAGAAGCAAGTTCTCCTCTAGGATCTATAACCTTTTTCACTCATGTGTATTTGGCAAGGTTTATAGTATTAAGCATGGAGTATCTCCCATTGAGTGGGTCTTAAGTTAAATCAGACAGCTGTTGGTTACTGCCAAGATACAGGTACCATTATTGTACCACTGGGATACCTTTTTAGGCCAATGATTATTATGATTTATAAATTTTACCCCTGGACAGGACTGTTGATTGCTCTCCTTCCTTGGTAGCTTGTATAGCACATCACGCAACTACTATGAGATCTAGTCCTCAAGGAGGAGGGTTTTCCTAGTCAGTTCAAGGCTAATTACTCCCAGTTCTAGGACTAAAGGGTATGGTATCTTCAGCAACAGACACTTACATTCAAGGGTCCTTTGTACTTCCATATGAATCTTAGGGTTTTTTCCTATTTTTCTGAAGGATGCTATGGAAATATTGATTAGAATCATAAATTGCTTTGGTGTGGTGTTCATATTCATATGACTAATTCTGTTAATCCATGAGCATAGGAATTCTTTCCATCTTCTAGAGTCTTCTTCAATCTTCATATTTATAGATTTGAAGCTTTCATTGTGGAGGTAGTTCATCACTTTCTTTTAACTTGTTCTTATATGTTTTAAAGACTAATGTGATTAGACATATCTCCATGATTTCTTTCTCTCTCAAAGTGTTTGTTACTTGTACATAGAAAAGTCATTGATTTTATATCCTGACACTTTTATGAATGTGTTGATAATTTCTTGTTTTTTAGTGGAATTTGTGGATCTTTTATGTGTAACCTCATAGCATAAGCAAGGAGAAGTAATTAGACCTTTTCTCCCTTTTGTAACCCTTTAATCTCTGTCTCTTGTCTTCTTGTTATAGGCTGTAATCAATCACCATATGGAAAAGGAGTATGAAAGGTGGGAGCACTGTCTCATTCCTAACTTCAATTGCTTGCTTTTAGATGTTCTCCATTTAGAGTGATGTTAGCTGTGCTTGTCATATAACGCCTTTTGACACCGAGGTGTGTTCATGCCACTTCTCGTCTCTTCAGAACTTCAATTACAAAGGCATGTTGAATTTTGTTAAATGATTTTCTGCACCTACTGATAGACCATATGATTTTTATCTTTAAGTTTCTGCATTATTTATTACCATTATCAACTTATTATATTGACCCATCCTTACGTCTCAACAACAAAACCAAATTAATAATGGTATATGATCCTGTTGACATATGCATATTTTCATTTTACAAGTATTTTATAAAAAATTTTAATATGTACTTATCAGGAACATTTGGCTTTAGTTCTCTGTTTGTCTTTTCTTAGTTTTGATATATCATAAAAGGAATATGAATAGTGCTCCTCTTTCCATTTCTCTTTTCTTAAATGATTTGGAAAGTCCTGATTGTAATCTTCTTTAAATTCTGGCAGGTTTTCCCCCCTGAGAATCCATGTGGATTTGGAAAGCTTTTATTCTCTTTCAATCTCATTTCTTATGGTCTGCCTAAGTTGTTGCTCTCTTCTTGGTTTAACATCTATGGTTCAGGTGAATCTAGAAAGCCATCCATTTCTTTTAGGTTTTCTAATATAATGGAGAATAGGTCTTTAACGTATTCCCTGATAATAGTCTAAATTTCTTTCATGTTTCCTATAATGTTTATATTTATTAATGGTTTTATTGATTTTGATCATTACACATGCTTATTGTTAATTCAGCTGAGTCTTCCACAATGTTTATCTTTTCAAAGCACCAACTCTTAGATTTATTTCTTGCTAATATCTATTATTGTTTGTTTGTATGGCTGTTTCTATTTTACTTATTTCTGACCTGGTTTGTATTTTTTCTCCCAAATACTCAGTCTTAAAGGATTCTTAAAAAGATAGAGAAAAGATGAGGAAAAGTTTGGCTCTTACTCATTATTCCTTGTGTAATATTGGATTTGATCACTGATTTTTTAGGATGGCTGAAACATCATCAGTATTTTCAGTTTCATGAGAATACTAGAGGTGTGCATTTGAAATGCTCAGCTAAGAGTAGCATTCAATAAGCAGTATAAAGTACTTTAAGTCATAAGTTTCTTTCTATTATATCTCACATCTGCATGAAATATTCATGTAAAAGTCTATTTGTTTCTTGTCTAAGAAGGAAACAGATGCGTGGTTAGTGTCCTTCCTAAAGTGCTGATGTGATGGAGGTGTGACTCGCATGCAGGCATCTGTCTGTGGAGTATATTGTTGAATCACTAACCCTAAAAAACCTCTTTATTCTGAGAACTCTAAGGAAGCATTGTCAGCGAGATGCTGCCTATGTCTGGCTTTTTAGAAATTCATTCACCGGTCATCATTATAAACATGTATGCAAAGAAACATTGAGTACCACAGAAGGGTCATGCAACTCCCATCAGTGCCCAGGCTTCTATCAGGGCACAAAGAAGAGTAGAAAACATGTCTAACTCACACCTACAGGGTAAGTATCTTTGGGCTCACGATGTTTCAGTTGCCCAGAAGTAATCCTCAAGATTTCTGCTTCCCACACTCTACAAAGGTGCATAGGAAAAGTCAAGCTGAATCACAGCCTTATGTGTTCAACTAAGTATTGATGGGTTTCACAATAACAGGCCATCTTCCAAACACTGTGCCAAGTTTCTGTACTCCAAGGAAATAATTATTTTAATCACTTTTTTTAATTCTTGCAACCTTAAGTTTTGTTTAATATTTTCCTCAGTCTTTTTAGATTCTTACCAAAAGGTTCGAATTACATTTTCTTTAGTTGAATTAAGAAATTACCTTATCTTGTACCTCCAGATTTTGAACAAGAAGAGCTCAGAGAATACAGAGAAAAACAAACAAGCAAATCTTGACAACATGCTTATCACTATAGACCAAAGGAAAGCTAAGTCCAGGACTACCATTTGTGCTTCAGAAACACTAGTCTTGGTTATGGCTGCATGCTACACAAACTGGGAACATTAAAAATCTCAAGAAAGCCAAGGGTCACCAATGGAAGGGCTCTAAGTTGATGAGACTGCAATATTCTTAATATTCTTGCGAAACCTTATCTGTCACATAATGCACTCAGGTCCTTGTGGCAGTGGGATAGTTCTCACACATCAACTGTCAGAAAGTTTGGGTAAAAGGGAATGAAAATGTAAGAGGGCAATTAGCAGTAGTTAATGTACATGTCAGAAAATTTCAAATTTTCTGACAGATTTGAATAACATTCTCTGCATTTTATTTTATTAGAACAAAACATAGATGATTTTTGGAGAAAATAATGCATGCAAGGTTTGGAGAGACATTCTTCATAAAATTATCTAAAAAATAAATAAGTATAATTTTGTTGCCATGATGGTCTTTCTGCACAATTAGAATAAATTCTTTGGTCACTAGGTGTCCTTAAGTTTGGACCTTCAGAATGAAACTGAACTCTTCATAGGAAGAACTGAGGGCTCATTCTGCATATAAAATCCAGTGATCTGTTCACTTAGTTATTTTAGTAAAGCACCATCAAAAACTTGCTTAATGTTCAAAGCTACTTCCTTGGGAATTCTCTTTTTAAAATATTCCCTCTTAGAGAAATGATCCATAAAACATTGACATGTAATCTTATAAATGATAATCTTTGTTTCTGCTATTTCAATGGCCCCAAAGGTTAATGACAGGCTTGTCATTGCTTTCCAAGTCTCATCAGGCACATATTGTCCGGAAGGTATTTACCATCAGTGAGTGTTACAAAATCAATAGTGGTAATGAAGAGTTTCTTTCTCTCAGAAATAGAAGTAAAATATAACTGTAATTTCTTTTCACATGCCTTCAATCAGAGAGCTAGGTCTTTCTGAACCAGTTTTGTTATGGGTCACCAAGAGGCAGGCAGAGAATTTGATATGAAAAACAAACTACAGATTAATGTGATAGACAAGGATTGTAAGAGTTCTAACACCTTTCTAGAAAATAGACAGTGACACATAGACAAGGTCAATGACACTGGAATAAGAGAATGCTTGTTTAAGGGGGAAACATGAGAGGGGAGAGTGAAGTCTGACAGTTGTATCACCTTGCATTTATTTTTAAATATAAATCTTAAATATAGAACTTTTATAAAATAAATTCACTAAGAGTATTTGGGTAATTCCTGTGTTGGATTTCTTCATAGGCCCTGATGGTTTGGTTATTGGTTTGCATTTCATCAGTTTAGGTTTCCTAAGTAATGTTCAATGAACTTAAGAAAATGATTTCTTAGACAAAATGATGAACAACAGCAACAACAACCTACAAACTTTAGGAAATTTTCCTACATGTTTATGAACTGAGAGTCTGTTACATGGTGTTAGCTTGTTAGCATGAATGCTTCAAGATTAAAGGTGTTATCACGGGCAGCTGTGCCTGGCACCATTTGGTAGGGTCAGAGTCTCCAGGGAGGCCTGGGAAAGTATTCATGAAGAAATAGCTTCAGTCCCAGTGGGATCAATGATACTAGAGATGAGCAAGATTTAAAAACACATGCCAAGGGCAGTGGCTGGTGGGAAGTGGAGCTTCCCTGAGCCTAGCAGATAGGCCGTGTATGTTCTGAGGAAGGCAGAGCTCTTTGGAATCAGAAGAGCGTGAGTGAATCCCAGATTTTGGCATTGAATTACTTAAACTGTTGAATTTGGGATTTTGATTTAATTTAGTCACATCTGTGCCCAAACTATTCCCTCTTGAAATAAGAAATATTTGAATTTATTTTTATTCTACAGGAACCCATAGTTATGACTTCTGGTGTTTTACAAGAGATTTTTGGATTTTAAATTATCGTAAAATTAAAAGATGATGGAACATTTAAAATTGCATTATACTTATCTTATGATAGTACCAAGTGAACTTAGGAACAAATAAGAAAAGGAAGGTTATGGCTTAGGGTAATGCACTTGTGTAAGAAGTTGACAAAAGGTAGAGTCTTCTAGTTTATTCTGTTTACTTGGCATGACCTGAAATTATCTGAAGAATTTATCACTGAGAGACTGTCCAAATCACATTAAACTATGGGCATGTCTGTGAAGCATGTTTTTATTGTTAATTGATGTTGAAAATCTCACTGTGTAGTGCCATCCCTAGGCAGGTAAACCTGAACTGTTTAAGAAAGGTAGATAATCATGAGCCTGGGAGCAAGCTGGTAAGAGTTTCTCCATGGTCTCTGCTCCTGATTCCTTAAAGTTAAGTTCCTACCTTTACTTCCTTCAATAATAAGCTGTTTCCTGTAAGTGTAAGAGGAAAAAACAAAGAAACTTTACTCCCTAAATTGCATTTGGATATTGTGTTTATCACAGCAAGAGAAAAGCAAACTAGAAAACAAAGTATGTATGTATATGTACACACACACACACACACAGACACACACACACACACAACACACACACACACACCTTGGGATAGACTAAGAAACTTAGTATTACATCAAGAGCAGATGCATACCCACAATTCCATTACATGCTTTTCACTTAATAGTAAAACGTCAAATAGGTATTAAAAGTGAAGAAACTGTACTAAAATATTTATCAATTAGTTTCAAAGGAGCAGATTTATTCCATGCCTGGAAGCTGCTGTGTAAAAGCTATTCTCAGTGAATTCTCTATCACTAGTAGAAGGAGCCTGAAGCACCAGGAAGAGAAATGATATTCTCAAGACAGTATTAGGTAGAAATGCTTTTTCCAGTCAAGAGCCTCCTCTGCAGCCCCGGCTGGCTCCCCACTCTCCATCCATAAGCCTCATTTCCCTTAGTGTATGGATGATAAGTTGTGCCACTACACCAGGCTTTGTACTTAATCTTTTCATTCAAGTTGCTTTACTTACTTCTTGATGAATTTACTTCTGAATTAAGTTGTCCAGGATCTCTTGTTAGAAACTAAATGGTATCGCTTCACCCCTAGCTCTAATTCAAACGTGGATATACAACTCACAACAAGGTCATCTTTGGAGAGAGGACCTTCAGGACAAAATTGATACTTATATTAGGTCATGGAGGCAGAGACCTCTCAGTGAGATTAGTTCCTCATAGAGAAGAGGCACCAAGACCCCAGAGATTTCCTTCATGCTCCCCACCCCTTTCCATTACCTTTTCTCTACCTTTCTGCTGTCCGAGGACACTAAGGACTTTACCAAACTCTCATTGTGAACTCAGACCTTCAGGCTGCAAAGCTATGGGAAAGGGCAATAAATATTTTTCTTGTTTAAGCACCTATCCTGCTGTATTTTGTTAGAGCTTCCCTAGGTAAGGCACCCTTATCAATGACCATAGTTTCTCAGAAAGCATCTTCACTTGTTTAAGACAATGAGAAAGCTGGGTCCTGTCCTAAACATCCTGGAATTGCTCTTTGAGAGCATCTTGTATCTTGCTCTGGTTTCATAAACTGATGGAAGCTATTTTTTAAATTGTATTCTTTTCACATGCATACATTTTTCATAAATATAAAAAATAGTTTATTTAAATGATAGAATTTTATTTCAAATGTTTTTAAAACCAGAAATTTTATAGTACTTTTGTATACATACCAACACAATCTAGTAATGTATTACTGTATTTAAAACATTGTCATTGTAATTTTTAATTTTTCTCATTTTTATATCCTCCTTACCCTCTTCTCAGCCCCTCTACCTCCTCTCCCTTCCCAGCCCACCCCATCCACTCCTCCCGTTAATATTGGCCAGTCCTGGTATACCAAGTGAGAACAGGCATCCTCCACCAGGTTTAGATGATGCAATCCAGCAGGAGGAATGGCCCACAATATCAGGCAACTAAGTCACAGACACCCTTAATCTCACTGTTAAGAGTCTCATATGTAGATCAAATTAGTCAGCTGTAACATATGTGCAGAGAGCCTGCGTTGGTTCCATGCAGGCTCCCTGGTTACTAAGAATGATCAACAGTTCTGTTTTAAGGCATGTGTTAATATTTTATCTATTCTCCAGCCTACGTCATTAAGAGAATGTTGTAACTTATGCATTGACTTTAATGGAAACCAATTCATCTGTGAGTTCAGTTAAACTGAAGGATTGATGGACCTTATCTAATTCATGACAGGTATGAAAGAGTTAAGAAGAAAGTGCTTTAATAAGGAAATTCAGGAAAAGATTTCCTGTCCATGGAAACAAAATAGTTAGGAAAGAAGGAAGCAGAGGCTGGCAAAAGGTTCTAGAAGGTTGTGAAATGGAGGAAGGACAAGCCACCCCATTATAATACTAGAGATAAAACATGACCTAGAGAATGAGCATTTTCCTGGTTCACTGCTTCCTCATCTCTTGATCCTTGTCACATCCAAAGCCTACTGCAAGCCATATGCCTCTGAAATTTGCTTTGGTTTGATTTTATATTTTGGTTTTTTACTTGAATTTTTAGTTTGTTGGTTGGTTTGGCTTTTCAATTTTAACCTTTATTGGCTCTTTGTGGATTTCACATCAATCATCTTATCTCACTCATCCCTTCCTATCTGCCAACTATTTTCCAACCCCCTCCTCCCCCAGGATAAAATTTAAAGGAAGAGAAAGGAGGGAAAAAAGAAAGGGCTCATTGAGGAAGTTGTAGTGTGACACATTCAGTCACACAGTCTCTCAGTTCTATATTATTACTTGCAAGTGTTCATTGCAATTAGTCTTTGGTCTGTCTTGAAGTCTCTGGTTTTTGCTACATCAACAATACTGGTCTGGTCCCTCGCTGGTGCTCCTCTTAGATACAAGAGTATTATACATTGTAATGGTGAACCTCTAACTTTGAATCTGTAGGACCAGACCCTTTTCATGCTCGAGCAGATAATAGATGGGGTGGGTAATGGAATAAGCCAACTCATAGGCCTGGTTTGTGTCTGGGTGGTCACTGGGTTGTTCAGCTGCTAACTCTCCATCATCTTCAGCACCAGTGTGGGCTCTTCAATACTGCTCTGGCTATTTCACCCCATGTAGTAAACAGCAAGAGGTGGGACCAGTTCTCCCATTCTCACATCCTTGGGATCAGTTTGCCCAAACCTACAGCACCAGAGCCAGCTCTACTGTGTTGTCTAGGCAAAGTAGGGGCCGTTCTGCCCAATGCTGTAGCTGGTGAGAGGCAGAGGTAGCTCTCTTGCTTTACTGACATCAGAGATGGCTCTCAAGGAGCATGGGGTTTCTTTTCTGCCTTGTCCACACCACCATAAGGTTTATGAGAAGTGGGGCCCATCTCTAACATTCATACTCTCAGGGCCTCCTTACTCACACCTCCTTCACTGGGGTTAGCTCTATACTGTTGCCCTGGTGAGATGCAGGTCCCAGTCCCCTAGTTCTGCATCTTGGTTAAGGGTAGGGTTAGCTCTCTTGTCCACCATAGGTGGTAAAGGGAGAGTGGGGGAGGACATTTTCCTTCTCCTTTACCACCATATGGAAAACAAGGGAACCACACACCCTCTATAGTACTGTAGCTGGTGATGATAAAGCCTAGTTCACTCTAATGATGCAACCAGTGAAGGGTGAATTCAACTCTGTACAGCCCTATTCTCATTTTGTTGGTAAGTGCTGTACCTTGTCAATTCCACGAATGTATATGATGCATTCGGAGTATCCCACTCCCTGTCTTATCTCCTTCTTCCCTACAAATATCTTATTTATGACTTTTGGATATTTTGTCTCCCACTGAGCTTAACATTGGCTGCACATCATCATCAAATTATATTAAATATTGTATTTGTATTTTTCAATCATACCTAAATAAATACGAGATTGACAAAAAAACCCTCTTTTTAAAATATTAAGAGACAGACTAGAGAGATGGCTCAGCTGTTAAAAGCTAGACTTGCAACCAAAAATATAAAAATATCAAATGATATAATTCATTAGCAAATTAAAGAATAATCAATATGATTGTTTCTATAGGTAAGGGAAAAGGCTTTTGCTGAACTTAATGCCATTCATGTTAAAAATAAAGTTAAAAGGGTTAATATTCTTCCTTTAAGATGAGAAACAGGATTCAATGTCCACACTTATGAGTGCGTATGTTTGTGTGTGTTTGTGAGTGTGTGTGTGTATGTCTCTTTGTGTGTGAGGATGTGTGCATGAGTGTGTGTGTATGTGAGTGTGTGTATGTGTGTGTGTGAGTGTGTATGTGTGTATGTGTGAGAGTGTGTGTGTCAGTGTGGGAGTGTGTGTGTATGTCTCTTTGTGTGTGAGTATGTATGTATGTGAGTGTGTGTGAGTGTGTATATGTGTTTGTGTGAGTGTGTGTGTATGTCTCTTTGTGTGTGAGTGTGTGTATGTGAGTGTGTGTATGTGTGTGAGAGAGTGTGTATATGCGTGTGTGTTTGTGTGTATGTGTATGTCTCTGTGTGTATGAGTGTGTGAGTATGTGACTGTGTGTATGTGTGTATGAGTGTGTATGTGTATGTGTGAGAGTGTGTGTGTGGGGAGTGTGTGTATGTCTCTTTGTATGTGAGTGTGTGTATATGTGAGTGTGTGTATGTGTTTGTGTGTGTATGTCTCTGTATGAATGAGTATGTGAGTGTGTGTGTATGTGTGTGTGTATGTCTCTGTGTGTATGAGTGTGTGAGTGTGTATGTGTGTGAGAGAGTGTGTGTGTCTGTGTGGGAGTGTGTGTATGTCTCTTTGTGTGTTAGTGTGTGTGTATGTGAGTGTATGTGTTTGTGTGAGTGTGTATGTATGTCTCTGTGTGTGAGTGTGTGTGTATATGAGTGTGTGTATGTGTGTGCATGTGTGTATGTCTCTGTGTGTGTATGTGTGAGTGTATGTGTTTGTGTGAGTGTGTATGTATGTCTCTGTGTGTGTGTGTGTATACATCTCTTCATGTGTGTATGTCTCTTTGTGTGTTAGTGTGTGTGTATGTGAGTGTATGTGTTTGTGTGAGTGTGTGTGTATGTCTCTGTGTGTGTGAGTGTGTATGTGTGTGTGCATGTGTGTATGTCTCTGTGTGTGTATGTGTGAGTGTGGGTATGTGTGTGAGTGTGTATGTGTGTATTCACATATTATGACACAAATGTGAAAAGCGGAAGACAACTGTGAGCTGGCTCTTCTTCTATCATGGATCCAGGGATTGGCTGAGGCAATGTGGCAATGTCTATGTGGCAAGTGTTTTCACAAGCAGAGTCATCTCACGTGTTTCTCGCTGACTTTTGGATACTATACTGTAGATACTGACAACTGTAATTAGGCAAAAATAAACAAAGACATCCAAACCAGGAAGAAAAAAGAAAAATAATAAAACTCCAAGGAAATACAAAAAGCTAACTCAAAAAGTACATTTAACAAATTTCAGGGCATAAATTCAATATGTGAAAAGCAGTTTTATATTTGAAAACCAACAAAAACAACTGGAAATTAAAGTTTTGGGCAATATTATTTATAATAACAGCAAGAGTATAAAATACTCTGGGATTTGTTTGCTAAACAATCAAACTCTGCATGTTGAAAAATACAAAATATGGTTAAGAAAAAATAAATAGCTGAGAATAGTAGGTGAAAAGATATATGTTCTTCATAGGCTGTAAAACTCAAAATTCTTACCATGCCAGTTCTTCAATTAATCTATAGACTGAGTAAGTACAGTATTGATCAAAATCTCAGTACATTTTTGTTTCAAAAGAAAAACTTACTGTAAACTGTTGTGTGGTAATGATTATAGATAGTAAATAGTATGTTGAATATTTCAAAATGTCAGAAGAATGTAGCTTAATATTTTCATAGTAAATAAGTGATAAATGTTTGGACTGGGGTTCTGGCTCACTTGATAAAGTGCTTGGGTTAAAAGAAAAGGTCCTGGGTTCAGTTCCCAGAACTCACATAAAAAAGGGGCAGGATGCTGACTAGAAACCATACTGCTGAGAAGGTAGAAATAGGCAAATACCTGGGACTTGCTGCTCCACCAATGCAACAGAGTTTGTGAGTTCTAAGTCAGTCAGACATGTTGTCTAAAAAAGAATGAAAAGAGATGGGCAGCTTCTGAGAAACAGTACCCGAGCTTGTCCCCTCAACTCCACACATACATGCACCTATCACTTGAGTACACACAAACATCTTTTAAGTAATGAAAATATTTGGGGGGAGGTATAGTTACAACTAATCTCATTTAAAAATTATACAATGTAGATGTGTGTTCAAGTATGGCATCCCTTAAATAGGAACATTTTATATTGCAGTTAAACTATTTTAAAATTAATATAGGTAACTTGTAAAATTTGAATGTTTTAATACATCAGCTAAAGTGAGAAGAAAAGAAAAATGAAAAGTGAGAAGGGTAGTATGTTCAAAATTTATGATACACACCAAAGGAGTTGTTTTTATAGAACCCAATACTATATCTGATAAATGCACAATAAAAAGAAAAGCTGTAAAAATGCAGAGCGTGTCCAAATACTAAAATGTTAAGCATTACTGCAGAACCCCATGATTCCATTCCTAAATATTCACTTGAGAGAAAAATAAGATAGCATTCATGGGATAATAGGTATATATAAAATGTTTGTAGTAGCCTCATTTGTAAAAATCTGAAACTGGAAAACATCCCTGATGAGTAAATTAACAAGCTGTGCAATGTTCATGTGAGAGAATAAGAGGGAGCAAGGTGTTGATATGTGTGACATTACTGTTGCATCTCAGAATAGTAACACTTACTTCATAAAAAGCCAGAATGAAAGAGGAAAATGAAATACATTATATATGGATGAATATTTAGAAAAATTTGAACTCATCCAGACTAAAATGAACATACCAATGATTAGAGTTTTCTTCAATGCAGTCTCTGTGGGAATTAACCACACGTAAGGACAGGTCCCATGTTAACACTAGATGACCAACACAAAACGAGCTCTATGGTAATTTTTAGACTTTTTACCTCATATTGTTTTATTCAGGCTCTTTTTTTTGTCTCACTGACCTGTTACTTATGTATTATAGTTTCTGATTTTGAGTTTTTATGCATTATGTGTGTGTGTTTCTTGTGTTTTTCTTTTTTATTATTCCAGCCTGTTGGATTGTTTGTTTGATTCTTTGTTGAGAGAGAAAAAAGCAATAGTATGGAGTTGGTGGGTGGAGAGATGGGGAAAATTTGGGAGGAATTGGGGAAGCAATTTTTATTTTAAAAATTAATAAAAAGGAAAAATGTCAAGAGCTCAATTAATAAAACCATTATAAAAATTTTAAAAATAGTAACTTAATGTGTGACTCAATGTTCTATTGCTGTGAAGAGACACTATGACCACAGCAAATCTTATTGTAAAAATGCTTTTAACTTTGCCTGGCTTATGGTTCCAGAGGTTTAGCCCATGATCAGCATGGTGGCACTCAGGCAGACTTAGTGCTAGAGGAGCTGAGAGCTCTACATCACTGTCTATAGGCCTGGCTTGGGCTCCTGAAACCTTGAGCCCACATCTAGTGACACACTTCCTTCAGCAAGGTCACTCCTAATCCCGAGAAGGACCACTCCCTAATGACTAAGCATTTAAATGTATGAGCCAATGCGGGCCATTCCCATTCAAACCACCATACTTGGGAAGATAATAATTTACTAGTTTGATTGGTATAATCACTTCACAGTAAACATTAAGCAAATTATTAAAGTTTACATGTTTATATATATAAATTTGCTAATACTGTCTCAATAAAACTGGAGAATAACAAATATTAGGTGGTGAGGGAAGAGGAATGTGGAATAAATCACAGCTGGGCACAATAAAACTTTGAAGAGATTGAGGTAACTAATTTATAGAATATACATATTTTAAATTACCATCTGTACTTTTAAATATGTCCAGTATATTGTATGTTAATTTTATTTCAGTAAAGTTTTTTCTTTGTTACCTTGACTCATCCCATCCATGTAGTAGTTTTTGACTGTTTTCTTTTCATATCTACATTGAATCTTTTTCAAAAATGATTGAAAACCACTTTATAAAGTTTTATTTTTCACACATGCCCAGCAGGCATGCATTTAGGGTAAAATGCTTACCAACTCTGCTTTCCTATGCAGAGCGATATCTTTTAATGTATCTAAATGTATACATGTATCTAAATGTATGTATGTCTCATCATTGCTGGAAGACATACAGAAGATCTTATGTGTTTCCTTGGTTTTCTTTATCAAAACAGCTCATCAAATCAATACAATGCAATAGGTAGAATTCAGCTTGAAAAAAGTGAAAGCAAATCATACAAATTGGGAAATTTCACCAAAGTTTTCCAAGATAATTTCTACATAATTATATTTAGTGTTTTCAAAATCAAAAATAGATTTTTCTCTCACACAATGCATTCTGACCACAATTTTATCTCCCTCCACTCCTCCCGGCCCCCCTCCCACTCCCCTATCCCCTCTCTGGTGAAGACTCCTGGAGACTTCCCACTTCACCTTCTTTGAGTCTATATGTAACCAACTTAGTTAATCCAGTGGCCTTGTTCTCCTAGTGACCTCCATCCATCTGACATCTTCAATCTTTCATTTCCCTCTCATATGGGATTCCTCAAGCTACCAGGGAAGGGACCCCATGAAGACTTCAAATCTATACTTTCTCTCTCTGCATAATCTCTGGCTGTTGGTACCTGCTTCCACTCCCAACTGCTACCTGAGAATGCTTCTGATGATGACTGGACAAAACATTGATCTTTGAGAAACATTTTATTCATTTTATTGATTTTTTAGACCAGTCCTGTTAACCTAGGTCTTGGGTTATCCAGTCTCTGGATCACCTAGATGTTCCTAGACATCCAAGCAGTTTCAGGCCTTGTAGAGAGGGCTTCAAGTTAAATCAGACATTGGTTGGCCATTCCCACAAGTTCTATACCACCATTGCCCCAGCACATCTTTCAGGAAGGACATATTGTAGGTCAAAGGTATTGTGATTGGGTTGGTGTACAGGTTTCTCTGTTGGTTGCTTGAAAATCACCTTCCCACACCAAGGAATCTATAATGTATGGGTGAAGGCTTCATGTAGGCACCATCTCAGTCTCTCCATGTCCAATCTGTGAGACAGTGGGACCCAGTTGTCAGTTAGCAGAGAACAAGCATCTGTTCTAGCATCAGCCTGTGTTATTTAGGGATACCCATGGCCAACAAATCAAACAAGTGCAATCTATTACACCACTAGGATTCTTGCCTGGCTATGAGAAATAGCCAAGATGCCACCCAATTTCAGCCATTTCTCCCTCATTCTCTCCTTCCATCTATCTCCTCCCATCCCTCTGCTCTCATACCTACCTGTGCCCAGTCTACCCTCAAAATCTGTTCTATTTCCCCTTTCCTTGGAGATCCATGTGCCCCCAGCCAAGGTTTTATCTTTGCCTAACCTCTCTGGATCTACAGAGTATAGCTTGGTTATCATTTGCTTAACAGATAATATCCACTTATATGTGAATATATACCATATTTGTCTTTCTAGGTCTAGGTTACCTCACTCAGGATGATTTTTTTTCTAATTCCATCCATTTGATAGCCAAGATGCCACCCAATTTCAGCCATTTCTCCCTCATTCTCTCCCTCCATCTATCTCCTCCCATCCCTCTGCTCTCATACCTACCTGTGCCCAGTCTACCCTCAAAATCTGTTCTATTTCCCCTTTCCTTGGAGATCCATGTGCCCCCAGCCAAGGTTTTATCTTTGCCTAACCTCTCTGGATCTACAGAGTATAGCTTGGTTATCATTTGCTTAACAGATAATATCCACTTATATGTGAATATATACCATATTTGTCTTTCTAGGTCTAGGTTACCTCACTCAGGATGATTTTTTTTCTAATTCCATCCATTTGCCTGAAAATTTCATTGTTTTTAACAGCTGATTGATACCCCCATTGTGCAAATGTACTATGTTTTATTTATGTTTATTTATTTATCTTTACTTATATTTCGTTGAGGATATCCATGTTATGTCTATTATAAATAAAGCCAAAATGAAATAGTTAAGCAAGTGTCCTTTAGGTATATACCCAACAGTGGGATAGATTAACTATCAATTTTCAGAGCTATCATATTGATTTGCATACAGGCAGTACAAGTTTGCAGTCCCATCAGCAATGGGGACACATTCCCCTTGTTCTACATGCTCACAAGCATAAGTTGTCACTTGTGTTATTGATCTTAGGAATTCTGACAGACTGACAGGCATAAATTGGAATCTCAGAGTAGTTTTGATTTGCATTTCCCTGATGGCTATGGATGTTTCACATTCCTTTTATATTTCTCAGTAGAGTTTACTGGAAATTCTTTGTTTAAATTTGTACCCCATTTTTAACTGGATTATTGGGGGGTCCTTTTTGGTATCTATTATTTTGAATTCTTTATATATAGGACTGTCGCGCACAACCTCACCAGCAAGGACGATGTGACACCAGCCTCTTCTTTCAGAAGTTTATTCAGGAACCTTGAACAGAGCTTCTGCTGCTGGGGAAAACCCACTCCCAGCTAAATACCTTCTGGACTGCCAATCACGGGTCGCCACGTGGGCCATGCCAATAGATCCAGGTGCATGGAAGCAAGCCACACCTGGAAGCAAGCCACGAGCTTAGCCTTAGCCAAATAAGGAGTTGTTTATCTCAGAGAGTGCTCACCATTGGGAAGGTGGAAGGCAGAAGCCAGCACCATCTTTAAGGTGCGGCCATGCAGCTCTCTACAGTTCCCCCTTTTTGTTTTTATAAAGGAATTAGCAGGTGAGCACAGAGGTCTACTCTCTGTTGTACAAGGAACATTATCCCAAGACTCCTTTTGGGGCATCCCCCTAGGGATTATGGGACTTGTTCGACACCCTTTTTTCACAGAGGTGGGATACTAGGGTGAGAAACCCACATGCAAGCAGACATGCTCTCCTTGAGCCCTCCAAAATGTAGCTGAGGTGCTCAACTGCAGTGCATTAGCCTCACAACCTGCAAAAAACCTTAATCTTTTAAGGTAGCAAGCCAAACATAGGGGGACTGTCCAGTCTCTACAGCTACAAAGGCTTGGGCAATCATGGCCGCATCCCCGGCACTGTCTGGTCCTAATGCGGCAGACCCTGGAGACCAGCGCCATCAGGCCAGCCATAGCTCCTAGTCCCGCCCACTCTTTCAGATGATCCATGGTAATGGCGAACCAGGTAGCCAATCCCTCAGCCATTCTGGCATCTATCCAGGTCGAGTTGACAGTCACGATGGCCACCCGGAGATCTTCCATCAATTTTTCAAGCTGTCCTGTCCAATTACCTAAAAGATAACTTGACAACTGTTGAGATAAATTTGCAGCATGGGTAAAATTCTCATATTGTATAAAGATTATTCAAGGTTTAGACTTTTGACTACTTGCAACAAACACAAAAGGAGGATAAACACACACAGGAGTGGGCTTATCACACCCTGGATTTGTAGAGGCTATTACTCCTACATCTAGGTCCCTTCTTTCCCACTGTCCCCAAGTCTGGGAAGAACTCCATGAAAATTGGCCAACTCCATGTAGCCCACCAGTAAGCATGGCCAAGGGCTCAGGCACACTCGAGCCAAGCCACTCCAGTCACCAGGTGTCATACAATGCCTGTTCAGAGCTTCCACCTGAGCTACAGTAAAAGAGGCCGTGATGCCATAAGTTCTAACTGCTTGCAGCTGCTCTAGGGCTACCTGTCCACTCTCTACCGCCTCACTATAGTGTTGGTCCTCGAGGCAGCTTTGGATCAGTTTCCAAATGGGTCTCACTCCGGCTTTGAGTGCTCCTTGTTCATAAACAAAATCTAGGTGTCTCCCTAATTTCTCCCATGAGGGGACTGTAAGGCTCCCAGTTACAGTGAACCATGGGGCAACAATGTCACACTCCTCCAGGAACCTTTCTAGGGTTTTCTTTTCTAATTTTAAACATTTTTAATGAAGTAGCTCCTGTAGAGCTAAAAAAATTGGGTGCGAAGGAGAAGCGCCCATAGCAAAATCTTTTTCTCTTTCACTTTTGAACTCGCTCGTCAGCAAGTCTTATCCCACTCTCTCTTTATCTACCAAGAAGAGCAAATTGTTTTTTCCCCCACTTTTGTTGCAGATCCTCAACTTGCCTGAGGACTCTTCCCCGCTTTTGTCGCGGATCCCCAATTTACCTGAGGACTCTTCCCCGCTTTTGTCATGGATTCCCAACTTACCTGGGGACTCTCTGGTGCACCCCCTGACCACTGAAAGTTCTGGGCCTTTGTTGATCGTATGGAGAAAACACGTTCCCCGTACAGGCCACCACTTGTCGTGCGCAACCTCGCCAGCAAGGACGATGCAACACCAGCCTCTTCTTTCAGAAGTTTATTCAGGAACCTTGAACAGAGCTTCTGCTGCTGGGGAAAACCCACTCCCAGCTAAATACCTTCTGGACTGCCAATCACGGGTCGCCACGTGGGCCATGCCAATAGATCCAGGTGCATGGAAGCAAGCCACACCTGGAAGCAAGCCACGAGCTTAGCCTTAGCTAAATAAGGAGTTGTTTATCTCAGAGAGTGCTCACCATTGGGAAGGTGGAAGGCAGAAGCCAGCACCATCTTTAAGGTGTGGCCACGCAGCTCTCTACATAGGACATTAAGCTTATAGGTCTATTTAAGTTGATTATAGATCTTGATTTAACTTTGATTTTTTAATTTGATGGAGTACATCTTTTAAAGTATGTTCTTATGATTTTTCTGGATTTCCTAGTGTCTATTGTTTTGATCCCTTCTTTTGATATTGATTTATTAATTTAAATATTACATTTTTTAGTTAGTTTGGATAATGGTTTGTCTATTTTAGTAGTTTTCTCAAAGAACCAATTCTTTGTTTCATTGATTATTTGTATCATTCTATTTGTTTCTATTTTATGGATTTCAGCCCTCAGTTTATGTTTTTGCAGTCTACTCCTCTTGGATATGCTTACTTTTTTGTTCCAGATCTGTTAGGTATGCTATTAAATTTCTAGCATGAGATCTCTCAAGTTTGTTTATGTATGGATTAGTGCTTTGAACTTTCCACTTAGTATTGCTTTCATTATGTTCCAAAAGTTTGGGTATGTTGTGCATTCATTTCTATTGAATTCTAGAAAGATTTTTATTTCTTTCATTGTTTCTGTCTTGACCCATTTTTTTCATTCAGTAGAGAATTGTTCAAAGAGTCTTTATACTTTCTGTAGTTTGTTGGTGTCTACATACAGCTTTAATTTATGGTGGTATTGTAGAATGTAAAGAGTTAAATCAGTTCTCTTGTATCTGTTTATACATGGCTTCTGTCTGAGTACGTGGTCAGTTTTGGAGAAAGTTCCATGAGGATGAGCTGCGAATGATTTTATGTTTGGGTAAAATGTTCTATAGATATCTGTTAGGTCAATTTGGTTTATAACATCTGTTGCTCTAGTATTTTTGTTTAGTTTTGATCTGGATGATGTGTCCATTGATGAGAGTGGGATATTGAAGCTTCCTACTAGTAGTGCATGAGAGTTAATATGTGGTTTAAACTGTAGTAATGTTTCTTTTACAAAAGCGGGTGCCTTGAGTTGGAGCATATATTATCAATTGAAATGGCATCTTGGTGGATGTTTTGTTTGATAAATATGAAGTTACTTTCTCCATCTCTTTTGAGAAGTCTTGATTTGAAGTCTATGTGTTAGATATTAAAAGCTTGCATCTTAGGTCCATTTGCTTGGGATATAGTTTTTTCTAACATATCCTGAGACAATGTCTATCATTGATATTTAGATATCAGCAAATAATGATTATTTATTCCTATTATATTCTTGTTGGTGGTGGTGATGGTGCATTTGTGTTATGTGTGTATATATGTATGAGTGTGTGTGTGTGTGTTTCCCTTCTTGTGGTTATGCTGATGTGAGATTATTTACTTTTGTGATTTCATGGGTGTAGTCCTTCTTGAAGTTGAATTTTCCTATTACCATCTTCTGTAAAGCTGAATGTGTAAGTGAATAATTATTTAAATTTGACTTTATCATAAATATATTATTTTCTTCATCTATGGTGACTGAATGTTTTACTAGGTATAGTCATATGGGCTGGCATCTGAGGTCTCTTAGAGTCTGCAGCACATCTGTCCAGTTCCTTCTGCCTTTTATAGTCTCCAGGAGAAGTTAGGTGTAATTTCTAATAGGTCTATCTTTATATGTTACTTGGACTTTTTTCTTTGCATCCTTTAATATTCTCTATTTTGTATGTTTAGTGATTTTATTACTATGTGGCAAGAGGACTTTATTTTCCAGTCCAATCTAATTGGTATGCTTATTGTACCCATATAGAAATTTACTTCTTTAAGTTAGAAAAAAATTTCTATATTTTCTTGAAAATGTTTTCTGAATCTTTTAGCTGGAATTCTTGCCTTCTCTATTTATATTTTTCTTAGGCTTGGTCTTTTCATATTGTTACCAATTTTCTGGGTGTTTTATGTCAAAAATTTTGTAGATTTAGCATATTCTTTAACTAATATATATACATCTTTTCTCCTTTCTTAAATCTTCAGTGTCTGAGATTTTCTCTTCCATCTCTTGTATTTTGTTAGTGAAGCTTGCTTCTGAAGCTCCTACTCAAATACCTAAATTTTCACTTAGAGTTGTTTTGATTTGCATTTCTTTGATAGCTATGTATGCTGACAAATTAAGTGTCTTTTAGCCATTTGAAATTCTTCTATTGAGAATTTCTTATTTAGCTCTGTATCCAATTTTTAATTGGAATATTTGGCTTTTTGACCTCTAGTTTCTCGGGTTCCTTATATATTTTAGATATCAGTCCTCTGTACAATGTAGGATTGGTGAAGATATTTTACCATTCTGTAAGTTGTTTTTTTGTCTTATTTTGAGTATGTCTTTAGCCTTACAGAAGCTCCTCAGCTTAATTGTTGTTCTTAGTGTCTGTGCTACTGGTTTTATTTTAGGAAGTGGTCTCCTATGCCAATGTGTTCAAGGCTATTTACCACTTTCTTTTCTTTTAATTTCTTATTAAGTTCATAGTTTATGTTGAGGTCTTTGATCCACTTGGACTTGAGTTTTATGAAAGGTAATAGAGATGGATCTATTTGTGTTATTCTACATACCACTATCTGGTTATGCCAGAACCATTTGTTGAAGATGCTATCTTTTTTTCATTTTACATTTTTGGCCTCTGTTAAAAGTAAGGTGTTCATGGGTGTATGGATTACTTTTGGGGTCTTAAATTCAATTCCATTGATCCACAAGCTTCTTTCTATGCTAGCACCAAGCTGTTTTTATTACTGTATCTCTATGGTAGAGCTTGAAGTCAGGGATGGTGATACCTCCCAAAGTTCTGTTATTGAACAGGACTTTTTGGGCAATCCTAGAATTTTATTTTTCAATATGAAATTGAGTGTTGTTCTTTTAAGATTTGCCAACAATTGTGTTGAGATTTTTATGGGGATGCATTGAATCTGTTGATTATTTTTGGTAAGATTGACATTTTTACTATGTTGATACTATCTATCCAAGAGCTTGAGAGATGTTTCTATTTTCTGATATCTTCTTCAATTTCTTTCTTCAATAACTTAAAGTTATTGTCATATAGGTCTTTCACTTCTTTGGTTAGAGTTACCACATGATATTTAATACTATTTGCAGTTTTTGTAAAGGTTGACATTTCTGGATTTTCTTTTCACCTTTATTATTTGTGTATAGGAGGGCTATAGATTTTTTTGAGTTACTCTTATACCCTGCTACATTGCTAAAGGTGTTTACCAGATGTAGGAGCTAACTGGTAGAATTTTGGGAGTCACTTGTATGTACTATCATATCATCTGCCAATAGAGATAGTCTTACTTCCTCCTTTCAATGTGTTTCCCCTTGAGTACCTTTTGTTCTTCTATTGCTTTAGCTAAAACTTTGAGAACTATGTTGAATAGATATGAAGAGAGTGGATAGCATTGTCTTGTCCCTCATTTTACAGGGATTTATTTGAGTTTCTTTCCATTTAGTTTGATATTGGCTGTTGGTTTGCTGTATATTCCCTTTATTATATTTAGGCACTTTGTCTGTATCCCTGATCTCTCTAGGACCTTTATCATGAAGGAGTGTTGGATTTTGTCAAAGGCTTTTTCAGCATTTAATGAGATGATCATATGGGTTTTTTCTTTCAGGTTGTTTATATGATGAATGATGTTCACAGTTTTCCATATGTTGAACCATCCCTGCATCTCTGGGATGAAGCCTACTTCATGGTGGATAATTTGTATATGTTCTTGAATTCAGTTTACCAGTATTTTATTGAGAATTTTTGCATCAATACTTATGAAGGTTAGTCTGTAATTCTCTTTGTTGCATCTTTGTGTGGCTTGGGCTTTAGGGTGACTGTACCCTCAGAAAAAGAGTTTGCCAATGTTCCTTATGATTCTATTGTGTGGAACAATTTGAGGAGTATTAGTATTAGTTTTTCTTTGAATGCCTATTATAATTGTTCACTGACACCCTCTCGTTCTGAGTTGTTTTTGCTTGGGAGACTTTTAATAACTTTTGTTTCTTTAGGGGTTATAGGTCTGTTTTGGTCATTTATCTGGTCTTGATTTAATTTCTGTAAGTGGAAATTATCCAGAAAGCTGTCAGTTTGTTTTAAGGTTTCCAATTTTGTGGAGTATAGGTTTTTGAAGTATAACCTAGTGATTCTCTGGATTTCCTGGGTGTTTGTTGTTATGCCCTCTTTTCATTTCTGATTTTGTTAATTTGGATACTCTCTCTCTCTCTCTCTCTCTCTCTCTCTCTCTCTCTCTCTCTCTCTCTCTCTCTCTCTCTCTCTCTCTGCCTCTCTCTGCTTCTTCATCAGTTTGGATAAGAGTTTATCTATCTTGTTGACTTTCTCAAAGAACCAACTCTTTGATTCATTGGTTCTTTGTACTGTTCTCTATTTCAATTTCATTGATTTCAGCCCTGAGTTTGATTACTTCCTGCTGTCTACTCCTTCTAGGTGAGTTTGCTTATAATTGTTCTATGGCTTTCAGCTGTGCTTTTAGGTCTCTTGTATGAGATTCCTCCAAGTTTTTTATATAGGCATTTAGTGCAAAAAACTTTTCTTTTAGCACTGCTTTCACTGTGTCCCATAAGTTTGGATATGTTGTGGATTTATTTTCATTGTGTTCTAGGAAGTCTTTTATTTCATTCTTTACTTCATCCTTGACCCACAGGTGGTTCTATTGATAAATATTCAGTTTCCATAAGTTTTTTGGCTTTCTGTGGTTTGTACTATGGTTGAACTCTAACTATAGACCATGATAGTCTAATAAGATACAAGGAGTTATTCCCATTTTTGTGTCTATTCACATTTGCTTTATGACTGAGTATGTGGTCAATTTTAGAGAATGTTCCATGAAGTGCTGAGAAGGTATTCCTTTGTGTTTGGGTAGAAGGTTCTGTATGTATCTATTAAGTCCATTTGAGTCATAATATATGTTAGCTTCCTTTTTTTCTGTTATATTTCTGTCTGGTTGGCCTATCCATTGGTGAGAGTGGGGTATTGAATCATGTTTTATGTGAGCTTCAAGCTTTAGTAGTGTTTCTTTTACATATGTGGGTGCCCTTCTATTGGGAACATAATTGTTTAGGATTGCGATTTCATTTTGATGGATTTTTTTCTGAGGTGAATAAGTAATGATTATTCTGGTCTCTTTTGACTGCATTTAGTTTGATTTCTATTTTGTTAGATATTAGTATAGTTACACCAGTTGGTTTCTTAAGTCAGTTTGATTGGAAAGTCTTTTCCTGACCCTTTACTCTGAGGCAGTGTCTATCTTTGAAATGAGGTGCATCTCTTGTATGCAGCAGAGGGATGGATTTTGTTCTCATATCCATTGTGTTAGCCTGTGTCTTTTTATATGTGAATTCAGTCCATTAATAGTAAGAGATATTAATGACCAGTGATTGGTGATTCACTCAACAGACCATATAAATGGTGAATAGAAGGTTTTTGGAATGGTTTTGATAGAAAAAATTTTAATGAGGGCTAGGGTGGTCAACTTGACTGAAAACAATATTTTACAATCACTTAATTTTTTTAAATATATAAATGTTCATGGTAAGAAGCTCAAACTCAAAATTAATTGTCTTTTTTGTTAGAAATTCATTTTAATAGATTCTTGTGTCATTTTATCTGTTACAAACTAAATTTCTCAGCTAACAGTCATTATTTTTGAAATCTATTTTTATTTTTACCAATACATGATATATGTATTTTTACAGTGTTGATCCATATTCCAGAATCATTTCTGACAGTTCTTTCAGACACTCCTAGCCAAACACAACTCTGCTTCAGCTCTCTATCTAAAGAGGTTGAGGTCAGAGAGACTGCTCAGCTCTCCCCCGGATTTAATGTTCTATGATACTGCCCATTTTCATCTTCTCTTTTATAAACTCACTCCATGTTGTACGAATGTATGAGATCATATGCATTTCCATGATTACTTATCATCCATGCTTCTTCAGAGATTTTATTCTTCAGTTACGCAATATTTAAATACAAGCATTTGAAGAAAGATGTTTTCCCAAATAAAGAATACAAATTCTTGGGCAACTGACTTTGTTATTGTGTGTTCTTTGCTTTTTTTCTGAATCTGCATTCTCATTACACAACTTATGTGCAGCTAGTAGTAATGCTAGGGCTAGAGTAGAAATTTGAGATATTAAGAAAATGTGCTTTTGATTGTATGTCTCAAGCTATCAAGTATGTTAAATCTTGAGATAACTATCATTTTATTCATTTGATGCTGGCTTCTCACCATATGGTCTGTAGCTGGCATTTAGGAATAGCAGGCAGTCCATTTCTTTTTCATCAATTTCTGAATAGCAGGATGTAAATAGCATGACCCAAACCAACTGGGCATGAATGTGCTAATTCCTTCAGTCCTAACAAATGCACACCATATGCATATGTGTAATTGGTCTTCTGATTTTTTGTATTCTGACCTGGAATTATTTTTCTTATTTTTTTAAAAGATGAAATAATTTGGCCTTTCATTTTTATAATGATAGAATTTTTTAAATTTAAAACATTACTTACTTACTTTTCAATATCTACCCTCCTCTTGGAGTTTATCAATAGGAGAAAAAAATTGCTTCACATTATTTTAAGTAACATTTAGAGGAGCCATCAGTCATCAGCTGAAATTAACCTGAATGTGTTTCCAATGAGCTGCAGAGCATTTAAGCATACCAGCTGGAAGGCATTTACAGATTCATTTTTCTGACTTCATGGAAAAATCTTTCCAGTCCACATCTGTGAAGGTTCCATAATGATTCAAGTGGTGTAAGTTTTGTGTGGCACTGGGGCATCAAACCACTTCAACCACCCTGAAATATGAGAAATGTGACCCCAATTAAGATCAAGAACCATTTGCAGTCACACACTGCAATTCTGCCCTCTAGTTTATTATTGATTGAAAGGCTACTTCTAACTTACTAAATAGTGGCTCGGAGCATGAAAAACTTCTTTTGTGTGGCATCTCTTCTTTCTCAGTGATTCTTTCATTATGACAATAATTTACCTTGAAATTGAAAGAGCTATATATGTATGTCATTGGTCCATGCCTACAACTTTATAGCCAAACATAAGGTTCTACTAGAGAGTGTTGGGATTATGTAGACTTTCTCACCTGCCTTGCAACAATGTGAGGATGAAGCCTGGGTAGTTCTCCTATAAAATATTAGGCTATTTCTTCAACATCCATTGTATCATTGTCCTTATTCTTCCAAAATTACCAGTATGCACAAAATGTTCACACACTCTGTTCATATGTTGAGACGTTCATGGGCTATAATTATAAACCAAATATGATATATATGGCACTGTAAATATATGTTTGTTTTTGTTTCTATGACAGAATCTCAAACTGTCTTTGAAATGACCATCTTCCTCCTATTTCAGCCTCTGTGGTGCTGGGATTTCTGGTCTAGGTTGTCACATTTATCTTGGTATAAATAGAGTTTTAGCAGCACAGGAGATTATCCTTTGGTCATTTTGAAAACTACATCTTTCCTGCAGTGGATAGAGATCATAATCTGTTATATTGTGGCATGATGGGAAGATTATTATGAAAACTGGTTATCAATATTTTGTGTGGGAAAAAAAGACATATTTAAAATTTTATCTAAGTCAATATTTCAGATTAGTTTTAGCTGGGCATTTACTTAGGAAAAAAAAAAAGAAAGTTATTGTCATCTGTTAAAATTGAATTCCAAAGAGACTTGGGAGTTCAAGCCACAGGATTTTCCTCTTGTAGATCAGCACTCCCTGTGTAAACTATGCCAGAGGCATGAGAATTACCAAGTTCTCAAAGGTTCCAAAGAGTAACCTGGAACCATTAATATGTAGTGAGTTTTTTTTTAATATGGAGTCAGATCAATATTAAGATTCCACCTTGGTCGTTTATTGGTAACACAATATGAGGAAATGTGTATCAATTTCAATTTTATGAAAATAAGAATTCTCATGTGATTAAATGTGGGGCCTCTGGCAGTGGGACCAGAATGTATTCCCAGTGTGACTTATTAGGAGCCCATTCCCTGTACAGGAACACCTTTCTCAGCCTTGATATTGGGGTAGAGGACTGATCCTACCTTAACTAGATATTCCAGACTGCATTGACTCAGTTTGGGGTCCTTATCCTCTCTGAGGAATGGATGGAAAAACAGATATTTGGAAGCTTGGGGATGATTGAAAAAGAGGACAGAGGGGAACAGTGGTGGGTATGTTAAAAAAAACTTTTAAATAAAACCACATTTTGTCTACTTCTCAATAGTATTTTACCTTAAGAAAACAAATGAAATATGCAAAAGTATATTTATTTATTTATATTTACATATTTAGTTATTTTTATTTTAAATTATTTTAGCCAAAAGACTTGAGATTACAATAATTGGAAAGGATATGGAGAAAATGAGCTCTTGCGTACTTGTGGTTTTAGTTTAGCCATTATGGAAAAGAGCACACAGTTCCATCATGAAAGCATGAAGCCAGATGAAGCAAGATGAAAGCATGAAGAACAGTGTAGAACAGCAATCCTTCCCTGTTTTCTGCTATAAGAAGTTTCCCCTTTCTCCACTGAACACAACCCAGACCCTTTTTCCAGCCAGTTTTCTTCATTTGTCACCGAATCTCAGCTAGATGTATTTTTTTTACCTTTTTATCTGTTTCTGCCAAGGTGTCTTTTTATATAAGCCTTTCGTAACTACTTGACCTTAAATGTGATTCTTAATTATTGTCCTTTTTGTTTTTAATATTATAACATAATTACAACATTTCTCTTTTCCCTTTCTTCCCATAAAACCCTCTCATATATCCCTTTCTTATTCTCTTTCAGATCTACAAAATTATAGCTTCTTTTTCCATTAGTTTTTATTACCTGAATGTATATGTGCATATATACATATATATTCTTAAATACAACCTTATAGAAAGAACTACAGACAACCAAAAAAAATGTGAAAAGTGGGGAAAAAAGTCTCCTCCAGGGAAGAGACACCAATTAGTTATCCAGTACAGATGATCAGCTCTGAAAACACACACACATGTTATGCAGATAGAAATCTTTCCACTTTTAGTATCTATTCATAACAACTTCCTGAAAGAGGCCATATGGTTCTCATTCCAACTCTACCACTAGGAACTTGGGACTGTGAATGAGTATGTCCTGATTTTCTCCCCTGCAAAATCCAAGTATTCATCTCACTCTCTCATGAAAACAAAATGATGCATGTTAGCCACTGTAGTAGGATGATGTTCTGGTACATTGTAAAGATTTGTCCCTTCTACTGGTTTAATAAAAAGCTGACTGGCAAGAAGGCAGACAGGAAGTGTGGGCAGGGCTACTAGACTAAGAAAACTGGGAACAGAAAAAGCAGAGCAGAGACACACCAGTGAGACACCAGGAGAGATGCTAGCAGACACAGAGAAAAGAAGATGACCATGTTGCTCTGAGAAAAGATACCAGGCCACATGGATAAACAGATTCATGGAAATAGATTGAGTTAAGATGAAAGAGCTAGCAATATGTCTGAGCCTTATTGGTAAATCAGCATGAAATTAATATAAACCTTTGTGTGATTATTTGGGGTTAATCAGCAGTGAGGCTGCAAGTGAGTCCAAACCTCATGGCTAGGTCAGAAAGGTCAGGCCAGAAACTTCTTATTACAAACCACTTCAGAAATATGCTTGACATTATAACTATTTTTTATTAAAATTAACCTGCCCTCATGGGTCATATTACAGGCACCAAGCAACTGAATACTTTAGGGCTTATTTTTATGGTCAGGTGCCTAAGTAAAGATCAAGTAGCAAAGTTATGATTTCTCATTGATTCTAAGTCATGGATTATTCTCTGATATTCAAACCAGAGATAGAATAAAGAGCAAAGAGAACTATATAGGCTTAGGTGTCTGTAATGGTACTGATATGAAAAAAAATATGGGAGGATGCAATAAGTAAATGACACATATTTAAACTAAGCATTAAGCTGCTCCTTTCAACAAGTAGAGCAGACATTTCTTTCAGTATTTAATAATAATTACTGCAAAAGTAGCAGAGTGTTTTCAAAACAGTTGATTTTAATATTCATATAATATGCAGTATGTGCATCTGTGTGTCCATGTGCACACAGAAAGATAAAAGGATGACACCAAATTCTGTGCTTAGAGCTTTCTGCATGGGCTCTGGGAATTTGAGTTCTTTATTTTATTACTTTTTATTTGAAAATGTCTTTTTATCTTGTATCCCCTGCACCTTCCCTCCTCGCAATCCCTCCCAGTCAGCCTTCAGCCTTCCCCCTCCCAATCCATACATCGCTTTTCCCAAAAGGACAGGAAGTCCAAAGGTGGGTCAGCTCAGTGTGGCATATCCACTCCAGGCAGGTCCGATTCACTCATCCCATAGTCAAGACTGGGTTAGGTGTTCCTCTGGAAGGAATGGGCTCCAAAGTTCCAGTCCACACACAGGAACACGGCCTAGAGGCTCCACATATGCCCATGCCAATGAACAGTTGCCTACTCTCGGAGGACCTAGCTCCTTTTCCCAATGGTTCTCCAGTGGCTATTTTTGATTCAGGGTTGAACTAAGGACTTCATGTTTGTAGGGCAAGTGCTCTTACTTCCTGAGTCATCTCCCCAGCCCTAATCTAAAGCATTTTTAAGAGGACAAGAAGAAAAAGAAGCAGAGTCAGGTGGCAGTGATGCTTGCCTTTAATCCCAGCACTTGGGGACACAAAGACAGACACATCTCAGTGGATTCAAGGCCACCCTGGTCTACAGAACGAGTTCTAGGACAGGCTCCACTGCTACAGAGAAACCCTGTCTTGGGGAAAAATGTTTTAAATAAAATAAAGAAAGAAAAGGAAGCAGAAGTTTCAAAGGGGAAAAGAGGCAAATTTATCATTTAGCCTTTTTCTTGAAGTTTCTATTCAAGACATTTGAATTCTATTCAACCATATGGTACACCACCCCATTGAGCTCATCCACAGAATGAGCAGGCTATTGTTATTAAGTATTATGGGCTCTAAACGATAGCATGCTTCTTGTTTCAGTGCATTAACAACCATAAATTTAACTCTTACTTATAAGGGAGAAACTTGCCCCTCAATTAATGTTCTAAGATTTACACACTTTTGTATACTATATTTTAAAGATTATCTCTGAAAACTTATTATGTCAATATATAACTGATGTTAATTTTTGCCTCATCACAAAGTATATGCCTATACTTTCTCCCTTTCACTACTAAGGTTTTGTGGTATAATACTTGGTCTTTAGTGTATCTATTTCTGAATATAACTTTTGAGGTAACATACCAACCATAAGTCATACCAGGATTTTTTAAGTGCCTCCTGAGATCTTCTACTACAGTGATTTCACACATAGAGAAGATCAAAATTTCTTTTATATCATGATCAATGTCTGAGGCTTTTCAATTGTGTGAGCTACTTTAACTTTCTACCCTGCTATTTTCTACATTTTTCAATCATGCAAGTTTTTCTTTAGGCAACTATTAACATTTATAGAACTCAGATACTGCATAAAGCACATCTTGGGAAGTAATACTGACAAGCATAAAACAACACTTTATGCACCAAAAACTCACCTATAAAGAACAAAGCATAAACTGAAGCACAGGCAAGTGTCTAAATTACAGAAAAGACAACAAGCTGGTGAGGACAGGAGCATAATAGTGAGACTTATACAATAAGAATAACAGCACTCCCTGAACCAACAGACTTCGAGGTGTATCATACATTAAAAGCCAAAAGGATTCACATCAATGATAATAATGATGATGTCAATTATTTTAGATGGAGTCATGTTGGCTGCATCACTTTCAAGTAGACATTTAGTGTGGTGAACACCTCAGGAATATTACTCTGAAAAGCAATTTAAAATTTTGTTGTTCAAGAAAATTCATTGCTATAGGATAACTTAGTCCAAAATTATAGGAAAAAGTTCTTCAAAATATTATAATGATTCTCTTACCCTACAAAGAGTAACTTGAAGAGTCATGATGAGCATATTTAGAAGTAAACAATGAGTAAAAGTGGTTTAGAACATACTGCTTTTAATAAATGAGCTAGACAAAAGCTTTGTACTCATTTGGATGCCATGCAAAATATACTAGTTTTCAATGTTTGGGGTTTGTACTCTTGAACAAGTGGATAAATGCAGAAAGATCCCTATCCATTCCCTCTCCTTTAGCAAACTACCTATAGAGTTACAAGTTAAGTTTAGCAAAGAACATAAACAATGCCAATTTATTTTCTTTAAGATTTGCTGAAAGTTAAATCATAAAAACCTAATTTACAGGTCTCATAGTAGCTCTCACAGTAGCTCTATCATAAGTAGAGTAGCTTTTTTTAATTGCAAGGAAGTGTATCTCCAAGCTTATAGAATCAACCTTAGGTAAAATAAACAATTAAGCATTCAAATTCTTGACATGGAAATAATAAAAATGCACTATAAATCTACTATCACTGGTCATTAGTCAAGGCTCATAAAGATGTTTTTAGTGAGAACATAAATCTAAATTTAACAGTCGTGTTCTCAGGACTTTTGGTAGGGACCTGAAGATAACTCATATCATCCCAGAAGCAGTAATAAACTATCTGAATGTACACTGATAATTCTGAGGTTAAGCATTTTCCCAAAAATTTATGTTCATGGGTGGATTCAGAGTTATAACTGAGTGACCTCCTTTTCTTACTTAAAAAGCACCATGATATTTATTTCCCTCTCCTTCTGTCTATGTTCTCCTCACTGTCTACTCCCCTTGTCTTCTCAGATGAAATTATTCATTGAGGCAGTTTGAAGCAAATGTTAGATTCTTCATCTTAGACATCCTGGTCTCTGGAACTGTGAGCAATACATTTCTTTTCTATATAAACTATACAGTCTTATGTATTTATATTTTGCTTGGGTGAGGATCTCCAGGTCTTAAATTCCTATTCTTTGGCCTATGGTGGAAAAGGTGTGCCACTTTCTCTTCTTTCTTACAATAAATACACCTCTGCTCTGCTTTCACTGCATATGGAACTGAACAATTTATCTGTTCAAGCATGGTAGAGATTTTTATGATTTTGGAAACAGACTATGACATAAGCTAAAATCAAAGCCTAAGTGGATGGAGTTTAAGTTGGAAAAAGTGACTGCAATGGATCCCAGAGATTGAGCATAAAGGTTAATGCCCAATGCTCAGCCCCTGGGTAGAAATTGTTCTTGAACCAATTAGCCTCCCATTTTTGTCTCTATATCTCTTCTGAAAACACAATACAGTCATCTTAATGACCTACTAAAGACATCATTATTATGTAAAGTGGATTTATCATACAATTGTGCTTATCTACACTGACCTTCAGTATATATTACTCATTTCAACTACAAGATTTTTTCCTGCCTCATTTGACTCAGCCTGGACTCTTCCTATGAAGGAAGTCAAACTTTCAACAACCAAAATGTCACCTATAATATTGGCATCACTGAATGATTTCTGTTTAAAATTTATTTATTCATCCTTCACTCATATATTACATCCTGACTGGTTCCTGCTCCCAGCCCACCCATCTCCTGCCTCCTCTCTTCCCTAGATCCACTCCTCCTCAGTTTCCTTTCATAAAGAGCAGGTCTCCCATGGATGTCAACCAAACATGATATGACAAGTCAATAAGACCAGGCACAAAGCTTCATATCAAGGCTGGACAAGGCTACTCAGTAGAAGAAAAAGGAAAGGGACCCAAGAGTAGGCAAAGAAAAGTCAGAGAAAACCCACACTTCGACTCTTAGGAGCCACACGAGAATGGAATGATATTTTTATTCTGACAGATTGAGGCCTCTAAAACCTTCAAAGGAATATGCACAGTGGTTTAGATTTCTAAACATTTTCTAAAACCTCAACTAAATAATGCCAAGAAAAAGCAACCTTTAAGCAAGGGATATTTCTAAAATTGAATTTCAAGGTATAATTAGAAGTATAATTGTCTGGTTGAAGATTTAAGTGTTATAGCCTAGGTAGCTGTTGGATATAGCCTTCTCTGAAGGATTTGTGTCTGTCAAAGATGGCCATGTTAGACTTTCTGGGGATGTTACTTGTCACACCAATAATCCCCAGCATCCCATCCACCCCACTTCCTGTAAGTGCCACTTTTCACTCCCTAATCACCCAACTTCTCATCCACCCACTCTCCTCTTTGGGCTGAGGTAGATATACCTAAGAAGGCCTGTCTAAGTGTCTGGGGAAAGGGACCATCTTTACATGCTCTATACTATGCAGATTATTTAGGAAGAGCCTCACAAACCATTTTTAGGTAACACCAGTTAGTGGTACAGAGACTGAATTCCTGCTATTCATTTTATATTCTTGAGAAGCCTTTCATTAAGTGTTGCCTGACAGTATTTAAAAACTAATTAGGTGTAATAAATGAGTTTATAGAAATTCCATGATCCTTTTTCATTCCATATTCTCATTATTCCAGTCATAATTCCAAATTGAGACCTCATTATTGAAGCACCTCATTGACATAGAAGGTCAAGCCTTCACCCATGCTATTTTTCACTTAGATTGGCAGTTCTCTTAATTCACACATTTTCCTTATTTACTATGAAAGTTCAAGGTTGGAGCTAATGCCAAGAACATATGTGATGCCTTCAAAGTGAATTTTCCATGTTGAGAATAAATGGTTTTGTGTAAGGCATTGGAGAAACAACATCTCAAAAGCACACTAGAAAATATATTATATTTAATGATTATTAATTATTAAGTTCAACTTTATAAGCAAAATGAACTCGCTATTTTATTTTTAAAAATACATTAATTTATGGGTATGAATGCATACTGCAGTGTGTGTAAAGGAAAACTTGAAGGAAGGGTTCATTAGATCTTCCTACCATACAGGTTTCAAACTTCAAACTTCCACTGTCGGGTCTATTTGTAGGTGTTCTTTCCTGCTGAGCCATTTGCCAGCAAAAGTTTATCTTTTCTTCTTTATATAAACAAAATTGCAAGTAGATTAAAATGAATTTTCATTGTTACAATAGAGGCATCAAAGATAAGAAAGATACCAATATTGTTTATAATTATTATAAGCTACCTAAAACATTCATAAAACATACAAGCACTTTATACTTAGTAAATACTACTACTTTAAAAAAAACAAATTTAATAACTGTAGTATTTATCTAAAATATTTTCCTTGAGCCACTAATATGATAATTCTGAATCACACATTATTGATTAGACAAAATAGCAGCAGCCTCCGAAGAAACAACTGGAAATGAATTTTCTTATTTGCTGTTAATATCTCCCTACAAAATATCACACTTTAGTACAGCTCCATAAACCCTACCTTATTCTAACATGTCATGTTCCTCACAAACAGAAAATTATTAATAGTCGTTGATGCTGGTAACTGGTGTGACTGATTGACAGAAAGCAGAACAATGTCAGGAGTGTGACAAGGTTACTTTTCACACTGACATTTTATTGTTTTGTTTATCAATTATTAATTACTGTCATCTACCATATTAGAATATTCTACATCAACAAAGCATATTTAACCGACATATTCCTCTTTCTCTTCTTTTGTGAATCTTCTTTTCATTTTTTAAATTGAAACTTAATACAATAAATTTTTATTATAGTTTCCCTTCCCCCATCTCCTCAAGATCCTCCCCATTTCTACACCCCTCCAAATTCATGCCTTCTTTTTCTCTCTCTCTTTAGAAAACCAATGGGTAAATAAAAAGTAAACAGACCAGAATAAGTATAAATAAACAATAAAAACACAAAAGAAACATATACACACAAATAAAAAAATCGTAAAAACACAAAATCAGAAACTATAACATACAAGCCAAAGACTCGGAAGATTTTGAAAATGTTAACAAACAAAGAAATATGAGACAAAAAATCAACAACATCAATATAGAGTTTACTTTATGTTGGTCATCTAATACTGGACTTGGGGCCTATAGTTATTGATTTATATGTCTAGTAAGACTCCATTGAAGAGAACTGATTTTTTCTTTATGGCAAGCAATTGTAAGGTGTATAGAGGGTACATAGTTTCTTTGTTAGGGATGACATATTGTCTCCATTTCTCCTTTTCAACACTGGGACACCATATGATTTCAACCTGTAAAGCCTTGTGAATACTGATGCAGTCTTTATGGGTTCATAAGTGTGTTATCTCTGTTGTGTCTGGAGGTACTGTTTCCTTGGTTATCATCCATACTCTCTGGCTCTTACAATTTTTATGCCCCTTCAGCTTTGCTTCCTGATCCCTGGGGAAACAGTTTAATGTTTAGAAAATCTCATTTAGGACTGAGTGTTCCAAAATCTCACTCACTATACATTATCTAGCTGTGAGTCTCTGCATTAGTTTCACCTCTGATGATGGTTGAGTAAGAAATTGACCTTATGGGTATACCAGAATGTTTTTAAAAGTCATTGTATTGCTATGATCTTTTAAGAACAGTAGTATAAAGTCAGACAGTGGTGGCACATGCCTTTAATCCCAACACTCAGTAGGCAGGTTCAAGGTCAACATTTTCTACAGAGTTAGTTTGAGAACATCCAGGGCTACCCTGTTTCAAAAAGAAAGAAAGAAAAGGAAAGAGAGAGAGAGAGAGAGAGAGAGAGAGAGAGAGAGAGAGAGAGAGAGAGAGAGAGAGAGAGAGAGGAAGAAAGGAAGGAAGGAAGAGAGAGAAAGAAAGAAAGAAAGAAAAAAGAAAGAAAGAGAGAAAGAGAGAAATGAAGGAAGGAAGAAAGAAAGAAAGGAAGAAAGGAAGGAAGGAAGGAAGGAAGGAAGGAAGGAAGGAAGGAAGGAAGGAAGAGAAACAAACAGAAGTATATGATTTTTTTCCCCTTTGATTCATGGCCTATCTAATCTCAGGTTTGTGACCACCAGAGCAGTGTCAGGTATGACACTCAAAGAGTGGTTGGTTACTCTACAGCATTTGTGCCACTATAGAACTAATGAATCATGCATGCAGTACATCATTAATTTTTTAATATTTTCAATTGGCCATTTATGTTTGATCTTTTGATAACTCTATGTTTAGTTCTGTATTCCATTTTTAACTCAATTATTTGTTTTCTTGATATCCAGTCTTACTCATTTGTTTGTTTTATTTTTGGTCCTTTATATATTTTAGATATTGTCTACCAGATTTATAATTGATAATATTATTTTGGAATTATATACCTTATCATCTTCTTCAAATTCTGGTGTCCTTTTTCTTACAAGAAGCTTTTAACTTTCCTGAGGTCCCTGTCTTAGTTAGGGTTCCAAATTACTATGAAGAAATACAATGACTGTAGTAATTAGGTTTCTTGGTCCCGGCAGCCAGAGATCCCAGACCCACAGACCTGCATCCCCAGAGCTCTTAGCCACCCACCACTGCTCAGGCCCCTTGAAATGATTCAGACAGTTATATTAAGTTCATGCTGTTTGGCCTAAGGCTCAGGCACATTGCTAGCTAGCTCTTACATCAACCCATTTCTATTAATCTTTCCTACCACATGGCCCATGGCTCACCTGTGTTCCTTACATGCTTCTTCTTGGGCAGCTTGCTCAGTCTTACTCTGCCCTGTATCTCCTACCTATGCTGTGATTTTCTCTCCTACTTTTTCTATAGTGTCTGTCATGGGCCAAAACAGCTCCTTTATTTAAAGATTGACATTCACAGCACACAGAAAGACATTCCCATGTCACTTCCCCCTTTCTGTCTAATCAGAAAGGTTTCAATTTTAACATAGCAAAATTACATATAACAAAATAGCTATCAAGCAAGAATTACAGTTACAATATTTAATCTATTTGTATTTAGCAAAATTAAAGAAAATACTCTATCATCATCTACCTTATCATTGTGCATCTAAAGTTTCATATCTAATATACTTTTCAAATGACTAAAAAAAACTATACCTATAACTATCTAATCTTCAACTACATCAAAGACCACAGAAGGATATATTTACCCAAGTAAACTGGAAGTGCAAGTGACTTCCTAAATCTAGAAATGACAGAGATGACACTTATCTGCCTGGACAGTCACCCAAAGTTCTTTTATAAAGTTGGGCATCTATCTTCAGCTTACAGGCCCAGGGTCTCTTTTCATTTCAGTGAAGCAGGAAATCTGCTCTGCCCATTTATCAGTTGCTTCTCCTTGAGTCCTGAAGAATGTCTGACAGATTTCTCTGCAAAGCAGGAACCTGAATGACCATCTCAGCTTGTTCTGCCAAAGTTCAGAGGTCACCTTCCTATGGAAACTGTATGTTCAGTTTAAATAGCATACACTTTCAAGCAGTCAATATAAGAACAGGTTCATGCCCAGTGGCTAGCTGATGCTACAAAGAAACTAATTTCCATATGGAGTTTCTTTGATGCCGATTTTTCCCTTGAAGTAAATTGGTGCTGCCAGGAGCAGATCTGTCTCACTGTTTAGAAAAGTCTAAGTTCTTAAAACATTTAAATGCCATATTCTATAGGTCTTAGATGTGTTTGAAGATTACCTATCTAATTGAATTATATCTTTGTATACCTAAAAATCTAACATGCATTTCTTAATTATATATTGCAAATTTAAATCAGTTACATAAACATCATATCTTAAACAAGAGTAGAATATATATAGCATAAGAGAATTGATCTTAAATTTGTATCAATAAGCCAAAATCCATATCAATGTAAAACATTTTGAGATTAACAGCTGATTTCTTGATCTAAGTAAATTCAATAATCTAATTTTTTAAAAAATCATTTATATATCCTATCTTCTTTTTTTCTTAGAAAGAGATTAACTATGACCATTAACCATTTATAATGAAAGCAAACATTTATAAGCAATATTTTGGGAATTTGGGTGTAGTTTTTCATTACTATTTCTTGCTGATTAAGGGGCATTGAAAATCTCATGGGTTCTTGAGACTGGATCATAGTCTGCAGCCCTAAAGCTGATATGGCCATCTCTTCTCATCAGAGGTTTTTTCAGGGGGTCTTGGTTGATGAAACCATATTTGCCTAGAAGCACTCCACAGGTTCTCATTTTCTGTGGAAACAAAAGCAGAACTCTTCCAAAGCAATAAATCTTTAAACACAAATTTCAAAATCAAAATACCTTTAAAATATATTTTTTGTTTAACTTAGTAGCCTTTGCATTTGCAATCTTTTTGCTGTTAGCTCATTAACAGTTAAAAAATTAAAAGAAAGCACAATAACAACCAAAATCTAGATTTTATGTCTATTTTTTATCTTTATGTGGCTTGTTATGTTTTTATTACTCTATTTCTCTTTTTAAAGACTTTATCTTTTTTCTTTTCTCTCTGAAACCTATGTACCTTTTATACACATTGTAACCCCTTTACAGGTTTTTTTTCATCTGAATCTGTTTTATTGTGAATCTTTAATCATCTTTTAACCAGAAGGGCTTTTAAAATACACTCTCTTAAAGAGCTGTATAGTTTTTGTAGAGAAAGCTGAATCAGTAAGTTCTCTTAAAGGGACTGTGTCTCTGTTTGTGGCCAGCAAACAGAGCAGATCCAAGAAAATGTTGCTACTAAGAAACCACCTTTGTTTTTTTTTTGTTGTTGTTTGTTTAAAATAAACAGAAACATTAAAACAGTCACATGCTACTGAGTCTTTTGTGAGATTTCAGGAACTGGCCTGATTGCAGCTTACATTGCCTGCTGCCAGTCTCCTGGCGCCATTTTGAATGTGACCCAGATACCATGTTTTCTTTGTACAATGACCCACTTCATATACACAATTTGGATGCTGCTTTGGCTCAGTCTCTGTGCTAAATTCCTTTTATAAACTTTCTCAGGCTTTAAGTGGATATTTCCCCCTCGTTGGATGCCATCTGTAGTAATTAGGTTTCTCCCAGACCCACAGACCTGTAGCCCCAGACCCCTTAGCTGCCCAGATACATATTAACTTCATGTTGTTTGTCCTATGGCTCAGCCACATTTCTAGCTTGCTCTTACATCTTAACTCAACCTATTCTCATTAATCTGTCTACCATGTGAACTGTGGTTCACTTGTGTTCTTTATATGTTGCTCTTCTGAGCTTCAGGCCTGGTCTGACTGACTCTGCCCTGCTTCTCCTACCTATGCTCTGATTTTTCCCTCCTAATTTTTTATGGTGCCTGTTGTGGGCCAAAGCAGCTCCTTTATTTAAAGATTGATATTTATAGCATACAGAAAGGCATTTCCACATCAAATGATGGTGGCAACTCTTCTAAAGAAAAACATTTAATTGGGTCTGACTTACAGTTTCATATGTTTAGTTCATTATTGTCCTGGCAAAAAGCATAGTCATGTGTAGGCAGATTTGGTGTTGGAGATGATTCTGAGAGTTCTACAACTTAATGCACAGGCAGTAGAAGGAGACTGTGTACCATTCTAGGCAAAGCCTACCCCTACAGTAACACACTTGTTCTCCTAATTGTGCCACTCCCCAGAGGCCAAGCCTTCAAACCCTTGAGCCTATGAAGGTCATTTCTATCAGATCACCCCAGTCCTATTCCTTGGTTGTACATGTGCTATCAGTGTTCTGTTCAGAAAGTCTTTTCCTCTGTCAGTAGATCAAAACCATTTCTCCATTGTCTTTTATATCAGATTCAGGGTATCTGGACTTATGTTGAAGCCTTTGTCAAAGATTTGGTGTCCATAGGTATATGAACTTATGTCTGGGTCTTCAATTAATTCCATTGATCAACATGTCTGTTATTACACCAATACCATTTTGGGTTTTTTAGCTTAGCTCTGTAGTACACCTTCACATTGGGATAGTGATACTACCATCAGTTTCATTACTAATAACTGTTTTAGTTATCCAATTTGTGTGTGCATATGTTTGCATGTATGCTTTCATATTAAGCTCAAAATTTTCTTTTCATTTTTTGTGAAGAACTGTATTGATATTTTGATAAAAATTGATTAAATCTGTAGATTGCTTTTCGTAGGTTGTCTATTTTTACTATATTAATTCTACTAATTCATTAATGTGGGAGATTTTTTTTCTGGTGCATTATTCAGTTTGTTTCTTTGATGTCTTAAAGCTTTGTTATACAAGACTTTCACATGCTTGGTTAGTGCTATCCCAAGATAAACATTTTAAGCTATTATGAAATGAATTATTTATATAACTTCTTTCTCAGTCTGTCATGTGTATATAGGAAAGCTATGAATTTTTATGTTAATTTGGTTACTTTTCTGTATTTATTTCCCTATATAGTTGTTAGGATCTTTTCTATATAAAATATCATCTGCATATAAATATATTTTACTTGGTCTCCTTCAGTTCTCTTATTGCTCTAGCTAAGACTTTTATGCACTATATTGTATAGGTATGGCAAGAATAGGTGACATTGTTATGTTTCTCTTTAGGTTGATGTTGGCTGTAAGCTTATTGTAAATTGCCTTTATTATGTGTAAATATGTCCTCTATATCCCTAGTTTCTCCAGAACTTTCATCATGAAACAATGCTAGATTTTGTCAAAGGCCATTTTTTTTATCTAATGAGATTATTATATGATTTTTTTTATTTTAGCCTGTTTATGTGATGAATTACATTTATCAATTTATGCATGTTAAGCTACCCTGTATTTCTTTAATGAACCCTACTTGATCATTGCAGATAATCTTTTTTTGTTCTGCTCTCAGATTCAATTTGCAAATATTTTATTGAAAATCTGTATCATATGGGACATTGGTATTTAATTTTCTTTCTTTGATGGCGCTTTTTTGTGGTTTCAATATCAGAGTAACTGTGACCTTATAAAAGAATTGGGCAATGTTAATTTAGCTTCTGCTGAATAATTTGAGAAGTATTGATGTTTTAATTCATAGTGGTCAGAGAGAATGTAGGGTGTTAATTCAACTTTTCTTGAATCTTGAATCCTCTGTTTCACAGAAAGTGATCAGTTTTGGAGAAAGTTTCATGAGCTGCAGAGAAGAAGGTATATTCTTTTGTACTTAGATGAAAACATTTTTTTAGCTTCATTGATTAATGTTGTCATTTAACTTCAGCATTTCTTTGTTCAGATTTTGTCTAAATAACATATCTATTGGAGAAAGTGTGGTACTAAAATTTCCAAAATCACTGTATGAGGGTAGATATCTGATTTTAGCTGTCATGGTGTTTCCTTCATAAACTTGGGTACTTGTGTTTGATGTATGAATGTTTAGAATTGTTATGTCTTGATGAATTTTCTTTTGATGAGTATGCAAAGTCTTTCCCTATATCTTCTGATTAATTTTGATTTTAAATATATTTGGACCAATATTAAAATGGCTACACATGCTTGCCTCTTGATTCTTTTTGTTTGGAATATCTTTTCCTATCCTTATGCCAAGAAGGTATTTCCACCCTTAGTGGTTAGGTGTGTTTCTTGTATGCAGTAAAAAGATAAATCTTATTTTTTAAATTGTGTTAGTCTGCATCTTTTCTTTTTGATTCTTCAAGATAGAGTTTCTTTGTGAATAACCCTAGCTGTCCCGGAACTGTCTGAAGACTAGGCTGGCTTTGAACTCACCAAGATCTTCCTGTATGTGCTTCCTGGGTGCTGGGATTAAAGGCTTGCACTACCACCACCTGGCTTAGTCTACAATTTTCAAATGTGTATCTGAGACCATTAATATTGAGAGTTATCAAAAATCAGTGATTATTTTTAATTCCTGTTATTTTATTGTTGTGATGAGCCCCACTTCTTTTAATTTACTTGTATTTATTCTTTGTGTTTCCTTACATGTGTTTGATTTTTTTCAGGTTGAAGTTTTGGGGGCTTTTTGTTTGTTTTTCAGGTGACTTTTGTAAAGCTGGATTTGTAACAGAATCTGATTATTGTGGAATTTTTTTCTTTTTCTGTTGTGATGGACAGTTGTAGGGGATTGTGTTGTTACATGGTAAATAATTGTCCCACCCACTGGTTTAATAGGAAGTGCTGATTGGCCAAAGGCAGGCAGGAAGTGTGGGTGGGGCTACCAGACTAAGAAAAACTCTGAGAACAGAATGCCAGAGAGAATGCCAAAGAGAAGCCAGAAGAAACAGAGGACAACTATGCTGCTCTGAGAAAAGGTACCAAGCCACATGGCTGAACAGGAAGAATCATGGGTTAGAGAAAGGGTAGAGAGCTAGCAAGTGATATGCCTGAGCCTTAGACCAATCAGCCTCAAATTAATGAAAGCATCTATGTGACTCTGTGGGACTGTGGAATTGTGGGTCTGTGGGCCTAAACATAGAGGCAAGGCCCAAAAGTCTGGGCCAGAAACCTCCTACTACAGACAGTTTTGCTAGATATGGAATACTAGGCTGGTGTCTGTGGTCTCTTAGAGTTTGTAGACCTTTTGGCTTCCACTGTTATGTTATGTTATGTTATGTTATGTTATGTTATGTTATGTTATATGTTATGTTATATTATTTTAATGTTATGTTATGTTTATGTTATGTTATGTTATTCTAATGAATCTGCTTTCATACGGTATTCTCTCTTGCAGCTTTTAATATTTCTTTTTGTATATTTAGTGTTTTGATTATTATGTATCACGGGGAATTTATTTTTTATCCAATCTACCTGGTGTTCTGTATACTTTCACACCTTGATAGGCACTTTCTTCTTTAGATTAAAAGAAATTCTTTTATAATTTTGTTGAAAATATTTTCTGTACCTTTGACATATGTTTATTTCCTTCTTCAAATCCTATTTTTCATAGATTTCATTCTTTTTTCTAGTGTCCCAGATTTCCTGCATGCTTGTGTAATAACATGGTCCAGGAATAGAGTCATATGAGGAGATTCTAAGTGCTTAGGAGAACACGCCAATAAAACAAGACAAGAGTCTTGTGACTTCAGTTTCTTCAGAACATGGAATTATTTTTGGAATGTATTTTCATTCTCCTCTATGGTATAGAAGATATATGTGAATTTACTTCATATTATACATTATTGCTTGTTGGTATTATTCAATTAAATGTTTAAACTATTCTGCCTGTATGAAAAAAAAAACATGGTTAGCCACAGGTGGCTTGTCCTTGTGCCTTTATGTAGCTTGAACTCCTAAGAACATTACACAGATGATATTTCTTAACCCTCAAAATATAAATTGTCTGGGCTCTGAATAAAGTTGACTATTGCAATAATTTACTTCACCTCATTTATTGACTTTCTTCTCACAAGTCCCACCACCTCTAGAGAAGTTAAAACTTTTGAGATTTTAGTTTGACTTCCTAAATTTTTCATATTCAGATTAATCTCAATTTGGGTTTTCTTTGGTGATTATTGTATATCATCTTTTGAATTATTTCTTTATTTAGTCCTAAAATTATTTTCAGATCAAACAATGAATGTGTAGCACTCATGAAAATTTTTTTTATGCTATTCACAGGAGCTGTTTATAATTTGAAAGAGAAAACTTACTTTTTTTTCTACCCATAAAGCTAAAGTAAAGCATCAAGAATACTATAGATAGGCTTTACTTGTTCTAATCATTGTAACTTTTCTTGAAGGAATTCAAAACAGGTTATTTACAAACCCTGAACATGTCCTTTGAAGGTCACCCTTAGCCTTTCTCAGAATCAGGGACAAGCCTTTTGTGATTAATATTTTACAGGTTCAAAATATTACTAAGCAAATTTGATTTTTACCATGTAATTAATTACTTGAGATCATTGTCAAGAATCCTCCTTAAATTCCTGGAACAATATGATTACTGGAAAATAAGAATTTGAGATAGTTTTCATAAACTTTTATTTTTATATGATGACTCGTATTTCTGGGTCATTGCATAATTCTTAATATACAAGCACACAGCAGCTTGATTATATATTAAAATAAAATTTAGCCCACAATTTGCAACCAAAAAAATTGAGAAATTAAATTTCAATCCTAATAGCCACTAAACCCAGTTATATGTGCTCTAAAACCTAGCTGCTTTTTTTTGTTTTTGCCTTGATCTCTTCTGTACTTTGGTTCTTGTGTGGCCCTCAAAAACTAGGTGTCAAAGGCTTGTTCCAGGGTGTTACTTTAGGAGATTGCTACAACCTTTAAGAGATAGAGCTTATAGGGAGGTCTTAATATGTTTGAGGAGTTTTTACAGGATCTTAGTCATCCCATATCACCTTCTTTCTTGCTAAGTTTATTACTTCAGGTATAGTAACAGGAAGCTGACTAACACAACTTCTACATGACAATTATAGAGAAAGCAAGATATATTCCCCTAATCAATCATAGAATGTACAGTTTTAATAAAGCACCTTGAGCTTCCTCTGCTAAGAGTTCCAGGTTGGGAAACATATAAAAATTTTCCTCCTGTCTTCTGGATTTGCCACAGCTCAGTCTGCTTTTAGTTTTATGCTAAACACAATTGGTAATATCTGATACTGTTGATGAAAAGTTTCTTATGAAATACCCTTTGCTTAACTCTTTAGTTTGCCCTTTCACAATTACCATTTAAAGGGTCTTCATTTATTTCTTGTGAGTAGTTTATGTTCTCTAAGTAGTAGTCTTTAAATGTTGGGGATGTTTTATCTGTATTTTATATGACATTTGGCCCCAATAAGTCCAATATATCTCTTTCCAACTAAGATTCAGTATTATAATTTTCTAACTATCAGAGTGATTTAGATACAGGTATAATGGCTCCTGTTTTTCATCTCTGCATTTGAGAGATAGAAGCCAGGGTATTACTGAAGTACAGCACCAGTATGCTCTACATAGTAAATTCCAGGCCAGAAAGGATACAAGTAAAAATGCACCAGTAAAGTGCTGTAGTCACAAGCCCCAGTTACATCTGAGCCTTTTTTTTATTATCTCACTAAAAATAAACAAAATAAAGTCTTATATAAAATTCCTCTTGGTTTGTTAGTGTTTCTTGGTTAAGGTCAGAGTCCAGTGAAATGTTGGCAAGAAAGCAAGCAGATGAACACTGTATTTTCATGTCAATGTGAATTCTTAAAAAAAAAAAAACCTATAAGTTAAGAATTTGCATTATCTTAGCTGTGAATCTCTGCATTTACTTCTATCAGTGTCTGGATGAAGGTTCTATGATAACAATTAGGGTCATCATTGATTTGATTACAGGAAAAAGTCAGTTCAAGTACCTTTCCACTATTGCTTGGAGTCTTAGCTGGGGTCATTCTTGTGGATTCTTGGGAGATTCCCTAGCCCTAGGTTTTTCCCTAGCCCCGAAATGGTTTCCTCTGTGAAGATATCTATTTTGTTGTTTTCCCTCTCCATCCCTCCCCCAATTCTGCCATCTTATTTTTTCATGTTCTCTTTCCACCTCTCCATACCCCTAACATGATCCCAATTTTCTAGGAGACCTTATCTATTTCCTCTTCCCAGGAGAATCCATGGATATCTTTCTTAGGGTCATTCTTGTTACCTATCTTCTCTGGGGTTGTGAATTGTAGCCTGGTTATCCTTTTGTCTTATATCTAATAACAACTTATGAGTGAGTACATACCATGTTTGCCTTCCTGTGTCTGGCTTACCTCACTCAGGATGATTTTTGAGGTACTGGAGTCTAGTTGAAGAGAGGAATGAGAGAATATATGAGTAAAGGGGTCCAGATTGTGATGAAGAAACCCACAGAGACAGCTGACTCAAGATATTGGAAACTCACCAATTTGGGGATTGATAGCTGGGGGAATCTGAATGGGAACTAGATGCTCTGAATATGGATGACAGTTATATGGTTTGAGGAGTTAGTGAGGTCTCTGGCAGTAGGACCAGGATAAATCCTTAGTGCATGAAGTGGCTTTTTGATATTCAGTCCCTATAGAGAATACTTTGCTCAGCGTTAATACAGGTAGGAGTGGCTTGATCCTACCTCAATTGATATACCAGACTTTGTTGACTTTCCATGGGAGGCCTTCTCCTCTTTGAAGAGTGGATGGTTGGGTGGGGTGAGGAAAAGGTGGTGGTGAGTGGGAGGAGGGGAGGGAAGGGGAACTCTCATGGTATGTAAAAAATCTTCTAAATAAAAAAAAAGGTCAAAAAAGAATTTGCATAATCTCAGATATGTCCCTTTTTCTAAAAGCTTCTGAAAAAAAAAACTCTTGAAAAAGTGACAGAATTAGCCAAGAAAAACAAAGGAATGTGGTACAAGAAGCAAAAGATTCAACACAAGACAAGACTCAACAAAATCCCCATGACCAAAGAGAAGAGCCAATACAGGTGTCATGATGGAGAAGCAGAGGGCACCTAGCATCTCAGTAAGAAAACTGTGAAAGAAGGTGATGAGTGTGCAAGCACCTGCACAAGTCTGAGGAACAAGAGCAGGATGGTAAAACTCCAACCTGGGGCCTCGCCCAGAGTCTCAGAGAAAGGGGCACAGGTCTAAAGAATCAAAAGTTTAACAGATTTGTAGTTCCTTTTAGAAAAACTTGGCAAAAACAATTGAATGCTGGAATCACAATAAGAATATTATTGTGTTTAAAAGAGGACAAACAACTCTAGTAAAAACATAATAGTTGTGTATTAAAGGAAAAAATATTGTACCACATAACTCAGAAATTACTATCTTCTAAACACATAAACATTTTAATTTTCTGTGCAAGTTTATCATTGAGGAAGATAATAGGAGTTTAGAAGAAAAAATAAGCCCAATCTGTGGCTTGCAATAATGGATAAAAAAAGAAAAATCAGGGAGTAACAACTCTAAACATATTTTGAAATATAAATGTCACCTAAACAATGATCACTTCTGAATAAAGGGAGAAAAATAACTTAACTCTGATACTACCTTTATGCAGTTCTTAATCACAAACAATGAACATAAATAACCAGCAAAATAAAATTCAAGCTAAACTAAATGATTTTTGGCTTGGCATATTATAAAAATTCTTCATAAAATAACAGTCAGCTAAGAAAGTTACCATTCCCAGGCAACAAGCTGTACATGTGCATCTAATTTTTATCTAACTCCTGGTTAGAAAATTATCCAATATAATTGACTCACAGGATCTTTGTCTCCTAATCAAAAACAATTATTATTATAAAATAAAATCACAATATTTGTGAAACTTAAATATAATAGATATCATGGGAATTATTTCTTTAAGAAGTCGCAGGTACATGTTTATGTTGACACTACATTGATTTCAATTCAGCCTTCTACTTATAAAACATTTTTTAAAGGAGAGAATGAAAAAACATACTTCTTCAGTTTATTTTTAAGTGAAAGGATAAATAGAAATTTATGTATTCATAATAGGAAGTATAAAATATCATATAAAAATAATGGGCTGTAAGCCAAGAAAAGTCATATTCTATTTTACACTGAACAGATTCATAGTGTTCTGCCCAACTACACTGAATGCCAAGCTATAATTCAAGCTTTCCTGTTTCTGAAATATAGTAACTTAGTAATATGTAATACTTTTTATAATAATTACTGCATCTATTTGTCTTATATTTAATGCTTTTGAGTTTTACTTTGGTAAGCAAATAGAGTGCATGCTATTAAGAATGCCTGAAAGAAAAAGAAAAGCTTCCTGTGTGTGTTCAGGGCTATGGTATAAAATCAAGCTCCTTTTGTTGATGGGTGTCTAATTCAAACTTCAAAATACCATCACACTTCTTTTCCCCCTTCTTCTAGTAATGATCTGTCCTTTTCATACTACATCTAAGACTTGATTCCTCAACTATGAGATCATTTTTGTATGGGGCTGGAATCTCTCAGAATATGAGTGGTGGAATACAAAGGGTCTTGTGTTGGAAATTGTTTGACAAGCACCATGGAATGTGCATGATATAAAAGAAGAAATAAGCTCATACATAAAAGTGTGAACTGAGGTATTGAAAATTGATATGCCCAGATGTCAAATGGAGATCTTTATCTCTCTTGACTTTGAACAGTTATAAGGACTGCAAAATTGAATGATCTTATTTTATCCATCTAAAGTCTAAGTTTTCTGAGTTTTAATACTATTATCCAATATGACAACTATAATCAAAAGAAAATGTAGACAAACTGGTGCCTTTTGGTTATTTATATTGTATTATTTTCAGTGGATTTAGAAAAGATGTCTATACAATATATAAGCAAAAGAATAAAAATTGAATTCAGTCAACCCAAAACTGTTGACTACCTTATATAAAAATACAGATGAGAGCTAAAAAAATTCTAAAGTCCACAGAAGATTTCTGTATTTCAGTTTTATTCTCTCAAATGTTTGTGACACCATCTCATAGAGATCTGTTAAGGCCATTTTCTTGAGACCCTATCTTTAGAACTGCAAATTTTCTGAATGAAAAATTGCATATCCTTTTGTGCAATGTGGTAAGATACTTACTCTGACTTTATTTTCAATTTTGAATATATATTCTACCTCCCCAGACTGAATTCATTATTTACTGTCGTTAACTTCAAACAGAAAAAGAAAATCTGTAAACAGTATACTTCTCTCAAGCACAGAGGTCATTAAGACATTTAACCACTAACAATTGTATCATTTTAACCAAATAACCTTGAGACTTTATATCTCCTTTCTTTTGAGAGTTTTTATTTTTTCTCTACCCCTTATCTACCTCTTGGGATTTTTTTTTTGGTCTTTTACCCACTGTTTGACCAGATTTATTTTGTTCCCTTGGCATTTGTGTAGTTCTTGGTTCCTCATTGGTCTCTAAGAATTACCAGTCATTAAACTGAATTATATATTCAACAAATGTATCTTGTTCATTTTCTTTGAGCAAAACATTTTGCTAGAAACAATAAAGAATTCTTAAAAATCCAAGCACTGCTAAATTATAAAATTCCATAACATATGGACAAAATATGTGAATGTGAGAGTAAATGACAAAGTACTATATAAACTCATAACAGAGCTTGGTGCATGTGAGCTCTGAGATGAGAGGGAAGATGTGAGGGAGGGCACATGTGGTACATGCAATGAAGAATTGTTCACATAAAAAGTAAAGATCAATATTATTTTGGAAGCCAGAATATGTGTGGGGAGAGGAGTCCATATAGGGCTTAAGAAGTGGAAGATTCCCAAGCAAAATAAGCAGTATGGATTCTATCAGGCATAGAAATCAAAGCCAAAACAAAAATGATTAACAAGAGCTCAAAATGAACAAAAGAAAAAGCCATATAAACAATATTTCATTACCACTCCATCCCCTTCTTTTTTAAAAAGATAATATGATACTTTGCTTTATGGATATCAGAGACTTCTCTCATATTGCATGAATATTACTAAAAGTCAATATTTGGCTTGAGCATTAGGATGTGTTATAAGCCACATGATGTTAGTACAGATTATTAATAATCTTTTCCACATACACCTGAAGATTCTCAGCTGTGTAACACAAACATTAGTTAGGTGTGGTCCTTACAAATGAGTAATCAATTTACAGTCAATTCCAAATAGGAACAGATTACTTACACTTTAATACCCACCAAGCCTCTTCCATTAGTTTTCTTGGTGAGAATATTTTCATAAATTGCTGATATATGAAACATAACTAATAACTAAGAAAAACGTGTATGAAAAATATTTTAGGGAGAGGGAACAGCAAATGCAAAGGCTCTGTGGTCAAAAGGAAAATAGCCCTCTCAATGAACAAGTGGCAAACGCTGCATGGTAAGGTGAAAAGGGGGATCACTGGTGGCTTAGGAGAAACAGCATTCAAGGAGTCTTGAGAAGTCATAGCAGAGTTCCAAGGATGAAATACAGTAACATAAACAGAATGAAATTTTCTAAGGAATATCCTGGCAATTATGAAGTTAGAGTCGAACAGTATAAATTAGCTCAAGAGTTGAGACAGAAACCTAACAGAGATACTGGAACTTAAATTCTAGTTCTTGTGGTAGTAGAGATCCAAAAAAGTAGAGAGATTAAAGAAATATCTGAAAGAAAAACTACAGGACCTATAAATCACTAACATAAAGATGAAGAATTTATCCATAATAACTTCTGTGTTTCTGGGCTGCATAATTGAATGTATGGTAGTCATTTATAACATTATGTAAGGAGTAATATTTGCAAGTAGATATATTCTTGGATGTGATAGCACTAAAGTACATTTAAAACATAAGGAACAGTATGGTGGCATAAAAAGTAGCTTCTACCCCTCACAGCAAGAAAAAAATAAGATAAATATCAGGCCTGGAGCTCAATTTACTAATGTAAAGCTTGCAAAGAAAGTTGAATTCTCTAAACTCTCCAGTCTCTACCAAAATAAGTCTTATTTTTAAAACAATAACATGATTATAAAACTTGGAACAACAGCTTTGAGCACACACACTGAAAAATAATCTTCAAGCCCTCTGATGCTGAAGAGTTGAACCAGTGTTATTCTTTAAAATTTGTAAGATCCCTCTCCTGAAGCGTCGCAGGCCTCTGTTGTTAAACAACAATCTACCAGAAAAATAAGAGTAGTAGAAAAATATATTAAAAGACTTATTGTAAAAGACTCACATAGTCAACTATAGTGATTGGCTAGGCAAGGCCAAAAGCCATAGGGCAGGGCACCAAAAATGGCACATTGGAACTAACAGGAGAGAGTGCTGCTATAGTCCAAAATTTGAATCTTTTCTAGAAATCATGAATTCAGATATGTCTGTTAGGGCTCCAGTAGTGATATCAGTTATCACATGGAACTTGTAGAATTATTCTTTCTACTCATATACTCTATATAGGTTTGTGTTCTTCACATGAGTTATTTTGACTTTCATCACAACTACAAAATACATTCACACTGAGATTGACTAATGTTTATTCAAGTAACATGATTATAGCCTGGGTAAGTTGACACATAAAACTGCCCATCACAAAGCACAGCATATATGCTGCCTATGAGGATTTAGCCCTACCTCCTCTCCTAGCCTCTGAGGACAATAGCTAGATCTGATTCACAACCTATTCCTAAGAAAATAACTGTAAAAAATGAATAATTTTCTCTATCTATGAAGCTCCAGGACTAAACAGAACTAGTCATAACTGGAAGAATATGTATGTATGATGCAAAATTTAACATTCTGATAGATAACTCAAGGTAGTATTGAAGCAGTAATGTTAACTATACCAGAGCCCATTGCAGAAAAGAAGCATCCATGCCACATTGAATATTATTCAACCCATGATACCTACCAAGAATGACCCATGGACCATATGACACTTGATTTACAAATTTAAAAAAATAGGACGGTTTTCCAAAATGATTGAGAGGTACATAGGTAACTGTCTGCTCCATTAAATCAAGGTTTAAAGGTAGTATATACTCTTATCAAAATTGAGGGCGTGAGGACTCTAAAACAATGAAAGCTAGATTTGTCATGCAAGTATACTTACTGAAAAGAATGACAAAGTCTTAGGGCTTTTATGTGCAAATGGTAGAATGTGGTCTTCTATGGAAAAATGAACTTAAAATGCCATGTAATTTATACAGCCAAAAGAAATAAATATTAATACAGAGTGATGAGGCAGATGACCCATAAAAAGCAATACCTTATTTAGTTTCTTCATTCAAACAACATCTTAACTTAAACAAAATCTCATTGAGGTTTTATACAAAAGAACTCCTTAACTTTATATACTCTCCTTATTTGAACAGATTAACGCATCTCCTGGTACATGGTATGCAGCTATTGCTTTTGTCAAATGCATTTTATTTGTTGCCTGTCCACAAGGACCACCAGAAGCAATTTGTTTTCAATTGACAAGGTCAGCAGTATACTAAATGTGTGAGTAATCACTTTGCCATCCCTGTACTGGAATTAAAGGCATGAGTTACCACTCTCTGACTCTCATGGCTTGACTGTAGGTGATTCTGCTGTCTAATATTCTAGGCTGAATTTATTAAATATAAATATACCATCACATATAAAAGAAGGTGATTATTAACCTCATAAAAACAATATACAATAGGTACAATAATTGTATACAATACATACAATAATTACATGAGTGATATCTAGTCCATTAACAATTGAGAAATTCAAAGAAAATATTCCATTGTTTATCCTATTTTGGTAAGTCTAAAGGATTATACCTAATTTACTTTCTACCTAACTTGTATTACTAACTGAAAACTATTTTTGATGTCTCACAAACTTATTCACTTTAGCCTATAAGTGAGTTTCTTTTCTAAAACTGTCACTAGAAAACTATAACTATCTCATCTTCAACTTCCTCAGATGTAGAGAGCTGCGTGGGTGCACCTTAAAGATGGAGCTGGCTTCTGCCTTCCACCTTCCCGATGGTGAGCGCTCTCTGAGATAAACAACTCCTTATTTAGCTAAGGCTAAGCTCGTGGCTTGCTTCCAGGTGTGGCTTGCTTCTGCACTCCTGGATCTATTGGCATGGCCCACGTGGCACCTCGTGATTGGCTGTCCAGAAGGTATTTAGCTGGGAGTGGGTTTTCCCCAGCAGCAGAAGCTCTGTTTCAAGGTCCTGAATAAACTGCTGAAAGAAGAGCCTGGTGTTGCATCGTCCTTGCTGGCAAGGTACAAGAAACACTTGGAGACCCAAAAAGGAAATAATACTAAATAAGTACACAGCATTTGCAAGCAAGCAACTTCCAAAAGTAAGAAATGAAAGAGCTGGCTGCCTGGACAGTCACCCTAGGTTCTTCTGTATTGCTGAAGCATTCACCTTCATCCTACAAGCCTAGCATATCTGACAGACTTCTCCGTGAAGCAGGATATTCTCAAAGACCTTTCTACTTTGGCTTGGTAAGATTTGGCAATATGACTATAAGTTTGAATGTAATGTCTAACTACTAACTTGCATTCTTTATATCCTAATTAGTTGATAATAATAACTTTCAAGGAATAGCAATTTGTTTTACATTGTTAGATGATCTGTCTAAATACAATACCTTGAACAAGAATAGAGATATATGTGCAGTAATAAAATTAATCTCAAGTTTATATCAATATACACAATTTTTATACAATTAAAATCCAATCCAATATAAAATATTTAAATCTAGTAATTGGTTTTTAAAAGTAGATTCAATAATCTAACCTTATATCCTATCATATCTGTATCCCCTTTTTCTTTCTTTCTTTTTTTATAACAAGAACCCTGAATTTAATCTCTCTTGTTTAGCTTTTTTCTTAACCATAACGAATAACAAATTTTAACCAATTACCCTAAACAATCATAAACTACCCACTCCACCTCTTGGGAATGTGGGCACCATTTTTCTAAATTTACAGTTTTACCTCAAGGATATATTTACTCTCCAGTCCTGTGATATAATTTCAAAGGGACATTAGTCATCTGTCTTTTCCATGAAATATCACATTGGTTCACTATATTGATAGCATTATGTTGATTGTACCAAATGAGCAGAAGGTAGCAATTTCTTTGTGAAGGGGGCCTTGAATTTGACAGAACACACCAGAACAGAAAATTCTAAACACAAAAAAATGTATTACCCCAAAGGGACAAGAGGGATGGAGGTAGGGCTGCCCTGGATCTGGATCAGACAAATATGGCAGCAAGTATGTCTACTGTTTCAATGTAGTAGTATCTTGGTCCTGGGCAGCCAGAGGCCCAGACCCACAGACCTGCAGCCCCAGAACCCTTAGCTGCCTGCTGCTGCTTAGGCCCCCCTAATGACTCAGACACTTATATTAAGTTCATGCTGTTTGGCCTATGGCTCAGGCCTAGCTAGCTCCTCCTAGCTATGCTCTGATTTCTCCTCCTACTTTTTCTATGGTGCCTGTCAAGGGCCAAAACAGCTTCTTTATTTAAAGATTGATATTCACAGCATACAAAAAGGCATTCCCATATCACTTCCCCCTTTCTGTCTAATCAAAAAGGAAGGTTTCAATTTTAACATAGCAAAATTGCATGTAACAAAATAACTATCAGGCAAGAATTATAGTTACATTATCTAGTCAATTTGTATTTAGCAAAATTAAAGAAAATACTCTATCATCTACCTTATCCTTATGAATCTAAAGTTTTATATCAATATACCTTTCAAGTGACTAAGAAAAACTATGTCTATAACTATTTAATCTTCAACTACATCAAAGAGCACAGAAGGATATATTTACCCAAGTAAACCTGAAGTGCAAGTAACTTCCAAAATCTAGAAATGACAGAGATGACACTTATCTGCCTGGACAGCCACCCAAAGTTCCAGAGAAATCAGAGTATAGGTAAGAGGAGCAGGGCAGAGTCAGAGAGATGGAGCCAGAAGCCAAAAGAGAGACAGAGCCAGAAGCCAAAAGGATCAACATCTAAGGAGAAACAAGGAGCCAGAAGCCAAAAGGAGCAACATGTAAGGAACACAGGTGAGCCATGGGCCATGTGGCAGACAGATTAATGAAAATGGGTTGAGTTAAGATGAAGAAGCTAGCTAACAATGTGCCTGAGCCATAGGCCAAACAGCATGAACTTAATATAAGTGTCTGAGTCATTTCTGGGGGCCTGATCAGCAGCAAGACACTAAGGGGTCTGGGGAAGCAGGTCTGTGGGTCTGGGCCTCTGGCCACCCGGGACCAAGAAACCTCATTGTAACAGTCTACAGATGTGATTTTTAAGGGGGAAAAAAGAGAAGTCTGTGTTAGGATGAGTTAGTAAGTCCTGGCTGGGTATCTTAGCCAGTGTAGCCAAATAATGAATTTTGATTGCTGGATATTCGTGATTTGATACCTGAAATTGGAGTTTTTGGTTGGGCATAAGAAAGTGCCCAAATGAGGGAATGAACCTTAGTGACTAGGACCTAGACATCTTTAGGAATGTGATCTCACAAACTAGCAAGGGAGAGGGAAGGGGGAGGAAAATACCTGGCAGTGATATGTTTGCAGGTTTGGGCCTTACACATGCACATGAGAGGATGGGAAAGAAATTTAACCAATGTTCAAGGGCCTTCTACCTCAGTGAAATATTTTAGTCCAGTGGTATAGGGCATGCAGAGATCTTCCTTCCAAGGTAAATAATGAGTTATTGTACTAGGTTACTAATATACTAGAAAAATCTCACCTTAAACTTTCAATATAAATTGACAATAAAAACTTAAAATGTCTAACAGACAGAGGATCAGATAAGACTTTCTCTTTTTATCTTTTATTGATATTATTTTATTTAAAAGGAGTTTTTTACATTCTGACCACATCTCCCTTTCCCTCTCCTTCTCCCATTCACCCTCCAGCTTCTCCCCCCACCCTACTCCTCAGTGAGGATAAGGCCTCCCATGGGCAGTCAACAAAGTCAGGCATATCTAGTTGAGGCAGGATCAAGTCTCTTTCCCCTGTATCAAGGCTGAGCAAGGTGTTCCTCTGTAGAATGGGTTCCAAATAGCCAGTTCATGCACTAGGGATAAATCCTGGTCCCACTGACAGAGGCCCCACAAACTGCTTAAGCCACACAATTGTCATCTACATTCAGAGGGCCTAGTTAAGTCCCATGCAGGTGTCCCAACTCAGATAAGACTATCTTAAGACAAACTGAGGTATCTCTACATTCAACCCTCCCACCAGGTCCCCTGCTGATGAGGGTCTTTCCCAGGTGTTTATTACCCGACTTTTATAGGTAGGAAGACCAAACAGAACAAACAGGAGTATTGGGCTCCTAGTGGCTGACGTGGCCGACTAACTAACTGGGTAGAGATATTTAGAAGACTTAAATGTGATTCTTGGTAGTGGAGAAGAGGAAGAATGTCTCCAGATGGAAGATTCTCCAAAATATCAAGATCAAAAGAATCCCAAACTCTAAGGACCACAGTTGAATGCCTCTCCCTTACTTCTGCCACACCATTAAATACCCCCATATTAGTTTAAACATTAAAGATAGCTTCTTCTTAATACCACTCTATGATGAGATTGCAAGCACTTCATCTTCTAGATACCTAAAATGAACAACTCAGGATCAACTGATAAGAGTGGAGGATGCCCACTCTAAATATGGCTAATAGCCTCACCATTTGTCAGGAAGCTGTACCCCACACATTAAGACCCCTTATTAAATTGGATCTTGATACATATCCTTACATGGATAACTTATTAATGTGGCAAGACAAAAAACAGGATCAAAAGCTAACCTTAAAAACATCTTAATCAGCAAGCCATAAGTCCTAAAAGAAAAAAGCCTTACAATAGCAGAAGATCCAATTTACGGCCTCCCCATCACATTCCTGGGGACAGAGATTACTCTAGCCATCTAAGCCTGTTACTGACTTCTCAAGACCATTAACTCTAAATACTTCTCAAAGTTTCTTGGCAATATTAACTGATTGATATTGCTGTCCCCATGCCAACCAGCCAACTGCAGCTTCTATTTGATTTACTTAAGGGTGACCAAGATGCTTCCTCTCCTCAGTCTTTGACCTCAGAAGCCAGGGAAGTCCTTAGATCTATTAACAGTCACATAAAAAATATCTCCCTGACTTGCTATGAGCCACAAAAACTGACGCAGATTCTTACATTCAACTTCTCCCCCATGGTAGTAGAAGGGGGATACTGGAATTGCTCCATATACCAATAGGGGGATCTCCTTGATTATTAACTGAGATCAACACTTTATCCACTATAAGGACAAGAAGCAAGTGCACCTTACAAATCATAGGCAAAACCCCTGATACGATCATTATATTCTTCCCCTCCCAGACATCCAATGGCTTATGAGAAACCACATTTGTTTTACTAACAGCTTCAGCAGCTTCTCAGGAAAAATAGATAACCATTGCTTCACAGATAAATTTCTGGAAACCATACCAGACCCCACCACCACCACTTATTGTCTCCATCCCCTATCCCATGAGCCCCCACTATTTTCACAGGAGGGCCAACAGGGACCACATTCACAATATACCAAGGAGACAATGGCACTGAATCCCATCTTTTCTTCCACCCAGACATATCCCCCTAGTTCAAGAAACTGTATGACATCTTCTTGGTTCTAACATATCTCAAGAACCATTTAATCTATATCCAGACAGCATTTATGTATTTAACCTGCTCTCTTGACTAGCCCACTCTTAGTCAAGCAGGATGATAATCCTCTCTCCCCACAACAATTTTAAATATACTCTGAATAAGAACAGGCCATATGAAGTCACACTTATCCCTCCATGGATCCCTCTCTAACAACTGGAGAGGGATTTGTGGGACTTGTCTTCCCCACAGGATCAACCTTTCCCTGTCTGGGTACCAGCCCACAATGTCTGACATAATCCTTGCAGTCAAAAAATGTCACAATTGTTGATCACAGAGAAAACAAAAAGGAAATGATTCAGACACCCAAGGATAGGCAACCAAAACACCTAGAGGGACATATACATGCCCTTATTGATACAGCACACAGCCCACAATGTCTGACATAATCCTTGCAGTCAAAAAATGTCACAATTGTTGATCACAGGGAAAACAAAAAGGAAATGATTCAGACACCCAAGGATAGGCAACCAAAACACCTAGAGGGACATATACATGCCCTTATTGATACAGCACAATGCAGCTGCTCACTCCAATCTTCCCTTTTTGTTCTCATGGCTGTTTTTGCTCTCTTGGATGCTGCTGATTCTCATGTTTTTCCAAGTTCCCCTAATATTCTCCAATATTGTTTCTTTGTTAGGGATACATACCAAGGTCAAAGCATCATTATAGGATCAGGGATGTTATAAATATCCAATTTGAAGGATGCTTGAATGCTGTCTCTTTCTTCCTTTATCCCAATTTCACCAAATGTTCAATGCCCCTTTCATTTGCTTCCCATACAAACAAATCAGATTCAAACAAGAATGCCTGGCTGATTTGGAGACCTGAGGGAGTGTGTAGGAGATAATATTGTAGGATTTTCATTCCTCTGCTAGTGAGAATTGGGCTTGTCCTTTCTCTGGGTGCAAAGGGCCATCATATAGATATATCATCGGGCAGAGGACTCTTGGGACAAACTTGATTAGCCCATTAAATAGACAGCTGAAAGTCTTCTCTCTCCAAAGAAAGATAAACTCTCTTACAGGCATAGTTCTGCAGATTATAAGAACCCTTGACCTAAAAACAAAGGTGAGACTTGTGTGGTCTTGGGAGAAGAATGTTGTTTCTGTGACAATGAGTCCAAATTAGTGGAACAAAATATAAAGACCCTTAGAGGCCTGAGCAAGGATCTCTTGATCCAGTATCAGCCCTAGAAATTTTTGTCCTGGTTCCAAAACCGTTTGTTTTCTTGGCTCTTACCCCTTACTAGTCCCCTACTTATGCTCTGTTTTACTTTGATGCTTGCCTTTGACTTATTCAGTTCCTCTGGCAATAAATTACCACCATTGCTGGAATTACCATAATTCTGGCCCATGGTTCACTACCAGGCCCTGTACTCCTCTGATACAGATTACAGGCTCCTCAAGACTCCCAGTGATACCTCTACAGTATAAAATAAAACAAGAGGAGATACTGGAAAACCCTGCTGCTTGTGGTTGTAGTCTACCATCTCCAGACAGCTCTTTGATCTCTGTACAAAATGAAAGACTACCTTCCACCTGAAGAGGCTTTCTACTCTCTCCATGACCTTATTTTGGAAGCTGTCTCTGGGTCTGGATGTCTGACTTACCTCAGTGTGACCTTTGACACAGTTCCTGACACCATATGATAATTGTGTGTATGGTCCCATCTACATAATGGGACTGGCTTGCTGAATGCAATGAGCAGTCTTTAGGTGATATTCCAGCTGTTGTTCCTGTCATATATCTTCCTCTTACTCTGGAATAAAGTTGAGCTGTCTTACTGAAGCTGAATCCCATAAGGGTATTCATGCTCATAGCTGTACAAAGCCCTACATGCCACTTCTGTTCCCTTTGTCCTCACAGACTGGTGGCCAATGGACCTCAGGGAAAAGGAAAACTCACAAAGGAGAAGACTAGGGCCTGAATTATTAAGAGTTCTGCATGTTACAGGCACCATCCTGAAGTTAAGTGAATGGCTGTAGCATTTAGTCTACAGTCCTTTTCTGGGACAACCTAGAAAGACATCAATGAGAGAAATCTTCTCAGTAGGCAGAACTTTGGGTAGTGCATATGGTCATACATTTTGTTTGGAAGTAAAAATGGATAGGTGTGTAATTGTTCACTGATCCACAGGCTGTAGTCAATGGATAGGCTGGATGGTCAGAGACTTGATAAGAACATAATTAGAAAATTGTTGAGGAAAAAACATGTGGGAAAGGAGCTTGTATATTAATCTGAACAAATGGGCAAAAGATTTAAATACTGGGTCCCAGTTTGTAAAACTGTGTGGGAAAGATTAGGAGATTAAGCTTTATTGGAGTAGGTATGGCCTTGTTGGAGAAGGTATGTTCCCTCAGGTGCCAGTTCCATTCTCTCATTCATTCTCATTCTCTCTCTCTCTCTCTCTCTCTCTCTCTCTCTCTCTCTCTCTCTCTCTCTCTCTCTCTCTCTCTCTCTCTCTCTCTCTCTCTCTCTGCCTACAGATTAGGGTGTATTACTCCAGTACAAAATTATTAAGCTGTAAAAAATAAAGTTTTGGGGTAAATTGATGGAGCTAGAAAAAGGAACCATACTGAATGAGATAACCTAGATCCAAATTTTTTGTGTATTTTCTTATAATGGGTGTTAGTTCTTGATCTTTCAATATGGATGTTACAATATGAATAACCACTGAAGTGAGGCACTTAATAAGGGACCAGGAGTGAAGAGGATCTCACAAGGAAGTGGAGGCAGAATATAGTGTTCTGGAGAGATAAAGAGGAAACTAGACCAGGAGGGTTAAACAGAGAGGAGAATGTGAGAGAAGAGTCAAGGAGAGAGAACCAACACTAAAAACCACTGAATATATGTATAGAAACCTACTATTAATTTTTAAAGGAAGCTCTATGCAAAAGTCAGAAGAGCATCATTTTAGTAGTGTTCCACCCTTTGGATATAACATAAGCATTGAGGTAAGGGACTTTGACATATTCAGCATTTATCACTATGCCACATACTAAAGTCAAAATATGTAAAATGATTTAAATGAAACTCCTGTAAGAACTATGTTCTTCTGGTTCATGTTATTTCTTCAAATATTAGATTCTAAGTCATTTTTAAAGAATTTTCTATTTTCTTCATTGCTCAGGAAGGTCACAAATGACAAAACGGCAGGATTTATGTTGTTATACACCATGATTTATACACCATGAACATCACTGCTATCTGTGACATAACTATTTTTGAAATGGTAAATAATTCTTGGTAAAGTTCTGAGCAAAAAGAAAAATGTGTAATTATCACTGAATTGACATGATGATTAAATTCCTAGAAGACTCATTTAATAATAACACCTTGTGAAAATACCTACCATTAATATGTGGAATATATTCTTCATTTAGATTATTTAAAATAGATCTTTGACATAGATAAGCCTCTGTTTGGAAGTCAGGAAGTCGTTCAGGGCATTGAGAAATCATTCTTCAAACTGCCTTATGAGGTAGTCCTGAATATTATAGGAAATGAAGCATGCTTCTCATCTCCACCTATTAAATACTGGCTTTCTTCTACAGTAAATAAAATAACTGTGATCAATTTCAGAAACATCCCCCTGAGGTGTGAAATCTAAATCCATAAAGGATTTCATCATTATTCCTACCACCTATTTTGTGTGTGTGTGTGTGTTTTTTTAATCTCTCTTAGATAAACTTACGTCTCAAGCCTGAGTTCATACTAACCTACTGTACACTTAATGCAGATTTATCATTCTGAGTAATAAGAACTTTTGGTCAGAACTGTATATGATTTAACCTGGAAGACCACTTTTTACCTCTTACCTTTACCTCAAAATCACAAATATATAGTGTGAAATTTGAAAATATAAACTTGTCATTAATAAGTGGTTCTAGAGGGAAGACAAAACATAGTAAAAAGTACAAGGATGCAAGAAATGTCTAGAAACTTTGAAAATAAGTGAAGAATATATACCTTATGTGGTATCAGAGATGCAGTTAGTGACCATTGTGGACAAACAGAGCAGACAGACCAGTAATATCACAACCCTGGTTGTCCTGCCCTAAAGTTTCCTTTCCCATTAACCAATGTCAGTCCATTGTCACTGTTGCAGCCTCTAAACATGCATTCCCTACAGCAGGCAGCAAAAGCAATAACATCTCATCAAATCTGTTAATGATATTCCGCAGTTTTTAAAAGTCTTAATTCATCAATGAAAGATTATCTTTGAATGGAGGTGCTTCTTCAGAAACACCAAACACATGAAGAAAGGAAGCTGAGAAGGATCACACAAGTGATTTCTGTAAGATAAGTTCACAAGCTGGAATTCTAAAGTAAGTGAGGATAACATGTTGAGAAAGAACCAATCAATATTTTTTCATGATCTCTTTCTTCTTAATTATTATTTTATATGTATACATATATTAATATATAATTATACACAGGCAGTGGTGGCACAAATTTTTAATCCTAGCACTAAGGAGGCAGAAGCAGGAAGATCTCTGAGTTCGAGGCCAGCTTGTCCTACAGAACAAGTTCCAGAACAGCTAGGATGACATAAAGAAACACTGTCTCAAAAAAAAATGTATACAGGCTTCTGAGTCCATTTGATGTTGCTTATATTATATGTGTTTAGGGCTGACCATTTGATATTGAATGTATCCTACTGGATGTCTCATCCCTGGAGAAGGCAGACTCTTCTTCTCTCAGCAGTCATTGTTTGTAGTTTTTCATCTAGGGATGAAGCTGAGATTTATGCTGGTCTCCCATTCACAGTGACATGTCAACTAGTATTGTCATCGTGAAGTCTTGTTCAGGTAACCATGTTCAGATTTCATGGGTGCACTTTTTTTGTCATACATAGAGGACACTCTCTAGAATCAGACATGGCCCTCTCAGGCTCTTACAATCTTTCTTCCTCTTCCATAATGTTTCCTGAGGCTTAAGTATATGAGTTGTATTTCAGATATCTATTTATATTGGACACCTATCTCTGTCAATTGTTCTCTGCATTGTGACCAGTTATGGATTTCTGTGATGGTCTCCATCTTATATAAAAAGGATATATTTGATGAGGGATGAGAGCTATACATATATCTTAAAATCTAGAGCTAAGACTCACCAGTCAGACAACATACTGTCAGACAAGCAAATGAGTTGAACACAAACCTCCATTCCAGAAAAGTTGTTGGGGAAAAAGCATAAATACCCCTATTTTTAGATTCTACAAGTAGTCTTTCAATGTTAATCTACAGCATATTTTATAGAATCCTTGTAGGCATCTGAGTTAGAATTTGTAGGCAGTCAACTGTGCTTGTTTTTATAAAGACCTAAGTAATAGTTTGAGGACATTCTGGGAAAGCTTAAACCTAGCTGTACTGTACTTATGGCATGGTCTCCAGATGATCACACTGGCCCTAAGTGCCCATTTATTGTCTATCTGAAGAAAGGAAGAATAAGAGAGCACTATAAAACTAAAAATATCCATGGTTCTGTGTTTTCATATGACAGAGTTACCAAGTTGTTCTCTGAGAAAACTCATTTGAAATGAGATGAGAACTAGTGTGTCTAGAGGAATTGAGGGCTACCACATAAAGAGAGGGAAAAATATCAAGGTTAAGAAATAAACTGAGGTTCAAGAGTAGAATGCAAATCCAAATACAAGTATGGGGAGGGACTGAGTAGCCATAACATAGAGAAATGGACCAAAAGCCACTTTGAGAGGCAGAATGTGGAATCCAAGGCCATCAGGCATCTGTCAGTTTCACAGATTTTTACTGTGGTTTTACTTCTTTATAAGTTTCATGCAATGTCTTTATTCCTATTCACACAACTCCCAATTCACTTCCATTCCTTAGTCACCCAATTTTATGTCACATTTCTCTTAAATCCTTCAGACCAATTTGTGTTGCCCAAATATCCATGGATGTGTGTTCTCTTATGGGAGAGTGGCCAACTAATAAAGATCTACATTCTTAGAGAAAACTCTCTTTTCCTCAGCCAGCAGGTAATGATTGTCCGTAGCTCCAAGACTAGGTGTGGGGTTGTATCAACTAATCTTGCCTTGTAGAATGACCTGGCCTGTCACTGCCCAGGTTTTTTACAAGCTGTTGCAACCACTGTGAGTTCATGTGTTCAGTTGTCCTGATCATTCAGAAGATAAAGCTTCCTTGCCTGCATTCATTTATTGCCTCAGACTCTTACATGCTTTCTGCCCCCTCTTCCACAATTATTACTGAGCCTTATGTACTCTACAGAACTCAAAATTTCATATTCCCTGCATCTTGGCTGTGTGGGAGTCTCTATGTTAATCACTATCTACTGCAAATAAAATCTTTTCAAATCAGGGATGAGAGATACATTCATTTATCTATAGATATAATGATAACTCATTAGAAGTAATTTAATATTATTTCCATTCAGCAACATCATAGTAGTAGGATCTTCTCTGGTGCCTACAACCTACATAGGTCTCAATCTAATAATGATGCCAAGTTTGGGTTTTACCATGTGGAATGGGACATACATCCAATCACAAAATGAATGTTTACTTCCATGGTGTTTATGCCAGTATTGCCCAGTGCAAATGTTTTCACAAACCAGTCATTATTATATCTCCCAAAATTCACATCTAGATATGATGGATAGTTACTGCTCTCCTCCAGGAGTTTGCAGGGTGACATCCAGCACTAAGAAAGCTAGCCAATAAGATGAAGCTTCAAGATCAGTACCAGCTTCATTTTCCATGTGCTTTGACTCAAGTATATAGTGCTTTAAGCAATAGAATCTTACCTTCTACTCTGGAGGATAATCTAAAGCAATGGTAATAATATATAATGTTTGGGTGTCTGTCTATGTGATCACAATGACCAATAACTCCTGAAAAATTAACTTGTTGTAGGATAATCTTTTGTACACTGTAAAAATGTGTTTCAGCCTAAGGCAGCTTCTAATTGGTTTAATAAGGAGCTGAATGGACAAGAGCTGGGCATGAGGGGTATGGAATTTCTAGGGAGAGAGAGGAAGTAGGGGAAACATCAGAGGTGCAAGAGATTCCTCAGAGAGATGTTGAGGGAGCTGGACATGCAGCATAGAGGGGAAGAACTAAGCTATGTAGCAGAGCATATATCAGGTTAATATAAACAGGAAGAACTGAGCTACATGTCAGAGCATAGATATATATAAACAGGTTAATATAAGTTATAAGAGATAGTTGGGAACAAGTCTAAGCTAAAGTCAAGCTTTCACAATTAGTAATTTCTGTGTCTATTGTGGAACTGGAACTCACTATGTAGACCAGGCTGGCCTTGAACTCACAGAAATCTATGCCTTTGCCTCCTGAGTGCAGGGATTAAAGGCATGCACTATCTCATCCAATCATCATTTTTTTAACCTTAGTCATTTTTTATACAATAAGGCTTGAATCTGCATTAGCCTGATAGCTAAGAATATTGAACAATTTTTAATCGTTTTTCAACAAGGAAGAAGTAGTTAGGCACATAATCCCAACCACAGCCATGGAGCTAGTAGCTATTGTTAACTGCAAAGGTAAAAAGTACTATTTTCTCTGAAATTGTAGTCCCTGATAAGTTGACTATTGTCATGTAGAAGAACACATATCTAAGAATATTTGGCTAGCACAAATTTGTTTTGAAGAATTTTTTAAGGGCACAATTTTGAATATATATTAAAAAGAGACATAAATTGGGGAAGAGCTGGGGTGAATATGATCAAAACACATTTTATCACCTCTCAAAGAACTAATAAAGCATATTTGATTTGAAAAAGTACTATTCCATAAATTTTCAGATATGTAAAATGAGCCTAGGGACAGAAAGTGACATATGAGCTAATCCGTCAAATTAGTTTAAGAGCCAACCACAGAAATTGGGTCATCCAATTACTTCTTTGTATTGAGGTTTGTTATTACTGTTTTATGTTTACACTCTTTTGAACAAGATATAGACTTCTGATACAAATATATTAAACTGAAAATAGCCAAGATTCCAAATAATTGTAACACTCCTAAAATCTGAAACTTAAACGAAGAAGCTATTTGAATTGTTTTCTAAATTACACCTACACATACTTTTATTGTGCTTTGTTTGAGTGCCAAAATCTTCCTTAGCTTTATCAATAAAAGTTATATCTGTAGGTATTCCAAACTAATGATAACAATCAATATCGAGGATATATTATTTAAGATTTGGTAGAGAACTTTGATTTTACAAGACTGTCTCTAAAGTTTTTCTGAGGTTCATTGTTCAATGATTCTGGCTAAAAAGCTGGGTCTTCATGTCATATGGCATTGTTGTTCATATCTTTCATAAGTTGTATAAATCTGCACACTCCCACTGTGCATTCTCTTCCACTTTAACCACTACATGCCAGGAACTCTGTCCACACTAAGCTCCTAGGAATTGCTTCTGATTGATTTCTCTTCTGCTTTAATTCATGCATACTCTCATCTTTTATAAAATCTTATTTCTTGCTTATCACATTTAATCTGATGAAATTACAATTTTGATCATTTTAACATTTATAAAATACACTATTAATTTTCTTCTTTCATATTTCTTCTACAGAATATTGATCAACATTAAATGGGAAGTATTGGAACCTGCTAAACTGTACATTTCCCTAGATTCAGGAAAAGTAATCAAGAAAACTACCAGAAAAGGGCAAGAGATAGCCTTAGAGGAGTGAAACAGGAGACAGAAAGCAAAAAATTCAGCCAGTAGGCAAGGTTCTTACAGGACTTCATGAACGGGGGTAAGAAATACCCACAGGCTAAGAAAGACAGACCAGAAAAGAGATCTGAGGACACTGGTGCCAAACTAACCCAGTACTACAGAGGGAAAGATGACTGTCAGATCACTGATAGGAGAAACAGAAAAAAAAGGGAAGAGGAAGAGAAAAAGGAAAAAAAAGAAAAATTTTATCAATGTGTCCAAGTAAATGTCTTTATTTTCCAGACTCACTTTAAAGTGGCAGTGTGCTATGTTCTGTTGATGGCAAATTTCTCTAAGATCACAAATCTTTAATATTTCCACACCAATATTTGTCATGGGATTTTGCTGTGGTTCCCAACTGTGACTGTGAGCTTATATGTGTAATTTGCCTTAGCCAACACAATAATATACCAATTCAAGCCTCTTCATATTTCTAGTTCTTGTTCTTATACTTCTCTATGGAAAGTCCTCCATCAGTGTCAAAAGGTCAGTGATGCAGAGCTATGCTAGTCAAGGCTCCTTAGGCAGTCTTTGCTAGCCTGGAAACAACTCAGCCAATGTGTCAATACACAAGTGAGATCAGCAGAACTCACACAGGACAGGAACCTGAAGGCAGGAGTTCATGCAGAGGCCATGTTTGGGGTGCTGCTTACTAGATTGCTTCTTGTGGCTTGTTCAGCTTGCTTTCATAGAGAAGCCAGGACCAGCAGCCCATGGATGGCACCATCCATAATAGACCTGGCTTTCCCCCATGAGTCATTAATAAAGAAAATGTCTTACAGCCTTGACTATAGCTGAGATTTGTGAATGTATTTTCTCACCTGAGGCTCCCCTCTCTCTGAAGGCTATAGCTGTGTCACACTGACATGAAAACAACCAGAACATCTCCTTTTTTCATTCTATTTATCCCTTTCATGGTGTAATGTGGATGATGTTATAAATCCCATTATCATCTATAATTTTCTTTCCTTTGTGTTTATGAGAAATATTTCAAAAATCTACTTTCATTTTTTTGGTCCCACAGAAACAGCACAGTATGTTCTGTGATAATTATAGGAAGTATGATTTATAAAAAAAAAAAAAAGTAAAGAGAAGTTTATTCTTTAAAAATGGATGAAATTTTACACAAAATCTTTCTACAATTTATAGCACAAATGAATAGTTATAAGTTTTTAAAGGAAATCTTTAGAAACTAACAACTTAGTATGAAGATGTGAAAACACAAGTTAAATATACAACTATCTGACACATGCGACAATATAAAGCTTCTTCTGTCCCTTTTGCCACTATACTTCTTTGGAGTCCACTTATCCTGTAATATTGATGTGTAGCTCTGACATTCAAAGTTCTACAACACGCCAAGGTTATGCAATAACATCCCTCTAAATATTATTATGGTAGAGAAATGGGACAAAGAGGAGCAAAAGGAGAGGGGAAGACAAAGAAAAACAAGAACATGTACAGGTATCTTCCCCCCTTTCCTTGTTCTGTAAGTCTAGCATTTGAGGTTTAACTGATAAATGTATTTATATTGAATATTCTCATAAGCATCTGAGTCACCAGTCAATAATAAAAATACCAAGAAGGCAAAACTTAGTATATTCCACCCCATTTCTTCTCACTCCCTTGAGTCAGGGAATTTGAGAACAGTAACATAATAGTATGGTTTTATGTACATATAACTGAATTTATACATAGATAAATGATTATCTTAATTGTGTTTCTTTGGCTAACAGAAAATAAATGCTTTGTACATTGGGTGGAGGAAACAACTGGTAATCTGTAAGTTCAAAACATCAAAGAATAGCTAAAGAATAAGGCTTAAAAAGATGGGACATCGGGAGCTCCAAAGTTCTCAGTAGTAAAAGTTAACATGCTATTTCTTGAGAGTTTTAATACCAAAAAATTGTCTCAAATGGGCTTTTCTCCAAGAAGAGATCATCTAATGTTTAGCAGAAGACTAAAGTCCTGACAAAACGATTCTGCTAGGGGGAATCAATATTATAAAGTAGTCCATGTCAAAACAGATTTTGAATTTATTCAATAATTAACATTTTCATCCCTTTCAAAATAAAAAATGTAAAGGAAAATTAAAGCTAATACTTTCTAATAAACACAAATCATCTCTGAAGGGGAAAAGGGTAAATATTGAGTAACTTAATTTTTTTGGAAGAAAAACAGTACTCTGTGAAAAACTTTCCTTCTTTGAACACAAAATAATCCTTACTTCAACACTGGAATGGTTAGTATTATTACATTCTCTCAATCAGAAGATCCTGTCACCCCTTAAGAACCCTTAGGTTTCAACAGCACAACCAAATATTTGAAGTGGGTTACTTTTTATAAATTGAAGCTATTTCATGTCATTAAACAGATGAGATAATCAAAGGAAGAGATTAGGACAATTATAATCAATTAATAACTTTAATACCATATGGATCTAAATAGGTATTTTCTATACAATAAAAGCAAAATGTAAGTACAATCATCTATTGAATTCCAAGACAATCATGTCAAAGATAATGATTTTAATGACAAAATATGAATATGACCTTTCAATTATTAGAAGCTGTTGGCATTTTCAAAAGAAAGGATTTAGAAAACCTTCTAATTATAGTTCAAGACTCTAAGAAATCATTTGAACTTGTTCCTCTCAAAGATAAACACTGCTAAGTGCAATAATACAAAGAACTAAGTTTCCTTATGCAGAAACATTTAAATACTCCCACACATAGAAAAATCACATTAACACTCAAAAGCTGTGCTGTAGTCTTAACTTTGTACTTGAAATGATGCCTCTCACTACAGCATAGTTGAAAATTCTCATTCATATGGTTTTACTTTTAAGCCTGAGGAGAAGGCTCACTGAAGGTCTGTTACCAGGGACTGTGAAAAGCACATACATGCTAAAGAAGGCAACATGGGCTAAAACTTGGACAAGGCTTTGGAGGCAATAATTCTAAGATGGCCCTGAAGATATTTTGCCTTAATCTTCAAACCTATGAATGCAATGAACCATGACATCTGTGATATGTTATCTTATATGATAAATATCTTAAATGATAACTATTACTACAGTAATAGTTAAAGTTACCAAATCATGTGACTTTAAGTTGATGAAATGTAGATGGGCCTCATATCCATACAAACAGCTGAAGAGAAGAGAGAATTATCCGTCTAGATGAAGAAGAGGATGTCAGAGAGATTCAAAGTAAGAAGTGCTTGATACCTAGTTTCAAGCTATGAAGGTATAGAGAAGACATACTGTGTGCAAGTTCTGGAGAGAGACCATTAGAGAAAGGATAGTCAGACCAGTCGCAATGACCCTGTCAACAGAATGGATGATCTTGAAAACCAGATGTGCCTCAGCTCCCAAGTAAAATCCTAATTTGGCAAGTTCTGTGCTTTAGCCTATGATACCTACACAAATCTGCATGACTATGAGATGTTGAGTTTCTACTGCTTTAATTTGCTCAACTTGTAGTTGACTATTATTTGACACCTGTAAGTGACCTGGGATGAAAGTAGCATTTACCAAAGAAAGCATAAAAGTGGTCTTTCCCTTAAGGTCTCAACTCAGAAGAATTTCTGGATTTACATCAAAGCACCGGGACATAAAGAAAAACCTTATAAGAAATTTGCTCTAAGAAGAAAATAGAAAAATGTTCAGGTTTAAATGATCTTATTTATTGACATACATCCAGTTGGGGAGAAAACTTGTATATATAATATAAAAATTTTGAGAAAGCATTCTTTTATCCAGCCTTTGTCTTTTTTATCCAAGAATATACTTTGATTTACAACAAATTTACAGAGAATCTTTAGTAGCCAACTGGCTAGTAATCATTGAATTTTTCACTCCCAACCCCAGAGACAGGGAGGGAGTGGAGGAAGGATAGAGAAGAGAAAGACTCTACAGAACAGAAAATGTATTCATTTGCTGCTTTCTATGGTGGCAAGTTTCACTCTGTGACTCACTTCAAGATACCAACAAGATTTCTAGAAAGCTAACAATTGATCTTAAAAGTCGGTGTAAGCTGTTTTCAGGAAACTGAGAAAAAAATGGTTTTGAGATGACAAAATTGAGTAACTCAGAGTGTCAATATCTTTGTGATCTGATTCTGCATTTAAAACACAAGGTTTATAGTATATGTACTCTTCCATCTTTTTCATACTCAATTATCTTTTCACTTAGAAAAAAATCATTGGAGAGAGTATTCCAATCTCTTTTTACTATCAGACCTTAGAAAGAGAGTAGAATATAACTGCACAGAAATTCAACCACAGAGCAGTAAGAAATTTCAGAATGACATCAGACATTAAATATTTGAAGGGCTCCTTTTAAAGTGGAACTTATAGACTGTAAATAGGTCTCTGTGCTAATGTTTTGGTATGAGGAACAGAATGGCCATGGCCTGCATGTTCTGCTAAGCTCTGAGAAGAGCTGTTCAAGCTATATTTCAGAAACTCAACATGGATATCATACTGCAGTCATTCCTCCTAAAACAGATGACAGTCTTTAGAAACTGAGATGTGAGACGTCTTTCAGCCACAGTCCAAGTCTCAGTGGCTGCAAGAGGCTTTGTGTGATTTTCAAATATAAAAATTAGTCTTTTGATAATTTCTTCCAAACTAAAAGTGATCTCGTTTTAGTTGGAAAACTAGAGTGTGTGAAACTTCATTTTGTTTTCAAGTTACTATACTATCTAACTGCTGTTTAAATCTTTGAAATAAGATATTAATATCTGGGGTTGGAAAGATGGATTTGCAGTTCAGAGTACTTACTGACTGTTCTTCCAGAGGTCCCAGGTTCAACTCCCAGCACCCACATGGTGGCTCACAACTGTCTGTAACTACTGTTCCAGAGGATCCAACACTCTCACACAGGCAGGCAAAATACAAATCCACATAAAAAATTATTTTAAAAATCCTACCTCTAAAAATATCATTTTCTAAAAACTGATGAATTTGCCTCATTCAGTTTTATATACTATACCAACAGAACTCACACATGCATGCAAAAAAATTTATATTCACTCTAACTGCTTATACTTATTATCACCTGAGTTGTTCATGTCAAAGCCCTACTGCTGTAACAAGTGACATTAAGCCCCCAATCTTCAATCAAACTTGTCTCTTTAATTCAAGATGAATAATGGTGCAAAATCAGAAAATATTGTTCATTGTTATCTCATTGGGAAGAGGAATAAATAATGTCTCAAGAGTCCATCTTCAGAGTTTTGACCTGAGATAAATTTAAATGGAAGTCAAAGAGTATACCAAACTAGCAAAAAGCTGTAGAAAAATTAGCAGTCCTAATTAACATGTGACCCATCAGTGCCTGGACTCCAGTTTCTCCTATGAGATGGTCTGACAACTGTGTGAAATCCTTTCCTGTTAAACAAGTCCCTCCTGGGGCAGGCATCAGGCTTGTCTTTTTCTTCTTCCAGTATGATAATTCTGGGCAAATTTCTATTCAGTTTTAACAATCTGATAGCCAAAAGAGGGTCACAAGTATCTTTCTTTAGAATCTCTCTGTTTCTGCCAAATGTGTGTGTGTGTGATTATATTGTATTATAAATCATAGCAGTAAAAATATAAATAAATATTTAAATATATAAGAAAATATATAATTTTACAATTCTTTTAGTGAATGTATAAGAAAAACTGTCATGACTGTCAAGAGACTGCCATCATACACTTTGTATCGCTAACAAAGGCACTTCTATTAAAAATAATTCTATTGTAAGAAAAGGAACTGTCAAGTTCAGGGCTCTCAGAATATATCGCCAGGATTCAAATGAATCTTTGGTTCCATTATTACAAATAAGGAGGTCTGGTGTAAAAGGAAAGGGAGTCTCCTATACTGTCTCCAAAACTTTTGCCTTTCTGAATGAATAGATATCAGTATGAACCTATCTAATAATCTAATCCTGACCTACAGATTCTTGAAGCAGATGTGATGCCAGTCAAGACTCATGACTTTCAGAGCAAATGCCCTGAAAAGCACTGAGACCAAAGAATCCGAGTCCTTTACAGGAGGGAAACTATTAAGACATAATCGGGCTAAAAAAATTATATAACCAAAATCACATTGTGTTCATTTGTAAGAGCTGGTCATAGAGAAATGTTCCCACGGACTGATAAGCAGCAAACATTTCCTATAGATTTACACATCTCTTCTTGCATAGAGGGAGAGGATGACCAAATTCATTTTTTTAAGTGAGAAAATTTACATGGAAGAAGATTTAAAAGACTTTTTTTTTTTGGAGTCATAGAAGCGCTAAACATCCACAACCACGAGAGGAAGCTTTTTTTATGCTGTTACCACCAAGTTACTATGGGAATTTAGGGATGCAGCCTCTCTACATTGTCATCCTTCCCAAGACAGGCTTTATAGTAATCTAGCTATCTCACTCACCTGTGCTTCTGAAATAACCCTGGAAACTCATTGGTTTGCCAAACCAGAAGAGGTAGTTTGGATTGCTTACATGCTTCTTCAAACGTCTCCAAGAAAAGTTACAATACACAAGTACTGCCTTTAGCTCCCACACCCCAAACTTTCTGTTATGTGTTTATATTGCTTTTATAATAATACAGTCAGAAAATATGTTGTTTCACATCTGCAAATTATTAGAGTGTAGATAATCAATATACTACAATACAATACACTATTAGAAGAAAGAGATATCAGAGCTTTAAATAAATATCAGTTAATAGTGAAGTATTTACACATTCACTTTCTTTTTCTTAATACATGATTTCACATGGTCAGTCGAGGAAGAGCTGATGGCCAGTCATGATCTATGCCTTCTCTAGTCATGATCCAGGAGATGTTACCTTAGTGTGATGTGCTTGTCAAGGAGCTTCATCCAGGAGCTGGTGCTGTGGTGGAGCTCAGTGATGTATTTCTCTAATATGTGTGAGGCTCCAGACACACACACACACACAGAGAGAGAGAGAGAGAGAGAGAGAGAGAGAGAGAGAGAGAGAGAGAGAGAGAGAGAGAGAGAGGGAGAGAGAGAGGGAGAGGGAGAGGGAGAGGGAGAGGGAGAGGGAGAGGGAGCAACTACATCTAAACAGGCAGAGAAAGCTTAATTAAATACAAATTGCCTAGTTAAGTCACTGCAAAACAAAGAAAAAAATCCATTTTCTTTCCATGCATTCATCAAAACATCACAGCCAAGGGCCTTATTTTCTCCTTGCCTTCCAATTCTTTCAGATACAACACCCACTGGACTCCTTGCCAAAATAAAGGCGTTTTTGTTCTGTGTATGTCCATGCCTGAATGTATGTGAATGTGTATATGTAAGTGTGTGTTTTGTGTAGAAAAGAGTGTGTATATGAGTGTGGGGGTATAAGTACATGACTGGGGAGTATATTTCAGTATATGTGTCTGAGTTTGTATGAGAGTATATGTAAATATGTATGTAGAGGTGTGTATATAACTAGTAGATATGAGTATGTCAGTGTGAGCTGGTTAAGTGTGTGTGGTTGTATCTGAGTATGCATGTCAGAGTATGGATGGGTGAATGTGTATAAGTGTACATTAGAATATGTGTATGAGTATATAAATGAAAGGTGTGTGTGAATATCTGAGTGTGTGTGTATGTGTGTATGTGTGTATATGAATGTAAGGGTGTGTACATAAGTGGGGAGTATGAGTGTGTGGGAATGTGTAGCTATATGTATCTGAGTATATGTTTACATGCATATATAGGAGTGTATGAGAATGATTGTGTGTGATAGAGTATATGTATGAGGAAGTATGTTTATAAGAGTTATTGTATATGAGTGTGATATGTAAGTATAAGTATGTGTGAGTGTGGGCATGAGTGCATGTGTCTGTGTATGTATGAGATAGTATATATGTGAGTGTGTAAATATACTTCTGAGAGTGTGTAAGAGAGTGTATGTGTATGAGTATGGGGAGGTAAACACATTGGTATATGTGAGTGTGTGGGGTGGATGTGTGTTAATGCATGTGAGTGTGTGTGTTGTGTGTATCTGTACGAATGTGTATATAGGTATGTATATATGAGTATATAAGCATGTATGTATATATGAGTATATAAAGGTGTGTGAATGTGTGTACAAATGGGTGTGTGTATGAGTGTGTGTATGTGTGTGTGTGTTTGCCAGGGTTCTTGCTCATGCCAATGCACATAAGTGGAAAGACACTTATCAATATAAGACTTAGAATGTAATAAGGAATTGTGCTGCTCTAACAACATGTCAGTAATAGACTGTTTTAAAAGTCCATGGCCTCATTAACCCTCAGAAGCTGGCTAGGCTTCCAATACCAGACATTATTTTCCTCCTATTTAGTGGGTCTTAAACCCAATGAGGCAACTATTGGCTACCATTAAGATGTAACTGTCACTTCTTGCACCTTGATTCATTATTTTGCATGATAGAAATTGTGGTTTATAGTTGTATCTGGGTAGGACTGCTTAATGGTTTCCCTCTGCTGGCAGCTTGCATGGTATTACCATGGAAGCTAGACTGCAGGAAAGGGGCTTTCTGCAAGGGACTTTCTGCAAAGTCAAGTTCTCTGAGTCTTGTCTCCTGACTATGTTGTGTCTTCATCAATAGGAGCTGACTTAGCTAAGGTTTCTACTACTGTGAAGAGACACCATGACCATGGCAATTCTTATAAAGGAAACCATATACTTGGCAGCTTACAGTTTCAGAGGTTCAGGCTGAACAGCACAGCCTTGGCTTTTGCTTTACCTAAGAACTGATTCATCTTGGCCAGCAGGGAAGTGTTACAATGAGGTTTTCTGACCTTTCCCGGCCAGAGGTCTAGACTGACCAACCTGCCGTCCCAGACCACCTAGCCGCCTGCCGCTGCTTAGGCCCCCCAAAATGACTCAGACACCTATATTAGTTTTATGCTGTTTGGTCTATGGCTCAGGCACATTGCTAGCTAGCTCTTTCATCTTTACTCAACCCATTCTCATTAATCTGTCTACGACGTGGCCCATGGCTCACCTGTGTTCCTTGTGTGTTTCTTCTTTTGGTGTCTGACTCTAGCTGTCTGTGACTGTGCCCTCTTCCTACCTATGGGGTAGGAAGCTTATGATTCCTCTCCTTACATCTATGTTGTCTGCTATGGCCAAAACAGAACGTTGTTCACAACTTATAGATAAACATTTCCATATCAGGGGAAAAAAAACACACACACTGGAGAAAAAACAGAAACAGGCCAAAAATGTCTCTTATTTGTCATCTCTCTACTCACAAGAACAGAAAATGGAGACTAGTCAAGCATATAAAGGCAGAGTCTTCAAATCTGACTCTTGTCCTTGGCCAGAAGCAGAAAACATGTTTGGTTTTGTCCTAGCCAGAGTGGATAAATGCCAGAAGGGTCTCTGACCTCTGCTTTGGTTTCACCTTATCTCTTTTCTTTATGCACTTAGATAAACCCTTCCAACTACAATAGACCTGGAGCTGCTTTAGACTAAGCATCTCTGTTTAGATGAAGATTAGAAAATTATTTGTCCAAAGCCACACACTTCACTAACAGCAACAGAGGCCAAATCTTAGCCTTCTGTCTCACTGGTTTTTATAATTAAGTACTAAAACTAATACGGTTGAATTAAAGCCAAAGAGTACTGATTCAAACCTGTGCAAACATTAGAATCACCAAAGGATTTGTAGGTGAAATTCTAAGAACCCACTCCAAATAATTTGATCAACCATTAATAGAACTTAGTTCTATGCTTGTTTAAGTTTCCAGGCAATTTTTTATGTGGCAGCAATTTAAAAATCACTATTTTCATACACCCTTTCTCCCTATATGTTCCTGGTGTATACCTACTGTTCTAGGTCTAATTATTAGTGAAAAACTCTAATTTTTCTGGTACACAACAAACAACATCCTACCTTTACTTTGTCTGACTTAAGGGCATTTAAATAACAGTGATGATGTCAAATATAAAATTCTTCCAAAATCATTTTTTAAATTGTAGTCTGATCATAGTGTTTTAAAATAAAAGCTAGCCCACTCTAGTCTGGAATTTTTCCCTCTAGAAAAAGACTTTTCCAGTTTTATTTCTATCCAGGTTTTTGACTTCTTGAGCTTAGCGGATGATATAGCCAAGTCACGAAAGACTTTGGAAAGCTTGTTTTGCTGTGACCTGCCTAAACATGGCTTTATGAGTGCCCTCTCTCCCAGGTCAAGAAAAAGCAATTTATTGATGTTGGCGACAAGAAAGAGTGAGGAGAAGAGAGCTGGTGAGGTGGTCCGGTATGTAAGACTGCTTGCCCTAAGAAAGGCGGAAGTCATTTACCAGAGTGTACGATGGCCAAGGAAGAGGACAGACCCCCCCACACACACAAGTTGTCCTCTGACCTCCACACAACCCTCTCTGAATAAACAAATAAATGCAAACAAACAAACATAAATAAAACCACAAAATTATAACAAAAAGTGTCTGTTTGTAAAAAACAATATAGAAAACATATGTAATAAAAGGATTGCTATTCAGTTTTATAAAATCTTCATTGTACTTGTTGCTGCTCCTAATTTAAGACATTTTTTAACTTCAAAGAACACAAAAACAATTAAAGTAGGAGGGACAAACTCAATGTATAAATGTATGATAGTTTGAAGAGAAGGAGAGGTACCAATCTTAAGCACAAATAAATCTGTTACCATTGAGACCCTTCCTCTTAGGTTCTATGCTGTCTGAGGGTTTGCCTCATTCTCCCTCATAAGCAGAATCCAGCTACATCATATGGAGGACAGTTGCCAGTGGTTCATATCCTTCCACTCAGAAGACCACAGAAATAGAGACAAATTTTTACCCTATTCTAACAGAAATGGCCCAGGAAGACTAATTTATTAGGTGATATTATTATGCTACCTTTGAATCCATGTGGTAGGCACCTAAGAGCCAGGGAAAAACAAAATCAAAATTATCAATGTCTTTAAATGTACATGAAGATGAACTTTCACCACTTCCTTCCTAAAACTCATTTTTGTCTGTGTGTGTATGTGAGATTTCCCAGGGACTTTGATGGGAAGAATCCACTATGTATTTTGGTCTCTGCCAAAATATTTCTGTGAGACCTTGTGACATTATCTTAGTGACCTTCCCTTCCAAATCCAGACAACCCTCAGAATCCTACCTTAAGGTTTTAAAACATCCATTGAAATTATGTGTTCACATATGTGGGAGACAACGAATCAAAAATCATATAAAAGCCCTGTTTCACTGTACTGCTTACATGGCCATTTGGACAGGAGTTCAGCTGAGACTGCTAATATAATTAAAAGCTGTTTTTCTAAAGAAATCTCTGTCCCATCTCCTTTATCAGATTCCCATAAAATCCATTTCTGTTTAAGGAACATGGGGGGTGAGTTTGTCTAAGTGATATCTTTAAGCTACCTTCTAATGTCTAAGACTGAATCTCACTTCTACTCAGCAATGTTGGGAAATATATGTGTATATACACACACACACACATACATATACACACTTATATAATGTTAGTGAAGAAGCACAGAAGATATTAGAAATTTAAAATAGTATCTACTCCACAGGTAGATACTATTCTCACAAACTCTCAAAAAGTAGATATTTCAGTTCCATAGATTAGTAAAAGAAGCATCACAGCATATGTGAAGGAAAAATTGCTTGTTTCTAAGTTGAGGGAGGGTATAGAGGTAAAAATATGAACACTTATGCATTCTTCCAGATCCATCCCAAGCACTAGGAGTGGCCTGTTTTCACTTAAGCACTGCTCAAATTCCACCAGGATGATGCTACGAGAAGCACAGTGACATATATACAAAAGAGATCTCTGCTTCTCTCCCATCAGCCTCTGATCACAGATGAAGAAACGTTAAATTACACAGGAAGTATAGAAAAGAATGAAACCTAGACTTAAGATGTCCTAGCCTTTCCCTCACTCTGAGAAAAACAAAAAAAAAATTGCAAGCAATACTTTAATGCTCAATTTCCAAGTATCAAGTGGAATCAAGGATTTGTGGATTAGTCAGGACCCAAGGTAAACAGGTCAAAGAAAGCAGGCATAAGAAGTGCAAGTTAATGCTCTTTCTGAGCCATTTCAGAATTTATTTCTTATAGCCATTTGCCTCCAAGTTGGGACCCTTTCAAATGTAAGAGACATACTGACAGAACACAGCTGGCCAGCATTTTAATACCAAGAGTCTAAAAGCATGAAGCACAATTCCATGAGCTCTCCCAAGTGTAGTCTCTAGTTACTATCAAATGTTTTAATATATTAATTCCACTCCAGGAATGTACTTGCAGTACTTTGTAAATGTGAATGAACCTATGCTTGGCTTACACAGGGGTGGAAAATGAGAAGTAAAAAAGAGCTTTTTCCCAGAATTGGGCAAATTGTGATGGAGATTAGGAACCAAGTGAAGGAGAATATTTATTGACTGGAGATCACATTAACAATGTCAGTGGAGAGATTTTTTCCATGCTCAGTTATTAGCTGTTGATTTCTGGGCTTCACGTACAAAATGTAGATCTTTGGATCAATGTTTCCCCAAGTTTGAGTGTTTCCCTAACCTACACATTCCTCGGTGTCATCCTTGCTATCACAGTGATGCTGGATGAAGGACCTCCCCAGGAATCTTAACCTCATACAGCGCACATCTCATGCAACAGTGAAATTCTGGAAGCTTCCCTTCTGATATCAAGAAAGAGGAGAGTGTTTATTGTCCCTTCTTCTCAGCATCCATCCTCTTAGGTAAACTAACCAGTTCTTGAGGAACAAAAATAAAAAGGTTATGCCTGATAAATTCTATTATGTTAAAATGAAAAACTTCTGTTAATCAAAAGTATCATTGGTGGCAGCAAGATGTCTTGGGTAAGAAAGGGTTCCAACCGTAAATCCTGGTGACCTGAGTTCAGTCCCTGTCATCTAAATGTTGGAAGGGGAGGACTGACTTCTGCAAGTTGTCCTCTAAATTACCATACAAACACACACACACACACACACACACACACACACACACACACACACAAATATTTTGTTTTTAATATCATCAGAATCTGGCTATAACAGGCAAGAGATAACTAGATCCCAAGCCTCTTATACGCACCTCTGCCTTCAGCCATCATCGGGCCCTAACAAGTATGTAGTTTCCAGATTCCCTGCCTCTTACTTATAGTTTTACACTTAGCCAGGCCAGGTCCATGACATGTCTGCCGATCTCCTGCCCCACTGCAGCTTCATTGGTACACACCTCTGCTGCTGCCATGTGTGCTTTTTGACTGGAGAAGGGATTAGACACAACTCACCTGGATCTGGGCACCACTGGACACTCTTTGAGCAATGAGCCATATAGTTAGTGAGTTGGCCATGGCTAACCTCACTACACGTTTCCCCAACACCCTGCAAACCCTGGTTATTGAGATCAGAGATAGAACCAAACAAGATATAAACTTTCTAAATAGAACTCAGGCCCTTCAGGAAATAGGGCCTAATGGGGCTTCACAAAGTTAAAAGGTTTGTGCGCAGCAACACAAACTGGCAATCAAGTGAGGAGGCGGTCTACATACTGGGAGAAAATCTTTGATAGTTATAAATCAGAAATTATGTCTTTCAATTAGTGTAAACCAGAAAGCTACAAAATCATATATATAGCTACTACAAAGAATTATACACAGTTCTCCTTCGTGTCATCTGTGTGCGCTTCCCCTTTACTATGTGTTACTCTGTCTAAATACTTAATGAACTCACTAGCTTTAATTCATTCTCCCTTGTCCTAAAATTAGGTCCTGTGGTGAAGCCGTCGGGTTTCTCTTAGGTATCTCAGCGGCAAAGAATTTCTCCGGCCACTAGGGGCAGTGCTGAGCCTCTAGGCTGCCACCACCGACATTCTCTGGTGGGTACATCTGGGTATATCACCGGGGAGGTTGTCTTGACTGCCGCTTGCCTCACTGCCCTTGCTCTTCACACTTAAGCCTTTTTCATTTCTCTAGTCTCTGTTTTCTTGTCAGAGGCTCACGTTGTTTTAATTTTTTTATTATTGTTATTTTATTTAATGTGTGTGGGTGTTTTGCCTGCGTATGTATCTGGGTACCATGTGCACACCTGATATCCACGGAGGCATAAAATGGCATTAAATCTCTGAAACTGTAGTTACAGACAGCTGCGAGCCACCATGAGGGTGCTGGGAATGGGAATCAAAGCTCAGTCCTCTGGAAGAGAAGCTCGAAACAGCTCTTTGGTTGATAAGACATCTTGTCTGAAAATACTAAGACTTTCTCTTTGTCCTTCCCTACCCCCTTTAAACTACAGGTCTTTGTGTAAAGTATGTAGTCCCTGTATAAAAAACCTGGCCCCTCTGTGTACCTCACCTGGGCAACACAATAGAGCCAGCCCTATTGGCGGAGGCGTGGGTGATCCATTCCGAAAGAAAACTTTGAGCAGGGTGGGACCAGAGTGCCCCCGTTACTCATCTGACATGTGGCAGCATGGGTGGAGGAGAAATGCCCTTTCCTCCACCTCCCAACCCCCATTGACATTGGGAAGGTGGAGGAACTGGCCCTGGGATCATGAGAACAGGAGGACTGGCCCTGTGCTTCACCAGCTGCAGCTCTGGAGAGTGCCCCTGTACCTCACCTGGACAACACAGTGGAGCTGGCTCTGATGATATAGTTGTGAAAAAGCAAGCTGAACCTGAGGACGTGAAGGCCTAAGAACTGACTCCGCCCCTTGTTCATTGCTGCAAGGGGTGAATTAACCAGGGCAATGCTGAAGAGCTCACCCTTGTGGTGAGAACAGGGAAGAAGTGGAGAGCTGATCAGCTCTGCCGCTGCCCAGGCCGAGAACTAAGGTCATGGCTTGGCCTGGCCCAACATCTACCCTGATCTGCTGGAGTACATGAAGGAGCCTGACCAGCAGACACAAAGCTTCGGAATCTCCACAGGGGCAGCAACAGGATATTCAAGAAGGGTCCTAGTGAGTGCCAGCATGGATAGGGAAAGGAATCTGGACAAAGCGGTTCACTCCCTGACTCGCTGTGCCACACTACAGCTTCCATGATGAGATTTTTAATTTTCCCCCTTTTTTTTCTTAAATTTTGTTTTATTTGGAAGAGGTTCCAGGAGTGGAGGCTGGATGTGAAGCGATGGGAAAATGGATGAGATCAAGATGCATGTTCTGAAAGACACAAAATAAATAAAAAGAAAGTTAAAAAAAAGAATAGAAAAGAAACCTGGTCACTCTCTCTCCTATGTGCTTCTCTGCAATCTTGCGCTTGAAACTTGAATTTTTTCTATGACTTAGACTCTCTAACTTACACTACTACTTCTGGAATTAAATAATGTCCAGGGGAAGAGGTCTCCAAAAATTTTCAGTCTAAATAGGCAAATTTAAACACCTTGGTTTAAATAGGTTTTCTTTAACTCAATAATAGATTTCTGCACCTATGTAGTAAGACAAATCAGACCAAGTGAAATTGAAAATGCAAAAGAAGAGATTTATGTAAGCAAAGCAACTCCCAAGTGATTTCTCCAGCCCCAGAGATCTGGCCAAAGAAGTCATTTGACCAAACTAAAGCAGAGATCTTATTTATACTACACAGGAAAGGAGTGTGCCCAAGTATGGTCAAAAACTGAGCACTTTAGGCAGGTCTTGGTCTACTGGCAACTTCAGGTGAGGAGCTGCCTGCCACTGCTGCCAAGAACACAGAACTGGACTATTGGCGGTTGGAAATTCTCTGAGAGGGTGAGGTTTGAAAAGAGAAATGGGGCTTTTCCAGATCAAGTAGGACTGAGTTGATTTTTCCTGAGGAGACAAGCGACACACAGCACACAACATGGGACATGTGACACGTGACACATGACCAGAGAACCTGTGCCCACAAGCAAAAGCAGGGAGACTTTATAGATTGTATATGAAGGATGATGACGTGTCCACCACAAACTAGGTTTGTGCCCAAGTATGGTCAAAAGCTGAGTACTGTAGGCAGATATTTGGTCAGTTGGCAGCTTCAGGAGAGGTATCACTGAGACCCCAGTCCTTCTTCCCAGGCCACTGCATGTAGAAGAGCAACTTCCTAGAGCCTGGCTCCAAGGTCAGAGGTCATCTTCCTGACTCCCCACCCCATCACGTCGTCTTCTTTAGATCCATATGGAAAGGCAATAAAATAAATACTTATTTAGCCAGGGCTTTGCCCCGGGCTTTTCTAGGCTTGGGGTTGGGGTTGGGGTAGGAGTAATGGTAGGGGTAAGGGTTAGGGTAAGGGTAAGGGTAAGGGGTTAGGGTTGGGGGTTAGGGGTTAGGGTTAGAGTTGGGGGATTAGGGTTAGGGTTAGGGGTTAGGTTTTTTAGGGTTAGGCTTTTTAGCGTTGTTAGGGTTGGGGGTTATGTTTTTTAGGGTTAGGTTTAGGGTTATGGTTAGGGTAGGGTTTTCTGGGGCTAACTTTCTCAGGTACCACTGCTATATTTACAACTAAGAATAGCTGTGGGTTCTTTCCGTATCTTTTTCGTAGTATGTTTTACATCTTTGGGCACACTAAAAGATATGGTTAGTCATATCCAATGTATAAAAATAATACCAAAATATTCTTTACTGATATAGCAAAGTAAAAGTATTTTCAGTATCAAAGACTATTATTTTAGGCTTTAGAACAAATTCACACAGACCCAACTCCTCTTGAGGAACGGACTAGGCTATTTTGTGACTTCTCCCTTGTAATTGTTGACTTTCTTCATGTATCCTTACCACACTTGTTTCAACCTCCTACTGTTATTTTTATGTCCTGAATTTCAGTGTCATTCTCTCTTTGAGAAAAACATTACGTGCAAGGACTAGCTTTTATACAAGCTGGTCTTTGTGACCTGACCTGCCTGAGAAAACTGTATAAATTCATATATTACAAAAATGGCTTGGCCCCAAATTTGTCACATATAATTGTCCAGAGTTTGTTAATATGGGTGGTGCAGCAAGTATGTAGAGATGAACCTATATAAAATGTGCGTGTAAAATGTGTAAACGAGAGAGTGAATAGAAACAATGTAGGGGGAAGAGAAAAAAAATATATGAATGTGAGTGTATATGTGCTGAATGAGAGATGAAAGCAAAAAAGAAAAACCTGAAAACAGTAAATAAAATATAAAAAATAAACAAAAATAATACAAAAATGTATGTATGTACATATGTATTCAAAAAGAAAAGGCTATATTAAAAATTGTTACATATAAAACCTTTGCAAAAAGGTATAAAAACAATGTAAAATGTTGTACAATTAAAAAGCTATACATATGAAATGAATAATGACTATTTAGAGATTTATAACTGTATAAAGACAAAAATATATTAAAAGGTATAAATATATATAAAAGACAGATGTTTTGACATATAAATTTAATATGACTATGTATAAAGATAAGTGACCCTATATAAAATCAAATATACAATTAAATATATAAAATACAACAATATAAAAATATGCAGCTAAAGACAGACAAAAACAAAATGACCATTTTTTAAAAATAAAAATGTTACCATCAAAAGGTGTTTTGTTTCTTTATTATATCAGTTAATTAGTTCATAATTACCCCAGATCAAAGGTTTTTTTAACATTTCAAACATTTTGCTACTCTAAGACGTTCCTTGTATTATTCTAAAGCAGGTCAAAAAACCTAGCCTCTCACAGTGTTGAAACTCCATTATGTTCTATTATTTATTTATGATTTATCATTCTTTTCATTTTTTACTTACACCTGTCCACTTTAAAAACTTGTTCCTGATGTATGTTCTCCTTCAAAACACTTGTGAAGTTGGCTTGTGGTGATATGCTATATATTTAATAAAACCAGTCTAGAATTTCAGAGAAGAGATCCACCCATAATCCAGGAGTGTCAGAGAGTTGTTAACTCACACCTTTAATCCCAGCATGGGGAAACATGGAAGTGGTGACCTACACCTTCAATCCTGTAACTCCAGAGACAGATATTTCTGTGTTTCTGTGAGTTCAAGGCCTAACTACCAAACAGTAGTACCGCACACCTTTAAACTCTAGAATATGATGCAGAGTTGAACCCAGAATTGAAACAACTGGTCGAATAAGGTATTTAGGCAGGTGTAGGAAGACAAGTTTATTCTGTAGAAATAATGAGGAACAAGGCTGAGGAAGAGGAAGATAGCTTGGCTGGGTGAGATTTGACTGTGGTCTGTTTCCTCGCTCTGATATTCCAGCTTTTCCACAATATCTGGCTCTGAGCTTCATCTAATAACAACCAGAACTCGTGCAGCACTTGACATTCAACTCTGAGGCACAAATTCCCAAAAAAGTCACTTGCTGGTCAGAGCAACACATGGCTGGAGAAGTAATTACCAGCTGGCTTGACTGTCTTTTCTGAGTTAGCCTCCAGTCTTAAGCAGACCTGACACACGTTTCTTTTTCACTTTCATCTGGGTAAGTTTTTCAGACAGTGGCCTCTCAAAATCCTGGTGGGTTGCAGGATTTTCCCCTCTTTTTGGCCCCCTCCTTGGGCTGCTATTACACTAGGTATCTGCCCCCCTTTACAGTCATCTGAATCATCACTGACATCTAGAATGGTGAGTGAATCGGATTTTTTAAAAAAGAGGAATTTAAGGCAATGGAAGGTGTTTGGACTTTCTGTGATCTTACTCTAGATGATTTAGTATTGGAACCAGTAAAGGAAAAGATAAATAGAATAGATAGGAAGATCATACTGTTTATATTATTTAGCATGAATGCTTTTGTTTGATTTCTGTTTTGTCATTTTAAAAGTCAATTAATATGAAACCCAAGAAGAAAGTCTTTTAAAAGCCTGTTAAAAGAGAAAACAAAGATATTCAACCCCAAATTAGGGTTAGGGTTAGGGGTTAGGGGATAGAGATTGGGGTTAAGGTTGTGGTTAGGGTTAGGAGATAGGGGTAAGGGGTTTAGGGTTAGGATTAGTGTTAAGGGTTAAGAGTTAAGATTAGAGTTTAGGGTTAGGGGTTAGAAGTTTTAGTTTAGGGGTTGAATTAGGGTTAATTTTAGGGTTAGACCACCCAATTAATTTTGGTGGGCCTTAGGCCTTTGAGCCTCCATCACTTCCTTGGACTTTGGGAGCTCCTGATGCTGGAAGTGTGCTTCAGTATGAAATAGTGATCTGCCTGGTCTGAGACTGGAAGTTCCTGGTTTAGAGTTATGGTTAGGTGCGTCAGGATTTAGGGTTAATGTTAGTGGTTAGGGACAGGGTCTGTGTTAAGCTTAGGGTTAGTTATTAAGGTTACGTGAGTTAGGGTTAGGGGTCAGGGTTAAGAGGGCTTAGGGTCTGGATTTAAGCTTTAAGGCTTAGTGTTAGGTTTTGGTATGGTTAAGGGTTAGGGTTAAGGATTAGGGTTATGGTCACAGTCAGGGTCAGAATTATTGTTGTTAGGATTAGAGTCAGGGTAGGGGTCAGGATCTGGGTCAGGGGGGGTTAGTGTTATGGTTATGCTTTTAGGGTTAGGGCTATGGTGTGTGTTTTAGGGTTAGTGTTAGGGTTCTAGGGTTAGTTTTAGGGTTAGGGTTAGAGTTTTAGTGTTACAGTTACTGTTAGGGCTGGAGTTAGGGTTGTGGTTGGGTTGGGGTTAGGGTTAGGTTTCTGGGTTAGGGTCTGGGTCCCGGTCAGTGTCAGGGTCAATGTCTGGTTTATGGTTAAGTATAAGTGTAATTGCACTCCTGATCACACCTCTCCATGTTAAGCCATTTGTTTTTTTTTAAGCCATGCTCCTTATGGTCCAATCCCTCATGACCTTGCCCCTTCCAGTCTATGCCTTCTTGTCTAAGCCATGCCCCTTTTCACCCTAGTACACCTACCCATTCCCTTCCTGTCCAGTCAATGCCCCTTCTGGTCTAAGCCCTCCTGACCATGCCCTTCCAGTCCAAGCTATGCCCTTCAAGTCTAAGTTATGTCTCTTCTGGTCTATGCCATGCCTCTTCAGGCCTGAGCCATGCTCCTAAAGTCTTAGTCTAATTTTCCTCCTGATCAAGCCTCTTCAGTTTAATCCATGCCCCTTCAGGTCCAAGCATTTCTTGCCAGGCCCCTTCCAGTCTAAACCATGTCTCTTCCAGTTTAAGCACTCCTGGCTACGCCCCTTTTGGGCTTCCAGGACCATTGAGACCATACGGGACAGAGATTCTTAATGCCCCTTCCCTCCCAGATCCAGAGAAGACCAGCTACACTGGTTCCTGCTGGTTCCTGCACCTCTTCACCTGCTCTATCCCATCTGAGGACACCAGCACTTTACTCACCATATTGTGGTTTCCCCCTTTGACCTTTTCTTTTCAGCTCCTCACAGCAGCATCATAGTACACTACACAAACCACTGGTGCCAGCTCTTATCTAAAGCTAATCCTGAAGCAGGAGGCTGGAAGAGCCCTGCATCACTTCTGACTAGCAGGCCCCTGATTGGCTAGTGAGGTTTGAGTGACAAGAGTACCTCCCTTAGAATTATATTGTGCTTAAATACACAGCAGTATGGTATTCTACACAATCTATTCAGTAGTACAATAAAAACTGAAAGCCAGATAATGGGGAAAATCTGAAATATCAATACAGAGACAGACACAAGCCACAGCCAGTTCTCACCTAGCCAACTCCTCAGGCCTGTCTTCCAGAATCCTCAGACTAAATACCTCAGAGTATTCAGCTGACATCAAACAGCCTAAAAGCAAGGGTGGGACATTGCTCAGTTTATCTTTCTTTCTTGGCCCAGATATCTCACTTCCTGGTTCAACTTTTTTAATGCTAGGATTTAGGCCTGTTTTTAGTAAATTCTAGGAGCAGATTTGTGGAAGGCTAGACTTGACTGCAGACGTTATCTTAGAGAAGGGCCTATGCCTAGAGGCTTGGGTTTAGGTATTGCAGGAATCTATGGGATTTTCCTGACAGTGAGGTTGGAGCAGACACCCTGGAGGGCATGAAATTTAAGATCCAGATGGCCCTGCAGATATCCTGTCTGTTTTTGATCTTTGTAGATACACTGCTAGCAGATTTTTTAATTTTATGCACAAAGTTTAGCCAGTGAATTCAAAACTTGTTCTGAGCTAAAGGTTCAAGCAATAGTTTCCAGGAATCACTCTACTCCATATCTCTACCCAGTCTGTAAATGTCAAGGCCTGCAGCTCTGCACTTGTACTTTTTCTTTAAAACTTTCTTATCCCTGAGCTTACAACCATGTTTCTTCCTTTTGCTGTTTCAAAACTTAGGGTTTCCTTATGAAATGGGTTTGAACCTGTTCCTGAAAATAAAAAAGACATTTGTATTCTTGCATTGTAATCTGGCTCCTTGCTGGTCTCTGGGGGTCTCAAGACAAGAGTAAACAAATACATGGGATTACAAGGCCTTGAATTCACAGAGATTCAGACTGATCTCTCCCTCCTGAGTGCTAGGATTAAAGGCATGTGTCCTACACTTGGATGTTCCTGAAATGACTGGCAGGCCAAGCCAGAAGTGATGTTGTGGTGGACCATCTAGAAGTACAATACTGTAGATTCAGAGCTGGGACATGAGTGTGTAGTATCTTGGGGAGATTGTCATGGGCAAGGGTTGGGGTGCTGGAATCAGAAGTCACACCCAAGGCCCCACCCCTACACAAGGAGCAGGAGGACTCACCTGAATATTTTTATTTCAGAAGCTTACATAAAAGGGCTATCTGCTTGTAAATCACCCACTGGCACCTTCCATAAACACTTTGAGGTCATTCATCGGTGCCACCCACAGATAGGCAGTCATTATTCCTGCCCATAGACAATCTGTCAATCACTCACTTGCCTCAACCACACACATGCTGTCAGTCCCACACTGGCTCAGCCCACTTTCCCCCCACAGGTTGTCAGTCACTCACTGTGTCATGTAATCCCCCAAACACCTCCCCTCCCATCCTCAAACACTGTCAGTAATTCTTTGGACCCTCCCATACACATGCTGCCAATCCTTATGATTCCACCCACATACCTATAGTCAGTCACTCACTGTTCCTGCCCAAAAGGAGCTGTCAGTTACCCAATGGCTCCATCCACAATAGTCATTCCATCAATGATCTTAACATACAGAAGCTGTGATTTACTCACTGGTCATGCCCACAGATGAGGAGGGACTGTCAGTCAACCTGTCCTGCCCACTCCCACACATCAGTTATTCAACTCCACTCACTATGCAGTGTCAGTTATCCCCTGGCCCTATCCTTTCCACATGAATGACCCTTGACTCCCCCCTTCACTGTTCTTTCAGGTAGCCAGGCTAGACTTTACAGGAGGAACCAAGTTTGACCTTTCATCCCTGACCTTTCAGGTGATTAGGTCACAGCCCTCAATGAACTCAGCTTCAGCAGTAAGGCAGAGGGATGGCAGCCAAGATGGGAGCTTGCCCTGTGACACCATACATGACCCTTGACATCTACTTGAGTCAAAAAGTACCTAAAATAGATAAAGGCCTTTTTAAAAACTTTTTATTTATGAGAAGTGGAAATAAGGAGATGCCAGAAAATGCATCAGTTCCAGTCACAGCAATTATTTTATAATTTTTAATTTTTCAATCTTTAAAATTCTAATATTTTTTGTATTTTAAAGTTTAATAAGAATGTAGAAAAGAGTAGGGTTTTTCCATCAAGATTAATTTTGTTCATTTCCAGTTCATTTTTATACTTTATTTCCTGTATCCTTCCCGAACCCTAAAGATTCATCAGCTCAGAAGCCCATGCACTTGTGCAAAAACAATTCAGAATAAACATTTAAATATGATTTAAAAATAAAACTAAAATCATAAATTAATAAAAAACTTAAATATAAAAATAAACATTATAGAGATAAAGATATTTATCAGCTTCCTTCTTCCCCCACAATTTTGGGTGAAAAGTTAAACTGTATTCCCCTTCACACATGCTTTACTCTCTCACAAACAGTTTTTGCAGAAAATACTGTAAAATAAAAACTGAAATTTTAAATATTTTCTTTTATTCTTTTCAGAAGTTTTTAAAGAGAAAACATGTTCTTTTTCTGGTTTGGGTAATATTTGTGACATTTGGGCAGTGCCTGCAGAATTTCCAGGGCTTTTTTCATCTATTCATTTTTTTCCTAGAAGTTTCTTTTATTTTTTTTTCTGACCTGAAGTTTTTATGGTTTTCATCATTTTTAACCATGTTTTTATCTTTTTTCCTCTGTCCTCTGGGTCTGCAAGGAAAACAAGCACATCTCCCATCATGCCTTGCTGGGACCGCAAAGGGCAAAACACAAAACAAAGCAAAGACTGAAGCTTATTTAAATTTTTTTTAACTAATAACCGAAATATTTTAAGTTAAAATATTTATTTTTAATTTTTTAAAAATTAGAAATAAAATTTAAATATTTTTAAAATTTTAATTAAATTATGTTTTAAATTTTCAAAACCCCAGGGAACAGCACTAGGGTTGATGACAAACACTTAGAAAATGTATCCAGAGAAGGGGTTTGTTGAGTGACTATGTGAGCTCTCCAGATGATTTTCAGGTTTCTCTGGCCCAGCTGTCAATCTGTCAGAGTCAAAGGTCACCCTGACAGACCTGGAGGTCAATGATGAAGGTAACCCACTCTCATTTCTGCTTTCTGTTGTGGAAGACCCCCATAACTTATTCATTTTATAATTGCTCTTCAGGGGCCTGTGACGCTGTTGTGACACTTGGGGGTGAGAGGTTGTGTGATGTCACTTCCCACCCTACTGAGGTCTTGAACGTCTGCACCATTTTAAGAGGACAACCACAGAAATCAAGAAAAAACTGGCCCAGGCTAATCTTAGGGGAATCTATCAATCCCAGAATACCCTGGGGCTCCCCCTCTATCCTCCCCATCCCTTCTCTGCACTAATATGTCAATGAGAGGGGACGAGGCTGCCATTTTTTAATTTTATAATTTTAATCTATCACCTCTTGACATGTCATTAGTGTCCTGTGACTACACAGATGAGAAGTTCATTTTCCCACCCTTCCCCAACTCCTCCCTCCTCATCCTCTCCTCCCTTCTCCTCCTCTTCCTCTCCTCCCTCCTCATCCCCTCCTCCATCTTCTTCCCCTCCTTTTCTCTCCTCTTCCCCTCCTCCCTCCTCTAACCCTACTCCATCTTCTTTCCTCTCTTCTTTTCTCTTCTCTTCCCCTCCTCCCTCCTCCCTCCTCATCCCCTCCTCCATCTTCTTCCCCTCCTTTTCTCTCCTCTTCCCCTCCTCCCTCCTCTAACCCTACTCCATCTTCTTTCCTCTCTTCTTTTCTCTTCTCTTCCCCTCCTCCCTCCTCCTCCCTCCTCATCCCCTCCTCCATCTTCTTCCCCTCCTCCATCTTCTTCCCCTCCTTTTCTCTCCTCTTCCCCTCCTCCCTCCTCTAACCCTACTCCATCTTCTTTCCTCTCTTCTTTTCTCTTCTCTTCCCCTCCTCCCTCCTCCTCCCTCCTCCCTCCTCATCCCCTCCTCCATCTTCTTCCACTCCTTTTCTCTTCTCTTCCCCTCCTCCCTCTTTTCTCCTCCTCCATCCTCTTCCCCTTCTCCTCCTCTTCCCTCCTCCCTCCTTCCTCCTTTTCCCCTCCTCCTGTAGTATGAGGTTTCTGGCCCAGACTTTCAGGGCCTAACCACAAGGTCTAGGCCCACAGTCCCACAGTCCCACAGACCCGCAGACCCGCAGTCCCACAGAGACACACAGAAGCTTCCAATAGTTTTTGGCTGATCAGCCTCAGGCCCAGGCATATCACTTGCTAGCTCTCTACCCTTCATCTAACCCATGTCTCTTGTTCAGCCATGCGGCTCGGTACCTTTCTTTAAAGCTTCATAGTTCTCCTCTGCTTCTTCTGGGCCTCTCTCTGGAATTCTCTCTGGTGTTCTGTCTCAGAGATTTTCTTAGTCTGGTAGTCCCGCCTACACTTCCTGCCTGCCTTTGGCCAATCATTTTTTTATTAAACCAGTGGTTGGGACAATTATTTAAAATGAAACAACACAACCTCCCACATATCTCCTTTTCCCTTCTTAAAACAAAAAGAACTCTAAATCTAATATTCTTTTCCCCTCTTATCTGTAACAACCTATAAACAACACTGTAAATAAACACAAACATCCATAATCCATGTTTTGGGAATGTGGGCGTCCTTCTCTAGGCTACTTCCTGCTGAATGGGGATGCCAACAATCTCATGGGAATCCAAAGGAAAATTTAGGATTATGGACAAGTCTTTAGTGGAGTAGTCTGTAAGGCTGGGTTATCACAGCCAGTCTCCTTGAAATTGTTCTGGATACAAAGCTCTGGAAACTTCAACAGAGGTGCTCTGAAATGTCGAATCATCTGGTTCATCCATTTTCATTGGAGATATTTCAGGTGGTCTTCCTCTATCAAACTTTATGTTCTTTATCCAGAAATAAATCCACAGCTTCTCATTTTCTGTGAAAATAAAAAGAAAACCTCTTCTCCAAAGTAGCGTATCTTTGCATTTCAAATTTAACGTAAACTCATTTACAAAATATATACCTTGAATTAATCCAACAGCATTTATAGTCAACTGTCTTTTAGCAGCTTTTACTAAGTCATTTTCAGTCAAGAAACTTAAAGATAAGACAATAACATACAGTATCCAAACATTCTTTGTATCTTCCATTTTTACGTGGCTTATTTATTTATTTATTTATTTATTTATTTATTTATTTTACTCTATTTCTTTTTTTAAAAGATTTCTATACCTTTCCTTTTCTTTTTCTAAGCCTATGTATCTATATTTCAACACACTCTAAATCATTTAGGCTTTTTACAAAAACTGTCTTTACTGTATATTTATTTCTTAACTTTTTCTGTTTCTGACCACACCTTTAATCAGCCACTGTTTCTGACCACACCTTTGCTTGGCTAGGGAGATTAACTCTACCCAGATTCTTCTATTTCTTTCAGTTTCTGAACACACCTTTAATCTGCCTGGATTCAAGGTTTGTAGGATGGGTGGATGGCTCCACCCAGCTCCTAGTCTAACTTCATAGAATTTATCTTTCTAACCCAGGTACTCTGGGGAATTTTAGGGTCCAAATAATGACCAACTCAAACTGCCATCTGCTGCCCATTAACTCTATTTAAGTATTAGGCAGCAGGGCCTTTTAAAAGACTCACAAGTATTTTGCCTTTAAGGCTGAATCAGGAAGCTTCTCTTTAAAAAGTCAAGCTTTAGTATGCCTCAGGCAAAAAGAGCTGATTCATGAAAATAGTGACACTAGAAAGCCATCTTTGATTCTGTTCCCTTTTTCTCCTTATGAAGGTAAACCTTAAATAAATCATTTATAACCTTTTGCTTATATTGAGGCGCCTGTGAGACTTGAGGAACCAGCCATTTTACACCTTAAGCTGCATTCCAAAAGCCCGCCATTGTGGTTCTAGCCTATGTGCTTCAGCAGGGTGTCTCTGTACCACAGCTCACATGGGAGACACATTTCAGAGGCTGCTTTGGGCTCTAGACCATTTCTATGGCTTTTTGTGGGTATATTTGCCACACGTTGGGCTGCCATTTGTAGTACGTGGTTTCTGGCCCAGACTTTCGGGCCTAACCTCAAGGTCTAGACCCACAGACCCGCAGTCCCGCAGTCCCACAGTCCCGCAGTCCCGCAGTCCCGCAGTCCCACAGAGACACACAGAAGCTTCCAATAGTTTTTGGCTGATCAGCCTCAGGCCCAGGCATATCACATGCTAGCTCTCTACCCTTATTCTAACCCATGTCTCTTGTTCAGCCCTGGGGCTCCGTACCTTTTCTTAAGGCATCATAGTTGTCCTTGGCTTCTTCCGAGCCTCTCTCTGGAATTCTCTCTGGTGTTCTGTCTCAGAGATTTTCTTAGTCTGGTAGTCCCGCCTACACTTCCTGCCTGCCTTTGGCCAATCATTTTTTTATTAAACCAGTGGTTGGGACAATTATTTAAAATGAAACAACACAACCTCCCACATCCTCCCTCCTCTTCCCCTCCTCCCTCCTCGTCCTCTCCTCCCTCCTCCCCACTCTTCCCCACCTCCCTCCTCCCTCCTCTTCCCCTCCTCCCTCCTCTTCCCCTCCTCCCTCCTCTAACCCTACTTCATCTTCTTTCCTCTCTTCTTTTCTCTCTCTTCCTCCCTCTTTTCTCCTCCATCTTCTTCCCTTCCTCCCTCCTCTTCCCCTCCTCCCTCCTCTTCCCCTCCTCCCTCTTCTTCCCCTCCTCCCTCCTCTTCCCCTCCTCCCTCTTCTTCCCCTCCTCCCTCCTCTTCCTCTCCTCCATCTTCTTCCTCTCCTCCCTTCTCCTCCCTCCTCTTCCCCTCCTCCATCCTCTTCCTCTCTCCCTCCTCTTCCCCTCCTCCTTCCTCTTCCCCCCTCCCTCCTCTTCCCCTCCTCCCCACTCTTCCCCTCCTCCCTCCTCTTCCTCTCCTCCCTTCTCCTCCCTCCTCTCCCCCTCCTCCCTCCTCTTCCTCTCTTTCCTACTCTTCCCCTCCTCCCTCCTCTTCCTCTCCTCCCTCCTCTTCCCCACTCTTCCCCTCCTCCCTCCTCTTCCTCTCCTCCCTCCTCCCTCCTCTTCCCCTCCTCCCCACTCTTCCCCTCCTCCCTCCTCTTCCTCTCCTCCCTCCTCTTCCCCTCCTCCCTCCTCTTCCTATCCTCCCTCCTCTTCCCCACTCTTCCCCTCCTCCCTCCTCTTCCTCTCCTCCCTCCTCCCTCCTCTTCCCCTTCTCCCCACTCTTCCCCTCCTCCCTCCTCTTCCTCTCCTCCCTCCTCCCTCCTCTTCCCCTCCTCCCTCCTCTTCCTCTCCTCCCTCCTCCCCACTCTTCCCCACTCTTCCCCTCCTCCCCACTCTTCCCCTCCTCCCTCCTCTTCCCCTCCTCCCCACTCTTTCCCTCCTCCATCCTCTTCCTCTCCTCCCTCCTCTTCCTCTCCTCCCTCCTCTTCCCCTCCTCCCTCCTCTTCCCCTTCTCCCCATTCTTCCCCTCCTCCCTCCTCTTCCCCTCCTCCCTCCTCTTCCCCTCCTCCCTCCTCTTCCTCTCCTCCCTCCTCTTCCTCTCCTCCCTCCTCTTCCCCTCTTCCCTTCTCTTCCCCTCCTCCCTCCTCTTCCCCTCCTCCCTCCTCTTCCCCTCCTCCCCACTCTTCCCCTCCTCCCTCCTCTTCCTCTCCTCCCTCCTCTTCCCCTCCTCCCTCCTCTTCCCCTCCTCACTCCTCCCTCCTCTTCTCCTCCTCCCCATTCTTCCCCTCCTCCCTCCTCTTCCCCTCCTCCCTCCTCTTCGCCTCCTCCCTCCTCCCTCCTCTTCCCCTCCTCCCCACTCTTCCCCTCCTCCCTCCTCTTCCTCTCCTCCCTCCTCTTCCTCTCCTCCCTCCTCTTCCTCTCCTCCCTCCTCTTCCTTCCTCTTCCCCTCCTCCATCCTCTTCCCCTCCTCCCTCCTCTTCCCCTCCTCCCTCCTCTTCCTCTCCTCCCTCCTCTTCCTCTCCTCCCTCCTCTTCCTTCCTCTTCCCCTCCTCCATCCTCTTTCCCTCCTCCCTCCTCTTCCCCTCCTCCCTCCTCTTCCTCTCCTCCCTCCTCTTCCCCTCCTCTTCCCCTCCTCCCTCCTCTTCCCCTCCTCCCTCCTCTTCCCCTCCTCCCCACTCTTCCCCTCCTCCCCACTCTTCCCCTCCTCCCTCCTCCATCCTCTTCCCCTCCTCCTTCATGTTCCTCTTCCTTTCTCCCTTAAAAATATAAACTCCTGGTGTTTTAGTTCCGCAGCTCAGCTCATTTTTCTTTATTACCCATGTGCACCAGGAGCCTTGTGACCCTACTCCCCTGAATTTCTCAAGGGATGAACCTGTCACCTTCAGGAGAGAAACCTGAAGTAAACACTGAGTTTCCTCTAGGATCACCATGTCTCAGTCTCTTTGGATCTGTTCATGAGGAGAGTAAAGGATCATGGGAGAGAGAAAGGGAAGGATCATGGGAGGGAGCTCTGGAGCCACAATTTATAGACTCAGCACAGTCAGTTGACAGGAGTGAACTTAGTACCCAGCACTCAACACCTTGTATCTAGGACAACCATTGAGCAAGTAGCACCTAACACCAAAATCTTAGCAAACACCTACACCCACCACCCAGCACTTAACACCCACCACATAGGACCTGGCATTCATCACCCACAACTCATCCCTTAGCTATCAGCACCAGGCACCCAGCACCTAGCTCCAAAGTTTTTGCACCCACTACCTAGCACCTATCAAAGAACATATCACACCCAGCACCCACCAACTAGCATCTAGCACCCATGACCCAGCACATAGCACAAACACAGAAACTGTCAGCTAGCATTCACCGTTTAGCACCAGCAACCAACACTTAGTACTTATCATGCATCATCTAGCATCTAACACCAAAATAATCACAGCTAGTACTCACTACCTGGCACCTAGCTGTCAGTACTTAGAACAAGGCATCTGGCACCTAGCACAAAGCAGCTAGCACCTAGAAGCTAACAGCCAGCACCAAAATCTACACCCCATACTTGGTATGTATGTATGTATGAGGACAGGTCACTTGGGTTTCTTTTCTTTTTTACTATTTTATTTTAACATTCATATTTATTCTTTATTTTCTTTCTTTTTAACTTAGCTGTGAGAAATCTTGGGGCTATGAGTGGGAGAGTGAGAGGGGAGGGTGCAGGGAAAAGAGGAGATGGGTGTGGGGTGATCCCAGAGAAGGGACATGAGTCAAGTGTGAAGTGACCTTTGACCCCAGAGAGGGAATGTGGATCACCTGTGAAGTGACCTTTGACCTCAAAGAGAAGACATGGTCATCTGTGGAGTGACCTGTCACCTCAGAGAGGGGACATGGGTCAGCTGTAGAGTGACCTGTGACCTCAGAGGGGGGAAATTGAACATGTGTGAAGTGAGTAAACTGTGACCACAGAGAGGGGACATGGGTCACATGTGAAGTGACTTGTGATCACAGATTTCGGTCACTTTTGAGGATTAAAGAATGACCTGTGAGCTCCAGAATGTAGCCCACAAGGTGGCCATGTCAAACACACTCCTCCATTGGAGTGTCTGGTGACATCACTGTGATGTGGACCCTCAATCATGGACAGGACAGGCACTGAGTGCAGGAGAGGGGAGGTCAAGACGTCACAGAAGTAAATAGGGCAGTTGACTGCTCCTGACACATGTCACATGTTAGGACAGACCAGTGATGTCATAAATGCCTAGATCACATTGTTGACATCATAATTATTCAGAACCACCTCAGGTCACTCAAATCTTCCAGCTAATCCTATCCTCCACTATGACTCCTGGGCTGCAGCTGCATATTTTGTGTTATTTATCTTGTGCCAGTGCCATCTACAATACTTTTCCTATTTGTTCTAATATTTTTTATTTTGGAGGAGGGAGTATTGTGGACAAAAAGTGTATCATCTAAAAGTAATGATTTGCTGATCGTTTGAAAAATGGAGAAAGGTGTAAGCAATATATTTTGAGAGGTGTGTTAGCTTTTATTTCAAAGACTCACCACTGAAATGAAGACTTGTGCTGAGAAGCTTCTTTGGTTCTTACATGTAGAGTCATTTTATAAACAGAAGCATTTCTCATGTGTATTACCTCATGCCTATAATCCCTCCAGTTAGATAGATGGAATTGCTTAATACCCATGGTTTAGAAGACAGCCTCAGCAAAGTGTGTGTGTGTGTGTGTGTGTGTGTGTGTGTGTGTGTGTGTGTGTGTGTGATGACTATGGTTATTTCTTTTCTAGTATTATCATGGAATAGTTGATGATATTAATATATTGAATATATGACATTGGCATTCACATAAAGTTGAGTTAATTTTTCTCCATCATAAAATGGCAGAGTATAGTTTAAATGTCTATAAACCAATTTTCAGTTCACAAATATAATGATTTCTTAAGTATCAGAGGATCTTTGAGCTCCCATTTCCGGCCAGAACCCCAGCATCTCTGTCTTCTCATTAGAAGAGGCCTTTCTAAGTGCATGGATTAGGTTCACTGGTGTGCTTTCTTTTCACTGCATTCTAGACTATCCCAGGAATGTAACGTAAATTCATATTAAATAATATATACCATGTGTCTGGAAAGATGGTTCACTGGCTAGGGTCTCTGTTTCATATTCCAATGACCCTGGTTCCATTCTCAGCCTGATGGCTTTCAAACTTCTCTAACTTTAATTCCAAATGACCTCATATCTCCTTTTTGAAATTTTGTGCACTCCATCATACACACATTCTGCACACCTACTTAATTTTAAAAGTCCCCCAGCTACCATACACAGAAGTGGCCTGTGAAAAATATTTCCTTTTCTTCTTCTGTGTACTTCCAGCTCCATAAAATACATTACGTGTTAAAGAGACAGATAAAAATTTTTAGTCTTTTATTACAGATGCTGACATCAAATGTTCTCTTTAGACATCTTATCAGCGTGTTATAATGATTAAATTTTGTTAAGATTAAAATTTTATCATCCATTATTTACCTGAGAAATTATCATTTATCAGTTCTCATAGGCCAAATGTTGGATGTAAGCCTGTGTATGTCCTCTAGTTCAGGATTTAGAAATGATATCTAATAAAATTTATGTTGACCTCTTGTTTTTGGCCTTTAAGATTAGAGTCTTCATTTTGATACTGTAATTTCAGATATTCTCCCATTATCACCTCTGGTAATGTATACTTTTAGATCACCTTCCTCTGGAGTGGAGAAGGCATTGACCTAGTTTAGAGAGTTTGGGAAGGGAAATAAAATAAATATTGTGAGTTGGAAGTAAGTGCATTATTTTTTTTTTATAAATTTTGTTTGAGAATTCAATTTACCTGAATCTTAGAGATGAATTAAATATAACAGGTGAGTTCTGGGGTTTAAAACAATAATATTCAGGGCTATGTCAAAACACATATCTGGTTCAAGGAAAAAGAGATTGGAAATAGCTAGAGCAAAAAGAATACAGAAGATCTGAAGCCAAGGTCTGCTGTCTTCTGTCTTGGCTGTTGTGATTGCTATTCTAGATAGTATGAATGCCTGCAAATTTATTAAAATTCATAAAGTTGGGCCCACCTGTGAGGGATTTGTTTTAGATGTTTTGAAAATTAAGAAATAGCTTTAATCTGGACCATTTGCGATGATGAAATTCATCTTCAGCTGCTCGGTGACCATGCACACCTTTAATTTCAGCACTCAGAAAGCAGAAGCAGTTAGAATTTTTGAATGTGAAATTACCCTGGTCTACAGAAAGAGTTCCAGGACTACACAGATAAACTCTGTCTCTAAAGTACCAAAACCATAAGAAAATCAAATAAAGTATAAGATCCAACTTTAATCTGGTTCACACATTCTGGCTTCAGCCTACATATATAAGGTTATTAATGAGAAATCTCTGACTAGATTTGGATCAACACTGTAGTGAAGCATCTGAAACTAGCAGTATTTTTTAAAGCATAATTAATTAATAATTATTTGTAGCCAACCCCTCCCAATGATGACATATATCCATAATCTGTTGAATCTGAATGCCCCAAAACCAAATTTTATCTCTATGGAAACAAAAGCTGGTTTTAAAATACAGTTTCAGACAGAAAGGTACTTGTGGTGTCAAGAACCCTGGTGGGTAGAGGTATCACTACCTGCCTAAGTAAGAATACTTGTGTCTTTGCAGCCACTCAACCAAACCCACCTATATCGAGTTCACCAGAGAAGCAGATTGAAATTGAGTTCCTATTTTGGCCTGGCCCCACTCAAAGTGGGTCTCTGTAGGCTGTGTGTCCCATGGGGCATTTCTCCATTAGCTTTGAGTCTCACTTGTGCCCTAGTTCAGGTAAGATCTGAGTTCCAAAAAACTCCCTCTTGCTTCTGCTTCCTTTTCACTGCAAAGTCTTTACCATACAGAATCTTGCACAGGTGGCAGGTTCCCAAATCAGTAATGTCTGGGTCCCTCTTAGGTTCTCAGGGCCCACCACAGCACCCAGCAACTAGGCACCAACAGCCCTCACCCTGGCAACCCTCTTTTGTTCCCCTAGGCTTACACCACTGCTCTCAAAATCTTGAGAACAATGGGATGGGGGTTGGAGTACTCTTAGTCTGTCTCATACTGTAGGTCTCATGAGTCAGAAAAAGGACAAACAGAGTCATAAGATATAAGATGACAAACAGAACAGACTTTCTTCTCCCTGCAGTCAAAATTAAAACTGAGGCGCCAACTTCAAAATCAAATCCAAATCAACCAAAAAAGACATCTCTGTTCTCCAGCCTGTTCACTATCTGCAGGGCCAATTAGATCATTTGTAGACATTTAGAAATTTTGGACTCATTTACAAGAAAATACTGAGAAGGCCAATGATTCATTTACAAAAGGATATCCAATATAAAAAGACATAAGATAAAAATAAACATGAAAAACCCATAGGTAAACACAGGGCACACAGAAAACATGAAAGTAGACATAAAAAATTTACAGGGTTCAACCCACCCCACAGAGTAGTACAAGACAGCTGGAGGAGGAACAGAAAATGCCTATGGAATGCAGGAAGATAGCAGGGTTTCCTATCTGAGCCAGAGGCAAGTGCTTTTGAAATGCATATCACTGCTGATCAACAACAAGTCTTTGGAATGAAAGGCAGAGTCAGGTTCCTGAGTCTTTAAGTACAGTGCAACCTTATGGGAGGTCCTCTTGTCACTCAGGCCTTATTAGCCAATCAGGCTCTTCCAGGAAACCTGTCAGTCATGAGTGGTGCTGGGCTCTTCCTGTTGCCTGCTCAGCCTTTGCTTTGGGGAGGAAGTAGTGTCAAAGGTTTGTGCGGTGTGCTGTTTGTGCTGTTTGTGCTGTTTCAGGGAGCTGAGCAGAGAACAGGGCCAAGCTGAGAAACCACAAAATGGTAAGTGAAGGGTTGTTGTTTACAGATGGGGTGAACCAGATAGTGTGGTGGCTCCTTCTTGGAGGAAACCTGCAGCCAGAATCCCTGTTGTGTGAGGTCCCACATGGTCTTTGAAAACCCCAGACCATGAATTTGAATAGCTTTGCTTTGTGGCTTGAATCTACCCATTGAATTGAGAGCAGAGAGCTGTGTGTAGAAACATCTTTGTAGTCAACTTTAACATGCTTTTAGTGAACCCATGGAAAACTGGTTGCCAAACTTGAAAACACCTAGTTTCTCTAGTACTTTATAGAAGTTTAGCACTTTGCATTCAATCTTTACATGTAAGATTCATTTACAGTTAATTTTGTGGAGGTTGTAAAAGGCATCTCATGTGTTAGGTAGCACTCAACCAGTAAGTTGTGATATAGAAGAGTAGAATTGTTAATATACAGGATTTATGAATGCTCAGGAGATATTAAGTCTCACAAAAAATAATGGAACAGAGGGATGTCTGCTTCTAAAACACTCCAAAGGTAAGTATATGGAATCAAAACTCTTAGAGATTTAGTAGGTAAGATGCACACAGGATTGTCCAGACATTTGGCCTCAGACCACTCCTGAGTTACAACCGGCCATGAGGCACAAATTATATCAAACAGGGGACTTTAACATTGAGGCACTACAGCATTACAAGCAACCTTAACGCTTGATGTGTCATAAAGCTCTAATTTTATTCTTGAGAAAATTCATAATTCTGCCATAAGTTTTTCATTGAGATTTATGTAATTTATGTTTGCTTTTTGTTCCTTTTGGACCATGTCTCTACAAATTTGTTCTAAATTATAATTATTACTCACCTTATCTATGTAGAAACTTATTTGCTTTTATATTTGTTATTTTTGCATATCTTAGATGTTCCATTACTCTAGGTAATTTTCATCTTGGAGTAAAACCCAGACAGGGCTCATGCTAGGCAGTTGCTCTACCATTGAGCTGTTTCCTTCCTTAGAAATAATTGTTTGATATTTGAAAATATCTTTCTTTGATATGGTTTTAGTAAATATATCAAGCCCTTTGCTGAATAAATCTTTTATATAAATTTTCATCTTACTGTACATTTCCTCACAGATAGTTGTGCTGTTAGATGACTTTATTTCTTAGTCTTTGAGGGTCTTTATAGTTTCATGTATTCTCTCTTTAAATAAATGCTGACATTTTCTTGTGGATACTATGAAGCCTTTCCTGTGCAGCTTAAAAACACCTTTCTTGCATTCTAAGAAGATTCATTTAGTTTATAGATGTTATAGTGACATGTCATGCTGCAGTTACTTTCCTTCTACCTAGACTTAAAACTGACTGAAATCATGTGTTGCATGAATAAATGAGACTCAGGGATGGATCACTGAAAAAGTTGGAGATATTAGAGAGAATAAACACCACAGTCAGATCTTACCCAGCTGTCTTCCAGCTTCCTCAGCCTGGCTTCCTTTGGCTTGGCTTCTCCCCACTCTACGCCTGCCTTAAGCCTTAAATACTCTCCAGGTAAATTAAGGTGTGACCCCACCACTGCCTGCTTGGGAGCCTGGAATTCCTTGTATAATCTAAAGTGACCTGGACTCAGTTGGGATTAAGGGCGTAGGTCACCACACACTGGATACTCCCTGTGCTGGGATTAAAGGTTTGAATCACCACTCTCTGATTCTCCTAGACTGACTGTGGTTAGAGCTCTGGAACTTCTGGAGCTTTTATTAACTCCCCACATAAACTGTGGGTAGATTCCCTCTGATATCTCTGAAACTTCTGAAGCTTTTATTGAATCCCCACAATGTTGAGAAATTCAGGGTTATTGGCTGTTTTGGCTTGTCATCCCTGCATTTGTGACCCTTTATTATTTTATGAATGTATTCTTTAGTATAATGTATCTTGATCAAAACCAGCTCTTACTTTCTGGCCTTATGTACCTCTGCCTATTTTTGTTTTCTACTCTCTATTTTATAGGATGCTTTAAACTCACTGCCTTCACTCTGTTTTGGATAAAAAAAAACTTGACTTAGTTTACAGGTCTAGTTCATAGTCCTTCAGCCAGGAAATTCAGTCAAGAACTTAAAGCAGAACCCTGGAGGAATATGGACTTACATGGTTTAGTCTTCATGGAATACGGAGTTTCCTTTCTTTATCCTTTTTATTCCTTTTTAAAATGTAATAGATTTTCATACAAGGTATTTTAATTATTGTTTTTCCATCACTTTTCCTCATAAATCTTTGTTTCCTATCAACATCCACACACTTTTCCCCTTTCTCAATAGATATAATACAGACATCTAAAAATTCTGTTTCCTTTCTTCAGCTCTGCTCTATGACCTTCCTAGGAATAATATAGCTCCTCAGTGAGACTGGTCCTCCCTCAGAAATTATTATTCAAAATTATGCCCTATAATTGAACTTCCTCTTCCCAAATAATTCTAGTTTGTTTCACATTGAGGAAAAGCAAAGCAGAATAGAGACCATGAGTTAAGAGCCAGCCTGGTTATGTAGTAAAAATGAAATAAATTAAAGTAACCAACTAATTAAGTAAATAAATAAACCCTCAAAATCAGTTTATCTTTTAACATTTTTAAAAAAATAATTTGATATTCTTCCTAAGAGTTCACCATGTTTGGTTATTAAAGCATCTAATATTTCTGTCTTTTCTTACATTTGACTTTTTACCGAGGTTGGTGATGTTGTTCAGAATAATAAAGTAGAGAAGGATTCTGTGGATGTCAGTAGCATCTGCTCTAGGTATCATACACTTTGGTCTTTATTTCTAAATCAACCTGAGGAATGACACCCAAAGTTAGGCTCTTGCCCACTAAAGAACATTGCACCCTATACACATGTGCACCTTTATATTAATACACATGCAAAATAAAAATAAAAGTTAAAAATTATAAATATCAAGTATTAAAAATATCTAGGACTTAATTAGTATGAATGAATTTTGTTGCTAGAATGAGAATTGAGTTTTGCAACTTAAATAGGTTGATTAAAGTCTTGGGGAAAAAAACTACTTTAGAAGAGCAATTTAACTTAAGGTATATTGTTTGACTTATTCAGTGTAAATTAATGGAGCAGATATTAGCTAGCAGTAAGCTCTATGTGGTCCCAGAAAGAGTCCTATTACTAGAGTAATAAAAGGACAAAAGTACACAGCTTGTCATGTTAACCTGATCACGTGTTCAATATTCTACTGGTTGTTCATACACAGATTACAGAGTTTATGTTGAGGCCAAAAGGACAAATAGAGAACATTTGTTTCCTTCTAAGAGGTGGGTGTTGTGGGTCAGGTGAGTTTTCAGTCTTGGTTGCAGGGGCCATTTCTGTCTGAGGCATCTTCATAGCCTTCATATTTTTTTAATACTCTTATTTAGTTTTCTAAATTAATTAGCATGCGTGTCCAAGGGTATGTGTCAGATGTTCTTGCCTGTCTATTCTTAAGGCATTAAGCATGAATATGTTTTCCTGTCATCCTTGGACTTAATACTTTCTAGTATAACTGTCAATCAGATCTATATTATACAGCCATGTAAATTGATTCTGTGCTTTATTAGTTATGTATTCAGAAGTGTCTTGGTGATCATATGTACATACAAATATTCTTAATGTTATCAGAATTAGGCTCTTTCAAAATTATTACTTATAATTTTGCTGTTTTCCTTTGTTGTTCCATAGGTTTTCAATTTCCGTGTGTTAGTTAAAAACAGCAATCTTGGCTTCTTGTGTGCAGTAACATTAAGTGTACAGCATAGGCTACTTTGTTTGCTCATAAAGTCTAAGATTTATTCATGATAATATACATTTTATTGTTTGGTTATTTAATACTTAGAACAACCACACAATATATTAATAACACCTTCTCTTTTAACTTATGAGACTCTTGATCTACTATTTTAAAAGTACTTATTGTTGCATGTCTGTTTTTGAGAATAAAATGTAAGCAAGATATAAAATTAGAGATAATTTAGGGATATTTATATCAAACTATATAAATTTACAATCATGTTTATATAATCGTAGCAAAGTATATAGACCCTCATTGTAAAGACATCTTTCTACTTCTAAAAATAAAGTACAATTCTAAGTTTTAGTCCACCTTAATGGTGTTTAAGGGACTTAAAAGTATAGCAGAATATTTAATAAATGTAAAAATCATGCTCATATGTCCATTTGTTTGGAATATCTTTTTCCTACCATTTAGCAGATCGTGATCTTTATTTTTGATGTTGAGGTGTGATTCTTGTATGCAGCAGAGACAGAGCATAACAGAGAGACACACACAGACTGTTGGCTTTCCAGTTTTTCTCCTTTTGGCTTTGCTGTGTGTGTGTGTGTGTGTGTGTGTGTGTGTGTGTGTGTGTGTGTGTATAAAGAGACAGAGAGATGACTATGGGTTACTTCTGTTCTAGTATTTTGTGGAATAGTTAATGATAATTACTATACTGAATATATGACACTGGTATTTCCATAAAGTTGTCTGCATAAATTTTTCTCTATCATAAAAAGGTATAGTTCCATGACTACACAGATAAACTCTGACTCAAAAGCACCAAAACCATAAGAAAATCAAGTAAAGTATAAGATCCAACTTTAATCTGGTTCACATATTCTGGTTGCAGCCTACATATTAAAGGTTATTAATGAGAAAGCTCTGATTCTAAATTTGCATCAACACTGTAGTGAAGCATCTGAAACTTGCAGTAGGTTTTTTAAATTCTACTCAATAATAATTTGTAGCCAACTCCTCCAAATGATGTCATGTATCCATAATCTGTTTAATCTTAATGACCAAAAACTGTATATTTTTTCTCTATGGTAATAAAGGCTGGCTCATAAAACAAGTTTCATGACAGAAAGGGCTTAAGGTGCTGATGGCATTCAGGACCCTGGTGGTAGAGGTGTGATTACCTACCTGAGTGAGTAACATTGTGTCTTTGCAGCCACTCCACCAATCACACCTGTGAATGTATTAAGTCCACCAGAGAAGCAGATTGGAAGTGACTTCTCATCTTTGTTTGGTCCCACTGGAAGTGGGCCTCTGTAAGCCACTCTGTGGCTGTGAGTCCATAGGGCAGTTCTTCAATATCTCTGAGTTGCACTTGCATCCAGTTTCAGGCAAGTTCTGAGTTCCAAAAGTCACCCACTGGCTTCTGCTTCTTTTGACTACAAAGTCTATCTGCAGCTCCTTGCACTGTAGCTCTCAAACCTGTACTGTCTGGGCCCCATGGTGATTGTGAATCACTCTAGCATCCAGGTACTAGGTGCCAATGGTCCTCCCAACTAGTAATCATCTCCTGTTCTTCATAGTCTTGCACCACTGCCTGTGTTGCTTTGTCAGAAAACTAGGGAACATTAGGGGTAGGAGTACAGTTAGTCTATCCCATACTGTCAGTCTCATGAGTCAGAAAGAGGACAAATAGAATCATAAGATATAAGACTACAAACAGAAAAAAATCATATCTTCTGGTGCCAAGAGTCAAAACCAAAACTGAGATACCAGCTTCCAAATCAAGCAAAAGAGACTTCTCTCAGTCCCAGCCACTGGACCTTCTTCTGCAAGTCAAATTAGGTTATTTACAGATATTTTCAAATTTTGGGCTCATTTACAAGAAGCATTGAGAAGGTCAAAAGGCCAGTTTACTTAAGGATATTCAAAATAGAAACATACAAACTGAAAGTAAACATAGAAAACCAAAAAATAAACACATGATACATAGAAAAAAACTAAACATAGAAATCTTCCAGGATTCAACCTACCCCAGAGTATAATGTGCTGTACAGGCTGGAGAAGGAATGGAGAGTGTCTGTGGAGAAGGAATGGAAAGTGTCTGTACAGTGCAGGAAGATAGCAAGGGTTGCAATGGAGGAGTGGAGAGTGTCTGGAGAAGGAGTGGAGAGTGTCTGTACAGTGCAGGAAGATAGCAGGGGTTGCTATGGAGAAGGAATGGAGAGTGTCTGTGGAGGAGGAATGGAAAGTGTCTGTGGAAAAGGAATGAAGAGTGTCTGGAGAAGGAATGGAGAGTGTCTGTGGAGGAGGAATGGAGAGTGTGTGGAGAAGGAATGGAAAGTGTCTGGAGAAGAAATGGAGAGTGTCTATGAAGTGCAAGAAGATAGCAGGGATTGCTAATGGATCCAGGAGCAAGTGCTGCTTAAATACATCTCTCTCCCTTGATCTAGAAAAGGTCAGGAACAATTGTGCTGTGTCCTTAAGAACAGCGTAACCCAATGTGAGCTGTTTTTATCACTCAGGCCTCCCTAGCCAATCAAGCCCTCCAGGCAACCTGCCAGTCAGAAGTGGTGCTGGGCTCTTCCTGTTGCCTGCTTAAGGCTAGGCATTGAGGAGGAACTGGTACCATAGGTTGTGTGTTGTGATATTTGTGCTGCTGTTGGGAGCCCAGCAGAGACCATGGCCAAGCTGGGAAACCACACGGCTTTCTTAAATGGATTTACTCATTTACTTGATAAAGTCCTCCATCATCTTCATATAATTGGTGTTGGGATCATTTTCTTGTTCTGAATCAATGTTGAATATTCAGGGCCCACCGTGCTAGTGGGTTTCTGGTGGATAATTATTGCCCTGGCTGTTATTGACAATGTTCTTATGCTATAACCTCACTATCTGGGTTTGGGATGGTTATAGGTCGAAGTGTGGACTTCTGGGTTGTGTGACTATTATGTTCTTTGGTTCCTGTTTCCTCTCTGGATTTTTTTCCCAAGTGTGATTGCTGTGTATTACTTGAGATATTGGCCTGCTCTTTTGGTGTCTTCCCAGAGAATGACTGCTGGTGTTGGTGGCTGGGCTGCAGAAAATTTTGGGGAAAGGAATGTTAGAGAAGATGGTCTATGGGATCCAAAGGAGATGTGGACAGGATGAACAGAGGCTTTAGCTGGTGAGCTTTTGAAGCACTAGAGATAAGCATTAGGGGATTTTGTCTTTTTAGGATGAATCACACCTCTGCCTTCAATTTTTTTTCCTGCATTTTTTCACACTGAGTTAAAATGTTTAAGACTGAGCATTTGTAGTTACTTATTCTTTATACATTATCCACATAAGTATTACTGTGTCAATCACAATCTACTTCAATTAGCTGCATCTGGGTGGAACAATTAGAGGTTTATTAATTTATAAATATAATGGTAAGTAACTTTAATTCAGTTTAGTGCTCTGTCCACTTAGCTTCATAATATTAATCCATTTTTTCCAGTGTCCCGTGGCCTATCCTTAAGTTCTTAGTCTCTTTCTCTCCCTGTATTTTTTCTATGTGTGTTTATGTCTCTGTGAGCGTGTGTTTGTGATAGTGACATGTGGTGATTTTCCATGGCTCTTAATGTAGGCTTTTGTTATATTCATCTCTTTTCTTCCTCTTTCCCTTCTCCAGCCCATTATTCACTCCAGTTCTAAGTTATGTGTTTTCCTTCACTGGTTTTAATATCAAATTGTCTAATAAGAGGTTACAGTATGATCAAGCACCCTCCATTGCTTTAAACAAATACCCTCTTTTTTTAAAAAAAAAAAGATTTATTTACCAATTGTTGTCTGTTGATGATTCAATTCATTGTGAAGTGGGGCAGCTATCCTAGTGTGATGGCAACCCAAGGAGGGGTCCAAAAAGAAAAAAGAAACAGCTCACCAGGAGAAAGAGGCCACTGTCTGAAAGACTTACCCAGATGAGAATGAAATAGAAACACCTGTGGCCAGTCTTCCTAAGGCTGGAGGTTAACTTGGAACAGAAAGCCTAGCCTGCCAGTAATTACTACTTAAGCCATGTGTTGTTCTGGCTAGCAAGTGCAGTTTTGGGGATAGGGAGGGGAGGAATTTGTGCCTCAAAGTTGGACATCAATTGTTGCATGAATAATTGAAACTCAGGGATAGATCTCTGAGAAAGTCAGAGATATTAGAGTAAACACCACAGTCAGATCTTACCCAGCTGTCCTCCATCTTCCTTAGCCTGGCTTCCCTGGCTTCTTCTGACCTTCTGTCTTTCTTCACCTGCCTTAAATGTTAAATGCTTTCTTCACCCAGTTAAGGCATGTCCCTACCATTGCCTTCCTGGGAGTCTGGAACTCCTTCTGTAAACTAAGATGACCTCAACTCAGTTTGAATTGAGGGAGTAGGTCACCACTCCGGGGCTACTCCCTATGCTGGGATTAAAGGTGTGAATCACCACTCTCTAATCCTCCTAAACTGACTGTGGTTAGATCCCTCTTATATCTTCTAATCTTCTGGAGCCTTTATTAAATCCCCACAAAGCATGGTGGGGATTTTTTATTTGTTTGTTTTGTTTTTTTCTCTTTTGGGAGCCTGGCACCCAGCTCTCAAATAAAGTACATACACAGAGGCTTACTCTTTGTTATCAATGCCTATCCCTAGCTTGGCTTATTTGTAGCTTTTCTTAAATTATGTCATCTACCTTTTCCCTCTGTGGTTTTATCCTTATTTATTCTATATACTTTTCTATACTTCTTACTCCATGGCTTGCTCTATAGCTGGGTGGTTGGCCCCTGATGCCCTTTCTTTTTTTTACTCCTCCTTCCTTTTTTTCATCCTAGATTTCTCATCCATTTATTCTCTATACCTTCCAGCCCTGCTGATTCTTTCTTGTCAAGCTATTGGCCATCTCTTTATTAGACCAATCAGGTATTTTAGACAGGCAAAGCATCACAGTTTCACATAGTTAAACAAATGCAACATAAAAGAATGTAGCATATCACTAAAACAAATGTTTCATCTTATAAACAAATATAGTGCATCTTAGAATAATAGTCCAAAAAAGCCTGGCTTGCATTTTGAGATCACAAGGTGCTGAGATATCTAAGCTCTGAGACTTCTTCATGGAGGGCTAGCTGCATATATGGAGTGTAAGTAACCCAAAAGAGATGTATTAGAAGTCCAGTGATAGGACCATTTAAACCCTTTAAAACTGCAGCCCCATGCAGCTGAGATAGAGCTAAAAAAATTTAATGTTTGTCCTGCTGTGCTTCAGTTTTGCCTTGGTTGATTCTTCCCTCAATATGTCTCCATTTCTCTATTATGGAATATAAATGATATTCTGTGCCATTGTATGTTGGAAAGATTAAACTTGTTTTCTGACTTTACAAGAGATCACTGTCAAGAGAATGTCTTGAATGTCAGAAGAGACTTTGGACATTTAAACATTTTAGTAGCTGATGCAGACTATGAGGATTATTGAAGTGACTAAATGCATTTTCTCCATTGATGACCATGAGCCTGGGTCAGAATGTAAGTGATTGGATGAAAACCTCCAAGATGTGTATTTGAACATGTCTCTCCCATAGGACCTTCTTTTGATTTCTTGTAAATCAAATAAAATTCCTCACTGGGGTTGTGATGACAATCTAGCTTCAACCCACTTCCTGTTATTTGTGTCTGTTAAATTGTGGTTGAAACTAATCAGCCAGCTTTCTTTTTGTGCTGTTATATCTTCACCACTGTTATAGACTCTGTCTCTAAATCACATAAGATACAGTAGAAGCAATTGCTATTCAGAGCTAAGGCAGTTTGGGAGCCTGCTGTTTCAGATTGTGTTTTTGAAGACAAGATTTGTCTGTGTGGCTGTGGATGTCCTCTAAGTATCTCTGTACATCAGGCTGGCCTTGAACTCAATGATCCTCCTGACTCTTGACTCCCAAATCCTAGGATTAAAGGTGGGCCAACATTCCTTGCATTTTGCTTTTATATTATTGGGTGAAGGGCCTGGAGTATAGGTTTTTGTACATGCCAAGCATATGCTATTGTAGTGAGCTTCACATATATTTTGAATTTTTAAAAATTTGGCAAAGGGTATCATTCTGGTTCCCAGAGTGTCATGTATTCATGCTATTAGTACTGTCTGGGTCTTCTGAGTTATTAGATTGCAAGTGCATGACCTTCTTTCCTCCTGTTGTGTTTGTTTTGAACTATCTCAATGGTTATTACTATCTTACCTATATGCATAGATATGTACAATGTTGCAAAAGATGGTCTCAGAAAACTTGAACTTGGAATAATGAATAATTATAATCCCCCATGTAAGTACTGGCAATTGAGCCTGTTTACTACTGAGCCATTTGTCCTGCCCTGTGTTGATTATTGATGATGAATATTTATATCATTACCATTTTCATCTGTTATTTGGAACTGTTTAAATATGCAGTGCCTTTTAGTAAAATCTTACTAATATTGTTTAAACTGGGACACTTCAGGCTTCTGGAAGATGAATACTGGAGTGAATGTATAACATTCTGTAAGATCTTCAGTAAAATCCTCTAGGTTCCTTTATCTTTTTTATTAGTTTGACTAATTTTTGCATAGTAGACAAGTTCCTGATGTGTACATCTGGCTTTCCTGGACCTGATTGCATAGACTAGGCTGACATTCAACTCAAAGGAAGATGTCTGCCTTCTGAGTGCTGGGGTAAATGGTGTGAGGTAATGCACACAGTTTATCCATCTTAGGGTTTCTTTTTGTTTGTAGTTAGTAGCTTTTTACACAATTTCTCTTATGTCTACTTTGTACTGTTGATCTATTTGCTTCTCTATGTTTGTTAATAGCTATTTCTCTTGAAAGGTGATATCTCATTCAAAGGGTACAGAAATGACAGAATTAACTCTCCTGTTCAGTTTTTTTTAACAAAATGACTTGGTGATTACATTATAATGTCTTCTCATACAATACATGTGGAGAGCACCAGAATTACATGACTATACTGTCAAAGAAACATATTTACAATGTTGTCAATGTCATACTTTCTGTTGTATACATGTATGGAATATTTTAGAATGCTGTGACCTATGAAGATGTACATATCAACTTCACTAGGGAAGAGTGGACTTTGCTGGATCCATCCCAGAAGAATCTTTACAAAGATGTGATGCTGGAGACTTACAGGAACCTCACAGCTATAGGTAAGACTGAATTTTTCTTCATGTTTTAAAATAAGGGGATAACAGTTCCTTGGTTATTAATTATCTTCTGTAATTTGATAAATAAAAACGAGGGGAATAAATCAGACATAGTTCTAAGGTTTATTGGAGATATTAACTTACATTTTATACAATTTTTAATAATATACATTTTCTGGTACTATATTTTAGGATACAATTGGGAAGACCATAATATTGAAGAACACTTTCAAAATTATAGAAGACATGAAAGGTAATTTTGATGTGAAAGCTAATACAAATGTGCCTCTGAAGAAAATGTAATGTGTCCTAGAAGTTTTAAAAGCAACAGTGTAAATAAGCACAGCTTAAAGTACATTGATAATTATTAAATTCTCACAAAACTATATACCTCAGTTTCAGGTAGGTGTATTGCATTTGCAAACCATTCTTTTAAGAAAAAAGATAAGGAAACAATGCTTAACAGATGTCATCATTTGAATCATAGCACCATGAGAGCTGTGTTGTAGAACTGTCAACTCATTTATTTTATACCATTCATATCACAAAAGCTATACACATTGAAGAGGTGATAAATGTATCTCTAAAACCTTCTAATAAGCAAATAGTCCATATCTATCATTACTCAGTTACTTGTTGTGACTATACTGTTTAGTGAAAGGAACAGCCAGAGTAAAGAGTCAAGGGGAAGTTGTTGTTGAGAACCTTAATCCCTATAGAACAAGTCCATTAGGTGCATAAAGTCAAACTGTGAATTCAATGTGGAAACCTTTTTTTTGTTATTCTTCCTTTACTAGGTATATTATATGTCATTTTGTATAAAGCTATATGAGCATAGGTATATGAAAAGATATAATATATCTCTCAGAACAATTATTAGATATACAACAGTCTCCATGTTAGGCATGCTTGTTGAATTTGATTCAAGTATACAAGTAATTGTTTTCTATGTTAACACATCAACAAACTCATATTGCAAAAAAGTCCTAGGAAGAATAGGACTGTGTAAATGCTTCTGTTTGTCCTAGTTAACTTAACAAATAGTATGACTCACATGTAGGAAAATTTATGAATGCAATAAGGGTTGTAAAGCTCTGAGGTTTTACAGTTTTTTTAATTCTGTGAAAAATATCATATAATAAAAATTCTATAAAAGCGAGCCATGTAATAAAGAATCTTAGCATCAAAAATATCTTTAAAGATGTAAAACAATCCTTAATGAAGGTGAACAACATGAATATTAACCCACGTAAAAAAAACCTTAAGATCTGATTCCTATTTACAATTGGACCAAATTATAAAATTAATTTATACAGATATAAACATTCGACAGTGTTATTGAATGTGGTAAAGTGTTTACATGTACTAATTATCCTTGCAGGCATGAGAAAAGTCAAACTGGGGACAAACCTGTATATACTCAATATGATAAAGCCTTTTCAAATGACACTGATCTTCAATGGAATGAAAAAACACATACTGGAGAGAAACCCTATGAGTGTAATCAATGTGGCAAAGCCTTTTCACAACTCAGTAATCTTCAAATGCATCAAAGAAGACATACTGGAGAGAAACCCCATGAATGTAATCAGTGTGGTAAAGCCTTTGCACATCTCAGTTATCTCCAAAGGCATAAAAGAACACATACTGGAGAGAAACCCTATGAATGTAATCAGTGTGATAAAGCCTTTATAAGGCACAGTCATCTTCTAAGACATAAGAGAACACATACTGGAGAGAAACCCCATGAATGTAATCAGTGTGATAAAGCCTTTATAAGGCACAGTCATCTTCTAAGACATAAGAGAACACATACTGGAGAGAAACCCTATGAATGTAATCAGTGTGGTAAAGCCTTTTTATACCACAGTTCTCTTCAATATCATAAAAGGACACATACTGGAGAGAAACCCTATGAATGTAATCAGTGTGATAAAGCCTTTATAAGGCACAGTCATCTTCTAAGACATAAGAGAACACATACTGGAGAGAAACCCTATGAATGTAATCAGTGTGGTAAAGCCTTTTTATACCACAGTTCTCTTCAACATCATAAAAGAACACATACTGGAGAGAAACCCCATGAATGTAATCAGTGTGGTAAAGCCTTTGTATGCCACAGTTATCTTCAACAGCATAAAAGAAGACATACTGGAGAGAAACCCTATGAATGTAATCAGTGTGGTAAAGCCTTTGTATACCACCGTTCTCTTCAACATCATAAAAGAACACATACTGGAGAGAAACCCCATGAATGTAATCAGTGTGGTAAAGCCTTTTTATACCACAGTTCTCTTCAAGAGCATAAAAGAACACATACTGGAGAGAAACCCTATGAATGTAATCAGTGTGATAAAGCCTTTATAAGGCACAGTCATCTTCTAAGACATAAGAGAACACATACTGGAGAGAAACCCTATGAATGTAATCAGTGTGGTAAAGCCTTTGTATGCCACCGTTCTCTTCAACATCATAAAAGAAGACATACTGGAGAGAAACCCCATGAATGTAATCAGTGTGGTAAAGCCTTTGTATGCCACAGTTATCTTCAACAGCATAAAAGAAGACATACTGGAGAGAAACCCTATGAATGTAATCAGTGTGGTAAAGCCTTTGTATACCACAGTTCTCTTCAACAGCATAAAAGAACACATACTGGAGAGAAACCCTATAAATGTAATCAGTGTGATAAAGCCTTTATAAGGCACAGTCATCTTCTAGGACATAAGAGAACACATACTGGAGAGAAACCTTATGAATGTAATCAGTGTGGTAAAGCCTTTTTACGGCACAGTTCTCTTCAAGGGCATAAAAGAACACATACTGGAGAGAAACCCCATGAATGTAATCAGTGTGGTAAAGCCTTTGTATGCCACAGTTCTCTTCAAGAGCATAAAAGAACACATACTGGAGAGAAACCCTATGAATGTAATCAGTGTGATAAAGCCTTTATAAGGCACAGTCATCTTCTAGGACATAAGAGAACACATACTGGAGAGAAACCCCATGAATGTAATCAGTGTGATAAAGCCTTTATAAGGCACAGTCATCTTCTAAGACATAAGAGAACACATACTGGAGAGAAACCCTATGAATGTAATCAGTGTGGTAAAGCCTTTTTATACCACAGTTCTCTTCAATATCATAAAAGGACACATACTGGAGAGAAACCCTATGAATGTAATCAGTGTGATAAAGCCTTTATAAGGCACAGTCATCTTCTAAGACATAAGAGAACACATACTGGAGAGAAACCTTATGAATGTAATCAGTGTGGTAAAGCCTTTATAAGGCACAGTTCTCTTCAAGGGCATAAAAGAACACATACTGGAGAGAAACCCTATGAATGTAATCAATGTAGTAAAGTCTTTGTATGCCACAGTTCTCTTCAACAGCATAAAAGAACACATACTGGAGAGAAACCCTATGAATGTAATCTGTGGTAAAGCCTTTGTATACCACAGTTCTCTTCAACATCATAAAAGAACACATAATGGAGAGAAACCCTATGAATGTAATCAGTGTGATAAAGCCTTTATAAGGCACAGTCATCTTCTAAGACATAAGAGAACACATACTGGAGAGAAACCCTATGAATGTAATCAGTGTGGTAAAGCCTTTTTATACCACAGTTCTCTTCAATATCATAAAAGGACACATACTGGAGAGAAACCCTATGAATGTAATCAGTGTGGTAAAGCCTTTGTATGCCACCGTTCTCTTCAACATCATAAAAGAACACATACTGGAGAGAAACCCCATGAATGTAATCAGTGTGGTAAAGCCTTTGTATGCCACAGTTCTCTTCAAGAGCATAAAAGAACACATACTGGAGAGAAACCCTATGAATGTAATCAGTGTGTTAAAGTCTTTGCATGTGGCATGAGTGTTCAAAATGATGTGAAAATAAAAGCATTACAGCGAAGCCATATAAATGTAGTCAATGTGGTAAAGCTTTGTACTTATCCAGAAGAAAAACTTTATTGCATATTACAGTAATCTTTGATTACCAAAGAAAATCGATATTGCATATCTTTTTACTCTAAATCATTTGGTAAAATCTTTAGCCAACACACTTACATTCAGTTACATAGAGTATATATTCTGGAGAAGAAATTTTTACAGTGTCAAAAACCTGTTCAACATGATATTCATTTCTATTTTGTTTGCCTGCAAACTCACTGGGGATTAAGAGCCCTATGAATTTAAGTGAGAAAGTGCTCCTTTGAAAACTTTATATTTTACTTCAATAACATGAAATAAATAATTCATTGTTAAGCTATGGGTATGCCTTTTCTCTTGTTGTAATATATGTGTGTGTCAACTTATAAAAGGCTCTTTAAATTGGCTCTGTTTCAGAGGGATACAGGATCACCATGAAAGTGTCATGGTAACAAGTTTCAGACATGACAGATAAAGCAGGAGTCTAGAATAGGGGTTACTGTTTGAGCCTGAATAGTTAGAATAGCCAGGACACAGGCTCTTATCCTAAGTCCAGTAACAGAAGGGGCTCCCATAAAATGGAGCCCACCTGCCTTAAAAGTCCACTGTCTTACAACTACAAGCAATATAGTGTTTCTTTATCTTTGAGTCTGTTAAAATTCATCAAGGGACTAGGGCAGAGTACTGTTCTTATTTTACAAATGGTGAAACTAGGATTGCAGAGATAAGTTGTTTCAAATATACTTAAGTGTAATTGCTTATCTTAGTCATCCTATTATTCTAATGCCTCACTAATAAATTTGAAACCAACTAAGCCAGGAATAGTGGCATAAGCCTGTAACAATGATACTTACAAAGTAGAGGCAGAAATTTCAAGATTTCAAAGTCATCCAAAATGAAAATGTTCAATGGGGCATGGTGGGAGGACCATGGAACCTAGGAAGACTGTGATTGGATGAAGACAGTGTCCATAGTCTTTTCTGCAGCTCTACAAATTCACAGTCGTGGCACCGGTAAGTGTTACCTGAGATATTTACTCTTCCAACTTCTCTATTCTTGATAATGTTTTCTATCCAAAGCAGCCTAGGCCAGCCAAGGGTCAGACTTTTGTTGCTCAAAAAAGAGTGAAATTGTGAAAGTTGGTAAATTGCCATCAGGCAGGAATAAACTCCCTAGTTGTGTTTCCAAAACAGCATGTTCAGTCTTGAAACCATGATGTATAACCAACAGAAATAGATCCAGCAGCTTTTGCCCATATACTTGTACATACTTACTCACACATACTTAATAAGAAAGAAATTGCAAGGAATGAATTAGGGAGAGAATGGAGTGAGGTAAAAGAAGGGGGAAGTAATATAATTAAAATTGATCAAAATAAATTTTAAATTAAAAATGTGGCTAGAGAGATAACAGCAATTAAGAGCTCTTGGTGTTGTTGCAGAGGACATAGGTCACATTGCTGGAAACCATGGTTGCTAACCATCCTGAAACTCCAAGGTTCTGATTACCTCTTCTGGCCTCTGCAGGTACTGTACACAGACACTTTCAGGGAAACTCCAATATACGTAGAATAAGGCCTGAGAAGTGATAGCCTTTATAATAACATAGCCTTAAGATAGGGCTAATAAAATTCTTTCTGGTTGGGTTAGGGTTAGAGTTATTAGGGTTAGGGTTAGGGGGGTTAGGGTTAAGGGTTAGGGGTTAGGGTTAGATTAAGGTTAGGGGTTAGGGGATACGGTTGGGGGGGTTTAGGGGGTTAGGATTCGGGGGGTTAGGGATAGGGGTTTAGGGTTACAGTTAGTTTGGTTTAGGTTTAGGATAAGGGTTAAATAGGCTTGCATTGTTATTTAGTTCTTATTTGTGTCTATAGGTCTTGAGACAAGAGTAAATAGAACCTCTCACAAAAAATAAAATGGAAGTTAGGGTGGAATTATTACACTGAGCAATTAAGCCTATCTAACCTTCACTCTCACCCTAAACCTCACCAACCCCCTAATACCCTAACAACACCCTAAAACACCCTAAAACCCTAACTCCCAACTCTGAGCCCTAACCCTCAACACTGACCAATAACCTTCAAGCCTGAGCCCTAACCGGAACCCTGATTCCTAACTCTAACCCTGAGCTCTAACCCTCAGCCCTAACCCTAACCCTCAGCCCTAACCCTAACCCTTAACCCTTAACCCTAACCCTAACCCTAATTCCAACCCTAACCCTAACTCTAACCCTAACCCTATTTCCAACCCAGCTGTAACCTCAATTTTTCAATGTGTCAAATCCATCTTAACAGCTCAGTGTTTTAATTCCACCTCAATTGCTCAGTGTATTAACTCCAGCTTAACAGCTCAGTGTATTAACTCCACCTGAACTGCTCAGGGTATAATATCCACCTCAATTGCTCAGTGTATTAATTCCAGCTTGCTGCCTCAGATAATAATAATGACATGTCTAGGGTTAGAGTTAGGGTTGGGGTTAGGGTTAGGTTTGGGGTTGGGATTAAGTTTAGGCTTAGGGTTATGGTTAGGGTTACAGTTAGGGTTAGGGTTGGGTTTAGGGCCAGGGCCTAGGGGGCTAGGGGCTAGTGGCTAGGGTTAGGGTTAGTCAGGCTTGCATCATTATTTGGTTCTTATTTGTGTCTATACCTGTTGAGACAAGAGTAAATAGAACCTGTCACTGAAAATTAAATGGATGTTTGGCTGTGGATGTTTGGCCTTGGCCTTGGGTGCTAATTGCTCAGTGTAGTAACTCCAGCTTAACTTCTCAGTGTATTAATTCCACCTGAACTGCTCAGGGTATAATATCCATGTCAATTGCTTAGCGTATTAACTCCACCTAAGGTGCTCAGGGTATTAATTCCACCTGAACTGCTCAGGGTATTAATTCCATCTTGCTGCCTCAGAATGCTGTTTCTCCCCCAGGATACTGTTTTTGGCTCTGCTCGTGCTGTCCTTTCACACAGTCTATAAAGATCAAGGCCTGAAGCTCCCCAGTTGCTTTTTTGTGTTTAAAATATTGTTATTCCTGAGCTAAGGATCCCATTTCTACTTTTGCTGTGCAAAACATAGGGTTTATAGGAAGTGGTTTGAACCTGTCACTGATAATAGTAATTATGATAATAACAGTCCTAGAATACTTGTCAGATTCCATCATAAATAGGTTCTTTGGTGGTCTCTGAGAAGACAATAATAATACTGTCACAACGATTATTAACTGTCCCGTCCAGCCACTGACAATAGTAATTATAATGATAATAACAGTCCTAGAATACTTGTCAGATTCCATCATAAATAGGTTCTTTGGTGGTCTCTGAGAAGACAATAATAATACTGTCACAACGATTATTAACTGTCCCGTCCAGCCACTGACAATAGTAATTATAATGATAATAACAGTCCTAGAATACTTGTCAGCTTCCATCATAATTAGATTCTTTGGTGGTCTCTGAGAAGACAATATTAATACTGTCATGATGATTATTAATAACTGTCCTGTCCAGCGTGGCTAGTTATTTGAGGGTCTCGAAGAGGTGCCACCTGAAATACCATTAGGGGTGAGAGAGAAAGGAGACCAAGCGCACTAAGATAGGGAGTCAGTCTGGGTGGCGTCAAGGTCTCATTTATTGAGTGAGAAACAGCATTATTTATACCCTAGGAGGGGGCACACCCATGCAAATTAGGTGTATGTGTGCACGGACCAATAAGGGCCTAGGGGGCGGAGCCCCCCCCCTGGGGACGGGAAGGCGGGAACACATCTTCCTTGTCTTGTTCTCAACTCAGTCCGCCTCCCCTTTTTTAAAATTCCGAGCACTAGCCAGGAAGGAGTGGGGAGTGGTCAGTTGCAGGGAGGGGGGAGGGGTGAGTGACTTGCTGTTTTTTGGCCACCGTGCTTAACGATATTAGGAAATTGCCTAAAAGGGACATCTTGTGGTTTTTTCAGAGAACTGCCTTTAACAAAACCAGGAAAGAATCTCTTGCCAGCAGAGCAATGTACTTAAAGACCATAAAAAGGTCTTTATGCCTCCAACAATTCCTCCCTTTCTCTAAATTAGAGATAGAGGAAGGGGAGAAGGTCCCTGTCTTAGGCTTCTATCCTCTGGCAGCATGCCGTGTTGAGCCAATCTTGACAACCTCTATATGCTTTGCCTCCAGAGTAGGCTCCCATGCTATTCCCTCATTGGGTGCCTTCTAGCCACCAGAATTGTACAAGGATCAAAAGGCATTAAAATGAAGCTGTTCAGCGGGCTCCAATTGCTGTGCTGGATCATAATGTAAGGCAGGCATCTCATGGCTGTCTTCTGTGGATGCCAATCTATGATAATGAACCAAAAGAGTGTTTTTGGAAAAGGTCGAATCAACCTGATTTTTTATAAAGCGAGTAAGCCATTGAAAAGCCCAGGGGCCAAAAGTGAGGACAATGAGGGGTCCAGCAAGTGTGGGGATAAGGGCAGAAAGCCAAGAGGTCTTAGCAAACAGCCCATCAAACCATCCCTTAGTGCGGCACATAGCCCACCTTCTTTTAAGAATAGCAGATCTAATTCTCTACAATTCTGTAAAACTACTTCAGAAAGGGAGGTCAGAGACTTCTCTAATGCACTAACAGATTTTTCTAAGTCCTCTAAATCAGAGTTCATCACCATCTGTAAATGTGCCAAGTGATTGGTCTGTAAAATAGCAGTGGTCCCAGTCCCAATTCTAGCCGCTACACCTCCAATCCCCAGCAGGAGGGCTATAGTCATGGATACAGGCTCTCTCTTAAGTCGTTTTTGGCTGTAAAAATGTGTAAAGACCGTATCTTCATGATAGGTGACTCGAGGCCATAGCTGGACCAATACACAAAACTCATGAGAGACATTAAAGATGCGGGCAGATACACAAGGTGTAAGCCCCGTATTGCAAGCCCAATGAGTGCCATTCGGGGCCTCCCAATAATAGTCTCCTGTTCCAGTGCTAGTGGCAGAGGAAGTGTCTCCACCAGGCCTTTGCCTCCAAGGAGGATGGGTCAGGGTCCCTGATATTGAGTGCTTTAAAGGCTGACAGTGGTACACAGAGAAGAGGTATGTGAAGGGATGGAGAAGGAGGTGACAAAGAAGAGCCAGCTCTGCGCAGCTGCCTCATGGCCCTTGAGCTTGGTGGCCCCCTTTATCACAGCTTGGCACCCTTGGAAGGTTCTGAGGACTGCCGCGCACATATGTCCACTCCTGTATGGTCTTCTGTAGGGCCTGGGTCTTCACTTTATCCACTTGGACATAAACTACCTTCTCATCCGATGTGACAGGTGTTGTGGATGGCTTGCGATGAGGGCTTGGGGAGCCTGGCTGGAAGTCTAGGGCTATGTAATGCATACTGCCAATACTCTTCTTAGGACCCAGGCTATTGGTTCCACTGGGAACAGGAGATATGGAGTTGTGGTTGACCCTGGACCAAGATTTGGTGACAGGTGACTTGAAGGGGAGCTCATCGATGACAGCATTGTTTCTCAGGTCAAGGGGTGTTGGTTTTGCTTTCCAGTCAGGCTTGAGGTTGCGATTGATGGGGGGGGGCTGAATCTCACTTCCTTCGCTAGGGCCTCTATGAATAGGAAGGGCTGTGGATGGGTAGCCAAGTGGGTCAAAATGATGGGGCCCTGGGCTCATGGGGATGTAGATACTTTGGGAATTGTCCCCTGCCAGCAGAGTAGAAGAACCTGGGTTCATGGGCACATAGTTGTCATCAGAGCTGGCACTGTCTGATCTGCCCACAATAGTCTTCCCTGGAGATTCAGCAGACCAACTGGCACTCTCTCTGCCTCGTGTTGGATACTCATAGTTCTCACAGGAAGAAGCTCGGTGGAGTTGGCTGTTGTCCATTGCAGGGAGGGTATTGCGCCTAGGGATAGTAGCAGCTACAGATCTGCTATTTTCACTGATTGGAGGTCTTTGCTGAGGGCTTCCCCACTGAGGTGTTTCTGACTGACTTGGCTTGGGGGGCCAGGGTGGGGGAGCTATGGCTGAGTTTCCAGAAGTGGCCACTGTCATGGTATTGTGGATTTTGTCCAGTGTGAATGTTCTAGGGATCTGGTAGGCTGAAAGAGGTGTGGTTGGAACATCCATATTGTCCACTAGGAGGTCTCAAACTCCCGACACAGGGTGTTGCTGGGTGTCTTGAAGGTGTACACATCTTCATTATCTGTCTCAGACCCTGTGAAGTTGCCCTTTGTGTGGCCAGGCTACGGGGCAGGTCATAAGTACTGTCTTTGAATTTTGTATTGTGTCAGCTTGGCTTGGGAAGGCTATAAAAGCCATGGACTTGATACAGTGTCCATTTCTCTGGGCAAGTTTTTGCACAGCTGTATCACTCTTCTGTCGGGTGCCCTGAGAGAAGCTGGCACTCCTTGCATTTTCCGTCCTTCGGCTTATGCACTGGTGCAGGTATAGATACTCCTGAGGTGCGCTGGTGGACAAGGCAGGCTGGATGTGGCTAGAATGTGAAGGGGCAGAGGACTTCCTTTCTCGGAGCAGGTGCTGACTGGAGCTGCTGAACACATCTGGAGAGGAACGGGGACCATGACTGGCTGAAGAAAGGTTTCTCAGGGAGTCTGTGGTCTTTTCAGCCTGTTTGAAGCCACAGACCTGGCAGATACTCTGGACCCACTTATTCATGTCAGCCTTTGTCTCAGCCACCAGGTAAAAGGTGCGCTCACTCATCTTGATATCAAACACAAAACTATCCTGCAGCTCTTTCTTGATGAAGGTCAGGCCTGCATCCACCTGCTCACAGAAGTTCAGGTTGATGATCCACAAGGGCTTCTTGGAATGCTCATTCTTGTAGTATTCCAGAACATCTGGGTCACCACTCATCCGGCCACTTTGTAATATAAACCATCGCTTTCTCCAGGCATAGCGCCTCAACTTCTTCTCGGGTGGTGATTTTCTCAGCCAGCCGGTGCACACCACATCCTCACTGCCGCCACCGCCACCGCTCATGTCTTCCGCTGACTGGAACCCATGTGGACAAGGGCGCGGCCACTTCAATTCCTTTTTACTTTCATCTTTAGGGCATGGGGACCGGGATTCGGACAAAAGGTCCTCGGCAAAGGCCAACATGTGAGAGACGCCCTTATCTGTCTCTGCCTCTCTAAGAATATCTCTGGTTATCCTGTAGAAACTAAAAAAGGCATCAGGGACCTCCTCTCCCTGCCGAATCGAATCATTAATATCTTTTCCAACCTTCATCCAAGTGACGGGATGTATGCCCGGGCCATGAACTACTAACCAAGGGCATCTTTTTTCAACAAAACAAAAAACTTAACTAAGTCTTTTTTCTTCACTCTAATTCATCTCTCCCTGAGACTCCCTTTTATCTCCTTTATGAACAAAGCTTCTTTAGAGAGATTCTTGACCATGCAACTGGGATGAGAGTTCCTTAGCTCAAGGCTCCCTGGGTGCACGAGCCACTTGTCCTGTCCAGCGGGGCTAGTTATTCGGGGGTCTCGAAGACGTGCCACCTGAAATACCAATGGGGGTGAGAGAGAACGGAGACTAAGTGTGCCAAGAAAGAGGAAGTGGTTTGAACCTGTCACTGACAATAGTAATTATAATGATAATAACAGTCATAGAATACTTGTCAGCTTCCATCATAATTAGGTTCTTTGGTGGAAGACAATAATACTATAACAACGATTATTAATAACAAGAATATATATCTATAGGCTTAGCCTTGGCCTTGGGGGCTTGGAATGGCATGTGTGCTTCACTTGGGCACTGGCCAAAAGCGTTATATGCTGGCCCTGGCCTTGGGTTTTGGCCCTGGCCTTGGCATGGGTGTTTGGGCTTGGGTGCTTGGGTGCTACTTGCTTAAATACACAGCACTATGGAATGTTACACGATCAGATTGTGCTTCCATACCCAGAAGTACCGTATGTTTGATCATTTTTAGGATGGATTGCACTCGAATACCGAGCACTGCGGTACTGTGGACACTGTCTAGGATCAGATTGTGCTAAACAGACCGCTATATGGTGTACTTACACGATCTGTGTCCTAGGACAATGACCACCGAGAGCCAGACAGGGATCGGGGCCGTCAGATTCCTGAGACAGTCCCACTGGGGCCATGTTTCCAAGAACGCTGTTAGCAGCGCTCCAGGGGCCATGTCCGCTGCTAGGGCGGCTAGGTCCACCTCCGCAGACATCGTTTCCGCCACGACAGACGGAGTGTGCCCTCGTGGACACCGGCTCTGCCATGGAAGTCGCTCCTTTAACCCCACCACGAACTCGGCTTCCGCTGCCGTGGACGCGGTTTCTGCCACTGCGGTTTCCACCACCATGGATGCAAGTACTGCTGCTGGGGACGCTGCTGTCTCCGACTCTAGGAACGCTGAGTCCACCGCCCCAGGTGCACGTTGGCGCTGCAGGCGGGCGAGCGATGTTTGCAGGGACATGGTCCCTGCTTGCAGTGCTGCTGACACAGATCGCCATGGCGGGCCATGGGCAATGTTTCCGCCGCCACCGTGGGTGCTGTGTCAGCCGCAGTTTGCACTGTCCCACCCTGGAAAAGAAAGGAGGAAAAGAGGAAGGAGAAGAAGAGCCAAATAACAATGCAAGCCACTCAATTTTTCAGCAGGAGGAGGAGGGATTCATGTTAATAATCATGACAGCTTGCATCGTTATTTGGTTCTTTAGTCGTGTCTGAGCGTTGAAACATGAGTAAATAGAACCTGTCCCTGAAAATACTACGACTATTACTAATGACAATAATAAACTTGTCCTGCATCGTTATTTGGTTCTTATTCGTGTCTGTAAGCACTCCACCTCAATTGCTCAGTGTATTAAATCCACCTCCATTGTTCAATGTATCCATTCCACCTCACCTGCTGTCTGTGTGCATGTGTGTGTATGTGTCTGTGTGCATGTATGTGTGTGTATATGTGTACATGTGTGTATGTGCATATGTGTGTATGTGCATATGTGTGTATGTGTGTGTATGTGTGCATGTGTGTTTGTGTATGTGTCTGTGTGTATGTGTTTATATGTGTGTGTATTGTATATGTGTATGTGTATACATGTGTATGTATGAGTGTGTATGTGTGCATGTGTGTATATGTCTCTGTGCGTGTTTGTGTATGTCTGCGTGTATGTGTATGTGCGTGTGTGTGTTTGTGTGTGTGTGTGTGCTCTGTGTTTCTTGTTCTTTTTCCTTGTTTCTTTTTTCCTGTTTCTTTTGCCCATTCTGATTTGTTTGTTTCAGTTGTCTATCTGTTTTATGCAGAGAAAAAGAGAGGAAAGTGTGTAGATTTGAGTGGGTGGGGAGGTGCTGAGAGGGGACTCAATGACCAGAATATATTGTATTAAAAAATCTGCTTTCAAAAAAATATATAAAACATTTAAAAAACAAAAAAGTAACTAAGCTTCTATGTGTTGTACGACTTCAGAGAAATTCCAGGTGTATACACCCCCTTTAATTCATATCTCACCAAGCTGATGGAATGATGTGACTCTCCCATCATTTCACAGAGTAGTCTGAGCCAACCAAAATGAAATTTATTGAGCCTAAGGAAGTGCAAAGATCTATGTAGCTATTCTTACACCAAATTCCTTTGTGGGAAGTTTAAAAACACTTCTGATATGCTAAAAAGTTTTAAAAAAAAGAGTTCAGGTAAATTAACTTTGAAATGGATCTAAAGCCATCCTAATACATTAATTGCTTGGACCTTCATATGTATTTATATATACACAGGCTGTCTCTATATTATATTTGACTAGCAGGTGTCATATATATTCAGAGTGTGAAGTTAAAGAGGCTATTTCCTTCCTTCGGAAACCCTGATCTTTTCTAAGTAGAAATTCCTAGACAAACCATAGCTAAAAACTGACATTACCAATTATCTGAAATTATTATTTTGCACCAAGCCTAGATCCTAGTGATTCATTCCCACTACCTTCTTTTAAGACAGAAAGGTGTTTTTTTAAGACATAGGTTCCTATGTGTCTTCCTATTCCACCATGTGAATGCTTGTGATTCTTCCCTCCATCCCTTAAAAGCTTACTAAAAAGGTCAACTATATCATTGTGTTTCCAGTGTAACACTTTTGACATGGCTGTACTGGTTCTGTGAGTCCAAACCCCTGAGAAGCTGACTCAAATGCACATGCTCAAGCCCTGGGAATACTGTTTTAAATTCCTGGCAGAGGCCTTGACCTCTGCATTTTTTAACTATCAGAGTTTGCTATTAACATGCTAGATGACTTCAAGGGTACCTACACCTTACTCCCATGGAATTTGTAGCTCTACTTCATAAACTTGGTGTTGCAAAAGGCAATCTCATTGACTTCTTTTTAAGCAAAGTGATTAAGTGATCTCTTTCCTTAATGAAAAACTAGCTGTTCATACCTGAAAACAAATGCTTTTGGAGATCAGCTTTATGCTCTAGTCCTTTCTTAGAATATACTGGTCTACAGCATGGAGGGCTGTCAGAGAGACTCACCTGAGACTCAAAGTCTTCATACAGGTTATCAAAGTAGGATGACTGATTGGCAGCTGCCTCTGTGTGACACAGTGAATGAAAACAGTCAGAATAACAAAGCATAGGCTCTGTTCCAAAGGAGGAAAATTGAAAGAACACTAGAAACCATAGAGAAGGGAAGTTGAAGCTTGATCCAGAAGGTAATATATGCAGACTGGTGAAAAAAACAGAAGTCCCATCCACACGACAAAATCAGAATCCTCTAAAGCTTCAAATCTAACTGTAGGTTCTATGGAGTCAGTGACTCCCCTGACCACCAGCCCATTGTGTACTGCTATAGAGCAGAGAACATTGGAATTCCTAGGCTGTACAACATACCCACAGCTGTTTCTTCAGTGGGGTAATTAATGCTGAAGTGTGAGGAAATGTGCCTTGTTTATATTGATTACAGTACTGTGGATTTTCTTCTCACATCCCCAAACACCCCGAGCCATCCCCAGGGCAAACATTTGCCACCTGGAGTAGATAGGATCTGAAGAGCTCAGAAGAATCTGCCCAGCCCACAGAGCGTGAATATAGCTGTGACCAGCAGAGGGTGCTGGAACACAAAGAAGAGATAGGACTGCAGATATCTGGTACAGATGCAGCCACAGCATAAACCACAGGAAAAACAAGAGTTCATAAGCTTGATAGACCATTTTCTCCCCTCCATGATGTAACCCGTAGCCTCCAGAGATCTTGTCTCAAAAATAAAATAAAATACAGAAACTACGAATGTGCATAACAACTGAATAAGAGATACCTAAATGACTCATGGGTTATTTCAGAAACCAGAGAGAAAACTGAAGAAACAAATAAAAATTAAAGTATGACCTGTCCGAATATGTGAGGTCCTACCAAGGCATATTGAAGGACAAAGTTTATAGCTGTGAATGCTTGTGTTAAAAGTCCAAAACCTTGGCCTGGAGAGATGGTTGGGGGTTAAGAGCCCTGGCTGCTCTTCCAGAGGTCCTGAATTCAATTCCCAGCATCTACATGGTGGCTCACAAGCATTTATAATGAAATCTAGTGCCCTCTTCTGGTCTGCAAGAAGAATACTGTATACATGACAAATAAATAAATTTTTAATAAATTAAAATCCTCAAATATAAAACCTTATGATGTACCTCAAGAAAATGGGAACATTCAAACCAAGAAGCAGTGAGTGGGAAGAAATAATAAGGAAGAGGACAGACATTTATGAAATGGAGATTAACAGAACATTACAAAGAATTGACCAAGCAATGAGTTGGTTCTTTGAAAGAAATAAGCAGAAAACCTAGAGACCTCAACCCTACATAAAGGATGTGTGTGGAGAGTCAGAGAAACAGCCCTCCCCAGGGACGAACACATCAATCAATTAACAATACAAAATGGATAACCCTGAAAACATACATACAAGTAACATTGTACAGACTGAACAGAGATATTTAGTAATATATCTGTATATACATATATGCATCTATCAACAATTAATGAAGAAAGAGGCCATGAATTTGAAAGAAAGGAAGGGGTATGTGGGAGACTTTGGAGGGAGAAAAAGGTAGGAGGAAATGATGTAATTATAATCTAAAAAGTGTAATAAATAATAAAAAGAATTAATTTGCCAGTAGCCAACCTAACTAAAACACTCAGAGAAAAAACAAAAATGTTAAAAATTAGAGGTTAAAAAGGAGATAAAAGTCAGGTATAGTGATGCACGCCTTTAATCCCAGAACTCAGGAAGCAGAAGTTAGAGGATCTTTGTGAGTTTAAGGCCAACCTGGTCTACAGTGTGAGCTCCAGGACAGCTAGGGCTACAGAGTGAGACCTTGTCTCAAAAAAAAAAAAACCCAAACAACAAAAAACCAAAAAACCCCAAACCCCCAAAAACCACACAACAAAAAACAAGATAAAAAGAGCGTGACCACAGAGTCCAGTAAAATACACAGTCATGCAGAGTCACTGAAAACTTATAGTTTGTAAAATTGGAAAATCTAGAAGCAGGGAAATTCCTAGACACATGAGACCTGCCAAAATTAAACAGAGAGGGTGCAAATGTATTAAAATAGAGCCACCACAAGCTACAGGGTTAAAGAAATAATATAAGTAAAAAAGAAGAAAAATCATCTAGCAGAGAACCCCAGGGCCAGATAGATTCATTTTCAAATTCTATCAAACATTTAAAAGACAGGTAACACCAATGCTCATCAAAGTGCTTCAGAAAATAGAAGGAAAATTGAAATCTACTCCATGAAGTTGGCATTATCCGGACACCAAAACAGGAGACGGACACAATGAAGAAAAATAACTAAAGAGCAACTTCTCCATTGAAGATAGGCATGAGTATTCTAAGTAAAATTCTTGGAAATCAGATTCAATGACACACTAAGACTGTACACTATGACTAGATGATTCCAGTCCAGGGAAGCAAATTTGGTCCAACATGCTACACTACTCACAAGAGCTTGGAAATGGAGTCATCCTGAAATCAGTCATAAATAAACAGATAAGGAAAACGTGTACATAGCAAAGGCAATTTTATGCAACTGTAAAGATGAATGAAATTATGGTATCTATAGGAAAATGGAACAATTGTAATTTATTATGTTAAACAAACCTTGGCTCCAAACCTCTGAATATCCCTCCCGTATTCTAGTTACGTCAGTCTGAAAATGAGACTTAGGGCAGAACAGCCTTTGGCTGTTAGGAATCATTCCTGGGCAGTAATATAGACCTGAGCTTTGCTGTGACTTCTCTGTTGCATTTAGTCATGAACGCCACGTGCTTTTTGGGGTGCAGTTATTAGTGCTAGCCACTGGGTGGCGCAAATTCACAGGAGTCCAATAAAAGTTCCTGAAGTCTACCCAGTCCAAAGAGCACTTGTTGCTAAGTGTCACCAAATGAAGGAAGGCTGGGGGAGAACAGATTTTTTTTTGTCCTGAAGTTTCCAGTGGACACATAAACCCAAGTTTCCTAAAATTCTGGTCATACTATTGCATAAGGAAAAGAAAAAAATGAAAAAAATTAGAAATACCAGCACTTGGGAAACTGAAGCTGGAGGATTACCCTAAATTCAAGACCAAGATGCTGAACCACTTAGTGAGTTCCATGCCAGCCACAGCTACAGATAATAGAGTTACTCTATTGCAAACAAATAAATGTACTATCTTAGCACATACAGAGAGAAACACAAAAGAAGAGGGCCTAGAAAGATGGTTCAGCATTTAAGAGCACTTGCTTCTCCAGAGGACCTGAGTTCAGATTCACACACCCATTCTTAACTTTTCTAGCTGTGACTGCATATGCACACACACACACACACACACACACACACACACACACACACACACCTAAATAAAAATGATACAAATATGAAAATCAATAAGAAAATACATATTATTTTCCCTTCCTTCCTGCACCTGGGCAGCACACTAGAGCACCAGCACTTGACCCTGGAAGATACGGTTCTGATCCTCATCTGTGATAAGATAGGGGGAGAATTCCCTGCTGCCCTCATTGCCTGTGCTATATGGTGGGAGAGCTGTCCCTGCCCAACAGCAGCTGCAGCACTCAGGAGAGTGGCCTCTGCACATCTTCTGGGAAACTCAGTGAAAATGGTCCTGATGGTGTAGGTATGGGTGAGCCTACCTGAGGGAATAAAAGCAGGAGCTCGGGTTCTGCCCCTTGTTCATTGTTCCAAGAAGTAAACTATCCAGGACAATGCTGGAGAGCTCACCCTGGTGGTCGGGACTAGGGAGAGCTGGCCGGCTGAACAAGGACTATGAGTTGGCCCATCCCAACACCCACCCCATCAATGATCTACAGGAGCATGTGAAGGGGCTGTTCCTGCAGATCGAAAGCTGCCAGATTTCCATGACACAGGACAACAGGAAGTCCGAGAGGAGTCCTAGTGAAGGACCCTGTATCTTTAGTGTAGCAGAAATCAGAGGTCTCAAACCAGACCAGTGATACTTTGCAATGCACAGTTGCAAGTAAAGATATACATATCAAAAGCCTTAAAGATCCAGTTTTAAAGACTTTCTCCCAGAATTCCAAGGAGACTCCACACCCTGTGATGGAAGGTAAATATTAAGGCTGAGGAATGAATCTACTCACACTGCTCTTTTGTTCCATGTTTCTTTATTGTTCTAAGTAAGCATCTCTGCTCTTCTCTATTTGAATCTGGAAATTTTTCAGTTTTTTAACATACACAAAACAAAGGCAATTCTCTGGAAATCACAGAGTTACAGAGCTTGGACATTCCTTTATCCCTGAAAGTAATATTTGAAAGACTCCTTTCTTGACTATTTGTCCTGTCAAGTGGGAGATAATTGTAGGGAGCTGACCTCTAATGTCTGTCTCAGAGAACAGAGTGGAAATTAGGCTGTGGGGTCCAAGATTATTGACTGCATGACTAAATCCTCTCATTGGAGGTCTCAGCAGTTGGAAGGAAGTCCCTCAATATACCAGCAAATGGGAGAAATTGTGCCCCGTAAATGATCAGAACATTTCCACAGAAATAAATCCCAAAATTGTAATTGATGGAGTAAGCTTATGGTGTCACATAAGAAATCTACAGCAGGATACAGCCAAAGCATTCAAAGAACAACAACTCCAATACAGCTTTCATTTTGGGGGTTTAAATCCTCCATCAGAGCCATAGGCTCTGGTGGGTTGGTCCTTTTATGGTGGCTGAATTACTCATCACGCAATCCTATGGCTCACAACAGATAAATGGATAAAAGTGTTTACTATGTCATTTACTGTGTCACACTACAGCTTCCTGACTCCACGATGAGAATTTTCCTTTTTCTCTTTTTCTTTCTTTTTTATCTTAAGTTTTACATTATCCTTCTTTTGGGGGAAGTTTCAAGAGCAGAGGGAAGATATAAAGAGACAAGGAAATGAATAGGAATGGAGATGCATTCTGTGAAAGACGCAGTAAATAAAAAGAAAGTTGAAAAACAGATATTGGAAGGAAGGAGCTGAGATGAAAGAAGAATTGTACAAATTTTAGAGGGAAGATGTAAAATTAGCTAAGTGGTAAGTCTTGCCTCTAATCCAGGCACTTGGGAGGCTGAGGCAGGAATAACAGTTGAGACTTCTAGGGCAGGCTGGGTTACATCCATGAATTCAGTCTAGTGTGAGCAGAGAAACTGTTCCCATAACATCAGACAGACTAACAGAAAAGCAAAAACAACCAGAGCTGTGATGGAAGCTTAGTTGGTAGAGAGATCACAGAACTCTGCTTCATCTTCAGCCCTGTGTAAACTGGGTGTGAGGATTCACACCTGTGATCTCAGCACTCAGGAGCTAGAGGAAAGAAGATGGGAAGTTCAAGGTCAGCCTCAGCTATATGGGGCTGTGTCTCAAAACCATAGATAAGATTTTGGGAGAGGGATGACTCAGTCCGTTGATGTGTGATGAAAATATACTTTATTATATAGGCAGGAGGGAAATCTAGGCAGAGATGAGAAGGATGGAGGTATCAAGAGAGAAGCTAGAAGCTGCCACCTAGAAAGCAAGACGTAATTGAACACAGGTAAAGCAGTGAAGCCACATGGCAATACATAGATTAATAGAAATGGGTTTAGGTACAAGAGCCAGTTGGTAATGAAGCACAGCCAAAGGCCAACAGTAATAATTAATATAAACCTTTGTGTGATTATTTGGGACTCAGTGGCTGCAGGACTGTGTGTCAGGACCTCAGGGCTAGGCCAGGCCAGAAACTTCTAGCTACAAATGGTGCCCACTGTCATGCAGTGAAAAGACTTGTAAAAGATTCTGAAAGCAAGAAATGGAACCACAGTGGCCTTTCTAGCCTCACAGTCTCATTCCCACAGGAATGCAGAGGGTCCTGGCAGCTGCCTGGGAGATGTACTGAACACCAGTCAATGTTAGTTAGGCTGCATGGCCAATTTCTGCAGTTTCTCTTATGGGTCATGGTACTAAGAGCCTTCTCTCAGCCACTGCATGCAGGTTTGAGAGCACATGTGTGGGCTTAAAAACACAGCTCCATGCTCCTTAATACTGCTTCCCAGGCTTGGAGAGGAAAATGTGACTCATTGGTATCTCCACTATGTTGGGGGGAGTCAGCAGCACATGAGTCCCAACTACAAGTTTAGCAACTTAATATTTATCATGATTAAAAAATGGTTGAAGATAAATGAAATAAAACAGATTTGGATAAAGAAAATCTTTAAATGGGTTACAATGTATTTTTAAAAATTAATAGGCATAGGAGAGAAAACAAAATGGGTAGAGAAAGTCATTTAAAATGTTATACAGTAATAAAAAAATAAGCCACATAAAGATGGAAAATATATAGTCTGTATTATGTATATTTAGTATTTCCTTTTAATTTTCAAACTGTTTATGAACGACTGACCTCAGACTCCAAGGATGACCTTGGATTTCTGGAGTGGAAGGCTGGCACCAAAAATCCCACACAGTTAGGTGTGGTGCTGAGTATCAAACTCAGGGCCTCATGCTACTAGGCAAGCACTGTACCAACTGAACTGCATTCACATTTAGATTTGTTGTCACTATTTCATTTAAAGTACTTTGTAATTAAGAGATTTCTGAATGTGAGGACTGGCATTTCCCCGTACAGCTTAAACATGACTCAAGCCATTCTTGCTATTGGATGTGACCTGGAACACAATGATATTGATGGTAATTTCATAGGTTCTGAGTAAGCTCTTCTCCCTGTATTTTAGTATTGGGATGGTTGCCCAAAAAGTGTGGCAATGAGGCCCAGGTGTGCCCTGATCTTCCCACACCCAACAACCCCATTCTCTTCATGTCCCCAAACCATGAATTAGGCTCCCAGGCACTAGGCCTCATTTCTATTTCCAAGTTACAGTTCCAGTAGAGAGGAGGCTGACTCCCCTTGTTGACAGTTCTCTGAGATGCATAAAATATCATATTTCATTTTCTAAATTGGTAAGTGGATTCAAATAAAGTTTTCCTACAAAAAATCACAACAGGAAAACTAAAAGTAAACCACAAAAAAAATTTCCCTCATTAAGTGACATTTTCCTGTTATCTTAAAATTACAACAGGAGTAAGAACCCCTCTGGGCCACAAACAGATATTGACCACCCCTTAACACACATACACACAGTCCCCAGTGGCTAACCCTTCAAGGACTCATAGTCAACAAATATAAACTCCCCTTCAGCAGCTGCACCCACCACACACTACTCTCATCTCTGTAGCCTTTTGAGACTGAGTGACCTGCGGTTTTTCTATTGATCTACGGATGACATATTCCCATTGCATACGTAAACTGCGGTTTTTCTATGGGGAGATTGATCTTCTCACTATTGGGAATGAGGATGTATAAACATTGCTATAGGGGTAATGTTTGTGTCCCCACTTTTGATGGCTTTGGTTCTCTCCCAGAAGTGAGTTTGCTGAAGCATGTGGATATCTGCTGTGTAACTTTTTGAGGAACTGTCATACCATTGCCTCACACAGACACACAGTCTTAAATTCTGGCTAGTAATGTGTGAAGGGTCCAACTTCCTGGAGACCTTGCCAAAATCCATTGTTTTCCTTAAAAAAATAATAATAAAAAGACTAAATCTTAATACAGAACTGAGACTGGTGTGATAATAAAAACTTAAGAATTTTTAATGTGGGCAGTCTGATCACTGATGTGTGAAAATGGAATTTGCTGGAGACAAGATATTGAAGCAATAAAATGATTTCATCTTTATAGCCTTAAATAAACCAGTTACAAGAATAAACTGCTAAACAGAGGGAATCTCCCCCCTCCCTCATTTTTTCTTAAAATTCTTATTCACTTCAATAATGTTTCACAAGAGGATGGGGCAGCCCAAATATATTTATTGCCTTTACCATTTTATTTTTCTCTGATGCCTGGCTTTTATTCTCACAGTCATTCAGCGGCAATAATTTTTTTTTTTTAGAGCTTATCCTCATTTTCATTCACTAGACAGTTTGTTTGGACTGTGCATTCAATGTGACCATTCTCTGCACAGTGAATGTGTAGCACAGTGTTCAGATAGTCAGAGCATGCATCACCTCGACCTCCAGCATTACGTCCATGATGACCAAAAAGTCTTCACTGTGGACAAAGTTCATTTCGCTTAATAGTTGAGCACTACTTTGGTTCTGATTGGAAGGTTTATTTGAAAATGTTTGGTCTGGCATCACACTCATTAAATCTATTCATCCATCCACCACCCTTACTTGGTTGTAAAAGGCAATGTGCTCCCTTTGGAATGCTAGAGAGATGGGGGAATTACAGACAAAAAGGAACACAGTCTAAACAAAGCCAGATTAAGTCATTCCATGTGTGACAGAAAAGTCTACCAGAAGCTGTTGGGCTCTGTGGTAGGGCATTCAGTTTGGTATATAAGGCTTTAGGATCGAGATTAGTGGGAAGTATTTTAGAGGCCAGAAATGGAGCTTAATCAGTAGATTGTTTCCCTAGCATGTGCATGGAACAATCCCCAGCACTACATAAAATGTGTGGTAACAGCAGCATTCAGGTGAAAGCAGGAGGATCAGAAGTTCAAGGTCATCCTTGACTACCAAGCAAGTTTGGGGCCAATCTGGGATACATGAGACCCTGTGTCCAAAAAAACAAACCAAAAAACCCCCCAAATTTTGGAGTCTCACAGATGAGAACTGGGACCCTAAGAAGGCTTTCTGGAAGAAGGGAAGAGCTGGCTAGAGATGCAACACAAGCCCATGTCTTTATAAAGATGTGGGTCTAAAGAGTTCTCAGTGTGGGAACTACCTAGGCTTTAAAACAGCAGTGATGTCTGACATTGAAGTCATATAGTCATCTCTGGTGCTCCTGAGGCTTCAGTCACCAGGAGTAAACTAGGAGCATCAGATTTCATCACCTTCAGAAAAGCAAGCAGAGGCTAATAGAGAGCTGGAGAGGATGCAAACTCACTTTTTTTTTTTGATATGACATAGAAATGGGAGAGAGTGTTCTAGACTATGACTATTAAAATCATCCATGTCTCTCCTTCACCCCACCCTCCAGTGCTCAGGTTTTAAACCTTGGGCCTTGAGTGCCCTCTCATTGAACTGCATTTATGGTTTGCTGTTTCATTTTGGTATTAAATAGCCAAGAAGTTGGAAACCAAAGAGATGTTTGGGTTGTATCAGTATCCACATAGGTGACGTGGGTCAGTGGCTTAGATGTCCCCTCTTCACACATGTCAACATGCTCCTGGGACTGGCTTCTGTCTATTAAATGCTTCCTTTTGAGCTTGTATCCTGTCATCTCAGATCTTTGATGGAGATCCTTGGCTAGAGAGATAGACAGCTCAGTAGGTAAAGTATTTGCTGTGCAAACATGAGGAGCTTATATTTAAAAAATGGAGAGTGGTGGTGCTTTCAGTCCCAGTGCTGGGGATTGGAGACAGCTGGATTTCTCAGACTTGATGGCCAGTCAGCCTAGACTACTCTTGAGAGTTCCAGGATGACAAGAGTCCCTTTTCAAACAAAAACCTAAGGTGGCTAGCTTCTGAGGAATGAACTTGAGGTTGACCCTGGCTTCTATACAAATGCACACATGTGTGTTCACATGCATACATACACAAAATCTAGAGATCTTGTTCTCATATTTCATATATAAATACCACAACATTTATCTCTACATCATTTACAGTATGCAAAACTCATTTCATACCCATAGGATTCTCTCAGTAGCTCTGAAAGAAGTTTCCATTTTACAGATGAGGAAACCAAGGCTCCAAAGGGTTTAATGACTTTCTCAAAGCTGTTCATGTAGCAAGTGACAGGTTGATCATTGAGGCTACTGCCTTGTTTGTCCTTTGCCAGAGCAAGTGTGGTGGTTAATCTTCATTGCCAACTTGACTGGATCTAGAATGAAAACACACCTCTAAGCGTCTCTGGCAGGTTTACAGGAATATTTAACTGAGTGAGGAAGACACCCTGAGTGGAGAGCACCATCCCACTGGAAGATTGGGGTGCCAGGCTGGATATAAAGGAGCAAGCAAGCTGGTCATCAGCGTCCACCCCTCTCTGCCTGGATGCAGTTCGCTTGTGTTCTACCAGCATGACTTCCTGCTGAGTTGGATTTGCCAAACAACCCCTCCTTCCTGAGTTGCTTCTGGCAGGTGTGTTACTATAGCAACTAGAAAAGGAGCCCATAGAGCTGTCTCTACCTACCAAAGCATGGCTTGCAGTTTCACTTTTTGAAGCCAATTAAGATATTTGTACTCTCAGTTATTGACTGTTTTCAAGCTTATCAAATTAGTCTTGGGAAAAAGCACAACCTTTACGCGAGATGAAGGAATGGTAATGAACATTAAGAATGTGAAAATCTCTTCACAAATGTGGGAATTTTCCTTTATTGAATATTTGCCTGAGTAATGTTGCTGAGGAGATGCTAAGGGGGTGGGGAGAGTACAGGGATAACGGGATAGAAGCTGTGTCTTTCAGCTGCAGGTTGAGAGCTACATGAGGAGCCAAGTATGAAGCAACAGCATGTAGACGTATAAAAAGATTCTGTCTAAAACAGACTAATTCCCTAAGCATAATTAACATTTTGTCCCAAAACAGACAAAAGCCCTTTTTCATTCAAGCAAAACCACAGAAGCAGCAAAGAGACCACATCTGGGATTCCAACTCCGTAGAAGCCACATTTTATAGGCTAAGGAAGGAGCTGGTTCCCAACACAGGCTGCTTTACTTCTGAATTCTCCAAACAAGAACAGATGGGCTGTCCTTGTAATCTGCTTATTATGGTGGGGCTCTGATTCTCAGTGGGGTATTTATACATCCCATTTTTGGGCAGTGTCTGGAGGATGTCAAGGATACTTGATATACAAACCATTCTATAATGGGGTTGAGCTCTGCATCTTACCAGTCTACTTCCTAACTTTACTAAAAGCAAAATGAACTCATTTAATTTTTATTGATTTTCCTTTTGCCCTTCTATCCTGGGAAAAAGTCCTTATGGTCTCCAAAGAGGAGCAGGCCTGGCTAGGGTCACGATGTGGAAGCATCAAGCAATTATGAGTTGCCTCCAGAGCTGCACAGGGCACACAAGGGAGGAATCATCTCATTTTATGGAGTAGGCTGACAGGTAATTTCTAGATTACATTATGTTAAACACTTGTCTCAGGGGTTGGTGGGGGTGTGTGTGACTCAATGAGTAAAATGCTTAGTTTGCAAATTTGCAAGCCTGAAGATCTCAGTTCAAATCCATGTGAAGCCTAGTGTGGTGTCTGTGGTCCTGGTGCTCCATGTAGAGAGTGGAAGCAGGGGCAGAGCAATTCTTGGAAGTTCCCAGCCCTCCCAGTGGTGGTGTACTTGGAGGCCGACTCAGGCAAATCTCTGAGTTCCAAGACTGTGGGGATTTAATAAAGATTTAGAAGTTTTGGAGATATCAGAGGGAATCTACCCACAGGCTATGTGGGGGGTTAGTAAAAGCTCCAGAAGTCCCAGAGCTCTAACCACAGTCAGTCTAGGAAAATCAGAGTGGTTATTTAAACCTTAATCCCAGCACAGGGAGTATCCTGTGTGTGGTGACCTACCCCCTTAATCCCATCTGAGTCAAGGTCACTTCAGATTATAGAAAGAATTCCAGGCTCCCAAGCAGGTGTGGTGGGGCCATGCCTTAATTACTGAAAGAGTACTTAAAGACAGGATTGAAACCCAGAAAAAAGCCATTCCTAGGGAATCAAGGCTGAGGAAGCTATAAGACAACTGGGTAAGATTTGACTGTGGTGTTTATTCCCTCTAGTATCTCCAGCTTCTCCAGAGATCTATCCCTGAGTCTCATTATTTCGTGCGACACAAGACAGACAATGCTACACAGAAAAATCCTGTCTTGAAAAAACATAAATAAAAACAAGGCAGTAATATAATAATCTACCATATCTTTTCAACTTACAGATGATTGGACAATGAAAGCTACCCACTTTAGTAGGACACAAAGATATGCAAGTATATATTCTAACTATGGGCTTCGTCCTGTTGCCCAGGGAAGAGATGTGTATAGGATGGCATTGGATGGATATCTTTAAATTAGTGAAAAAGTATCTTGTAACTGAAACAGGAGGACTGCACTGTGCCAAACCAGTATGACATTTCAGCACCAGCCTATGGCTGAGCACACTCGCTGAGGATCTCTGTCCTTGACGGGCATAGTTTGCTATCTCAGAGGCCTTCTATTTCAGCCAGGCTTGCTTCCAGGATCAGCTACTACCCTGCTCTGAGGAAGGAGCCTTCTTGGCAGCCCTTTCCTGATGATTGAGTGATGACCCACTTCTCTCAAACGTCACATTGGGAGAGACCTGCTGTTGCTGGGCAAGGAAGGGGGTGTTGGAGAGCAGCCAGTAAGCTGGAAACCAAAGGATTCAGTGAGGGGGAGATGATCTGCCTTTACCTCAAAGTGTATTTCTTTTTAAAATAGGAAAGGGAACTGGGAGATAGTAAAGGCTTGCCATACAAGCAGAACTTTCATTTGACCTCTAGGACACCACCCTCCCACACAAAGACTGAACACGGTGGTGTGTGTTCATAATCCTAGAACTAGGGAGATAGGGACAGGAGGATCCTTGGGGATTTCTGGCCGCTTACATAAATACCAAGCAAGTGTGGCAATCTGCCTTAATCTGAACATGCACTAGGCAGAGTTAGAAGATCCTGGAGAAGGCCAGCTAGCTTGACTGGCCAAATCTGAAAGATCTGGGTTTAAATGAGTGACCCTGACTCAATAAATATGGCGAGAAACTGAAGAAGACACATGACACCAACCTTTGGCCTACACACAAACACATCATGTGCACCTGCATGCACATATGTGCCAAACATACACACACAGATGTACACCACTTATACATACAAAATAAAAACCCTGTACAAACTAAAAAAGCAACAACATGAACAGTACCCAATGAATGACATCTGAATTTGACATATGGTCTCTACACACACACACACACACACACACACACACACACACACACACACACATACACAAACGCGCGCGCGCGCACACACACACACACACACACACACACACACACACACACACACACACACACTTGTACCTGCATATTCACGAACACATAAAAAGAAAATTCTGGAATCTGTTACTAATTGCAGTGTAACATTGTCACTTAATTTCCCCTTTTTCTTCATTAGTAGGCAAGACCAAGAGGCTAGGCCTAGGAGTTTTGAGGGGAGGCTACACTTATAATTGGATGTGGGTGGAAGAAAGGCCAAGTTCATATGGACTAGGGTTCTGCTGTCTCATGAGTTCCCACAGTCAAGGCCCTCTCTAGAATGCCCATTGTTTCAGTAATGTTGATGGGACCTCTCTGGGTCTACATTCTGCTGCTTGGCCTACAGTTGTGCTTCCTTCTCACCCCTTGTGTCTCCTCTTGCTCAGACACTGGTTACTTGGTCTACTGAGCTCCTGTGCTTTCCAGATCCAGGCCCTGGATTGTACCCTTCTGATTCTGGCCCTTGTAGAAATCTTATTATTCTTTGATGCCTTGATTAAATACTATTCCACAAACAGTGGTCTGATTGGTGGCTGGCTTGCTTTATGCCTACCTTATTCTGTATCACAGATCAGAAATTTCAATGACTATAAAGCCAGGGACCATGTGCTCACTCACATCAGGACCTAGATTATGGGCCAATGGACTTATTGACTAACAAGTGAAACTTATTAATGGGACTAATAGGAGAGACTCAGGGGTTAAAGATGCTCTAAGCATGGTCCCTTGGCCTTGGAGAAGACAGCCAAAGCAGATCACTGTACTTTCTTCTCCCCCCACAAAGTGACAGGTGCCCTGTTCCATAAAGAAAGAAAGTTACCCAGGGATGCTAAGATGAACCTGAACAGACAGGCCTTGCTAATTCTCCTCCTGGCATTTATTACTACTAAACAGACCTTCTCATCCTCCAGTCACTCTTGTAGTCACTGGGTGTGTGGGTGCATACCCATAAGCCTAGCACTCAGCATTGGGAGGCAGGAGTAGGAGAGAGTCAACACAAGTTGAGCCTAGTTTCAGTGGAGTGAGTTTCAGACTAGCTAGGGCTATACAGCAAGAGCATCTCTCAAAATATAAGACAACAACAAAACTTGTTTCTTTGGATATTAATTTGATTTGAAGGTTCCAGTGGGACATAAAAAATATTTTCTTAGCTGGGTGGTGGTGCTGTATACCTTTAATCCCAGCACCTGGAAGGCAGAGGCAGGCAGATCTCTGAGTTAGAGGCCAGCCTGATCTTCATAGCTAGTTCCAGGATAAGGCTACACAGAGAAACCCTGTCCAGAAAACAAATCCAAAACAAAACAGACACAGTTCATATTATATATATTTATATATATATATTTTGCTCTTGCTGTTAAGTCTTGTTAGAGGGCTTTATCTAAGAGCTTGTGGTGGATAAAGAAAGCAGAGTGTTCTCTGCACAGGTCAATGAGAGAGGAAAGGAAGCTGGTGATAAAAGGCAAAGAGAGGAGTTAAGTGATTGGTAAGTTAAGACTATTTCCTGACAGGAATCCCAGCTGGGGAAGAGCTGGGGGCAAGGATTCATGCAGCAAATACTATACCATAGCATGTTCCTTAAGATGAGGGATTCAGGGGACATTCCAAATGGCTTAGCATCTTAGAGAGACATCATAGCAAATGTGTCACTGTGAACAAAGCATATATCCACATCTTACCCTGTTTTCTTTTGCTATAATGGGATACCACGTGCTTGGAGATATATTGAGAAGTGGCACTCTAGGACTGTTTGGCATCTAATGAGGGCCTTGTGTTCTAGGATAATGTGGAAGAGCTACTACAAGGTGAGAAAAAGGAAACATGTTAGTTCAGGACTTCCTCCTTTGGGAATAAAGCCACCAATGCACCTGTGCAGACTCATGTATTCCTTACTCACCTCTCTTAATAGCCTCTTCTACATTACAACTAAGGTTCCTACCCCTGGACAGTTGAGGGACACATTCAGAACATCAGTCTACATTTCTGAAGTAACTCTAGCAGAAGTTTAGGTGAGTCCTGAGAAGACAAAAAAAAGTCAATTCAGGGTTGAGCAAGATGGTTCAGTAGGTAGAAGGCTTGTCATACAAGCTTTGTGATCTGAATTTGATCCCCAGAGCCCACAGAGAGAGAAAGCAATTGCCTACTGAACGCTGTCCTTGGATCCCCACATGACACTAGTACATCCTTGTGTATTTTCTCTCTCTCCCATTGAAAATGAATAAAATAGTAATAATAATAGTAGTAAACCCTGAAGACATCCAGCACAGTGGTAACAACAATTCATGGTAAGTTTGTAGGTTGAGAGTTTGCTATTGAGATGAGCTGTCTATAGTGTACTGATGCTGAGTGGAGACTATGGGGCGGGGCCCACATTATGGAGGGTGTATATAGGACCATTACCTGGTGCCATTCTGCAGCAATGAGAAAGTGTTATTTATGAGGAGAATTGACCTTGTATTTTCTGTGCTTTGAGAAGCCCAGTGTTAGGGGTGAAGAAATGAGGTGTGGTAGAGGGACCAGAAGCCTCCATTCTAAGTGATGAAATCTGGGAGGGCCTGAGGGAGCTCCTTTGAAGTCAGATATTGTAATAGGCTGGTACGTAATTATGGCCCCTCAATTTGTGTCTTGGCATCCTAAGCCCAGCCCCTCAGTGTGACCTGGTGTAGATGGTCCCTCAAAGGGTGATTAAGTTAAATCATTAGAATGAGCACTGATCCAATAGGACTGGTGTAAGGAAAGGAGATTAAAACACAGACAGGCAAAGGGATGATCATGTGAAGACATGCAGAGAAGGTGGCGGTGGATAAGCCAAGGACAGAGGCTGTGAAGCCAACAAGCTGACACCTTGATCTTGAAGATCCAGCTCCACAACTGGGAGGCAATTAACTTGCTTTGCATCAACCACTCAGTTTGTGGTGCGTGAAGCTGGACAGTGGAGCCTGGGAAAGAGACGTAAGTGATGGAATGCTTTGATGGCTGGAGGGTAACTAGAGGGGGTGAATTTAAAGCTTCTATCTGAGGAAGACTGGATTAAGGTGAAAGCACCATGTTGGGCTCTCTCTCTGCTCCCCAGTTTATTTCCCTCAGTCCCTGAGTAGTCACTCTGTTTTCCAATTTACTGCTTACTAGTTAGCACTGTTGTTACAATACCATCATGTCCCTCAGAAACACAGGCAACTTATTAGAGCATTCTTGAACAGCTAAGCACACACTCTACCACTGAGTCACAGCCCCAGCCTGATGGTGGGGAAACGTCTTGTTTCTCTCCTGTACTCTGTACTGATGTATTCTCATTGCAGTGATAGTAAAGGAATTCAGGATAAGCTGCCTCCATATTATGTCATATGGGAACTGTTTACTTCTTCTCCCCTTGGGCTGTCTTAATCAAGGTAAAACAGTTAAAAAACTAAAACTGCTATGTAAGATCTAGGCAAGATCTAGATGGAGTCTGGCGCCTGTCTGGATTCATGTTCTGGTTCTTCTCTCTGTTTAGTCTTGCTGAGATAGAATCTCTTGTCACTAGGCTGGCCTCATTTATCCAGAAATGACTTTGAAGGTCTGGTCCTTCTGTCTCCACCTCCTGAGTATTACAGTTCTGTGCCACCACATCTGGTTAATGCAGTGCTGGGGACTGAACCCAAAGCTTTGAGCTTGCTAGGCAGGTACTAGGCCTACTGAACTACACTGATATACCTGTTTTGACACAGCATAGTTTTAAGGTGGGCCAATGGTGGAAGTTGTGTTACTGAGTACACTTAATTCTAAGTTATTCAGGGCTGGAAAGATGGCTCAGCAGTTAGGACCACTGGCTGCTCTTCCTAAAGGATGCGGGTTTGATTCCCAGTACCTACATGGTAGCTCATGAACATCTGTAACTTCAGTTCCAGGGAATCTTCTATCCTCTTCTGAAAGCACAACACACATAAGGTGCACTGACATACGTGCAGGCAAAATATTCATACATGTAAATTATTGTTTGTTTAATTTTTTAAATGTTAGTGAGTTATTACATTGTAGTTTGTATTTTGATTTTGCCCCATGCAAAAGTGGAAAAAGTGGAAGTTATGCTGCCCAACACTCCATTTAAGTGACTGATCAAGCTAAAACACTGTTCAACTATTAGATAGCTAGCCTGCTCTAACCAGTGTCCTTTGGTAACCTCTGAGGTTGGGAAGGACTGCTTGCTGATTTTTATGGGGAAAAACCCTACTCATTTTACTCATTAAATTGTTATAATTTTCTTTTAATAACAGGTCTGTAATAGGTAGAAATTCCTGAAACCTTCGAAATAATACCTTCTTGTTCCACTATAATGTGGGTAATTATAGATGACAGCAGCTAATGTAGTTGGCATCATCTGAGGGAACTGAACCTTATCTTTTTTTGTACTGCAGTTGACAACTGTCATTGTTGTAATATTTTTTTTTTGATAGAATCCTCAAAAAGTCAACTAATGTATTTTTTTCCTTCTACACAGGGAAATGTTAGCTTCCACAGTAATAACATTAATTTTGTCCTAACTTGTGATTCAGTGATGTCATTTATGAGCTACTGTATTTTCTGTGACTGGCTAAATAATTGTGTCTTTGGAGTCTTGTGTCCATTTTCTTATGTTACCTTCTTTGTTTGTCATACTGTCTGCTATGAATGTGCCCACCCCTTGCAGTAATCTGGGAGATCAGACTGCATGCTTATTAAGAGTGTGTCTACAACTACATAAACTAGGCTTGAATCACAGGGGTCAGGACTCCATAGGAAATAAGGCTACAGTGGATATTATGGATTAAATGTGTGTGTTCCTCCCAGATAGCAATGTTTAAATGTTAACAGTCAGCACTATGGTTTTAGGAGGTGGGGTATTTAAAAAGAACAGGCCTCTCATGGAGGAAGTTTGTGCCCTTATAAGAACCTGAAAGCTCAGTTTCTGTTCCTGCTCTCAGCCATGTGAGAACACTACAAGAAAATGAAAAATGTGAAAATTGAGAAGGAAGCTCTCAGCAGATGTGGGGGTCTGCTAGTACCTTGATCTTGAGCTTCTAGCCCCTAGATCTGTGAGCAATAAATGTCTGTTGTTGTGGTACCCAGTCTATGGTATTCTGTTATTGCAGTCCAAAGGTAGTAGACATTTGTGAATGCTTTCCCAGCAAACACCACGTCCTTTTCTAATGTCTTTGATGTCCACTTGGGGATCTATGTGTTTCTACATTGGGTTTAGCTAAGCAGCCAGTACATAGCATTTCTGTAAGTGTGTGATTGGCCTAGAGGTAAACAGTAGATCCAAGCAGGCCCAATTATGATGTTTTCAGCAAGCATCTCTAGCTCATAAGTCTATGATAAACACATGGTTATTTTCTGAGCATGGAAAAAGACACAGGTATCCCTGATCTAGTGCCTATCTTGACATCATTAGAGTGTCAGCTTTAGGGTAAGGCTGGTACCAAGGAAGGCAGAGTGTAGATAGTTTGGTGACATCACTAACCATTGGGCCCACCATTGTCTGAAGTTCTCTTTACCATTTTTTCCTCCTGGAAGGAGATTAAAAACAACAACTAAAATATTAAATAATTAAATTAATTTATTATTATTATTAACCAATAATTAAAAGCATAAGCTAGCACAAATGCTGATGTCTCAGAATACCTTGCCCTGCCTGTATTCTCCTCATGGACATGTTTGAGCTCTCTTTTAGCTATTTACAAATAATGAAATATTTTCCTGAAATAACAGGGGTGGAAAAGTAGTTTATAAAAATAGTATTGTCTAGTTTGTGTTTGTCTTCTTTCTGTTGTTTAATTGTTTGGGGACAGGGTCTCCTATGTCACAATCTGCCCTACATTTGTCACAGTTTCTGATTCTTTTGTCTTTGACTTCTAAATGCTAGAATTATAGGCATGAGCTCACACAGTTCTTGTGATATTGAGGATGCTAGCTGAGCACTCAGCCAGCTGAGCTGCATCCTTAACTCTGTTGTTTTATTTTGAAAACTAGAGAGCAGCCACTGAATTATAATCTGGTAGATGATGTTATGCCTTTCTCAGAAGGCATTAGTTATGCAAAAGAAAATCTTCATGCCAAAAAAGAAGAAAAGCCATGAAAAGATACAAAATAAATCATTTGAAGATATGTACCAATATACTTTATCATAGTAAATATTAATATTTTATGAGTGATATGAATATCCAAGAAAATTAATAACAGAAAATCAGAATATTCACAAGGTAGTTTTTCTAGGCAGAGAATCATATAGAGCATCAACTGCATTTCTTTACACCAGCAACAGAGAGAAAATTTAGTTTAAAAAGATAAGAAAAAAAAGGACAGACAGTATGGCACACCTTTAATCCCAGCACTCAGGAGCAGAGGCTCATGGGTCTCTGTGAGTTCAAGGCCAGCCAGGTCTACAAAGCAAGTTCTAGGACACCCAGGACTGTTATCCTTGTCTTGAAAAACATCAACATAAAGGTATTTAAGAACATATGTGTCAAAAAACATTTTCAGAGAAAGCTATAAGTTTTAATAAAGCTCTTAAAGAATTATGATGTGAATAGAAATGTAATAGTTATAAAAAGTAAGCGTCAGTATCATAAGGAGGCCAGTTCTTATCAAACTAGTCTAGAGCTACAGTGAAATTTCTTTTGAAGTTTTAACAGGACTTTAAAAAAAACAGGACAAGATGAATTCAAATTTAAAATGAATGGGAAGTGTTGAGGATAATTTGATCTCTTGATCTCCTCTCTCAGGGGAGTCTCCAGAGCTGTTCCAGAGAAGAAGCTGGTCAAGATGATGGGATAGGAACTTGGGTAAAGGGAAAATACACTGGCGCAGCAGCAGAATGAGTCCTGGAGCAGACCTAGTTGAGTCATACAGAGAGTAAAAGATGGGACACTATCTTAAGCAAATGGACAAGTCACACAAATCAATTATGGGAGGATCAACAACCTCCCCCCAAGATGCAAAACATTCTAAGTCTATGAAAAACTTGGAAAACAAATAAATATATTTATATTATATATTATTTAGCATAATGTAATATATATTATGTATGTAAATAACTTAAGAGTAATATTTTTTTCATGTTTGATATCCTAGGTTTAATTCTCTAGCATACTCTATCAAAAAGACAGAAAGAAAAATATTTCTTATGACAAAAAATCCTATGCTACAAAGGAAAAGACTGGTCGGCTTGACTTGGAATTAAGATCTCCTGTTTGAAACAGGGTTTCTGGGGGCAAATCTGTAATCCTAGCACTTGGGAGGCATTAAGCAGGTCAACTGCAAGTTCAAGGTCAGTCTGGGCTACCTGGTGAGTTCAACCCCAAGCTGAGCTATCTGTTTGTCAAAAAAATGTTGTAAGAAGTCAAGTCATGAGCTTGAAGACATGTAACCATCAGTGAGTAGAATTCCTCAAGAATAGAAAAATTTCAAACAACCTAGGAAACACCTACCTGGCACCATTATCAGGCCAAGAAAATGTGGCTGGCCGGGACCCAGACCCTAGGAGAGAATCTGCTACTGTTCTGATAAGTGACATGGTATTAAACTGACTCCTGATGACTAATCATTAGACAAATAGATCAGCCCTCATCAAAGAAACTGTTTACAGTTGTTTGTGACCAACACAGAGACCCACAAGTGGCCAAGGAGCAGACAATTAGAGATTGTCTCTAGCATTGCAAGATTCTCATCCCTAAATGGAACATATATACAGCACCCCCTCTCCAAAGGCTCAGGAGTTAATTGTTGCAGAAGAGGGGTCAGAAAGAATATAGGGCCAGAGGTGATAGATGACCGTGAGTCCTGGACACTGCAGGGAAGCTGTACAGTGGAGGTCATCGCAATTGTGATGTCAGGCTCAAGACCTGCTAAACCCAAGCCAGGCCAAATCCCAGCACGAAGAAGAGAATTAAATACAAAACCCACCCTTAGCCCAGGAACTACTGACATTTCTTAGCTGCTGAGAGAGGAAAGGTTGGTTTTCTCTAAGAAGCTCTAGGTAAATCATCCAGGGCAAGACCACTCATCCAAGAATGTTTGGGCAACGCAAACTGACCTTGGTGGGGAAAAGGGACACAGAGCTGAGTGGAAAGAAAAAGGGGTAGGATGGGAAGCAGGGTGGGTCTGGGAATAGTTGGGGGGGGCGAATTGGATCAAAATAAATTTGAAATTCTCAAAGAAGTAACTTCAAAAAACACAAAAGGCATACACCGTTTCACTGAAGAAGAAATGTGAATGATTCATAAACAAATGAAAAGATGGCTAGTCTCATGAAGCAACCAGAAAAAATGCAACTTAAAACACCATCTAACATCCACCGACCTAGCAAAACTGTCAGTCACCTGCACCGAGACTCAAATTCTCAGGCTCTCATGGAGGACTGATTGTCTTGGGCTGCCGTACAAAGGGCAAGATGCCTTCAACAGCAGGTTTGTTTCCTACAGTTCTAGAAACTAGACATCTAAGGTCAAGGTGTCATCACCAGGGTCCGTTTCTCCAGAGGACTTCCTCCTTGGCTTGTGGATATCCAACTCCTTCCTCTTCTTCACATGTTTTTCTCTTAATTTGTGCTTACATGGACACCAGTCCCATGGGATTGGGGCCCACTCCAATGACCTCATTTTAACTTAATACACTTTGAAGAATATCAAGCAAAAGAAAAATCAGTGAAGACTGGATTAATGTTATGAAGAAAAAAACACAAAGATTTAGGGATACACACGGGGCTCTATTATTATTTTAGACACCATGACAGGGAAGGCCTCTCTAATGAGGTGGCATTTGAGCATCACACCAGGGAAGAAAGCTTGAAGATATGAAGGGGTCTACAGGAGCTCTCCAGGTACAGGGACCGGTGTCTGCAAAGATGCTGTGGTGAGAGCAAGTTGGTGTCCTTAAGAAACTGCATGAAGGGCTGGGGAAATATCTCAGGTGGAAGAGTATTTGCCTTGCATTCACTAAGTCATGAGGTCAATCCCCAGCATCACATAAAACTTGGCATGGTGGCACATACCTGTAATACCAGAATTCATAATATGGAGGCAGGAGGATCAGGAATTCTAGGACAGTACTTTGATGCCAGGCTGAGCTACAGCGTGAAGCAGGGAGAAAGGGTTTCAGAGAGATGGCTGAGAACAGAGCATGCCATGCGATGGCAGGGGCTGTGGATGATGTGCACAGTGATGGGGAATGTTGGAGAATTTTGAAGAGGGTATGTTAGAATCACCATGCATAGAGAATAAGGTGGACAGAGGGAAGAGATCAGGAGGATGTCAATGCAGACAAAGTGACCCAGGGTAAAATGTGACAATGGAGTAGGGAAAGGTGAAGGTCCTAAAAGTATGGTCCAGAACTTTCAGGTCATGGATCAGATCTAGTTTGCAAGGCACTGAAGAGAATCATGAATGCTTCTGGGCTTTCGCCTTAGGAACTTTTGAAGATTGCAGTTTCAGACAGGGATGCTTTGGACAGGGGTGATTGATGCTCGATTAGAACTCGTGGGGCTCTTGTGGGCAGTTAAATGTGGGACTTTTGGACGCAGGTCAGTGGTATTTCTTATCCTATCAGTAATTACTGATGGAAAAGAAACAGTCAACTTTCTGATGGTGTCCAAAATGCAGTGGTTCTGAGGTTTCAGATAGCCCAGCCCACAACTGGCCGACCTCTGGCCTTCATCAGGAAACTATGCCATCAAGGGACAGAAAACAGATGCAAAGAAACCTTGGAGATGCATTGGGGCTGTGCTTCCAGGCTGTTGCCTTTAGCAACTTGAATGGGGACACAGCGGGTCACTACACTCTGTCTTTCTTCCCCAATGTCCTTTCACATGGTAGATATTTTTTGGCATCAAATGTCACTTTCCACTAAGTAGCTGGTGAGCTCATAAACATAACAATTGTATGGGGAGCAGATAATGACAGTCCTGCCCTGGATGCTTGGCCATCTTACTCTTTTATCTTCCAATGCCACAGAGCAGTCAGTAAGGCACCAAGGGCCATGCTGGCCACTGGGTTTGACTTCTGCTCTCAGCATAGGTATCTGTGTCCCGCGCCCACTTCTCGCCCGCAAGAAAAGGCACGACACACGTAGGATCCTTCTGCAGCAATGCTTTAATGCTCCATGAGGGAGAGCACTTAGCTTACAGAAAATGGAGAGAGAGAGCACGAGGTAGGAAAGCCCAACCTTTATACAGACCAAAGGCTTCTGCCTTGGACGTGTCACCTTTCTATAGGCTGCAGCTCATTATCCCACATGACGCCACGGGAGAGGCGGAGAGACCAGTCTCGAGAGAGTACCAAACGCATGCGCTCTTTACTGACTCAGGCGGGTTGGCCAGCACCGGATATTGGCGCCACCTTGAGGAGCTGGGGCCAGCGGCTCCCAACATATCTGTCAAATGCATTCAGACCTCAGACCCTAGTGCTTCTCGGCAAGCTGGCTCAATCTAATTTCAGAATGAACAGCAAACACAAAGACTCTCAGAGCCAGCAAGAAACAGTCAGTTATCATAGCTGAATTTCTTCTTCACTTTCCAAGAGGGAGAGGGAGGCACATCCTTCCTCAGATGGTCCACAAGGAGTCTTTCTGATGAGGTATTAAGGTCTCTTGGAGATATGACTTGGGATGTCCTCCACATTAACTAATGAGACAATTCTCCTGGGTCAGCTTCCAGTCCTGAGTCATAATTCCTGTAGTCTTGCTAATCGTTTCCTGCAGTCTTCCCTTCTCTGGCTGTGATAAATATTAATGCCTATAATTGGCCATTCCTCCTTTTGGCCCGAGCTTCTGGTAAAACATAAGTTTACTTGCTTTGGACTTCCTCAGAGATGAATGGTGCTCATTTTCTGTAATGGTGTTTTCTAGGTCTGGTTTTTAATTCAAAACCTCCCTGCTTTGTGCCCCACAGAGGAGAAGACTGTAATTAGAGATAGACCGTAGAATTTGAATAGACCCTAGAATTCGAAGCTGTTTGTGGTTTCTGTTTGCTCTGGAGAGCCCTTAGCCTGGCCTTCACGGAAGGGGTGGGGCAGTGCACTGATATCATATGCATGTTTTCTTTGAACAGAATATGTACCTTTCTTCCCCCAGATAAAGTGTCATAACTTTGGGTTTTCTTTTGGTGTGTGTGTGTGTGTGTTTTTTCAGCGTGTGTGTGTGCACACCACTTGCATACCTGGTGTGAACATAGTTCAGAAGAAGGTATTGAAGCTGAACTGGGAGTAGAAACAGTGCTAGGAATTGAACCTGGGTCCTCTGAAAAGCAGTCAGAGCCCTTAATGGCTGAGCTATCCCTCCAGCCTACTTTGGGTTTTCAAAATATGATACCAAAATAAATGTGAAACATTTTGAAACTGTTTATTCTAAGGAAGAATAGTTTTGGAGGGGTACTTCTGGGTGACCCCACAACTCCATGTGTGGTACATCAAATACAGTCATATCTTCTGGACATGATAAATGGGAACCACAGAGCATCAGAATGAAAACTGAGGGGGCAGAGAGATGGCTCAGCAGTTAAGAGCACTGGCTGCTCATCCCTAACATCCACACGGTGGCTCACAACTATTTGTATCCAGTCCCAGGATCCCCTTCTTGCCTCTTCCAGCTCTAGGCACACATGTGGTACACAGACATACATACAGGCAAAATAAATTTGGTGAGGCATGTCTTTAATCTTAGCACTCAGGAAGCAGAGGTGGATGGAGTTCCAATTTCTAGGCCAGCCAAGGCTACATAGTGAGACTCTGTCTTAAAAAAGAAAAGAAAAAAACAAACAACACACACACATATACACATCACACACACACGCACACGCACATGCACACGCACACACACACACACACACACACACACACACACACACACACACACACACACACACACGCAAAACCAAAAAAGGAAAACTGATGTTCCCTTCCCCACTTCCTCATCTTACACACCAGGAAGCTGATTCCCCCAAACAGGAGATGGTTTGTTAAAGTCACACTCTGTGGAGTTACAGAGCTGAGAACCTGAGTTTGTTAGTTCTTGATTCTGTATTCTCTCTACTGTTCACCTTTAGCCCAGAGTAAGATGACATATAGCTCTCCATGTCTTGTTTTCAGGTACACCGATTTACTCCTTTTAAATAAAGCATTGCAGAGAAGTAAAAGTCCCTAACTGACAACTGCTAGCAGAAAAGAAATCTTCTCAAATCTTTAAAGTGTCTGTGCTGCCACCTGAGAAGGTGTGTCTTGTCTTTCCCAGCCCAGAGCATTCTGTGCCAAGCTCGAATCCCAGATTAGTTATTGGTAGGTGAGTCGCACCGGGTGCTGTGGGCTCCTGCTTTGAGTTTCCTTCAGGATTTCTGAGTCTTGTCCTCTGTGCTCTTCTGAGACATTCACAGAGGTCTTCAAGTCATAGAGATGTTTCTAGAAGGATTGACTAGCTGTACCCCACTTTTTGGACAAGTATTAAGTGTCATCCCTACGGACTGTGGCTCCTAAGCCCTGAGGACCTTCCAAGGACAGCCAGTCAGTGCAGATTAATGAAGACAGGTGGGAAGCTGTCAAAGAGCCCTCCAGAGGCCAACCTCACAGCTATGGAGGTCTGTAAGCATTAGGAAGTCTTCTCCCCTGTACTCATCCCCCACACTATAAAATTGATGGACTGTGGTACCACCCCAGGGTTCTGGACACCAGCCAGAGTCAGACAGCACATCGAAAAACATTTACTCATGAGAAATAGCTAGAGCTTGATGAAAGAGCATTAGAAACCTTCAGCCATCTTTGTTGACTCTGCTCCCTACTCTGCCCTCTTCCTTGGATTTGTTTGTTACTTTCTTAGCAAGGGTCTCAACTAGTGCAGACACCAGTCTTGCTGCTAAGAGGGTAAGCAAATTTTGGGAAGAGGGCATCCCTCACCCCAAGACACAGTGTTAACAGTATGCTATAGAATTCAGCAGAAAACAATGGAGAGAAAGCCCAGGCTTTGTGAACCAAAGGCTGTGGTCCTGGCTCGGGTAAGGGGTAACTAGCTGTGAACTGCATAGAAATGTCCACAATGACAGCCAGAGGCACAGTGGGTCCTCCACATATCCTGTGTGCAAGGGTGGTTTGATGCCCTGCTTAATAAAGCCTCACATCTCCTGACCACTTCGTGTGGAAATTATTATCATTTGTTTTCTTTTGTTTCTGGGGTCCTGAAGGTGGAACCCAGGGCCTTGTGCCTGCTACACAAGTGCTCTATTTCCAAACCACGGCTCAATGATATTGTAGTGCCCTTCCTTTCCTCTTGGCTTTGTTTTCAAATCCATGTTCTTTTTACTGGGGTGGGGTGTCTCTCACTATTTACCCATAGCTGTCCCGGAACCCGCCATGTAGAATAGCCTGCCCTAGAACTCACAGAGATCCACCTGCCTCTGCCTCCGGAGTGCTGGGATTAAAGACATGCACCACTTTGCCTGACTTTTAACATCATATTCTCAGAACAGTCGTTGAGATTGTTGAAGAATCTAAATTCTAAATGTTCAGACCAATTTTGAGGTTCAGCTCCTCTCCAGAAGCACCCAGTATCTATATCATGGTCCTATCTCACCTGCATGCCTCTATTGAACTCTAGACTGATGTGATCAGTTGTACAGGGGAGTCTTTCTTTCTCTGTCTTTCTGTGTTTCTCTCTCTCTGTGTATGTGTGTGTGTGTGTGTGTGTGTGTGTGTGTGTGTGTGTGTGTGTGTGTGTGTGTGTGTGTGTAAGGTATGAATAGATGAGAAGAAATTCTCAGTTTTGTATGAAGGGATCTGGCAGCCATCTACCTTGTAAGTTAAGAAACTGGGTATTTCTTATCTCCTTAACCCTTTGTCCTACAAAAGCACATGCGAGGTGTACCTGAAGAACCAGATGAATACTTTACAATGTCCAATGCAAACTAGAAAAAAAAGCTATCAAATGCAGATCTTAAAACTACATGTGAGGCCCTTCTGACTGGGTAGATCCCATGCTCAGAATGTGAATGTGTATCTCCCAACGTGACACAGCTCTTAAGGAAAGATCCCCCCTTCCCCAGGTGACTGTCTTCATGAGAAGAATTTCCCATCATTCATTCTTCATCATTAAACCCCTTTTCCATAGCCAATCTCTGGAGACTTGGCCCCAGTTTTCTGGGGTTCTGAACTTTGGGTCCAGTTTCCTGTTTATCCATAGCTGGGAGGTGTGGGTGAGGCTTGCTTCAGTGAGCATAGTAAACACATCTCTGTCATGGCCTCTCCCACCTGGCTCCTCCTTCTGTGGTCGACTAACTTCTTGAACTCAGCTGGGTGTGGTAGGAAATCATAAAAGTCCCGTGAAACAGAACAGTGGGCAGGAATTATTGGCATGTGTTTCCTCTCTAGACAATCCCTTTTGGTTTACTAAGTTCTAAAGGGTAAATGAAGGTAACTCACCTGCTGGGTAGTTCCAAGTGCCAGTCACTCCTGGGAACTCTGCCTCATTGGCACAGGCTCAGAAAGACCAACCACACCCCCAGCTCAGTGTATTTATTCTTTCTCATCCTGAATCTCTTTGTCTGTTTCTGATCACCATGACTTGGATATTAGAATGCTTCATTTTGTCTACCCAGGTTCCCTTCAGGTATGCCAAACGGCAATCTTCCAATCTACACACTACCCCTACTCCCACACCCACTTCCACATTCACCTTCACCCTCACCCTAACCCCTAACCCCTAACCCCACTCCTACCCCAACCCCTGACCCTGACCTGAACCCTGATCCTGACGCTGAGCCTGACCTTGACCCTAACCCTAACCCCTGGCCCTCACGCTTACCCTCACCCTCACCCTAACTCCTAACCCCTACCCTCACCCTCACCTTCACCCCCACCCACACCCCTACCCCCACCCTCACCTTCATCCTAACCCTTAACCCCGACCCCAACCCCAACCCCTGTTCCTGACCCGAATCATCACCCTGACCCTGATCCTGACCTTGACCCTGACCCTTACCCTAAACCCTGACCCTGACCATGACCCTGACCCTTGATTCAGACCCCTGACCCTGACCCTCAGCCTGACCCTGACCCTAAAAGGCTGGACTGTATAATTTGCACACAAGACCAGACATACCTGCTCTATATGTGTGGTGTTATGTGTCTGTCGGGGTTGGGGGGTGTCCAGCCTTCTACTATAATCACCTCTCAAACTCGGTCCATCCTTGCTCAGCAGAAGGTATGCCATTTGCCCAGGGATCCAGCCCAGCGGAATTAAGTTCTGAGCATCCCCACATACCCATCCTCATGTGCCAGGGAAAATCATGGAGATCAGGGTACTAGAGTTATAGGACCCAAAGGAACAGATATGAAATGAGATCTAATCCAAGAAAGAAAAGGAGCTGGGAGACAAGGATCATGAGCGTGTGTCAATTTCTTCTGGGGACCAGAGTTATTATCAGGAAGTAAGCAACTAAAGTGGACAAAAAAGCCGCCAAAATCATAAAATACCTTTAAGGTGTGCACTTTGCTTTTTTTTTCAACTTAATTTCCAGCTGACTGAGAGTGAGGTTTTTCTGATGGGGTTACTTGAGGGTTACACTAGGCAGGGTTGACTTACTGTTAACACTCAGTTTGTAAACTACTGAAAAATTAGCAGTTTTTAAGTTTTTCTATTTCAATTTGTTTACACTCCTAATTGCTTTTAGCACTTTTTTTGTGTGTAAAATGTAAAGTCTTGCCTAGCCCTTGTGGGTTTTGAGAACATATCACAAATAAAATAATGAACGTTTAGAGAATAAAACGTAGTCAATAATGACGAAACTCTTTAAACACTAAAGAAATGAAGGTACTTTATAGGAACAGTGGCCATATTAATGTTCAGACAAATTGAGGCATTAACCAAAGTAGCTAATGTAAATAATAAGGGTAACCTGGCTTTGCCTCACTTATAAAAGTTTAGTTGTATTTGTCTTGGAACCAGTAGACTTAATTCCACATTATTTCTTCTTGTTAAAGCATCCTTCTTTACTTAGCATGTAAATATGCTGTGGGGACTGATGAGGGAGCTGGACTCAGAGGACCAGAGTCCTAGACTTTCAAATCAAGTGTCAAAATACGAATTATGATTTTTATCCTACAGGCAGATAAGATTTTAACTAAATATCTTACTGAAATTAAAACACCTTACTATAAATAGACGTCTTAGTGATAAGCTAATGCAGAAAAAATTTTTAGTTTATCAAAAATGGAAATGGTGTAAATGTGTGTTATGTGCATAATATAGTGTATATTTTGGCAGAAGAGGAGGATACAGCATTTTCACAGTGAAAACAATACCTTGGGTTTTGAAGGTATTTAAGGTCCTTTTAATAATGATGCTCTAATACTTTAAATATATGATTTAATTTTAGGAATTGGTTTACATAGGACTTTTCAAGAATATAGCTCTTGTGTAAAGTAAAATACAATTGTATATTTATTTAGTTATAACTGTAGATAAGCTGAAATCATGTATTATTTAAAACCTTTTCACGTGTTATCTCATTTGGATCTTGTAAGCAGTTCTGACATAGAAAGGGAATGATGTGTTTCCATTTTAGAGAGAAAGAATCCTTTGAACTCTCGTGGCTCACTACAGTTCATGGCCGAAGGAGTCCTAGCATTAATGGATGCACTCTCTGTGCCAGGAATTGCATTCCCTTGTCCCTACTGCAATCTGGAGGAGAGCAGTATAGTACTTATGAAGCAATAAGTAAAACCATAGTAATGGGAAAATCACCTTGCTCCATCTAGCTTCCAACAACGTAAGAACATGGATTTGGGTAAACTGAATGTATATTAGCTTTCAAAGTTGGCACAAAAATTATAAAATAAGCCTCATTCTTCGAAATTCTATGACTCTGAAATCACTATTTTGTAACTAATCTTAAACATTTGAATCTTACAACTAAGTTTAGCCTCGCTGTGAATATTTTATTTTGTGAGTATCCTTCCTGTTAGTGCCAAAGGTAGAGTTATGGGCTGGAGGTCACTTACGGCTTCTCTGGGCCAACTTTTAATTTGCGGGTTAATACTTTCAGGCTTGAAAAGGGGTATTGATGCTCAACCAAAGCTCTGGTCAAGGTGGAGCCTCTCTTGGTTCCTGACACTGTTTGTGCCTATTATCACCTGTGCCTTTTATGCTGTATCTGTTTGATATTTGGGAGGCCTGCTGTCTTCTGAAGGTAAATGGATAAGGAATGGATCCAGGAGGGAGGGGGTGGGGACTGGGTAGGGTGGAGGAGAGAAAACTGTCACTGGAATGTACTGTATGGTAGAAGAATAATAACTTTAAAATTCCAGGTCACTGTGAAAATGGCACAGTGTCCCTTCCTTCTTCTAAGGTACCTGCTAAAGGCCAAGACAGTTCCTTTATTAACTGCATAGACACCCCACATCACTGAGCCATCTCTCCAGTCCTGAGACAATACACTTTTTAATAAAGATATTTCAAATAAGTAACAATGAATCATGCTTAAAGTCTGAGTGTGTATGGCCTTTCTCTGTTCTCAACTGTAAAGTTGCAGTCACCTAGAAATCCCATTACTGTGAAAGCCACTGTCTTTTAAACCCCTTGTGCCATCCTGTGAACCATGGTTTTATGTCGTATGAACATAATCCTATCTAGGCACCGTCAGAGCTACTATATAATTCCATTAAGAATGTTAATATGAGTATGGTGGTGCATGCTTTTAATCACAGTGCTCTGGAGGAAGAGAAAGAGGAGGAGGAGGAAGAGGAGGAGGAGGAAGAGAAGGATGATGAAGAAAAAAGAAGGATGAAGGAGGAAGTTCTTAAAAAGTTTATTAGCAGATTTTGACATGTAACTTGAGAACCACCAAAATTATATATATGGCTAAGAGACATGTGAATAAGACTCTGTGTTTAAAAGGCCACACCTACACTTGTGTATGGTTTTATTTTCATTTTTAAAAGAGTAGACCACTGAGTGTTTTGTAAGAAGGAAAAGTGCTAGACAATAATCAGAGCACAGTGACAAACTTGTTTCTTTCTCTGTCCCCAAGCATCTTTCCTTCTATTGAGCCCCAGGCTTTTAATCTGTGTTAAAAACCCCTTTTGAAAAAACTTCACCTCTCCTTCACACTGGCTCATCCTTGCTGGACATACTCTCTTTGTACACTGTAAACCTTTGTCACTCGAATTGGCTTAGCAAAGCACGGATCGACTAGTAGCCAGGCTGGAAGTGTAGATGGGACAGGCAAACTGAGAAAGCTAGGAGGAAGAAGAGACACCAGCCAGCCTCTGAAGAAGCAGAACATATAGAAAATGACATAATGGATGATCCACTTGGCAAAGCATAAATAAAGAACTTGGGTTAATTTAAATGTAAGAGTTTTGTAGTAACAAGCCTGAGCTATTGGCAGAACATTTATAATTTATATTAAGTCTCCAAGTCAGTTATTTGGGAAGTATCTTGTGGTTATTTGGGAGCAGGCAGTTAGAGCAGGAAAACACAGCCTACATACCCCGATTCTGCTCTGTGGCACAGAATCTAGGCTTCACTTGCACATTAGATACTTGTCTTCTGACTGCCAAAACAAAACAAACAAAAAACCCCAACAAACCAATAAGAATGAAGGGGGCTGGCAAGATGGCTGAGCAGGTAATGGTACTTACTGGCAAGAATGAAAACCTAAGTTTAATCCCCAGTTCACACATAGTGTGGGAGAGAACTAAATCCCACAGTTTATCCTCTGATCTCCACACCCATACTATGGCATGTATGCAATAATATGTACATGTACACGTGTGATACACATACACACAAATGAAATTTCAAAAAAATTAAAAACAAAAAAGAGTTTATTCTGCAAGACAGTTCTGTGGTTCTTTTGTTAAATTTTGTTTATTATAGGTTCTATTGCAGTGATAAACAAAATAATCAAAAGTATTTCACGGATGAAAGCATTTGTTTCAAATACAGCTTTTAGTCCATTATTGACGGAATTCAGTGCGGGAATTCAAACAGGAACCTGGAGGCAGGAACTAAAACAGTGGCCATGGAGGAACACTGCTAGCTAGCTTGTTGTCCATGGCATAGCCTCATGTTGTAGTAACTGTCAACCATAAAATTATTTTATTGTTACTTCATAACCCTAACTCTTCTACTGTTATAAATCATAATTAAATTATCTGACATCCAGGATATTTGATATTCTACCTCAAAGGGCTCATGACCCAGAAGTTGGGAACCACTAACTAGGGCAGGATAAGAACTGGTCCAAAGCCCAGGTATTACTGGTTATTTCTTTAGGTTATCATGTGGGAGCCAATGGAGGGCTCATGTGCTTTGTAAAAATTCTCCTGGCCCAGCCAGAGAGATGACTGTGTAATGTTCCCTATCCCTGCAGTTAGGGGTGTTCAAAGTCCTCTTTTCCTATCTCCCTTCAAACTTTTTTGTTTTATTGGCTGCTGATCTTCGTTGTCTGCTAGTCACTGGGGGGAGTTGCTGACCCCATCTTTGTAGATATCTCAAGTGCTGTAGTTGTATTAAGCTTTCTTTGTTCTCACATTGCATGATTGGCTTATAGATCTATCAAGCAGAGAGTGAACTCTATCCCAGCCACCAAAAGGTAGCCTTAGCCATTTTCAGTTACCTCATATTCACTTCTGTGTCTACAGAATGGGCTTTATAGGGAAGTGGAAGCCTCTTGCTAGAGGCCATACTGACTTACAATTTAGTCTGTTGTAATTACCAGGATCAGAAGGAGGGATGTATACAAAGACCACACTTCCTTATGTTTTTCGAGAACAGCAGGATTCCAGCTGTGCTGGCACAGAGCTTTGTCTTTTGTACCTTTATATTTTGACTTTATCATACCCAGAACAAGCCGTCTTATTGATTCCCTCAATGCTCCAGGCTCTTCTTATTTGAAACCCAGCACCTGTTCTCATGGCAACATCTATGAGAAAATTGCAATTCACACCAAGGTCCTCTCCCTTCAGAGAGCAGCTTCTGTCTACATCAGTTCTGCCTGTATTTAGAGCATGTTCCCAACCTCAGCTAACCCAATAAGATAAGTCATTACAGACACACCCAAATTTTTTTCAAAGATATTCCAAATCCAGTCAAGTTGACAATCAAAATGAACCATCACAACATGCTTTCACATCTCTATGGATAAGTCCTCAAGCTGCTGAAGGGAACAGACCAGAGCTAACTCTCTGTACTTGGTCCACTGCTTATGGTATGAGGATTCTCTTCTTCCTATCCAACCATTCCTTGGATATCCTAAATTGAAGCATTATGACTATGATTGTAAGATAAAAATACAGGGCACCCAATTAAAATTTAATTTCAGATAAAAGTTAACTTTACTACAAATATTGCCTGGGACATACACTAAAATGTCATCTGAAATCCAAATGAATGGGAGCAGCTGTGTTTTGTAGGTGTAAAATCAAGTAAACCTAGATGAGTTTGGGTTTTTTTTTTTTTTTTGCTTTGTTCTCTCCACATTATTTCAATCTCCTAGAATATAGCACTGAGGCACATGCCTTCAGATCAACCATTAAATATCCACCCTCATTGAAGTTTTCATGGTTTGGGAGCTACTGCCAAATTCTAGCTTATTATACCACCTACCTTTTCATCTCCATGAGTCTTTCCACAACCACCTTCCCAGTGTCTATAGACATGGCCCTTCAGTACCCTTGCTTCTGATTTCCTTTATATTCTCACTTCCGAACTTCATTCCAATCCAACAACAGAAAATATGGAGACCTTCCTTTTGTAATATTAGGGCAGCGAACAAGGGATCTCTGAGGATAGGGCAGGGAGATGGTCCCATTTCTGTGGACACTGAATCAAAGCTATCTAGAAGGTGCATTTTCTCCTAATCCTTATAAATGCAGGTGTCTTGAGGTAGAAGTTCCAGTTTGATCCCTAAAGTGTCTTGAAACAAAAACATACATTAAATAAGCAATCAATTGTCTGGAAAAATGGCTCAGGTTAAGAGCCCTTGCTGCTATTGCAGACAGTCTGTTTCCAATCCCAGCACACAGGGCAGGCAACTCATAACCGCCTGTAATTACAACTCATAGAGAACCTCTTCTAGCCTCCATTGACACACACACACACACACACACACACACACACACAAGCCCACACAGACCCACAAACATGCACACACACATACACAAACACGCACATACACACATACAGAGACACCCCACACACACACTATACCTTTTTTAAGGAAGTATGCAATCAGCATTGCTAGAAGAAAAGCACATTTTGAGATGTGCATCTAAGTGGCGCCATCATTGTGTGGGCTTAATATGCAGAATGTTTTCCCAAGTGTTTTACACTTTGACTTTTAAATAGCAGATTTTCAAACATTCTCTGTACAAAATAGCACACTCACCCATGTCTTCTCCTCTACACGTCTTCTGTAGTCTTTCATTCTACAGACTTTTTTTTCAGTCCAAAAAGAATTTTGTGTAATGGACATAAAAAATACAATAACGTAAAGTTAAAATCTTTTTACCCTCCAGTATTTATTCAGTAAGTTCTGCTGAGCATCTATCTGCCTGTGAGAGGATCCTAGAGAAGGATTAACTACAGTGACAAGAACACAGCTCTAGAGCTGGAGAGTGCTTAAAGCACTGGCTGCTCTTCTAGAGGACCTGGGTTCAGTTCTCAGCCCTCACACTGGTCTGTAATCCTAGCGGCAGGGCATCTGATGTCCTCTTCTGGCCTCTAGAGTCACCAAGAACATATAGATCAAATGCATGTAAGCAAATGCTCATTAACATTTTTTAATGGTAAAATCAATTCTACAAATAGAGTTAAATTTCGGTGACCCAAATTTGAATGCATTTCTGAATGAAATGGAGGGAACTTCCCTCTTCAAAGCACACACACTGGATGCCTTGACCATCATTGATGTGTCTTTAATTCCAACAAAGGTTTTCTGAAATGTCACAGAGGGTGAAGACAAAGACAAGGACTGCACCATGACCCCAGTCACTGGTGCTGGGCAGGGAGCTTGAGGGTGGGGTGGGGTGAGAAGATGCTGACTACTATGCCTCTGAGTATTTCTGGCCTGAATGGGACATCATAGTCTCTGGTCCGGTAGTTGTACGCTGCCGGAAGTTAGGTGCTTGCTGGAAAACTTGTCTTCTGTTTAGGTGGAGGGTGATCGAGTAAGATGGTAACTCCATGAGCCTCTGGGTAAACAAGTACCGGCCCTGCTCCCTTGCTGGGCTGGTCTATCACAAGGAACAGGTGGCACAGCTTGGTGAGCAGGAAGGAGGGGAAAAGCCCGCAGGGAAGGGAACAAGGAGCCAGGTTCAGGTGCCAGCGAGGGAGCCACAGTGACAAGTTCCCCAGAGTGCAGTTTCTGCTGAGGGGTTCCTGGAGGCCAGTGGAGAATAATGAGAAAACCCTGGCTGTAGGAGGGGCTGGGGCAGATAGGCTCCCCTACTACAGGTAGCTAGATGGAAAGCTGATGGAGGTGAGGGTGCCCTGGACCCTGTTCCTAGTTACTGATGTCTTCAGAGTCACAGCTAAGTCATTTCTGAAAAAGAGAAATTATCTTCATACTTGCCTCTCTCCTCCATATGAGCATTATTGGCAGAATCGAGAGGGAATTGAAGATTTTGTTATTGATAATATGTGCAGTAAATTAACCTTATACTTTATGTGTATGCACACTGGTTTTCTTTACAGTAGCTTTAACGTTAAGTTTCCTAGTGGTAGGATGGGTACATTTTATTAGTTTCTGTGGCTACCTTACAGTATTGGGACTATACTTTTAGAGCAGGGGATTAATATACTATGTCCCAGTATTAATAAGTTTGTTTTTAAACAGTCTACATCTTCTTATCAGATAAAGCCCTCACACCCATGGTGCTTGTTGGTTTGTAGCACTCTTATCCTTAGCATCACTTACAGGAACTTCTGTACCTCCAAAATGCACTAATGTGTGTGTGTGTGTGTGTGTGTTTACGTGTGTGCGTTGGCGCATGTGTGCGTGTGGCTGTGCCTGAGTGAACAGGTGGGGTGAGTAGGATAACTGTGATGTACTAATGTGTGTGTGTGTTTACGCGTGTGCGTTGGCACGTGTGTGCGTGTGGCTGTGCCTGAGTGAACAGGTGGGGTGAGCAGGATAACTGTGATGCACTAATGTGTGTGTGTGCGTTGGCGCGTGTGCGTGTGGCTGTGCCTGAGTGAACAGGTGGGGTGAGTAGGATAACTGTGTGCTGTGAATCCTCTCTTCCATTTTGTTTGAAGATTTTCTTTGCCGTCTCCTCAGCCAGGCTGACTGACCTTTGGAGGTTCAGGAGATTCTCCTGCCTCTGCCTCCCTGTGAGGGTACCCTGGAATACAGACAGTTTACTTTCTGCCACCTTCTGCTTGGGGTCTGGAGATCTGAACTTGGGTCATCATGCTCTCAAGTGCATACATTTAGTGCTTTACTCCACCATTTTCCCATCCCTGAAGTGCCCTTCTCTCAGGTGCTCCCTCAGCCCATCAGAATTTGCAGTTCTTTCCAAATGGTAGTTTGCAGTTTGTCATGATTATGTTTGTTTATCTTTTCTTTGGCAAGATTTTCTTTGTTTTGAAGTTATGTAGGAAAAGTGCCAAGCCCATTTTCAAGTCCTTTGTTGTCTCTAATAGAGTTCTTACTGTGTTTTGATAAAGGAAAAATGCTTAATTATGTGGTCATGCTATGAATAGAAACTTCAGGAGGGTCAATGGAGTTTAGTTAATATTGAGAAAATCTTAGAAGAAATATATCATCTTACAAGACAAAAAAGATGAGTAGGAGCAGAACATGAAGTATGTTCACAGTTGGGAAGATTAATATTTAAGCGTCTTTACTTCAAGTTAAGATATAAATTGTGATATAATGACAATTTTTAACAACTAAACCATCCTAAATTTCGTTTCTGATGTGAGATAATGTTATGAAGAGGATAAGTGGTGTGGGTGTGTTTGTTCCCTTTTCCATCTCCTTCCGTGGGACAAAATTTCTTCACACAAAGTAACCTAGGGAAGGTGGGTCTATTTGGGGAGGTGGTACTAGGGTGTGTAGATTTTGTGAGACCAGAAATAGCAAGTTTTGCAGTAAAGTACAGTACACCAACTTGAGTCCTGCTCCTTGAATTTCAGAAGATTTAGTTTGTGGTTAGCTGACTGTGTCTTTAGGCCCATGGTGAGGCAGAAAAGCCAGGGGAGTGCAAATTTATGAAGGAAGAACTTCCTGTGACAGTGGATAGAAGCAGACAGAGTAAAAGGCAGGAAGGCAACACACGCAGATATCCCAAGGACCCATCCCAGCTTTACACTCCACCTCTTCTAGGTAGGCCCTACCTCCTGATGTTTACAGAACATCCCAAAACAACACCACCAGCTGAGGACCAAGGTTTCATACATGAGCCTGTAGGGAGACTGCATATCTATACGGTGACATGGGGTTTCTTTTACAACATGAGAAATAGAGTTTAAGTCTTAAACAATAGTATAATGATTCAGCCTGTGAAACCAAATAGCCTAGCATCATGCAGAATTGTAATTGAGTTTAGTGGAAAGGATGAGCCAGTATAGCCGGTCATCTATTGGAGGAAAAATATAAATGTATACTGTGCCATGCAATTAGGAAGTTCAGTTCTATATGGTTTACATCCTCCTGTGTTATGATGAAATACTTACCATCACAGAATGACATATCATAGACTGTGTGAGCTACCTGATGGGCAGGGAACATGAAAACTACAGAAAAGAAATGGGTATTTAGAGCATGTGACTTTAGGTTCAAAAGTCAAAGGATAAACTGAATCAGCAGAGAATGGATGACTAATGCTTGTGAGAGGCATGTCAGCTAATGGTCTCTCAGATGGACAGTGGAAAGATATCTTGTCTGGAAACACTAGTAATCATGGGTGAAATGTATGTGGGCAGATACTTGTAAGTGTGAGGAAAGTGGAGCTTTGTGATGCCCAGCAGTGTGAGTCTATTCTGTATTATGAAAAAGCTCAGAATCCATTCAGTGCAAATGAATACCCAGGCAAGTTAGTTTCTTGTTCAGGTAATGGGTCTACAGGCAGATGACACAGACATGCACAGTGTCAACAGAAGGAAAGGCCATAATTAGCTGTAGAACATGAATGTCATAAGTTGACACATGCCATTACCTCATCATTTGTCTGAGAGGGATTGCAAAGACACATTCAGTGGGAAAAGCAATGCAGGTATGTATGAAATTTCCTCATTTCATGTGTTTACTTTCCATGGAACATGGATCCCATGAATGAATTTTGATTTATTTCTCTGTCACCCTGGAAGACTGTTAGGTAGTTGGCAGTGGTGATGGGTGATGCATGAGAAAGAACACAGCCAATGACTAGGTGCTCAGCAGATTCTTGTTTCCTTCACAGACTCCATCTTTAAAAAATGGAATCAGCACTACTGCTAGAAACTACCACTTGAAATTATTCCCAGGTGAATTTGTACTAAATATTTTTAGAAAAGCAATTAGAAAATTTTTAGCAAAAAAATTGACACTCGTTATCCTCCAGCTTAGGGTTATTATTTGAAATTTTGACCTACATTTGGAAGCTCAGTATATAAAGCAGATAAAGTAAAGCTGCATGGTTGACATATGGCCTGGTGCTGGCCTACTGTGCTGTCACTGAAGTCTGCCAGCTCTGCAGAGCTCACTGTTTTCCACAGTTCCTTGCTTGAGTTCTGTTGAACTAGCCTGACTCATTCAGTGATGTTGAGCATGCACAAAGCTGTCTAAAAAGTTTATCATGTCTGGAATGAGTATTTCAGATACTGAATGTGGGCCACCATTCTTCTGTGGTATAGTTGTGTTTCATTGTCGAAATTAGAGGTTTATGACAGACAATGGCCATTGCGTGGATGCCTACTGAGATAGAAGATCCAAGTCCTGCTATGGAGATTATGGGGAGACACTGAGGACCCATGTTGCAGTATCAAAGTTGAAAAAGTGTCAGGGTTCTGTGAGATATTCTTGGAGGTGTACAAGATACTCTTAGTGTGTGGGTTTGGTGGCAGGCACCATGTATGCTCTACATGACCTGTCTTCCTCGGTCCGTACACTGACTCTGAGACAGCTCTATAGAAATATTGGGAATGGATCAAGTTATTAAACTAAGCATGTTTGCCACATAGTCTGCTTGGTGGAATATACCAGCTTCTCGGTGCTGTCATTCAGGGCCGCACAGAATACACAAAGGTCTCGGTTCTCCTTGAACTTGAATCAAGCCTCAACATTCCTAGATATAGCAGAGCTATATCTGCCCTTGAAGAACTTCCCATAAATTACCCCTACCACACCCTCTGAGCCCCAGATACGTATCAGTCAGCCCTGATTTGGCCCATGATTCTATAAGAGTTGAGGGGCGCACTTTTTACAGTGACATGGACCTCTGATCTGCAGAGAACCAAACATCAGATTTTATTTATTTATTTTGAAAGAAAACTTAATTTAATTATTAATAAAATTACTTTTATTAATAATTAAAATTACTTTTACATACCCTCTACTGTTCCCAATCCCTCCCCTTCTCCTGTTCCACACACCTCCATCTTACTCCCTCCCCACCTCCCATCCACTCCTAAATGTGGGTTAGGCCTCTCTTGAGTAGTCAACACAGACTAAAATATCAATGTGAGGCAGAAACCTTTTCCCTGTGTAAAGGCTGAGCAAAGCATCCCACCATACGGGAGTGGGTTTTAAAAAGTTTATATAACTAGGATAATTCCTGGACCTATAGCCAGGAGGCCCATTAACAACTGTCACTCATTCAGAAGGCCTAGTTTGGTCCCATGTAGACTCCCCTGTCAGTCTAGAGTCCATGAGCTCCCATTGGCTGTCCCTATGCATCTCTCCAGTGTGCTCTTGATCCCCACCTTGCTCCTCTAGTTGCTCCTCTCTCTCTTTAACTGAACTTCAGGTGTTCATCCAAGTGCTTGGCTGTGGGTATCTGCATCTGTTTCCTTCAGTCATTGGATGTCAGTTAGGGTAATAATCAATCTGACTACAAGGGAAGGCACCTTCTCCAGCATTGCTATGGGACCTCCTTGTGAATTCCTGTGTGTTTCTGGCTTCTAACAGTTTCATTGGGAGAGGTGTTGAGAGAGAGTGGAGTCAATGACATAAATCCCAGGAGTCAGTAACTCACTTATTCAGCAATGGGGAGAGACTTATATACCCTTCTCCCAGCACCCAGGTTGTGTCGTGAGCAGATGATATTGCATGTTTTTTGGCTATTTGACAGTCTTCTGTTGAGAATTCTCTGTTTAGATCTGTACTCCATTTTTAATTGGGTTATTTGCTTTTCTAATGTCTAGTTTCTTGAATTCTTTATAAAATTTAGAGGTAAAACCTCTGTTGGAAGTGAGATTGGTAAAGATCTTTTCTCATTCTGTAGGCTGTCATTTTGTCTTATTGACAGTGTCCTTTGGGTTACAGAAGCTTCTCAGTTTCAAGAGGTCCCATTTATTAAGGTTGTTTTCTTTCAGTGTCTGTGCTACTGATATATTTAGAATGTAGTCTCCTGTGCCAATGCATTCAAGGCTATTTCCTACTTTCTCTTCTATCAGGTTTACTATAACTGGATTTATGTTGAGGTCCTGATCCATTTGAACTTGAGTTTTGTGAAGGGTTATAAATATGCATCTATTTGCATTCTTCTGTATATTGAATCCAGTTATGCCAGCACCATAGGTTGAGAATGCTTTTTTACTTTCCTTTCACAGATTTGTTTTCTTTGTCACAAGTCAGGTGTTCATAGATGTGTAGATTAATGTCAGGATCTTCAATTTAATTTTGTCGATCAACATGTTTTTTATGACAATACCAAGCTGGGTTTTTTTTAATTATTATTTTTTATTATTATTACTATAGCTCTATAGTTAGGCTTCAAGTCGGGAATGGGGATATCCTCAATACTATTTAAGTTAAATAGGATTTTGGAATATCTTGGTTTTTTTTGTTTTTCCATATGAAATTGTGTCTTTTTCTTTGGAGGGCTCTAAAATCTTGGGATTTTGAGGGGATTGCATTGAATCTGTAGGTTGCTTTTAGAAAGATTGCCATTTTAACTATGTTGATCTTCCCTAGTGTAGAACACAAGAATTTTTTCATTTTCTGATATTTTCTTCATTTTTTTCTTCAAAGACTTAAAGTTCTTGTCATATAGGCCTTTCAATTCTTTGTTAGAGTTACCCCAATATATTGTCTGCTATTTGTGCTTATTATAAGGGTGATGTTTCTCTGATTTCTTTTTTCTGACTATTTATTACATGTATATAGGAGTACTACTGGTTCTCTTAGATAATCTTGTATCCTGCCACATTACTGAGGGTATAGGAGTTCTCTGGTAGAGTTTTGGGAATCAATTATGCACACTATCATATCACCTGTGAATATCAAAGTTTGACTACTTCCTTTCCAATTTGTATCCCTCTGATCTCCTTATGTTGTTTTATTGCTCTAGCTAGAACTTTGAGTACTATATAGCATAGATATGGAGAAAATGGACAGTCTTGTCTTGTTCCTGATTTTTCTGGGATTGCTTTGTGTTTCTCTCCATTAAACTAAATGGAGAGAATCAAAGTAGATGTTGGCTATTGGCTTGCTGTATATAGCATTTATTATGTTTAGGTATGTTTCTTTTATTAAATTATTAAATAATTAAAATTATTTAAATTAATTAAATAGTAGTTAATTTATTAATGTTTAATGATTAATTACATCATTAAAATAATTACATGATTAAAACATTTTAGTGTATAAATGTTCATTTTACATGGCAATGTGATACATGAGGATCTCATCATATGAATACATTTTTACATTAGCATGCCCCCTCTCATGTATCCTTCTATTCCCATAAGTCCCTTTGAACTCTTTTGGTCCTTCTTAACTCCCTATATATTTCATACTCTTGATACCAGTTTGGATGTTTCTATTTCTATAGAATTTAGGAAACTCAAACATACTCCTTTATTTTGGATTTGCATTGAATTTTTATGTTTCTTATGTTTCCTTCAGTGAGCCTGAAATTTAAATATGAATGCATTTTCAGCTGATCATCTAAAGCTAAGATATGGAAACGTTTACCAAATTCTTAACATTAGTGCACAGTTTTCCGTCAGGGTAAGGAATATTGTGAGCAGTGTGGGACACCTAGCAAACTAGAACCCAGGGAGCTATTCTGAGAATACAGAAGAGGCACACTGTTGCCTGTGGAAGCCTGAAGGAAATAAACATTAAAATGCATAGAAAAGGAAAGGGGCCCAGCTTGGCCTCTAAGTAAAAGGTATGATCAAAGACAAAGGCACACCCTTTGCTTCCGTCTTATACTCTACCACCAACCTCAACTAAATATCTCTAAGGCCACCTAAGCATGACTCTTTCCTCATTGACATATTCCTGGGCACTTGTACATGGGTCCTCTTGGTGACTTTGTGAGTGTGGGTGTGAGGGCATGGGTACATGGCCCTATTTGTGCCTTAACCCTGGTGACAGTGTTATAGGGAACCCAGGTATAGGTATCTCTAATCATATCCACATAATGACATGCTAGAAAAAACTAGATGATCTACAGGGAGCAAGTTAGGCAGTGGGGGAAATCCTACGAAGAAATTACATTTTCTGGGATGTATGTGGCTTAGAGGGGATGGCTTGGAAACCTCTCCTACTTTCTCAAATGTGAGGGTCTGGCTTCTGAGGGCTGACAGTGCTTCTCAGGTCAGTGTGTAGCATGAGCATAGGGATGCCATTGTGTGCTGCTGTGCACATGGAAAGGCAGAAGGAGAGGAGTTGGCAGCCCTGGTTAGAGAAAGCATATTAGGAAGAGGCATAGGCTGGAAGGCCACAGGAATTGACCTCCCCTTTTAAACAGTGGTCCAAATGGATCTTGGAATCCTGGTTATCAGGTAACCAGAGGCCAATAGCAGCCTCAACTGACTTACTTTGTCTGGAGACCCTTGAACAATCAGGATTTTTTTTTTCATTCTGGACTTCTGGTGGCTCAGGTCACAGTAAAGCCAAGATAGGTGATCTTGGCCACCACTGGAGGTGTTGGGAGCACACTCTGACCCAACACCTCTGGGCATATTCACACAGGGAAGCCAAGGTAACACAGGCCAGTCAGTAGCAGGTAAGCTCTCTGGTCCCCATGATCCACTGCAGTTCCTCACTGGGTCTGTGTACCCCTGAGAACACTGAGGAACATTTTTATGCTTGTTTTCACTTCATGGTGTTGTAATGGTCCTTGATGGCTTTGAGATCCTACATTTTTAAATCTTTCTTCCCTTGTCTTTCTTCAGAATAAAGGGGAGATGCAGAAGCCCCCTCGGTGTTATCCCAGCAGCCCAGCTTACCTGGAGAAAATGGTCAACTATAGATCAACTGCTTTTCAGAACCACATCTGGATTTTACTGGCATGCTACCCAAAATTTGCTACCACCTGGGAGATGCTGGACATCTTATTGCAAATGTGAGTGGCTACACACAAGTTCAGGCTCTCAAGCCTCCTCATATTGGTTTTAAGATGGCTGTAGTATGAAGTTTCTGGCCCGGACTTTCGGGCCTAGCCTCAAAGTTTAGGCCCACAGACCTGCAGACCCACAGACCCACAGACCTGCAGAGATACACAGATTCATATGATAGTTTTAGGCTGATCGGTCTAAGGCCCAGGCTTATAACTTGCTAGCTCTCTACCCTTCATCTAACCCATGACTCATCCTGTTCAGCCATGTGGCTCGGTACCTTTCCTTAGAGCAGCATAGTTGTCCTCTGCTTCTTCTGGCTTCTCTCTGGCATTCTGCCCTGTGCTTCCTATTCTCAGAGTTTCTTAGTCTGGTAGCCCCACCCATACTTCCTGCCTGCCTTTGGCAAATCAGCAGTTTTTATTAAACCGGTGGGTGGGACAATTATTTACAATGAAGCAACACAATACCCTTATAGATGGCTCTACTCTATTCTGGGATCTTGTGCTCTCTTAGGAGAAGTAGGCCTGTACCCTGGCGCCATTGGTCCTGGTCCTAGACCTTCAAATGAAATTGCCTGAGATGGGGTGGGGGAGACAACTCTACATTGTGTCAATTAGTTTTCTTAAGAAGTGGCTAATGCAATTTTTATGCCTTGGTCATAACTTTTTTCCCATATTAGAAGAGACACCTGATACTGAACAGAAGAATAACTAAAAATAAGGGACTCTTCTATTGTTATTAATCCTATGCTGAATAAATACTTATATATTTTAGCTTCCTGTACATTGTGTTGGATTTTAGTCTCTTGTCAGTTTTTCTGCAGTGATCCATCACAATGCCTAATTGCGAGCTTGACATATCCAAAAGGAAGTTGGGGCCCAACAACAATGATTTCACATAGACTCTGACAAATCCTGTAGGCAGACAAACACCCACCAGAGATCAGATTTGAACTACAAACTGCTCAGGACAGTTTCCAGGGGCTAGATGAGATGAGCCAGCTTCACAGATTACTATAGTCAGGACTTGAGACAAGCCATGCACTTTCCTGCTATGCAGAGACTGCAAACCAAATGTTGCAACTATTTAATTCAGGACTTGACTATTAACAAAACTTTTCTTTCCAGAATTCCCTGAAGATGCCATTGACCCCAGACAGCAGGAAGTAAATTTAAGAACACCTAGTCCACATTCCCAAGAAACGGAGTGTGTTGTTTTTGGCTTTTAGTGGGTTATGGATGATTGTCATTGTTTAGGGTAATTGGTTAAAAATTGTTATTGGTTATGGTTAGAAAAAGTTGAACACGAGAGTTTAGATTCAAGGCTCTTGTTTAAAAGAAAGAAAGAAAAAGGGGATACAGATATAACAAAATATAAAGATAGATTATTAAATCTTCTTTCAAAGAGCATTTACTATCTTTAAATAGTTTATATTGAATGGGATTTTTCTATATTGTATCCAAATTGTATATATTTTGATTAATTTTGTTACTCTCAATATATTTCTAATGTATGTATGTACACTTTGAGAAACTCTATCAGGTCTACATGGTCATCTTGTAGTAAGCTGTGGCAATATTCACTAGTGCGAGTCTGAAGCAGTTTCATTACCATCAGATAAAACATGTCTCCATAGAATTCAGGATTTCTCCGTAAATGGGAGGGCCAGCACAGACAAGAAGCAGGATAATTTAACTTCAGGCCTGTGCTACATGACACAGGATGAGATTTGAAGTTGAGGCTATTTTCAGGGGTTTATTGTTTCTCTGGAGGATCTGGGTAGAAGGACACAGTAATATGAGACAGTGTGACAGCTAAGAATCTGCCTTATCTTCAAAACAACTCATGTAGGTGGAGATGGATAGGTACCTTATTTCCTAAGCCCATGTGTATTGATTATTTTAAATTTGGTTTCAATTTTCTTCTGTTAGAACATGTATTATGGTTACTACCCATAGCAATTTCATTATAACATTCCCATACAGGCCTGTACAGCACTCTGGTCAAATGCTTCATCTCTATTTCACTTCCCCACCTCTGTTTCTGTGACCAACACTCTTTCTATATTAAGAGCTCAGCCCTCTTCTGTTTATTTGTTTTCAAATACAGATCCCCGCCCCCCCTTCTCCTCCTCCCCTTCCTCCTCCAGCTTCTCCCTACCCTGTTGCATTGGGGTTTCTCGGTCCCAGGCAGCTAGATGTCCGAGACCCACAGACCTGCCACCGGAGACCACTTAGTAGCCCGCCACCACTCAGGTCCCCAGAAATGACTCCGACACTTGTATTAACTTCATGTTGTTTGGCCTATGGCTCAGGCACATTGCTTGCTAGCTCTTAATCTTAAATCAACCCTGTAGAGAGCTGCGTGGCTGCACCTTAAAGATGGTGCTGGCTTCCACCTTCCACCTGAGAGCTCTCTGAGATAAACAACTCATTATTTGGCTAAGGCTAAGCTCGTGGCTTGCTTCCAGGTGTGGCTTGCTTCCGTGCACCTGGGTCTATTGGCATGGCCCACGTGGCACCCCGTGACTAGCAGTCCAGAGGGTATATAGCTAGGAGCGGGTTTTCCCCAGTAGGAGAGGCAGTAGGAGAGGCAGGAGAGGCAGTAGCAGAGGCAGAAGAAGTTTCAAGGTCCTGAATAAACGACTGAAAGAATAGCCTGGTGTCGTGTCATCCTTGTGGGCGAGGGTGCGCGTGACACAACCCCTTTCTATTAATCTGTCTGCCACGTGGCCCATGGCTCACCTGTGTTCCTTACATGTTGCTCCTTTTGGCTTCAGCTTGGTCTGCCTCTGACTCTGCCCTTCCTTTCCTACCTATTCTGATTCCTCCTCTTACTTCTTCTATGGTGCCTGTCATGGCCCAAAACAGCTCCTTTATTTAAAGATTGAGATTCACAGCATACAGAAAGGCATTCCCAAATCACTTCTCCTTTTCTGTCTAATCAAAAAGGAAGGTTTCAATTTTAACATAGCAAAATTACATATAACAAAATAGCTATCAAGCAAGAATTACAGTTACAATATCTAGTCTATTTGTATTTAGCAAAATTAAAGAAAATACTCTATCATCTACCTTATCTTTATGAATCTAAAGTTTCATATCCAATATACCTTTCAAATGACTAACAAAAACTGTACCTATAACTTTCTAATCTTCAACTACATCAAAGACCACAGAAGGATATATTTACCCAAGTAAACCAGAATTGCAAGAGACTTCTAAAATATAGAAATGACAGAGATGATGCCTATCTGCCTAGACAGCCACCGAAAGTTCCTTTATAAATTTGGGGCATCCATCTTCAGCCTACAGGCCCAGAGTCTCTTTTCATTTCAGTGAAGCAGGAAATCTGCTCTGCCCATTCTGGTACAGCTCATCAGTTGCTTCTCATCAAATCCTGAAGAATGTCTGACAGTTTTCTCTGCAAAGCAGGAACCTGAAGGACTAAGTTGGCTTGTTCTGTCAAAGTTCAGAGGTCACCTTCCTTTGGAACCTGCATGTCCACTTCAAACAGCATACTCTCAAGCAGTTAATATAAGAACAAATTTATGTCCATTGGCTAACCGATGCCACAAATAGACTCCATATTGAGTTTCTTTGATGCCCATTTTTCTCTTGAAGTAAATTGGTCCTTCCAGGAGCAGACCTGTCTCACTGTCCAGAAAAGTCTAAGTTCTTAAAACATTTTAAATGCCATATTCTGTAGGTCTTAGAAATATTTGAAGATTACCTACCTATTTGAAATATATCTTTGTATACCTATAAATCCTAACTAACCTAACTATAAGTTTGATTATCAAAGGTGACTATTAACCTTCATTTCTTAATTATACATTACAATTTTAAATCAGTTACATGAACATCATACTTTAAACAAGAATAGAAAAAACACATACAGCATAACAAAATTGACCTTAAATTTGTATCAATAAACCAAAATCTATACCAATGTAAAGCTGCAGTTCTTGCAGATTAGGCTGAATCAGTAAGTTCTCTTAAAGGGACCACATCTCTATTCACGGCCAGTGAACAGAGCACACCCAAGAATATGCTGCTACTAAGCAACCGTCTTTGTTTCTTTTTTATTCAAAATAAACAGAAATCTAAAATCAATCACATGCTACTGAGTCTCCTGTAAGATTTCAGGAACCTGCCTGATTGCAGCTGCAGCTTACACTGCCTGCTGCCAGTTCGCTGGCACCATTTTGAATGTGACCTGGACGCCATGCTTTCTTTGTACAATGACCTGCTTCATATACACAATTTGGAAGCTGCCTTTGTTCAGTTTCTGCTAAAATCTTTTTTAAACTTTATCGGGCATTAAGTGGATATTCGATCCACATTGGACACCATCTGTAGCATTGGGGTTTCTTGGTCCCAGGCAGCCAGAGGTCCGAGACCCACAGACCTGCTGCCCGAGACTGCTTAGCTGCCCACCGCCCAATGCTCAGGCCCCTAGAAATGACTCAGACACTTATATTAAGATTGAGATTCACAGCATACAGAAAGGCATTCCCACATCACGACCCCATCCCCTCATCCATTCCCCAGTGAGAGAAAGGTCTCCCAAGGCAAGTCAGTTCAGTCCAGCATATCCAGTTGTGGTAGGATGGAGGCCCTCTGCCCAGTATCAAGGTTTTCAGCCCTCCTCTTGATCAATTCTACAGTAGAAAACAATGCCATATCTCTGTTTGTGGAATTTGTTTTATATGATATTATCTCTACTTGTAGCAATTTTCCACATATCAGATCAGCTCAGTAGCCACTGTGTCTGAGTGTGATCTCTTCCCCAGATCTGAACATACTTTACACTCTGGTTATGTTTGTTTATGTAACTTTTCCTCTATTTTTATTGTATTTTTAGAGCCTAAATGCAACATTAAGTTGTTTGGGGTATCCAAAATTTGATGACAGAGAATTCATAGCAATACAATCCTATCCTAAAACTATAGTATTTTTTTTCCTAGCATTGTGTATTGTTGAAATTTACCACAAAACATAGTGACTGAAATTGAGAAGAATATCACAGCCAGCTCCTGGAAAGAGGACACCCTTAGAATGGATTTCAGGATTTTAATATCTCTAGGCTGTAGTGTATTGGGGAGGTTATGTTTGTCTACCATCCTCCCACATGTGCACAGGTGTCAGTCAAAATCCTTGAGAAATAACACAATGCTCTGCCTCAAGTCAGCTCTGAAGTAAACATCCTTTAATGTTTGGAATACAGAAACAAAGTTCATTTTTTTCACATTATTGACACATGGATGACTACTGTGGTCATGGAACATGTAGCAAGAAAAGATCTGGTGATAGGAGATAGTCTATCTAAAAAAGGAGGCAGGGCCAATATTTCAATAAGTCATGTCAACAGTACACGTTCCAAACCAAAGATGCATTGCATTATGATATTAAATTAGAGAATCTCCATCTTCATGGAGCTGAGAAGGTCAAGCTTTGTGATTTTGGTATGGCAAACCAACATGTAGAGGGACAGATATTGAAGGAGGCCTGCAGCTCCTTGTTCTATTGAACCTCAGAGGTCTTGTTCAGGAAACCCTATATTAGACCAACAGGTGATATGTGGAGTGTGGGAATCATCCTATATGTCCTAGTCACTCGGGACTTTCCATATGAAGAAACCACCCTTCATGATATGCATAGAACCATATCCACCACAATGTGCCACATTCCCCCACTTGTCCAAACCCTGTCACATCATTTCATGATTACTCATGGTCACCATCTGATGCAGGCTAACAATCTGACAGCTTGAGTATTGACCTTGGCTGAGCCATATTCAAGAACAGGTACCAACTGTCACTAAAGAAATTCATCCAGGGTTGGAAAAACTGTGTGCACCATTGGCTATACCTGTGAAGTGATTCTGTCATCCCTAACACAGAGACAAACCAATACATTAACAGAAACAATATTGTGAAATGCCACTTGATCTGTGGGGATACCCATCAGTAAGATAACATCCTGGCTGTATATGATCCTTTCGAATCCTTTCAGCTCAAACTCCCCTTGAAGAGCAGAGCTAGTGACTAACATTTCCAGTGAGGAAAGAACCTGGGAGGGTAACTTTCTGTAAGAGGCAAGGGATGCAGAAGCTACACAGTGGGCTACAGATACTCCAGCCTAGAGCGGATGCCCTGTTCAGATAACACAATCCCAGAAGGAGATACATGGCAGCTAGCAGCATCAACCGTGCTTCAGGGATAATGTAGTGAGCATGAATTTACTGGATATGCAGTCTAATGATGTATTCTTCCCTGAGCCCCCTCTGAGTGGGAAAATCATAGGATTCCTTAACATGGGATTTTCACCACAGAAACAATCCACAGGCCAAAGAGGCTCACTGAGCAAGCCGAGGTTGTATCCACAGCCTTTGGATTCAGGCCACTCAGGGTTTGGAACCTGATGAAGATTTCCCATGCACTCAAAGCACTGCGCTGCTGCCGCCTTCCCAACTCAAGGTGAGCCCTGTATCTTTGTATCAGGTGCTGTAAAGAAAAGAGAGAACAGTGGAGCCCTGCAGGAGCCTAATTCATTGGTCCACACACCTGCACTCCTCCACTGTGCTTTTCTATGCTACTTCAATAAGCTCTGGAATTAACAAGTTGTAACCACATTGAATGTAGGATCTTACTATGTCTAGCACTTTAAGTGGCCAAATTCCATTTCTCTCCATCATATAAATGCATGGAAAATTGAGCTGCATGAAGATGCCATAGCATGGAGGGAGAAATGTTGGAAAGGGGGGCTGGGAGTTTTGACTAAAGGAAACAAAAATTTGGATGGACTAATCAGCAAGGCAGAGCAGTGTTGGATAAGACTCTTCAGAGTCAACATAGAGAAACTTTCATGTTGCTTTTTTCTTTAAATGGGGAACTTGGAATGGCCTTCTGGAATTCCAGCCCTGAAGAGAAGTCCTTCCCACAGGCAAGAGCCTGTCAGCAAATGGACAATGCCTAAGCTGATATTCAGATCTTAAGTATGCTTTTCATGCTCTCTTTTCACATGCAACTGTCTAGAAAGAGCAGAGGCTATTAACAACAAAAGGAAAATTTATAACCAATGACACCAGATTATGTTCCTATTTGAGGCCTCTCATCTTCCCATAGCCATAGGAATTGTCCACTGCAATCACAGCAAATCAACAAATCCATTATGTGCAAGATGCAATAACCAAGGTGAAGAGGCAGCTAGAGCTGCAGCTCCTGGAAGCCAGGATCCCTCTCACTCCATGAGATACTCTCATCTTACAACCCACCTCTACATTATCCCAGGTACTCAACATATATCCCATTTATATCAGATCTTTAACCCCAATAGCCAGACTTTGTCTCACTTTATCCAAATTTACCTACAGTCTTCCTCTGAGGATTTGTTCTTTCTAAAGTCTATCAGGGCTTCTTGTAAAATTTGCCAGACCTCTAATCCCACCTCTGGGCATCAGATTCTGCCATTCCCCACTCACTAAGCAAGGGATCCCTCCCTGGATCAGACTGAAAACTTGACTTTACAAAAAGGCCACAGTTAGACATTTCAGATGCCTTTTAGTCTTAGTAGATACATTCGTAGGATTAATAGAACCTTTCACTACTAAAAGATCACAGACAGTTTCTTATCTCCTTTTCAAGAGACCCTGTTTTGGAATCCTGACCTCCCTTCAGATAATGGCTCTGAATTTACTTCTCTAGTCTCACAAACTTTAGCCAAACACCTTAACATCCCTTGGGATTTCCACATCCCGAGGATCCCCAGTCTTCAGTCAAGGTCAAATGAACCAATAATTCCTTTATACACACTCTTATTATATCTCCAAAGATTCCATATTGATTGGTTAAAACCCTTGCCATTTCCTTTCTTTCTATGAAGACTCCTTCCAAATAACCCTCCTGTACCCCCTTCAAGCTCACATATGGAGCCTCCTGGTCTCATGTCCCAGTTGTCACCTTTCCCTGACTATGTCCTTAGGCCCTTGTCACACTTTCTTTACTCTCATCTTTGGATCTTCACCAGTGTCATTTGCCCCAGACCCTTCTAGATCTTCTTCCCTCTCCAATCAACATTGGGGACTTAGTTCTCTCTCCTCCAGGACACAATTCTTCTTCTCCTGCTCCAAAATGGACAGGTACCTTCAGGGTAATCCTTATTACCCCAGCCACTGCTAAGTTCAAGTGTTTCCTTCACTGGATTCATCTTTCCCATTTGAAACCTACACACCAATACATGATAATCTTTCTTCTTATATTTTGACCCCAACAATATTCTAGACTTTTTTAAGTTTCGGAAGATAAAAAGTCAAAATGCTTGCTTCCAGTCTCAGAAGAATGAAGCCTCACACACCCATCAGTTCCTTTCCATACCCTCCAGGTTTATAATAAAGAGGGGAACGTGTAGAGTAAAAGAGCCAAAGAAAGACCCTGGCCCTGAAACCTGAGCCACTGAATGAAACACACTCTGGCCCCCAGCGCAGATAAGCCACGGTCCATGTGGCAGACAGATTAATAGAGATGGGTTGATTTAAGATGTAAGACCTAGTTATCAATGGCCTGAGCGGCAGGCGCCTAAGCAGTCTCAAGTGGCAGGTTTGTGGGTCTAGGACCTCTGGCTGCCCGAGACCGAGAAACTTCTTTGTAACAGATAGCTTCCCAACGTCGGCTGAATAGAAAGTTTAAAAAGGGGTAAAAGGGTTTTGGCAGAGGCTGAGCAAAGGCAGCTTCCAAATTGTATATATAAAACAAGTGTGGCATCCAGGTCACATTTAAAAATGGCATCAGTGGACTGGCCGCAAATAGAGACGCAGTCCCTTTAAGTCACTGGCTGAGAATAGTGACGTGGTCCCTTTAAGAAAATTGAGCAAGTCACTGGCCACGTATAGAGACTTGGTCCCTTTAAGAGAACTTAAGCCTCTTTTTAAACTTCTGTAGGGAGATGCTGAGCCCAGATTTTGACTCCTGAGGCCAAGGAGGCCCTCACTAGGGTGGATCGTGCGTTGCAGGGTGTGTCAGTGCAGCGGATGAATTATGATCCGCCTTTGCAATTTTTAGATTTGGCCTCTAATTTTGCACCTACCGGTGTTTTTTGGCAACAAGGTCCCATTTATTGGGTACATCTTTCTGCGTCACCTGGGCACACAGTTATTTTTTATCCTGAATTAATAGTTCAATTGTTATGGAAGGGTAGATGCTTGGGGTGGGCTTTATTTGCCAAAGATGCAGATATAATAGTTTTGCCCTATACCCAAGAAATGGTTGCTAATTTGATTCAAAATGATGATTCTTGGTGTTTGTTTTTGTGTACCTTTAAAGGGCAGATAGTTCAAGCTTATCCTAAACATAAAATCATTCAAAGTTTTAAATTATGCCCTTTTATCTTTCCCAAGATAATAAAGACCCAACCTATAGCTGGGGCACGTCTACTTTTCACTGATGGCTCCAAGACTGGGACAGCAGTAGTTGTGGACGGAGATCATATAAAAAGCATAATAGTGCCCCAGGCCTTTGCTCAGTTGATAGAAATTACTGCTCTGATACTTGCCTTTCAATTATATCCTGAAGAGCCCCTTAATATTTATACTGATAGTGTGTATGTGGCCAATATTATGCCCCAACTAGAAATGGCCCCTCATGTGGGGGAATCATCCAAGATTGTTAGCCAATTACAAAGCTTACAGATTTTGATGTGGTCCAGAAAGCAATCTGTGTTTGTAGGACATATTAGAGGACGTTCTGGCTTGCCTGGACTACTTGCCAAAGACAATGCGTGAGCAGATGAAGCTACCCGAATAATTTTTTCCTCTCTAGAATATGACCGGGCTCTACAATTACACAAAAAGTTTCATCTCAATGCTCAAACCTTAAGGCATCAGACACAATGCATCAAAACAGAGGCCCTTTCTATAGTTTCCACATGTGCCACTTGTACTCCCTTTATTCATGTTCCATCCTTTGGAGTAAATCCTAGAGGTCTTAGACCAAATGATATATGGCAGATGGATGTCACTCATGTCGATGGTTTGGGAACCAAACATTTTTTGCACGTGGCTGTAGATACTTATTCAAAAATGATCATGGCTACCTTACATTCAGGAGAGAAAACTAGACAAGTAATCGAACATTTGCTAGCTTCTTTTGTTGTTATGGGAGTGCATAAACAGATTAAAACTGATAATGGCCCAGCATATACTAGCAGACAATTTTCCCTGTTTTGTGAACTCTGGGATATTAAACACAGTACTGGTATCCCTTATAATCCACAAGGACAAGCTATTGTTGAGAGGACCCACCAGCAGATCAAAACTTATTTAAAAAAATTAAAAGAGGGTGACATATACCAAAACTGTCAGGGCCCACAGATCCTTCTTTCTCTTACCTTATTTACTTTAAATTTTTTGCTGCTAGATTATGAAGGATATAGTGCCGCCCAGCAACATTATTCTGTTCCCCCTCCACAGAAGCTATGGTTTGATGGAAGGATTTGTCCTCTGGACAGTGGCAACCGCCAGCACCTGTGTTGGCCAGAGTTAGGGGGGCTGTTTGTATTTATCCACCAGGTGCCGAGAAGCCAATTTGGATACCTGAGAGGTGTGTGTGTCCTGTTCAACATGAAAAGATTATGGTTCCTGATGCTGGGGCTCCTGATGGTGACAAGTTAAGAGACACGTTAGAGCCTGGTAAAGAATCCTCCAATATTGATGCCAGTAAGTAAAGAAAGCCCTGTGTTTCCTGCTGTTTTTGCTTCCAATTAGACCACTGACTTGGCTGCCAGTAAGGTGCCCATACAGGAAGCCTTTATAAATACGAATGAGAATAGTACCTCTTTTAATTCACATGGCTGCATAGTTTTAGCCAACAGGAGATTTTGTGGAAAATGATAGCCTCAGCAAGGTTATAGGATTAAAGAATATGTGGTATCCTATGAATACAGAAATTAGGGAAAATAGCAGCTATACAGGATCACGTCCTGCAGGGTTGTGCTGGAAATCTATTGATACCCAACTGCAGCCAAAATTGTTGTGAGACGCTTGTGTGCAAGGTAGCCCAAGGCATCTACAAAATGCTAAGCACACAGCCCAGGGAGATTTGTGGCTTGCTGGTCTTCAAGGACCCCCAGATTCTGCCGTGACCTCCCATCATTATAAAATCCTACAATGCATAATCAACCTCAGATGTTAGATGGGGCTTCTTTGTGTGGCCTACATGCCTGCTTAGACTTCTTCCCCTTCATGATGATTGAGGCAGTTGTCTATCTCTTCTACCCCATGCCTCTTGGTCCGTTTACCCAGATTCGGACCCTGGAGGGTGGGAAGGGTCTTTTAAACTGTTCAGCTTTAAATTACAGCTTAAGCAACTGATTAGAGTGAAGAACATTCCAGTGCCCTGTTGGTACACGTTCCAGTTACAATGATGATGCCGGTGGTGTTTTGCCAGACCAAAATCATCTCTCGGTGACAAAAGAGAGACTTTGAAATAGAGATCTTCCATGACCTTGAGTGTGGGCTGACTAGAAGGAAGTTACTAGGAGAAAGTATTTGAGAGGTATAAAAGAGTGTGTTGAATAAAGCTCGGGTCTCTCTCTCTTTGTGATCCTGGATGATGGAACCTGACGACTCCTGAGTGCAGATTATTTAACCTCGACGCCCCTCACCTGGACTAGACTGGGGCCACTTCAAATCAGATGTGGTAAGTGGAGGTCTCACTGAGATCCACGGAAGAGGGATAAGCTGACAAGGCTCACCAATGAAGAGACCAGGGGAGTATCTGGGAATATCCAGGAAGAGGCGCCTATAGATAAGAATTATAGATAAGAAATATGGAAATATGGGAAACTCAACCTCACAAGTTCGGCTGGTTCCGAAATTCAAGACTTACTAAGGAAACATGGAATTTAAATAAAAGCTCAGACCGCACTCGGATAAGGGAGATTAGTCCAAACGACTCCAGAGTGCAGATTATTTAACCTCAACTCTGCTCACCTGGACAAGACTCGGAACACTCCCAAAGCAGAATCCATAAGTGGAGTTCTCACTGAGGTCCAGGATGGAGAGATGAGTGGACAGGGCTCACTTGTTAAATAAGGGTTATGGTTGGGGTTGGGGTTGGGATTAGGGTCGGGGGTCAGGATTAGGGATTAGGGATTAGGGTCGGGGTCGGGGATGGGGTCGGGGTAGGGGTTAGGGGTTAGGGTCAGGGTCAGGGTAAGGGTCAGGGTCAGGGGTTAGGGGTGGAAGTAAGTAAATTATTTTTAATCTAACTTTTGAGAATCCATTTTGCCTGAATCTTAGAGATGAATTAAATGTAACAGAGGCAAGTTCTGGGGTTTAAAAGAATAATATTCAGTGCTATGTCAAAACACATATCTGGTTCAAGGAAAAAGAGATTGGAAATAGCTAGAGCAAAAAGAATACAGAAGATCTGAAGCCAAGGTCTGCTGTCTTCTGTCTTGGCTGTTGTGATTGCTATTCTAGATAGTCTGAATGCCTGTGGATTTACTAAAATTCAAAAAGTTGGGCCCACCTGTGAGGGATTTGTTTTAAATGTTTTGAAAGTTAAGAACTATCTTTAATCTGGACTATTTGAGATGATGGGATCCATCTTCAGCTGCTTGGTGGCCATGCACACCTTTAATCACAGCACTCAGAAGGCAGAAGCAGTTAGATTTTTTGAGTGTGAGACTACCCTGGTCTACAGAAAGAGTTCCAGGACTACATAGATAAACTCTGTCTGAAAAGTACCAAAATCATAAGAAAAACAAATAAAGTATAAGATCCAACTTTAATCTGGTTCACACATTCTGGTTGCAGCCTACATACATAATGGCTATTGAAGGAGAAATCTCTGACTAAATTTGCATCAACACTGTAGTGAAGCATCTGAAACTAGCAGTATTTTTTAAACCCTAATCAATAATAATTTGTAGCCTCCCAATGATGACATATATCCATAATCTGTTGAATCTGAATGAACAAAAAACCCAATTTTTTTCTCTATGGAAACAAAAGCTGGTTTTAAAAAACAGGTTCAGACAGAAAGGTACTTGTGGCATCAAGGACCCTGGTGGGCAGAGGTATCACTACTTGCCTAAGTATACTTGTGTCTTTGTAGCCACTCAACCAAACCCACCTGTGCCTATATCAAGTTCACCAGAGAAGCAGGTTGAAACTGAGTTCCTATTTTGACCTGGCTCCACTAAAAGTGGGAATCTGTAGGCTGTGTGTCTCATGAGGCATTTCTCCACTAGCTTTGAGTCTCACTTGTGCCCTAGTTCAGGTAAGATCTGAGTTCCAAAAAACTCTCTCTTGCTTCTGCTTCCTTTTCACTGCAAAGTCTCTACCATACAGAATCCTGCACAGGTTGCAGGTCCCAAATCAGTAATGTCTGGGCCCCTGGGTTCTCAGGGCCTACCACAGCACCCAGCAACTAGGCACCAACAGCCCTCACCCTGGCAACCCTCTCTTGCTCCCCTAGGCTTGCACCACTGCCTCTGGTCTCATGAGTCAGAAAATAGACAGTCATAAGATATAAGATGACAAACAGAATAGACTTTCTGCTGCCTGCAGTCAAAACCAAAACTAAGGCACCAACTTCCAAATCAAATCCAAATCAACCAAAAAAGACATCTCTCAGTTCCCCAGCCTATGCACTGTCTGCAAGGCCAATTAGACCATTTGCAGACATTTACAAATTTTGGACTCATTTACAAGAAAATACTGAGAAGGCCAATGACTCATTTACAAAGGATATCCAATATAAAAAGACATAAGATAAAAGTAAACGTAGAAAATCCAAAAGTAAACACAGGACACACAAAAAACATGAAAGTAGACATAAAAATTTTACAGGATTCAACCCACCCTACAGATTAGTACAAGATAGCTGGGAGAGGAACAGAAAATGCCTCTGGAATGCAGGAAGAGAGCAGGGTTTTCTATTTGAGAGAGGGGCAAGTGCTTTAGAAATGCATATCACTGCTGATCCTAGTGAGGGACCTGTGTCTTTAAGTTGAGGGCTAACTTATGGGAGGTCCTCTTGTCACTCAGGCCTTATTAGCCAATCAGGCCCGCCAGGAAACCTGCCAGTCATGAGGGGTGCCGGGCTCTTCCTATTGCCAGCTCAGCCTTTGCTTTGGGGAGGAAGTTTTACCAGGGGTTTGTGTGGTGTGCTGTTTCTGCTGTTTCTGCTGTTTCTGCTGTTTCAGCGAGCTGAGCAGAGAACAGGGCCAAGCTGGGAAACCACAACATGGTAAGTAAAGGGTTGTTGACTGCAGACGGGGTGAACCAGATGGTGTGATTCAGGAGCTAGTGTGGTGGCTCCTTCTGCAATCTGGGAGGAAACTTGCAGCCAGAATCCCTGTTTTGTGAGGTCCCACGTGGGCTTGAATCTACCCGTTGAGTTGAGAGCAAAGAGCTGTGTGTAGAAACATTTTTGTTGTCAACTTTAACATGCTTTTGGTGAACCCACGGAAAGCTGGTTGCCAAACATAAAGAGGCCTAGTGTCTCTAGTACCGTCTAGAAGTTTAGCACTTCATATTCAATCTGTACATGTAAGTAAGATTCATTCACAGTTAATTTTATGGAGGTTGGAAAAGGCATCTCATGTGCTAGGTAGTACTCAGCTAGTAATTTGTGATGTAGAAGAGTAGAATTGTTAATATACAGGATTTACCAATGTTCAGGAGATATTGTCTCACAAAAAAGAATGTAACTGAGGGATGCATGCTTCTAAATCACTCCAAAGTATATGGAACCCAGACTCTAAGAGATTTAGTAGGTAAGAGTCACACAGGATTGTCCAGACATTTGGCTCCAGGCCATTACAATTCCTGAGTTACTACCAGCCATGAGGCACAAATTATATCAAACAGGGGACTTTAACATTGAGGCACTACAGAATTATAAGCGACCTTAAGGCTTGATGTGTCATAAAGCTCTAATTTTATTCTTGAGGAAAGCCATAATTTTGCCAGAAGTTTTTCATTGAGATCTACATGATTTAAGTTTGCTTTTTGTCCCTTTTGGACCACGTCTCTACAAATTTGTTCTATATTATAATTATTACTCCCCTTATCTATTTAGGAGCTTATTTGCTTTAATATTTATTATTTTTGCATATCTTAGATGTTCCATTATTCTAGGTAATTTTCCTCTTGGAGTAAAACCCAGACAGGGCTCATGCTAGGCAGTTGCTCTACCACTGAGATGTTTCCTTCCTTAGAAATAATTGTTTCATATTTAAAAGTGCCCTTCTTTGATATGGTTTTGGTAAATATATCAAGCCCTTTGCTGAATAAATCTTTTATATAAATTTTCATCTTACTGTACATTTTCTCACAGTTAGATAGTTGTGCTGTTAGATGACTTTCTTAGTCTTTAAGGGTCTTTATGGTTTCATGTATTCTCTCTTTAAATAAAGACTGACATTTTCTTGTGGATAGTATGAAGCCTTTCCTGTGCAGCTTAAAACACCTTTCTTGCATTCTAAGAAGATTCATTAGTTTATAGGTGTTATAGTGACATGTCATGTTGCAGTTGCTTTCTTTCTACCTAGACTTAAAGCTGACTGACATCATGTTGAGAAATTCAGGGTTATTGACCATTTTGGTTTGTTATTTAATACTTAGAACAACCATACAATACATACAATATATTAATAACACTGTTTTATTCTTAACTTATGAGACTCGATCTACTATTTTAAAAGCACTTATTGTTGCTTCTCTGTTTTTGAGAATAAAATGTAAGCAAGATGTAAAATTAGAGATGATTTAGGGATATGGATATTTATATCAAACTATATACATTTACAATCATATTTATATACTCGTAGCAAAGTATATAGTCCCTCATTGTAAAAACATCCTCCCACTTCTAAAAATAAAGTACAATTCTAAGTTTTAGTCCACCTTTGATGGTGTTTAAGGGATTTAAAAGTGTACTAGAATATTTAATAAATGCAAAAATGGCTACACAATCATGATCATATGTCCATTTGTTTGGAATATTTTTCTTCTACTATTTAGCAGATGGTGATCTTTATTTTTGATGCTGAGGTGTGATTCTTGTATGCAGCAGAAAAATTGACCTTGTTTTAATATTTATTCTGCTAGTCTGTATCTTCTCATGGGGTTATTGAGACTGTTTATATTGAGAAATATCAATGAGACTGTTTATTAATTCTTGTTATTTTATTTTTATTGTTATTATTTGAGTGCATTTGTCAGAGACAGAGCATAACAGAGAGACACACAGAATGTTGGCTTTCCAGTTTTTCTCCTTTTGGCTTTGCTTAGCTGTGTGTGTGTGTGTGTGAGAGAGAGAGAGAGTGTGTGTGTATGAGAGAGAGAGAGAGATGACTGCAGGTTACTTCTGTTCTAGTATTGGATTTTATAAAATGATTAATTGGAGAAGAACAACTCAGTAATGTGAACAGTACAAAATTTCTCCCACTTCCAGTTTTCATGAAATTTTAAGTAAATGTAAAGACAATTGTATGAATGCTCTGTCTTCTATAGAAAATTGTTATGCTTCAAATAATAAGCCAGTGGTATAGATATAAATATTCATTGTAATTTGTTATAAAATATTCAGTATATATTATTTAATAAAAATATAAGGTATGAGTTTTTGGCTAGCTGAAGATTTCTAATTTCTTAAACTGCAACAACAAAAAAACCCAAAATATAGTCAACATTATGAGTACGTGTGTGTGTGTGTGTGTGTGTGTGTGTGTGTGTGTGTGTGTGTGTGTGTGTGTGTATGTATGTACGCACGCTTTATTGTGAAATGTCTTACTATCATATTTACTCTGTCAAGCATATTGGCTTCAATTAAAAAAAAACTGCCTGTCTCTACTATCATAATTTGCTATATTTCTTTCTGTGAATGATTTAACAGGGATCGATGGATCACACCTGAAATGCTTTTAAGAGGTATTGTTTTGAACCTCAGGACCTCTACTGAGGTTAAGCTGGGGCACTTCAGTGTACTTTGAAAAAGGATTTCAGGATAAGTCAACACAAATCAGAGTTGAGATATTATATGGTGACATGCCTCTGTATGTTTTTTGGGCTGTCTTGGAACTCAGATTCTAGATCAGGTTGGCCTCAAACTCCTAGAGTTCTGCCTGCCTTTGCCACTCAAGTATTGTAATAGAAGGTGTGTGCTATATCATCCAAACTTAATCTTATTGTTTATTTACTTATGACTGTATTATGTGCTCATTTGTGTGTAGAAAGATACAGATGTGTGCTGTGATTTGGCTGTAAAATTCATATAAAAATTGTAGGTCTTGGTCCTTCCCTTTCAGTATTTTTGAGATGGGGTCTCCAGTTGCAATCATATATACACAGACTTGTAGAATTCCTTTTTCTGCCATTTATCTTGCTTTAAAAACACTGGGTTATATGCATACATGGTTTTATCTGACTTTATAATATAAAAATAAAGGGATAATTACAAAGTAAGTACTATATCTAGTAAACTATTTTTATAGGCCTGAAGTTTGTTAAGTAGAGAATTTTGGAGTGAGTCTGTTTTGAAATAGTCTTACTCTCTAACCTTTTCTGGCCTGGAAATTACTATTTAGTATGTAGACTAGGTCTGGAACTTGCAGAGATCTACCTGTCTCTGCCTCATATAACCACATCTGGGTAAAAAGAGATGTTTATCATAGATTTAGCACAGATATTAGTAGAAAACAAACTTCGAAGAAGTGTGGTCTTGTGAGAGAATGTGAACCTTAAATTCATATAAAGCCATGTTGTTTGTAGGTTTGGTGACTGAATAAGTTTCATTTTAATGGGAGTTTCTATATGTCTCTCTCTGTGTCTCTATGTCTCTCCTTCTCTTTGATAAAAAGTCATAGGTCATTTCCTGTAGAGAAGTGAGTGAGATTCTGATTTAATAAGGTCAAATGTTCCTTAATCTATATGAGGTTCATAATTCCTGGCAATTTTTAGAACATTTCTGCTTACATCTGAGAAAGGAATTAGTCCATACTTAAAATTTTTGATATATTTTGGTCTCATTGATAGTTAAGATACTACTAAAAATTGAATCTTTTCTCAGACTTACCTGAAGGTGTGGTAGATTCTAGAAACATAGGATAACCAAGATCAACTCCAGGTTTGAAATAGAACTGGCTGTGTAGAAAAGCTCTGAGTGCTAGGGATGACAAAACCGGTAACATGGAGCATCCCTAGTCCAGGGGAGACCAGATTATCAGTAACATCCTCAGAATTTGACTAGTGTGACCCAGGAACCTGTTGAAAATGGGAAGAATAGAGGTATAACTTTTTGTTTTGGTTTTCTTAAATAAGATTGATTGTTTGTGATACTTCTATTCTCTTTCTGAATGCAGTACGCTGTTACTCAATTTTTCTCACAGAATACACATTTTGGAGGCAGTAGGCTTTTTACAATTAAAAATTTTAAAGACTATGAGATTTAAGAATCTGAAAGTATTTCAGGTTATGGTTAACAGGAGACCATGGATAGAAATACCATATTTGATAGTGATGTACCATAAAATTAGCAGTCAAATGAATATTTTTCTCAAAGCTCCATTAAGTCAGGTTTTTATCCATTTCATAGAAATGAGACTACATTTCCCTGTTTGATGATCAAAATGAATAAAATTCAGATAACAATTGATAGTCATTGGTAAGGCCTACTACTGAAACACTTTTAATAGTGATATTCAACAAATAAGTTTGAGTACTCTTGTGTGTCTCTACTGCATAATTTTTTACTGCTCTGTTATGTTGTCAGCCCTGCAAACATATACATGAAAGCAACAAAAAGCAGATTTAGCAGGTAGTCTATGTATTTTCCAGCATACTTATTCATACATACTTTACTAGGAAAAAGTTGGATAGGAAGAAGTATTCAAGAAGAGATGAAGTGTAGAGAAAAATGGTGAAATGGTGTAATATCTTTTAGATAAAATATATAAAAAAATTTTAAAATAAAAATAGGGGCTATAGAGTTTGCTCAGAGGATCCAAGTTTAATATTTGAATGTTATTAGTTAAGATATGAGATGGTATTCATTTTCATTTAGTTTTTAACTTTATTAAAGACTTGAGAAGGAAAAATATATTATCGAATAAGTTGGAAGCATAAAACAGTAATTTTTAATATTTAGAAGTTTGAAATGGGCTTCAGGAGAAAATTCTTAAAGCAATACAGACATCATCCAGCCTTTTGGGGAGAGAATGGCCTCTCTTCTTGTTTGTAATCTGATCCCTGCTTTTCTATCCTGGATTTCTGAAATCTTTGAAATCAGTTAAAAAGTAATTTTAGTTTGCCTGACTTCAGCCTGAAGCCACAAAACACTCATCCCTTTTAGCTCAAAATTCTCTTAATAATTAATATTTTGGATACATTCCCACCTGAGTGAGAGAGGATCATTCTACTGCACATTGAATAATTGGCTCTGCAACCTGTGTCCAGAAGGAAAAATGATAAGTGCCTATGGAGGGCAGGAAGATAGGGTCAGCTATTGGAACCAAGGTAAGTGCCATTGAATGCTTATCTCTGTGAATTTGATATGTCTAGACTTAGGGTAAAAGACAGTCAGAAATCATTGTGGTATGTCTTGAAGCACAGTGCAACCCTAAGGGAAGTTTTCTTGTCATTAATTCCTGCCTAGACAATTATGGTCTCCGATCTGACCTGCCAGTCAGAAGTGGTACAGAGCTCTTGCTGAGGCCAAGGTACAGGCTTGGCTTTGTAGTAAAGTAGGCTTTAGTATTTTTGTTTGCTACTCTGTGAGAGTTGCTGTAAGGAGCTAAGAGGGGAGTATGGGCCATTCAGGATACCAAAACATATTGATTGATGCACTGTTTTCCCAGATTAGGAGAGGTAGATGACGAGATTCTGAAGATATTATGGCAGTGCTATATAGGGTTGGATCTTAGACTGCAGCCAGGTCCCATGTTATTCTGGAAACTCCCTGGACCCAAGTGCTTGCCCCTAAATAACTTTGCTTCAAGAGCTACCTCTTTCCACAGAATTCAGAGCAGAAAGCTTTGTGTGGGAACATTTTTGTAATCCAGGTCAATATACTTTTGGTACATCCATAAAAGCAGTTTACCAAATTTGGAGAGGCCTGGTTTCTCTAGTAATTTGTAGAAGTTTTGCACTTCACATTTAACATTTTGGTGGAAGATTCATTTGTATTTAATTTTGTAGATGTTGTATATGTAATTTTTTTGTGTTGTGTAACACTCTACTTTCTGTGATGTAGAAAAACAGTAGGCAATATAATGGATTTTCCAATGCCTAGGTGATAGTAAGTCACAGAAAGTAGAATTCAGCTAAAGGAAGGGCTGCTTCTAAAGTACCTCAAAGATCAGTATAATGCTAATTATGCCTGTTAGAGATTAGAATATTTGAATACACATTTGTTCACCAGGATTTTCCAGATATATGGCCCCAAACCATTACAATGGAGTCACTCCTAATTTTCTACTAGCTACTATCTCATCCACATATCAAATAACAGGTGTCCAACAAGCTCATTGGGGGGCGGGGAGTCCATGATCAAAACCAGCATTCAGACCTGGTATGCTAGGTATGCTAGGTATGCTATAAATGTTGAGTTTTCTTGAAAAGAGGCATAGTGCTGATAGTTGGACAAAGTGAAAACAGTTTGAAAACAAAAACACTGCAGACTGGCCTGATCAATAATAATTTTGTTAGGGTTAGGGTTAGGGT